>CM053625.1:157608073-157671145 GCA_028646595.1 Phalanger gymnotis | reverse complement strand
TCAGCGGGGTATGACTGCTTGTAGAGTACGGAATTCTACGTTCCAAGTTGGGGGGGATGCGCCAGCTCTGCCACACCAGCACTCCTCCTTGCCCAAGAACCCCCAACCTGGACTGGACTTAGCTCTTCAGCAGGCTCTGCACTCCTGCTCAGATCTGCCACTTAATTCCTCCCACCAGGTGGGCCTGGGGCTAGAAGCAACTGCAGCTGTAGTTCTAAAGCTGCTCCACCTCCACTGCCCCCAGGGCCATGGCCAAACGGCAAACTCCCTGTCCTCAGCAGCTTTTCCCACTAACCTTCTCTTGTTGTCTTTGGTGTTTGTGGGTTGAGAAGTCTGGTAACTGCCACAGCTCACTGATTTAGGGCGCTAGGGCACGCTCTGCCCAGCTCCTGGTCTAGTTGGTCTGCGTGGCCCACGCTGGGCTCTGCTCTGTTCCCAGGTCCGTGCAGGATAGACCTTACCCAGAAACCATCCAGGCTGTCCTGGGCTGGAGCCCTGCTTCCCTCTGCTGTTTTCTGGGTTCCGCAGTTCTAGAATTGGTTCAGAGCCATTTTTTATAGGTTTTTGGAGGGACTTGGCGGGGAGCTCTCGCTAGTCCCTGTTTTCCAGCTGCCATCTTGGCTGCGCCCCCCATTTGGGGTTTTCTTAGAAAACATATTGGAGTGGTTTGCCATTTCCTTTTCCAGATTAAAAAAAAATAGGGCAAACAGAGGTAAGTGATTTGCTCAGGGTCCCTTGGCTAGTAAGTGTCTGAGGCTGGATTTGAATTCAGATCTTCCTGACTCCAGATGTTGTATTCTATCTACTGCACCATCTAGCTGCTCCTTTTGTAATTTCAGAGTAATACTAAGATATTTTAATTTCTAATATGTTAAATGACAGAAATGACCTATATAAACAATTGCCCTTGGTGGGGGGGGCGGCGGCAGAGGTCCCTTAACCTCTAAGAGTATGAAGGAGTCCTGAGACAAAAAATTTGTTCTACACCACAGCTGAGTGACTTCAGTGGGAATTATACAATTCTACACTTGTAGGATACATAGTGCTGAACTTAAAGTCAGGAAGATCTGAATTCAAATCCAACCTTAGATCCTGGATACTAGTTGCGTGACCCTGGACAAGTCACTTTATCTCTATGCTTTGGTTTTTCCATCTAAAGTGAGAATGGATCCCATGGTTTCTAAGGTCCCTTCTAGCTCTAAATCTATGATCCTATGACAATTGTTTTTAAAAAGCATTCTATGAAACACTGGTTACTGGAAGAACACTAAATTTCTCAGGGGCAAGAATTATCTTATTTTTTTTCTTTGTGTCTCCAATGCCTAGTAGTGTGCCTTGCACATTTTGTGGGGTGGTGGGGGCAACATAAATCAAAGATTTGGAACTATGATTCATTAGTCAGCACATTAGCACAGTGCCAGTACCTAGATAATTAATAAATGCCTGTTGAATGACTCCTAGTATAGAAATTCCCTGAAATTTATGGTCTTTTAAGAGTTGCCTGGGGAAATGAGTTGATTGACTTACCAAAGACACACAGTCTTACCTACCTTTTATTAGTTATAATTAGGCTGCCTCTCTTCTCCGCACAGAGTAGGTACTTAATGTTGAATTGAATTCATTCCTAACCTCTCAAAATCTTCAATCTCCTGATCGCACATAGAGCTGATAAAGAGGCATATTTTGGTGAAGGGTCAGGTAAGAAGGGCAGTCACCTTTAAGATGAACTCCTCCCAACCACAGAAGAGCAATGCTGCCCATCAGCAGCAAAACTAAAGATGTATTAGATCTGTCTGGGTAACTAAAGCTATTCTTGCTTTCTGGGGAATAAGGTTTGTAGTGAAAGGCTGGTATCTGATAAAAAGCCTAAGGCAGTAGTTCTTTACTTGGGGTCCATGAACTTTTTTTTTTTAAATGAAAAGATTATGAACATTTGGTTTAAAGGTTAAAAAGCTATTGTGAAAAATCACTGACACATGTTAATTTCATTTGCTCCGTTTCTTTAAATGGGTATTGCCTATCCGTATCTTTTTTAGGGTTGCAAAATTGAACTTGGAACCATAAGACTTACTAGCTGTAGTGTTACTATGGACAAATCAACCTCTCTAAGCCCATTCCTCACCTATATAATGGGAATGTTAATTTTACTACATTACCCACCTCCTATGGTTGTTGTGAATAAACTGCTTTGTAAACCTGAAAGTGCTTCAATCATACATATGTGAGTGGTTATTACTGATACCCAATTTAATGTTAGAAGTTAAGAGCTATCATTCTAGAATTAGAGAATATAGCTTCTATCTCTCCTCCATCCTCCAAAGTGAAAGAGAAAAAAAAAACATCAAAAAATTCATATATGACGGCCCTGGAGTCAGAAGGACCTGAGTTCAAATGTGGCCTCAGACACTTGATACACTTACTAGCTGTGTGACCTTGGGCAAGTCATTTAACCCCAATTGCCCTGCATTCCTCCCTCAAAAAAAAAAAAATTCCTATATGATATGTATAAGTCAGAATTACTCTTTCAGGACTTCTCTTAAGGGTCAATTTCATTACCTAGTATTTCAACCCCAAATCAGCAATGAGGCGCAGTGTTTTAGGGCTCTCTGCCTCAATTTCCTCAACTGTAAAAAGGGGTTGTGAGGATCAGATGAGTTAATATCTATAAAGTGCTTGGCACAGAGTAGGTTCTTAATAAATGCTTGTTCCCTTCCCCATACTTGTCCACAGGCCCTATCCTATGCTGAATTATATCAATTTCTTCCTATATATTCTATTTTCATACTCCCATATATGCTAAAGAAAACACTTAAATTTTTACCACCTAAAATACAAACTTAAAAGACGATGTGCTGTCCAGAAAGATCCAAAGGGTTTGCAGCACAGTAATTAGAGGGCTGGACTCAGTCAGGAAGACCTATGCCAGTGTGACACACCTGTGGCTGGGTAACCTTTGCCAAGTCACCACCTCTCAGAACCCAGGCAACTCTTTAGGGTAAAGAGCAGCTGTAGCTCTACACTGGTAAAGCGAGTTTCCTTACTAGGAACTCCCTATATGGATGAATTCATAGTTCCAGACCAAACCAAACAAATACCTGGAAGAAAAAACAATTTTTACTCAGGATCGGTTTAGAGGGACAGGCCCCCTGGTTCTCTTCCTTCCACTTGTTGCCTTGTTTCTCACTGTTTTAGATGTTTATGAACCTCTTCACAAGAGGATGTTAAAGAGACCCTTCCACCTGTTCTTGGGATCATTCTTTCCTGCTTGCTGAAGAACCTTGATCCCACAATTATTTCTTCCCCCTCTATGGGCACCCTCAATCTCTCCTCCATGGACTTCTTTTCTTCTACTTTCAAATATGCTCAATTCTCCCATTATCTTTAAAACAAAATAAATAAAATATAATTTTATTTGGCCCTAGAGTAACAACAGGGAACATTTATATAGTACTTTAAAGTCTGTAAAGTGGTTTACGTTATTATTTTGCTTGATATTCATAACAACTCTGAGAAATAGGTGCTATTATTATCCACCTCCTATAGATGAGGAAACTGAGACTCAGAAAGGTCAAGTGACACACCCACGGTTATATAGCCAGTAATGGTCAGAGAGGGTTTCACACACAGGTGTCTTAACTACCCAGCAATCCCTCCACTGCACCACACTCTCTGCTCCTTTCCCCGACAAAATCCTTGAACACACGTTCTATACCCAGACTCTACTGGCTCTATTCTCGTCTTGATAGCCTGCAATCTGGTCTCCCCCTTTTCCTCTCCCCAAAAGTGTCTGACTAGTAAACAGTCATCACCTCCAAGACAGAGCTAATGGTCTTTACTCAGCTGTCCTCTGCATTCTCTGTATATCACTGAGCATTCCTTGAAACTCTTACCCCTTCCTTCTCTGACAACTGCAGTTTCTTGGTGATTCTCCAACATTTCTAACTACCCTCCTCTGCCTGTTCTTCTTTTATTAACTCTTCCCAAACTGCTGGTGTCCCCTAAGTTGTCTCCTCTGTTCATGACCCTCTGCACATAAAGAGCTCACTGTCTGAGCCAGTCCACTCTTTAAGACTTCAACAGTCATCTCTGGTGTCCTCTCTGTCCATGGTGTGGCCTGAATCCCTCTCTAAACGTATGTCCAATATGAAACCTCATAGTTGATCCCAATAGCCCTTATCTCTGGGATTCTTTTCTAATTCTATGTTCTCAATACTAGTTTCACATCGCCTCACACTTAGATAACTCAAACAGTTCCCTAGCTGGACTTCCTGAAAACTGGACTCTGTGTTATTCTATTTCATCCTTCACATTTTTGCCTTATTAATCTCCCTTATGCTCTATTTTTGTCATGCTCAGAAGCCCCAACTCAATGTCTTATACTTGGCTTTTAGGCCCTCTATCATCAGTCCCAACCCTACTCCCTCCAGTTAATTTTATTTCCCACCAATTCCCAACATGGGCATTTCAATGCACTCAGGCCTCCTCACTGTCCCCCCAAACATTTCATCATGTTTCTCCTCTACGGTTTTGCACTCTCTAGACAAAATTCACTTAAGGTCTAGGACAAGTCGTACCTCAGTAAGCATTTCCCATTTCCTGCAACATTCACATGCTTGAAAATACCACATGGTTCTCTAATTATTTCACATCTGTACATTTTTATCTCCTCCATTAGACTCTAAGCTCAAGGACAAAGGTCATATTTTCTTTCCAGTGCTGGTGTCTGATAAATACTTTGTTATCAAAGAATTTAGCTGTCAGCAGGTCTTAGAAGGTGAGGAGGTTGAAACGAGTGGTTAATATGAAGTTCATATGATTAAACTATTGTGGTCTCTTTCCTCAAAGATGATGCTACTAAAACTACTCATTAAGCCGGGCCTGTTGTCTATTTCTGTCTCTTCATCTTTGTCTTTGACACACACGCACACACACACACACACACACACACCCCCATGCAACTAATACCTTGCACATTTAGATCAATATGCTTTTATTCCCTATCATGGATAATCAAAAGTTGGTTTTAATTACAAAGATGAAAATTTTAGAGAATTTCAAGACATCAAAATGTTCTAGATTTTTTTTAAAGTATTAAATCAGCATCATGTGTGAGATATGTATGTCAAGTCTCTCTCTGCCTACGAAACCCTAGTCATCAAGAATGGAAAATTTCAAGTCATTAAGTAAAATCTTTTGGATATATTTTCTAGTCATCATTTTAGTGGCCAATTTACTCCCTAGGCTTGTATTACTGTACTAGCCTTCTAGCTGGGTACTGACTCCAGTTTCTTTTTCTTGCAATCCATACTTTTTCCTCATTTAATTTTCTTCATCAGAACCTTTCTGTAGTTCCCTTATTTCCTTCCAAATCAAATTTAAATGCCTCTACTTGTCTTACAAGGCTCTCCACAATACAGTTTCATCTTTTCAATTGATTTCCCATAATTTTCCCCACAAGTACTATTCTCTAGTCAAATATCCTAACTGACCCACAAACATGACCCATTCATTCCCAAAGCCCTGCCCTCAATTCTCTCCTTCCTCCCACTTCTTCTTGACCCATTCGAATTCTGCTTATCTTTGCTCTAGCTTAAAGTCCACCTCCTCTGTGGCGCTGTCTTAGCCTACTCCACCAGTCAGTGCTCTCTGTTCTATAACTTATAGCTATCCTATAACGTACAATCTAGTGCTTAATTTTTTATTGTCCCACGGTTTGCTACTTTTCTTAATATGTGTTAAGTTTACCTCTTTAACCACACTGTAAGCTCTCCAAAGGTATTCATTTCCCCACAGTGCTGAGGACAGGGTAAGTACCTGCACACACATTTTATTGATGAAAAACAGAAAGTCTTTTAACATTTTTCCCTTCCCAAAGATGAAGACTGCCAAGACACAGTTTCAAAAATGCAGTAAGAGTTGTAATTAAGGGAAATCCCACATAAAAGAACCACATTTCCTATTTTAGAAAAAAGCCTCTAATCTAAAACTATTTCTAACAAAGTTCACAAATCACACATTTACGAAAAGGCAATTAAAAGTACCCAGTGGGAGGTGCAAAGTACCTTTATTTACTACAGGCTTCCAAAACCAAGTAGCACAACACCAACAGGAGATTAAAAAACCCTACTACTTTCCAAATACCTGTTGATTTTTCCTGCTGAACTTTGACACAAGACTAGATTATAATATAAGCCTATAGGGCATACTTGGAGGATATTTTAAGAAGCTAGCATTTATATAGCATTTATTATGTGCTAAGCCTTTTATGAATATCATCTAATTTTATCATCACAGCAACCTTGGGAAGTGTGTGCTATCATTATCCCCATTTTACAAATAAGGAAACTGAGGCAAACAGGGATTAAGTGATTTGCCCAGGGTCACACAGCTAGTAAGTTATCTGAGGCCAGAATGGATTTTCCTGACTCCAGGTCTGGCTCTCTACCCAATGCACCAACTAGCTGCTTTTAAATCATACTCAGAGATAGGTCAGCCTTCCCTTCAACACACACATTAGTGCAAATCAGCATCTTCTCCCTGTATTGGGAAACTGGTGCCTTCAATTTCCCCATCAGCTGCTTTGTTTGGTTCACAAATATTATGCTTCCCCCAGGATAAGCTCATCACCAAAAATCTCATCATTATGGAGACTGCTTCAGCTGTGGTACTCAACACTTTCTTAGTACCCTCAGTTGTCTCTCCCCTCTGATTGGAGGGCAGAGCAAAAAAACTCCTCCCAAAGCCTCCCTTTATAGAGGCCTCAGAATTTCCAGTCAATTGTTCATCTTCCATCAGTTGTTCTGTTTGGTTAGACTCCCCCCATCTGGGTCCTTCCCCCCTTTTCGACTGCTTTTTTATGTATTATCTTCCCCACCCTGATAGTAAGCTGGTTGAGGGCAGGGACTGTCTTTTTCTCATTTGTATCCCCAGTGGTTAGTACAGTGCCTGGCTCATAGTGAGCACTTAATAGATGTTTACTGACTTATTTCGTACCCCACTAGTCTATTTCCTCCCTTTTATACCTGGATTAGCAGAAACTAACAGAAATGTTTTATGAACATGAAAAAGAAAGGCAAACTGCCTAGGTTTGGAATAGCTTATGCTAGACTTGTGCAGTTCTGTCAAATTCACTCCATTAGTTTTTTAAGGTAATTTTTTTATACCACCTACTTAGATACCTTATTGTGTGGTAGAGTTGACTGTGGGTTCTCAAAGGGTATGCCAGTGGAGAGAAAGTTCCAGGAATAGCCACACCAAGCGAGAAAGGCTTCTAGAGTGCTTCCTGACTGCACGTTTGTCCAAGAACCAGTCTATCTAAAGATCAGGAGGTTAAGCAGGTTGACCAACAGGTAATGAATTCTTTAGCCAAATTTCACACCTGCTCCTTCTAAAATGGTTTTAAACATTTTTTCTACATCCATGTATTTTAGAGTAAAATGATGCTCATTAAAGTGTTTACAACATTTTTAGAAAATAAGCAAGAAATGTTATGAGTCAGAACCAAGAAAAAGAAAAGCAGTAAGTTGGCTCACTAAGAGCAGGAAACAAAGCAAAGCAGAGGGTAGAAGGTGGGCAAGAAGGCTGAAGGGAAAAGTCACAAAATAAGGAATACAAAGCAGGACTGGGGAAGAAAAGATAAGAAAACGATCAGGAAAGCCCAGAAATAGAAGCCAAGGTGGGGGGGAAGGAGGAGTAAGGTGTGACTTGACTGTTAGTGAAATGGGCAAGAAAAAAAAAAAGACTGCAGAGTTTTCCCCAAATCTCCTCCTACTCTTAGCCTCATTAAGACTCCCAATATTGCCAAGCCCCGCCCCTATCCCACATATATGTGATGCATTTGCCAAACTAATGATTTATAAAGAATCAAACATCAGATCTTCAGAGGAACCCCTACACTTTGTAGGGTCAGATCCTGGTAAATGAGTTACAGAAAACTGCCAAGTGGCTTTTTCCCCTTTTTTGGTCTAATCCCTCCATTTTTTCCTCTTGATTCTATCTCAACGTCACCACTGATCCCTACTCTGGAGCTTACCTCATTGACTGACTGTATCATTTTTATTTTCTTCACATCTACTGGCTCTTTCCCAGTTGCCAACAAGTACTCAAATTCTACCCTATTTAAAAACAAAACAAAACACCTTCCCTTAACCCTGCCATTCCCTCATACTACAATGTCCTATACTTCTATTCTCCTGTAGGCACTTACTCCCAGCCTTACATCATCCCCTCAGGCCTCAATCTCTTACAGTTTAGCTTCCAAACCCAACACAATAGAAATGCTCTTTGAAAGATCAGCAGTGACCAGTTAATTGCTAAAATTGATGGTATTTCCTCATTCTAATTGCAGCGTTTAACATATCACACCCACCCCCCTGCCTTCCTCAATATTTTCTTTTATCTCAGTCTTGGTGATAAATAACTGCTCGCTTACCTGGCTGACCACTCCTTTCACTCCTCGGCTGGTTCATCTTCCCTGGCAAAACAAAACAAAACAAAAAAACCCAAACTACGAACTTCCATATTCCTGCTGATGGCACCCTTGATCTTCCCATTATCCCCTTGATTCTTCTCTCTCCTTTACACATAAGTGTAGGGCACTTGCTATGGATTCAAAAGTAAAACCAAAAAAAGCCCCTGCCCTCAAGGGATAATACAAGGGAATCTGATTTGGGTGTGAGCATTAACTGTGAGGAGGGGAAATCAAGAAAGGCCTATCTATCATAGGAGGTGGCAGGAGAGAGGAGGCTTAAAGGAAACTATAGTCCCTTATTTTATGGCAGATGAAATTCTGACTTCTGTGGACAAGTAGTTGCCAAGTCTCATCATTCTACCTCCACCACATATTTTATGTTTCTTCCGTTCACCCTTCACACAGTTATCAAAGCAACCTTCCCAGAGCCCAGCTCTGACTTCATTCCCAGCTCAAACACCTTTAATGGCACACAATTTCCTTTAAATACAAACTCCTTAAGTTATCTATAGTCATATGAAAAAATGCTCTAAATCATTTTGATTAGAGAAATGCAAATTAAAACAACTCTGAGGTTGTTTTTATCACACCTACCAGGTTGACTAATATGAAAAAACTGGAAAATGATACATGTTGGAGAAGATATGGGAAAACTGGAACACTAATTCATTGTTGGTAGAGTTGTGAACTGATCCAGCCATTCTGGAGAGCAATCTGGAAATATGCCCAAAGGGCTATAAAATTGTGCATACCCTTTGATCCAGCAATAATAATACTAGGTCTGTACCCAAAGAGATCATAAAAAAGGGAAAAGGACCCACATGTACAAAAATATTTATAGCAACTCTTATTGTGGTGGCCAAGAATTGGAAATTGAGGAGATACCCATCAACTGGTGGATATCTGAATAAGTTGTGGTATATGAATGTAATAGAATACTATTGTTCCATAAGAAATAATGAGCAGGCGGATTTCAAAAAAAAAACTGGGAAAGACTTACATGAATTGATGCTGAGTGAAGTCAGCAGAACCAGAACATTGTACATAGTAAGAGCAACACTGTGTGATGACCAACTCTGACACACTTACTTCTTCTCAGCAATGCAATGATCTAAGTTTTACAGAACAAATCCTTTTATTAAGGGGATCTGTTTTGTGAAATTTGGATTCATTCAAAAGCCAGTGCTTGATGACCTAGAGGACTACACATGCCTTGAGGCCTCAGGTTCCCCACACCCGATCTAAGACAATTCCAAAAGACTCATGATAGAAAATCATATCCACATCCAGAGAAAGAACTATGAAGTCTGAATGAAGATCGAAGCAGACTATTTTCTCTCTTTTCTGTTTTATCTTCTCTTAGTTTTTCCTTTTTGTTCTGATTCTTCTTTCACAGTATTGTGAAATGTGAAATGTGAAAATATGTGCAATATAATTATATATCTATAGCCTATATCAGATTGCAGGATATCTTGGGGAGGGGAAAAATTAAGAACTCAAAATCTTATAAAAGTAAATGCTGAAAACTGAAAATAAATATATTAAGAAAGATCATAAAAATAAATAAAAACTCATCCTGGTACTTGAAACCCTCTACAATTTGATTCTAACTATCCAGGATTATTTCACTATGCTCCTCCTCTGGTATATAACTTTCTATCAATTCTGGACTACTAGAAGTCTTATTCTCCTCCCAACTCCCATGCCCTCCTCCCTCATTTCCATCTTTCAGAATTCCTCTTGTTTCAGCTCAGATGTCATCTTTTCCATGAAACCTTCCCTTTTAATTCCCCATTTGAAAGCATTCTCCACTTTTCCTAGAGCACTTTATCTGGATCTCTTTCGCTTCCATCACACATTATTTTGCATTACCCTTATTTGTCTATTACAGTATAAATTTGCTTGAGGGTAAAGACTGTCACTTTTTAAATCTTTATAACTCCAATACTTGTCAAGGAGGACTTAATTATTGTTGAATTGCTTGTCCAGTTAGCTCAAAAGCACAGCAAACTTCCTCTAAGTTCCATGCCACCTGGAGCAGGGCAGGGATCAAATAACTAATTATTCTGTTTATAGTTCTCCATGTTAGGGCTTCCCTCCATTAAAATAACATCAACGATAGCATTACCTCCATTATAGCATTGATTGATGGGTTTTTTTTTTTTTGGTATAAAGTCATAGGACCAACCGTCTAGAACCGGAAGGGACCACACAGGATACAGATCAACCCCCTCTTGAGGAACATTTACAGTAACCTGCTCAGGCCACCTGGGGAAATCTGGACCAGTGCTTCAGGTTCCAGAGCCAGACTGTTCACACTGCACTGAACTGTCTCCCCTCCACATCATCCAATCTAACTATTCAGGTGCCATTCTATCTCTCCCCCAATCTCTAACTCTTAAACACCTTTGATTTCTGAGGCTTTGAGGTGCTACTTTATCAAAGAGTTTTCAGTCTCATTTGCCCATAACTTTGCTGCAGCATGAAAGCAGGGAGAGGCAAAGTAAGGTAAAGAGTGGGACAAAACCTGGACCTGGTGTTTAAAATATCCTTTTTAATTTGAAGAGAAAACAGAAAGCTCATTTGACTGTTTAATCCCATAGCACTTCTGTCCTTCCTTATAATTCCTCCTGAAACTGCAGTGCAAGCCCAAAATAAGAATCCTTTTTTTGGGGGGGAGGAGGAGGGAAGGCAGGGCAATTGGGGTTCAGTGACTTAACCAAGGTCACACAGCTAGTAACTATGTCAAGTGTCTGAGGCTGAATTTGAACTTAGGTCCCCAGGACTCCAGGGCTGGTGCTCTCCTTGCTGTGCCACCTAGCTGCCTCTAAAATAAAAATTCTTAAAAGAAAAACCGAACCAGGAAGTTCAGTTTTAAACTAAGAAGCTTCACTGGGCAGCTTCCATTTCCAGGTTAGTGAAAGCCAGATGGACATGAAGAATATCTAGACATGAACATGACATATTGAAACCTGGGACATATTGTTAGTCATACAGTCTCAAAATAGGTTGCTTCCTTCAAAAAAGCAAAAGTAAAATCCATTTAATAAATCATTCATATCATCTGGCTCTCAATCAAGGGCTCATTGTTGCTCATGGTGGAGAAAAAAAATTTCATTAAGTTTAAATTCAGATTATCTCTTTTACATAGGGTTATCTGTGTGCACACTCATGTAAGCACACATATTGATTCTTTTAAAGCTGAGGCCAGGAATGGTTTATCTCTAGAGGTGCTTTACATACTGCACCATAAGTATCTTGAAATTTTATCAATATTATATGATGACAAATATCAAAGAAGTGTTTGCTGAACACCTGACCCTATGAGCAATGCTGTGCTGCAGCCCTTTCCTTGTCTAATAATCCACATACATCCCCTACCAGAGCCCAGTTTTGCTTTTCATAGACTTCAAGAATAGCTGTCCCATTTATTTACATAGACTGAAGCTCTATGATACACATAATTAATACTTTTGCTGAATTCTTTTCCCCTTCTTTTTTATTCTTTGTTGTAAGTGATGGCTCTCTTAGAAGAGGGAGGAAGGACTACTGGAAAATACAAAGGATATAGAAAAAAAGCGATCAATAAAAAATTTAAAATTTTTAAAAATGTGAGTCATGGTTTTTAAATTTTTTCATGAAGAGCGCATTATTATGCTGAATATTACTCCAAAATCAATGAATGGCTATTAAAAGGTTTTAAGTGTTCTAATTTCATTCCTCCTCATCTAATGTAAGTATTTATGAGAACAGACCAAGGGAACCTATGCAGATCCTAAAATGGATATTCTCTCAACCTAAAATACCTATGCGAAATTTCATAACATTTCATAACTGAAATGATCTACTTCTGAAAATAAAAATCTCTATGTATACTTTTAATTTCTAAGATAATGAAGCTTAATAAAGACTATCTGTACAAGGTGTTTCTGGGCAAGTGATTTATAAACTTAACAAAATCCCAAGGGAGATGTCATAAAAAGCCAGGCATTATCTTATATACAAATCAGAGCACAAGGGCAAAATGACTACTTCCTCATCTGACTTGAATGATATACGCCCCCCTTCAAGGGAGACTGATAGATACAGCTAGTTTTCTACCCACTAGTACAAAGCTCTTACTTCAAAATCCTAGCCAAGTTAACATTTATAAGACTGTTCTTTATGTTCTCCAAATTGCTAGATAGCACATTATGAGTATAAATGTGCTACTTATGTGACATGTCATTTCTGGCCATTTGAAACATTTATCAGATTCCCAAGCAAATGAGATTATTTTAAGGCACTCTGAATCTTGGAACTTTGACCTCAAACCTCCAGGAGTAAAAAAGTTTCTGTGACAGTTGCCATGAAACTTATGTAAGGCTCTCTCTCCCACCACTGTCCCATGAAAAAAAACAGAAATACTAATAGAATAGATCACATTATCACATGGCAGCTATTAAACTATTTTCTAGGCATTCTAGAAGATCCATTTCTAAAGAGCAAGAAAACTTTAATCTGTTGAATATGCCTGCTGGCCCATTGTGAAGGTGAGACTGAGGAAGGAAAAGAATCTTTGTAATTTCTAGGTAGAGAGCTCCCTAAGGCTACAAGAGGTTAAACAGGCCAAGTGTCATACAAAGAGTATAAGCAGAATTTGAATCCAGGTTTTCCTTACCCCAAGGCAGACTCTCTATCTACTATACAATGCTGCCTCTTTAATAAGCATTATAAAAAATATACACATATAAATATATATTATAAATATATGTAATTGTAGTCATATAATTCCATTATAAAATCAGAACTACTGTTCACTTTCATAATTTTCCCCTTTTATCCTTTCCACAAATTCATTCACTTAAAACCTAAGAAATGGTCATTAAATCTGTATTTAAATCCCTACCCTCTGGAAGGGAACTTAAAATGTAAACTTCAGATTTCTATTAGAAGAATGTACACATACAACGTACAAACATTACATCCTCCCACCTGTTAATTCTTCCTCTTGAAATTATCTCGTATTGTACTACATAGTTATATGGGTAATGTGGTCTCCCATTAGAACATAAATTCCCTTAAAAGCAGAACTGTTTCATTCATTTTTGTCTTTATGTACCTAATAGCACATAATAATTACTTAATACTTATTGACTGATTATAAGGAGATTCTTAAAAACATGAAAACACGTTCACAGTACTAGCAAAAAAAGGCCTCCATGAACACTCCACCTCATGTGCCTTCTTTTTATGACACACTTCACCCCAACAGCAAATCCTGAGTGAGATCCGTGGTAGAGGTAGAAGCACTTTCTTGTATTCTTCATAGACAAATTTGAATTTTGAAAGTTGATTATTCCATGGGCTTAGTGTTTCCAAAGCTTATCAGACTTCAGCCAGGCCTCCAGAGAATGCTGTTTTTGTTCATCCAGATGCTGAAAGATCCAGATTTGTTGTCTGATGTACAAGAACTGAATGGTGCAGGTCTTCCATTCTGCCTTCTATTTGGTGACGCCTTCAGATAAATGCACTTACCTGAAACCAATCACTGAATTGCTCAAATCAGTATACCTGATATGATGAAGAAAAGTTGATGCTGGGGAGTGCTTTCTTACCTTATGTACACTTTTGGGGTTTTCCAACCAAGCATAGTACATTTCCTCCACATAATTTGAACTAGTCCCACTCAAAAAGGGCTCAGCAGCCACAGGTGCACCATAGCACCTAATTTGTTGAAACGTCCTAGCTGCTGCTGGCCTGTTCTGTGCAAGTGTCTTAACAGTCTGTGAGGCCGTCAACGGCCTCAATTTAGCAGCACAAGTCCGTAAATGAAACATTTTTGTTCTGAAGCCTCACGCGAGCTCCTGTTGAAATAGGAATAAATGAAATAATATTTAAGAAGCAAGACAATTAGGATAAAGGGAAAAATACATCTTTTTAGTCTTAACTTGGTTCCATCAGAGGTTCTACTCTAATCTCCACCCCTAGGTTGTAGAGGTGAGCCTGGGTCCTTAAAGGCTATGCTGAGGGTACGTAACATTAATTGCTAACATTTATCCAGCGCTTTATGGTTTACAAAAAGCTTCACATACATATATTTTCTCATTTGATCCTCATAAACCTGTGAGGATCCCCATTTTACAAATGAAGAAACTGAGGCTGATAGAGGTTAAGTAAGTTGCTGGTAAATGTCTGAAGCCAAATTTGAATACAGGTCTTCCTAACTTCAAATCCAGTGCTCTATATACTATGCTACCTAACTGTCAAACTCTGGTAACTCTTATCCTTCACAGAATGAATCTCAAGGGCAAAGACCATTTAATTTTTGTCTTTGCACCCCCAGAGTTTGGCACATGGCAGTGGCTTAATAAATGCTTACTGACTGATGACTGATAAGTATGGGCCTGGTGACATACGCACTATTTGTCTGTTATTCAAAGACCAGCATACTAAGCTCAGAAAGGTCCATCACCAGGCTAGCCACACAAATCTCAAAAACCATCTATTAAACCAGAGAAGGGGTGTCATCAGAAAATCACAGAGCATTGAGGCGCATTAAGTATGTGCCCAAGATCACATGGGGAGGGAACAAATGGGAGAACTGGGGTTTAGATCACAAGGTCCTCTGACTCCAAAGCCAACTCTCTGTACTGCCCTATTCTGTGGGTGACTGTAAAGGAGCTTGGACAACCTTAATGTGCTAAGTAAATGTGACTTAGTAATTAATATAAAATAGCCTCCCATTGCTTGGTTTATAAACTTGGGCTGTTTAGCCTGGAGAGGAGACATGACCTACTAAAGAGTTGAACAGCCTCAGAGTCAGATGGCTCAGAACTCAAGTCCCACCTAAATGATACATCCCAGTTGAATGACTTTGAGCAAGTCACTGAAATTTCTCAAGACTCAAAAGCAGCTCTCTAAGACTATAAAATGAAGAGCTGCTAATATGCATTGGTTCAAGGAGTTTCTTTACCACCTCTTAAATTACTAGTTTCTTCCAAAGGAAAAGAAAAAGGAAAGAGGCAGCATAAGTGTCTTTCTAAAGAACTTCTATCAAACCAGGTTTACTTCAACCTGTTCTGAAAGAACTTAATTAAACTTATAGTGGGATTTACATTTATATTGGCTGAATTTCATTTTGTTGCCTCTGGTCCACCATTCTAACTTATATGGTCACTTTGGGTTTTTTTTTTCCCTAGTATTCAACATTTTAAACTTGCTTAACTATGAGGCACCTACAATGACTAGAGTGTTTTCAACTAATAAAAAAAATGTTGGACAGAATAAGGCAGGACAGAAATCAATGATCTTAAAATGTAGTGATGCAACTAGATGTGAATCTACCTAATTGTACCACTGCCCTGCTGACATATCTCTACTTTGTTCACAGGAATATCATGAAACTTCATGATTTTCCTTCTGACTCTGTTTTCTGCCCTCAAATTACCTCGTATTTTCTTATCTGTGTAAATTAGTTACATTCCCCCAGCCTCAAGACTCCCCCCCCAACTCTAGGAGCAGGAACACCTTCACTTTTAGCTTTGTAGTGCCGGCTCCTTATGCGAAGAGGGTTCATAAATGTTTGTTGGACTGACTACATTATTATTTGGGTCTCGCTGCACGTCTGTGGTGCTACAGACAGAGGCTAGATCTACAGTCTGGAAGCCCTGAATTGATATCAATTAATCAACATTTATTAGGTGCCTATTCTGTACCAGGCAAAGTGGGAGGCACTGGAAATCTGGTCTCCAACACTTACTCTGTGACCTTGAGCAAACCACTTAACCTTCTGTCTGCCTCGGATTCCTCAAATGTAAAACGGGGATGACAACAATAGCACCCACCTGATAGGGCTGCTGTGAGGATCAATTGAGGCACTATTTGTAAAGCGTCTATCATGGGTACAGGGACTACCATGTAGTAGGTGCTTAATAAATGCTTATTTCTTTTCCCTTCTTTGGTCGTACATAGACTAATATACATTCAGAATTGATCCTCCAAGTCAATAGAAATGGTAGATGGGTGAGTAGAGGGGAAGAAATGCCTCTCTTGTAGATTTTGTTATTTGTTCTTACAACTTACCAAATCCCACTTAGGTCTAGAATCATGAAAAAAAGAATAAGACATTTGGATTTTAAAAATTTTTGTCCCAATTATAAGTCAAATTACAAGAACAGAGTTCAAAGTATACATACAAAGGCCATAACCAAATACCTCTCATTAAACTAGCTAAGCAATTTCTAGTCGTCCCACAAGGTGTCAGCTAGCTATTTTAACTTAAAAAGCTAAGTTCTTTGTAGGAAAAGCCCAACCTACACATTTATAATACCTACTGCAGAAGAGACTGATGTCCAATAACCTACTAGGAATGCTAAAGCAGATTATCAAAAAAGCGACACATAAATGGAAACGAGGAATCTGATACACAGGAACCCAGAACTATGCCGATTACCCTTCCAAAGGAGATTTTAATATTAATATATCAAGTTTTAACTTTTCCATGGTTATATTTCTTAGGTTTGAATAGGTAAGGATTTTACTTGGGTAGTCTTGGAGGTATTCTGCACTAGCTCAAGAGTTTTCCCAGTTTTAACTCTGAGCCAAACAGCATTTAATACAGTTCTCCATCTCTAGTCCTTCATAGGAAACCTGTAGTCTATAAACCTAAATTGACAAGTGATTCCAATGTCAACAAAGAATGTTTTAGAGCATGAGCCAATATATTTCATCTATTCAAATAAATTAGTATTTGCCTTTCCAACAATCAGTAAGCCTGAAGAGATAGCTCCTTATGCAATTCATTTTTGGGATGTCTGCATCTTATCTTAAAACGCCATTACTTCTGTTTCCTATAGCAGTCAAAACATGAAGATGTTATTATACAAAGATTTTCTAAGTTATCTAATTAACAGGGATACTGTGTGGCTCGTGATATTAGTCCCTCCCATTTTAGAAACCATGTTTACCCTAGGCATTGTAACAGCAGACTGGATCAAATAATTTTTAGCCTATCAAATCTCAAATTACTTTTTACATAATAATTGACCTTAAAAAAACTTCTCTCATCCTCTTACCACAGTATATATGAAATTCATGGCATCTTCTAGAGTTGAAGGTTCTGTTTATCAGTAAAATTTAGTGGGAGTTGAGAAATCACGATAAAAGACGATATAAAAAAACAGAGAAAGAAGAGAAGGGAAGATAAACTGTCAAACAAAATTTTAATTTTAAGGGGAAAAACTGGTTTGTAATTATTTATACTCCATCTAAAAAGGGAGAAAAATGTTATGAGAAAACACAGATGTTCTTCCTGCTTTCTTAGAGGAGTGTCTACCATACCAACCATATTCCTTTAATTAACTATTACATGTAACACAAGTAACGATTAGTCAACAATAAGATGTAGTATGGCAAAATTAAGGTCTACAAAATATCCTGAAATACTATATTTCCAAGAGTACTTAGTATTCTCAGAACTGGATCTATATTACAAAATAACACTGTAGCAGAAGAGGAGGAAGTAGAGAAGGAAAATCTGAGGCCAAATATAAAAAGCAGGAAAAGTTTATGTGGTTTATTTTGCCCTTATTTCCCTAGGGATCCTCATGTCCCTAGAGAAAACACAGGTTGAGTCAACCCAAATCAGCTAAATCTTCTGCCTTTCAAGATGGCCCAACCATGGGAATCTAAGCAAACAGTCCCAAACTTCCTCTTGGATCTAAATTCAACAGATATGAGACATGACAGATGCCAACACCAAATGGAAAAGGGGGGTGGGGATGAGGGGGAGGAAACCACTCCTTAGGATATATAAGGATGAAATGCCTATATTTCACTGGCTATAAGGTCCTAAGAAGTAGCATGCTTTTTCCAATACCAATCTGAATGTGGCATTGCACTGAGCCAATGTGCTAAAGCAGTGGTGCCAAAGGCAAATAGAAAAAGATCCCTGCAGGCTGCATACTGACTTAGAAAATCACAAATTATTATCTCTGCTGTGTTGTATTTGTACTTATTTTGTTAAAAATTTTCAAAGATATTTTAACCTGGCTTGGGGCAGTTATGTAGGCAGGCTGTGAGTACAACACCTCTGAACTAAACCAGGCATAGAGAGAAAGCCAAGAAGGCAGAATCCAGAGTTATTAAAAGAAAAAAAAATGCATTTACTGAAAAAGAGACTTTGCTCCTTAGTACTCTATGCACCACCTTGGTATGGAAAATATACACCAAAAAGTCTTCCTGACTAAGCCTGAGCTTGGGCCTTCAACAAACATATACCACATTATAAAATACTGATGCTGTAGAAGATTGTAAATTGCAGCTTTAAATAAAAGTTACACCAAGTAACACATAATTAAGCAGGACTACATAAATGAAAAATTTCAACATACACAAAAGCCCTATGCTGAGATCTGTGGTAGAAACAAAGAAGTGTGAGACAGCCTCTGCTCTCTCCTGAGAGGGCATACCTGGCAAGCAAGTTGGTCAACTCCAACTCCAACCTAGCTACCTTTCCAGCCTTACCTCACACTAGTTCCATTGTTACCTAAACTCCAGCTAAACAAGATTGTTTGCCCTTTCCTATATACGCCCCTCAATTTCCTACCTCCTTGATTTTGTTTATGCTTACCTACTTATGCCCTCTTCTTCCACTGCCACCTGTTACCATCCTACCCATCCCTTTATGGCCCAGTCCAAATGCCAACTAATCAACCTCCTCGATTTTATTTATACTTACCTACTTATGCCCTCCTTTTCCATTGCCACCTGTTACCATCCTACCCATCCCTTTATGGCCCAGCCCAAATGCCAACTAATCCAGCCAGAAGCAATCTCTCCTTCCCCTGAAGAACTAGGGCTTACAAATCAAATTCTTTTTTGTATTTTATTGATGCATGCCACCTTTATTTCTTCCTAGATGCACCTGGCACATTGGCTTACAGATGTCAACATTCAAATGTGTTTTTTTTAATTTAATTTTTATGTTTTTTGGGGGGGAGGAGATGGCAGGGGTTTTGGGGTTAAGTGACTTGCCCAAGGTCACATAGCTAGTAAGTGTGTCAAGTGTCTGAGGCTCGATTTGAACTCAGGTCCTCCTGACTCTAGGGCCAGTGCTCTACTCACTGCACCACCTAGCTGCCCCAAAAAATGTTTATTGAATTAAAATAAGCCTATACTAACACTTGAAAAAGACAAAAGGTTGTGTGTGTGTGTGTGTACGTGTGTGCCTGCGGGCTCGAGCATAGCAGTATAATGTAGTAGAGTTAAGAGCTTAGAGAGCTGGCCTCAAAAAACAAGGCCTGGGCTTAAGTGCTACTTCTATAACACATTCTGGCTGTGACCCTGGGCAAGTTCCGGTTATAGAGAAGGTTCTGACTTGCACTGGTGTAGGGAGCTTCCTCCCCTAGGAGTTCCTGATACCAATGAAATCACAGGTCTGATAGATAGATCTTTTGACAAAACCAGCAATTTTGTTAATATAGGACACTCCCCCAAATCTCCTTCTACCAATGAGTATATGCAACTTAGTCTTACACTATGCTGGGAGCACAAATAGACTTGTTCAGGGACACAAAGTAGCACAGATGATATATCAATATGTGTCAGAGGCAGGACTTGAACCTAGAACTTTCTGACTCCAAGACCAGCTCTCTATCCACTAGGCTACATGGTGCCTCGCCATTGATACGATAATGTATGGCATAGATAATAAATGTTCAGTTCAGCACTTTTAGGACACCTCTTGTTTATGACCTCAAAGATTAGTAGGATTTGAGGTTTTGACAGTTTTCAGTCGGTAATCAAAATGAAAATCAAGATCAAGTGAATTTTTGTCTTTCTGTAGGGCAGGCACATAACAAAGGGTCTATGCTGGTGGGAACAGGGAAGGCTTTATGGAAGATGAAGGTCTTGAGCTAGTCCCTGCAGAAAGGGTGGGAACAGGCTAGGTGTAAAGGAAGTGGGATGATATTCCATGATGGGAGAAACACTGTGATCAAAAGTATAAAGAAAGAAATGCCGAGATATGTCCTGGAGGCAGTGAGAAGTATAGCTTGACAACAGAAAGTTCATATTGGAGAAGGGTGGGGAGCAAAAGACAGTTAATCTAGCAGGTGAAAGTCACATTTTGGAGCCTTAAATGACAAACTAAGACAAAGTCTTAGGGGAATGCACTGAAGGTTCCAGAGCAGAGGACATAAATGATAAATCTGGCATTTTAGTATATTTTGGTGGCAGTGTATAAGACCCAATGGAAGCGGGAAGAACTACAGACATGCAGGCCTCCCTTTCTACCAACAGTGATACACAACAAAGAACTCTGGGTTTGGATTCAAAGACCTGTGGGATCTTGGTAAAGAGGGGCTTAAAACCCCTGGGCCTCAAGTTGCTTTTTATAAAATTTTATAAAATTAAGGAACCAAGTGATCTCTAAGGTTCCTTCTCACTCCAAATCCTGTGACCATGTATGATCCAGGCCAAGCAGCCAAGAAGTTATTACAATAGTCCATTTGCAAAGGAAATGAAGCCCAAACTCAAATGGTGACAATGGAAAAATAAAGGAGAGACAAAAAAGACGACTCAGGAAAAATTCAACAAGATTTAATAATTTAATGGCTGTTGGAGACAAGGGAATGATGATACCAATAGCTCACATTTGAGTGGCACTTTACAAGTATTATCTTCATTTTATCTACACAACTACTCTGGGAGATAAGTATCATTATTATTCTCATTATACAGATGAGGAAACTAAAGCAGTCAAAGTGAAGAAATTTGCCCAGGATCACACACCTAGTAAATGTCCAAAGCTGCATTTGAACTCAAGGCTACCTGACTTGACATTCAGAGCTCTACCCAAAATATCATATGGCTGCTTTCTAAGAGGGAAGACTTAAAATGACTCAGGTTTTGCTCCTGGCTGACTCTAAGGATGATCCCATCATTGATGGGAATAAAGACAGACAGCTAGTATTGGGAGAAAAATAAAGAATGCTATTTCAGACACATTAAACACTGGTGGAGAGAGAATAGAACATCCACATGGAAACGTCTAGTGAGCAGCTTTTTGGTGACTAGAAATATAAATCTACGAGTCGTTTGCATTCATTCATTTATTCAATGAGCAATTACTAGGTATGGAAATGCTGGAGATGTGGGAGATATACATGACAATTAGACTTGTTCCCTTCCTCCAAAATGTCAATAAACTATTAGAAGAGAAGAAACAAGACCCTAGGTATGGATAACAATACAATGCAATATGTGAAACTTTAGGAATTCAGAAGAGGCCATCATTACAAACTGGGCTGGCTGGAAGACAGTATATTACAGAGTTAGGAGTCTTAGGATTCCAAGTTTAAATTCTGCCCCTGTTGCTTACTAGCTAGATGTCACTGGGCTAGTCCTCTGTGGATCAGCTTATCTGTAAAGAGAGACAATTGGACCAGATAGCCTCTAAAATGTCTTTCAGCTCTAACTTCTATGTTTTAGAGTTGGAAGAGTATTAAAGAGCAACTAAATCTAGCCCCCTCAGAAGTGAATGACCCAAAGTCACACAGGTCCTAAGTAACAGAACCAGAATTTGAACCCAAGTCCTATGAGTTTAAATCTAGTGCTATTGTCCACTATATCATGTTGGAAAATCAGAAAAGTCTTGAAAGAAGACACATTTAATATGGGCCATCAAGGATGGCTAAGATTTCAACGGGCAAATATGGGGGTGGAGGGTCTCCAGGAGAAGAAAATGGAAGTATGTAGAGCAAAGGTCAGTAACCTATGCACATATGCCAAAGATAGCCTAACAGGCCAGTCACTGATATCTCTTCTGCACACTCCCATCTCCCCATGAAAACCTGACCATTAATGTCTGCCTTTTTTCCCTCCCCTACTCCCTCCACATTCAAAGAAAAGATAATCAATGACCTCTTCCTGCCCTGTACCATCATATTATGTGTCTTATCCTCAGCACTCTCCCCTCTCTCACTGGGTAGACCGGCAGAAAAGAGGCTGAAACCTAGACATACTTCTTTTGAAAGGTTATTGATCCCTAGCAAAGATCTAGAAAACACAAGGTGTGATACTGAACTTTTAAGAGTGGGGGAAGAAGTAAAGATATCAGCAAAAAAGTCAGTCAGCCAATAAACAATTTTTAATTGTCTACTATATGCCAGGCACTGTTAAGCACTGGAAATACAAAGAAAAGCAAAATACAGTCCCTGTCCTTGAGGAGCACACAGTCTGATGGAGGACACAACCAAATAGTTATGTATAAACAATCTATATACAAGATAAAAAGGAAATAATCAACAAAAGGAAGGCATCAGAATTAAGGGGGATCAGGAAAGGCTTCCTATAAAAGGCGAGATTTTAGCAACTTCAAAGAAGTCAGGGAAGCTAGGACGTGGAAATGAAGGAAAGCATTCTAGGCAAGGGATACAGCCAGAGAAAATCAGGAGAATCAGTGAGGACAGGAAGATAATATCTAGACAAGACTATATCAACAGAGACAAAAGAAGAAAACAGGCAATTGACTCAATACAAAAATACCAAATTTAGATCCACTAACAGTGAATTTTTAAAAGCTAAGGATTAAGAGTAATGACCAAAGATATGCCAAATTACTTTCACAAGAATGAAAGTGAAAATGAAGAAAAAAAAAAAAGAAATGAGCATGTTTTTAAAGCAACTGTTATGTGTCAGGAACTTTACAAATATTATTTTATGTGATCCTCACAACCCTTAGAAGTAGGTTCTATTATTCTCCTCCTTTCACAATTGGGAGAACTGAGCAAGGTTAAATGATTTGCCCAGAGTCACACAGCATGTGCCTGAGGCTGAATTTGAACTCAGTTCTTGAAACACTCTCAGCCTACTGCCTTCCTTGGCTTCCTTTAAGGTTTAACTAAAATCCCACCTTTTACAGGCAGCTTCTCCCAACTTCTCTTAATTCTAGAACAGTCATTTTGTTAATTATTTCCTACTTATCCTGTATATATTTGTTTGTCTGCTGTATTCCTCATTAGATTGTGGGCTCCTTGAGGGCTAGGTCTGTCATTTGCCTCTTTGTATGTCTAGAGCTTAGCATAAAACCTGGGACATGGTAGGTATTTAATAAATGCTTATTGACTGATTTTTTTTTTATTTCTGCCTCCAGGCCTAGCCATCTAGCAGCCTCTGGCTAGGAAAGCACTAAAGTAAAAAAGTACATAATGTTTGTAACAGGGATTTTGGTCTTTTTTTTTCCCCCAATGGTGAGTGGGATGTGGGAGGAAGAGGTGGATTTTCACCGATTTAAAAATTAAGAAATAAAAAATTAAGCTACAAGGGAAAAGATGGACTTTTGAAATAGAGTACTTCCAAGTATTCCTGATGAAAATACTAGAGTTGAATAGAAACTTTGAAATTTACGTAATAGAGATTTATGGTTTCACATATAATTCCCTTTTTCTGTTCCACTTTGTATATATGTTCATTTTGGGGAGTGTTTCTTAAGTTCAGAATAAAAAATTTTTTTAAATATATAAATAATGTGACAGTTAACTTGTTAAATCAAAACTGGCACCTAAAGTAGGATTCAAGCAACTGGACAATCAATTGGGTTGACAAAAGGCAAAGGGCATCTTGGGGTAGGCAGGGATAACCCCAACACTTTGAAGACAGTCTATGATCCTGGAAGCTAAAGAAGTTCTCTGCAGTTCCTAGCTGATTTTCAGAGATCAAGCAACTTTAAACAGACATACGTGGCCTGAGACCAAGATACTCACTTTTACTTAAGGCTACTCTGGCTGCTGAGGTCAAAAAAAGCCTACTCGGTGAACTGAAAAAGTGACCACAATTACTGAAGGTATAATCTACCTTTCATGGCCTAGTGCAATAGATGAAGTTTGTCATCTCTCCTTTTCTCAGTTCTAGATAGGAAGCTGGCAAAAGGCAATGGAGAGAAAGTGGGGGCAGAAAAGATGGACTGGAGTAGCAAATAGGTGAATTTGGCAAAACTGCTTTTCTTTAAAAGAAGAAAAAATGTTTCATCAGTAATACCCTGAGGCCTTGGTTAGCTGTCCTGCAGATTCTCTAATTGTGACCTTTGGCAATTTACTTTACTTCCCTATTACTTATTTTAAAACACTTTACTAAACTTCAGCAAAGTGAGAATGGGACTCATAAGTGAAGAATAGGGAGTTGGGAGAATTGTCAAAAGTCATGGATCAGAGAATCTACAAATCCTGTTCCTCCTTTAGGATCAGAGATACAAGGTTGGAAGGGACCTTAGAAGCTACCTAGTCCACTACTTAACCTTTGAAGAAAATGAGGAAGAACCAAAGACATCCAAAAAAAAGAGGAAAAGGACCTATTTGTACAAATATTTATAGCAGCTCTTTTTGTAATGGCTAAGAACTGGATATCAAAGGAGTGCCCATCAATTGGGGAATGGCTAAACAAGCTGCGGTATATGACTGTAATGGAATATTACTGTGCTTTAAGAAATGATAAGCAAGATGATTTCAGAAAAACTTGTAAAGATGTACATGAACTGATGCATAGTGAACAGAACCAGAAAATGTTATACACAGTAACAGTAACATGTGCGATGAAGAACTATGACTTAACTATTCTCGGCAATATAACGATCCAAGACAATTTCAAAGGACTAATGATGACATATACTATGCCTCCAGAGAAAGAACTGATATTGACTAAATACAGACTGAAGCATGCTTTTTTTCACTTTCTTTTATCTTTTTCTTTTACTGGAGCCTTCTTGGACAAAATGACTAATATGAAAATGTTTTACATAATTGTACGTGTATAACCTATATCTGATTGCTTACTGTTTCAGGAAGGAGGAGGGGAGGAATTGAGATAGATTTTGGAACTCAAAAATTTAAATAAAAATGTTTTAAAATGGGGGGGAGCAAATGTTGCCGCTATTAAAAAAAAAAAAGAAAATGAGAAAGAGTGAAATTATTTTTTCCAAGGTCACACAAAGATAGCAGGTGGAAGAGCATGTTTTCAAACCTAGATCCTTTTCTTTCAAAATCATGTTTTTCCATTGCATCATGGGCCTTGTCTGAAAGGTCATCAGCTGGCTAACCTCATAACATTTTAAGTGTTAGTTTGTCACAAAGATACTCTTGCTGGAACACGCAGGCTCTGTGAAAAGGCGCCGCTCAGTTTAGGTCTGTTAAACTTCATAGGCTACTTCAAAAGTACTTTGTAACTATTTTTCTCATTCCCAGAGGCTTGGAAAGAGAAGCAGGTATCTTAAAAGCCTCTTAAGGAAAGAAAATTGAGGGGCAATAGCCACATCGGAGATGAGAGGCCAAAAAATAAAGTCCTTGATGTGTCTGCCCCTTCCCTAGTTTTTAGAGAAAACTAATGGGCTTTAAAAGAGTAACTGTCTGGTCGTAAAAACATGACCCCAGCCTCCTCCAAACCTCCCTTACCCCCAAAATCTAAGGAACCGAGAGTCCGGGCGGAAATGCATATCCAGAACACAGGTTCCAGTGGGGGATTCCGGCTTTACCAAACTCAGGCACTAACAAGACCCGAAGAAGGCTACAACGTCCCAGCCCGGCCTCCGCCGGCAGCTATCCAGCCCGGCTGTACAGCCAGGTGGGCGGGACTCCCGGGCGGGACGGGGCGGGTCTCCCGGCAGTAGGGAGGGCTACTTCTAACCCCAAGGCTGCGGCACACTCGAAGGAGCTGTAGGGAGTGCCCAGTATCGGAGGGGCGGGGGTGGGAGTGGCCTGGACACTAGGCTTGGAAAAGGAAGGGACAAACTGGACGAGGTGTCCGGACAAAATCACCTCCTCTGCTCTGCACACGTGATGTTCCCCCCTCGACCTTGTGGGTCACGGGAGAGGAGGCAGCAACTGTTTCCCTTACATCCGTCCCCCGCAGTAACCCTTCCCCCTCATCCCAGGCGACCAATAAGAAGCCTCGCCGCGCCCGCGCGGGACCCGCAGCGCGCGCCGGCAGCCGCCAATCTTCGCCCGCAAACCACTCTGGCCTTGCCCATTGGCTCCACAGATAGTCTTTCAGAATTCTCCCATCCCCACCCGTCTCCCCTCCGCCTCATCCTGGTTCTGACTCTCCTCCCTACCCTGTTCTCTCTTCCCCTCCTCAGTTCCAAACCCCCTCCCCCTCCAGCCTGCAGGCCAAGTCACCCGGGCGGCGGCTGCAAGGACACTGTGTCCGTGCTTCTTGCTCGCAGCTGTCCTGCCCCTGTAGCCTACGGGGCAAAAGCCCCAGTCCTGGCCCCAGCCTCAGTTCCTGACAAACAGAAAGAGCAGAGGAGTTACCTGTCTCCGACTCCGGCTCCACCCGGGAATGAGGTACCGACTCCCCCACTCTGGGCAACACCAGTGCCTTCGCCACGCCCCCTCCCGCCCCGGCGTGTTACGTCACCACGCAGCCTGTTCCCTCTGAGCCCGAAGAAGCCGAAGCACCACCCCTGGGCTCTCTATTTCCCACCTCGTCTCGTTCACCCATTTGCCCAACCCCCGAGTTCTAGACTCCCGGAGCGTGAAACCGGACAGCTGCCTCTCGGGAAGGCCTTCCTCCCCTGGGCTCGCTGCCGCTTGTGAGGCCTGACCTGGGACGCACCCTCTAGGGATGGAGAAGACTCTGCCCAGGTTGTGACGTCACAATGTTCAGCGCCTCTGCGACGTCTAGGGCCAATGGAATGTTGTGACAGTGGAAGGGCGCGCGTGCTAGACTCGCGCGCAGACCTTGGAGCGCAGCAGGGAGAAAAAATGGGGCTAACTAGGGAGGCAACTGGCGCCCCCCCGCACCCGACACTGGGGTTCTCAGCTCCTTCCGCACGGGTCATGCAGCGCTTAGTCATAGTTCCGAGTGCTCTGCCCGGCCCTGCCCTGCCGGGTTGGGTCCTACTTAGATGTTGACAGCAAGGGCTGGCTGATTACACGGAATTTCATTTGAGATGGAATAATTCCTTAGTTAAATGCAGTTCAGCAAGCATTTATCAGTTGCCTGGGTTAGTGAAACATTAATTTTTTCGTGAGATAATAGTAAGTACATATAGGTTATAGAGCAACGACCTCTTTAACATGGGGATTCTGAAGTTTATTTTTTTAATATGGCGTATACTATTCCAATATAAGTACTTTCCTTTGTAATTCTTTGTATTTTGTTTTATGCATTTAAAAACATTATTCTGAGAAGGAGGTCTATAGGCTTCACCATAATGCCAAAGGGATCCATGACATTAAGTTAAGAACAACTGTTACAGAAGTGACCCGGTATAGTGACTAGTAAGACTTTACCTCAGAAGTCCTGGATTCAAATTATTCTTGGGTTACTCACTAGTTGTGTGGCTTTAGGTCATTTTAACTTGCTTGCGCTAGGTTAACAAACAAAAACAACAAAAACATTTTGTTGTTCAGTCGTGTCCAATTGTTCCTGACCCCATTTGGGGTTTTCTTGGCAAAATTATTTAAGTAGTTAGCTATTTGTTTCCCCAGCTCATTTTACAGATGAGGAATGCTACCAGCGGCTGTGGTGCCAAAATGGCTGGAGATGGCCAAATGCTGTGGAGAGTGAAAAGAAAAACACAAAACATGGGCCAGGTGGAAGAGCAAAGAACAGCTCCATTTATTTAATGGAGGTACAGGGACCTTTTAGGCAAGCAGAATCAACAAATCCATGTGTGAGGCATTTGCATAACGCATGACTGCCTCCTGCTTAGTTCCCCTTTTGCCATAAACAATATTGTGTTAATAGCCTACAGGTGGTATTTAGCACTTGCGTCATGGGGGTATTGAGAGCACATGTATACCAAGGAGGTTTGAAGAGCCTTCATCCTGAGCTGCACGGTGCATGTGGAGGGAGGGATGGAGTGCCCACCTTGCGATGAGTTATCAGCCCAAGGGCAAGAACAGGCCTCTGGCCTGTACTTATCCCAGAATGGACTTTCTCAGAGCTGGCTCTCTACAGAGGAAACTGAGGCTATAAGGATTAAGTCACTTAATGCAGCTAGTAAGTGTCTGAGGACAAATTTGAACTCAGGTCTTCCTGACTTTGGACCCAGCACCCTAGCCACTATGCTACACAGCTGCCTGGGGGAAAAAATAGCCAAGGAAGAGTATTGTCTGACAGGGAAGCATTATGTGTATTTTGAATCATAAGCCACACCCCTCTACACAAAGCCTCAATAACTCTAGTCAGTATTACAGATGATAGTTAATAAACGTTCATTAAGTTCCTACTATATGCTAGATACTGTGCTAAACTCTGGGGATACAAATAAAAAAAAAAAAGAATCCCTGACCTCGAAGAGCTTACAGTCTAATGAGGAAGATAATACAAAAAAATTGAAGGCGGGGGTTGGGAGGAAAAAGTGAAAGAGTCCTCAAATGAGTGCAGCTGGAGAAGCTAAAGAAGCTGGAAATGAGTGCAGTCAAAAAAAATCTAAAGATTCATAGAGTATTAGAGGTGGAAAAGAACTTAAAGTTTAGGTTTAACACTCTTATTTTATAAATGAGGAACTGAATCTCCGAGCCTTGAAGCAGTAGAAGTAGAGACAGCAGCAGACAGGAAGCTGGTAAAGGGAAATCAAAGAGGAAGGGACAGAAAAGAGGGACTAGAGTAGCATATAGGTTAGTTAGACAATTTTTTTCAAGACTCAAAAAGTCAGTAACTTTTACTTTTAAAAAACTTACTTGCAATACAAATAAACACAAGCCATAAATTACATACAGAATTTGATTTCAGATTGCGTCTTTAAGACCAGCCCTCTATTTCCACACCACTCTAATTGGCTCCGGCATATATTTTGGCAACTATGTTGCCTTACACTAAAAGAGGCCTGTTTCATCAGTGTAAAGATCTAGGTTCATGTTAAGATTTGAAATCAAAGGACATGGCTTCAAATTCTAACTGTACTATTTACTTACCACCTCTGTGACCTTGGGGAGGTCAATTAATCTCTCTGAGTCTCAGTTTCATCTAAAAAATTACTAGATTAATTCATTGAACAGGGATATATTACCCAGCTACTACGTGCTTGGTTCAGGAGATGGAAAAAAAGAAGAAAGAAAAGAAAGAAAGAAAGATCTTCCTCTAGGAGCTTATATTCAGCTGGGAGTAAATAACATCAACCCAGAAAAATAAAAAAAAACAATTAGTGTGAATAGGGTACTAGTAACTGGTGGAGAGAGGAGTACTGATAAATGCTTAACAACTGGCTCTCCAAAAGGTCCTATTAACATTATTAACATTTTCTCCTTAGCTTTCTTAAATTTAAACAATCACCAAATAATAAATTAAGGCCTGATTTGTAGAATTTGCTGACTGAAAATTTAACAATTGACTCCTCTGTCAATCTGGCTCCTGGAAGAGGAGTGAGGAATATTTAAATGACCATTGAGGTCTCTTTGCAACTCTTAATATACAATCCTATTTTTTTCTAATTGTTTCAAATGAGTTTGTCTACCAGAAAGTTCCTTAAGGGCCTATGAGACTTCCCCTCATTTTTATGTATGCCCCCCACCTCTACATAAAAAAAGATAAAAGCAAAAACATAGTGCTTTATTGTCTTATGAAAGAATCACTGAGACTGCTGGAGAATGACTAAAAGGCATTTTAGAGACCATTAAACTACTTACTTATTTTACAGATGAGGAAAGTATGGCCCAGAGATGTGTCCCAGAGTCATATCGGTTGTAATTCCCCCGGGGCCAACAGCATAGCACCTTAGTCCCTTGATCAGATTTGCATAAAAAAGTCTTGTTGAGTACTACAGGGTTATAGAAACAGCCTGGTATTGAAAGATATAGATAAGCATTCACTGAGCCTGAGCAGTTGCTAAATTTTTGTGCCACAAGCAACTCTATAGGACTTAATAAGTCACAGATGAATGATTGTCCTACATTGTACCATTTGAAATCTCAAGATGCACAAATCTAGAGAACCCATTCCAAATGTTCACATGGATTATTTGTGGACTATATACTCTACCCATGGTAGAAAATTCTGAGGTTATATTGATCTGATCAGCCACAGTCAGACACTTTGTAATTTGACTCTAACGTAGTGATGTCATGTTGGTCCTCTTCAAGAATGAAGGACAATCAACCAACCAACCACTTGAAATCTAGAACATTATAAACATTAAAAGAGCAAAAGAATGCTTTATGTTTGCATATTGTGTCATAGTTTTCAAAAGGCTTTCACATTATCTTATTTGATCCTCAATAATCTTTTGAAGTAGGTGGTTGCATCAGTCTATTGAAGTTTGATGACACTATCCATTACTATCCAACTCAACACTTTTTTTTTTTAAATTGGGCTTTCTAATTAGACTTTCTGACTGGAAAGAAGAGGCATTGGCCAGCCGTACTTTGGTCCATTCGTTAGTTATATTTCTTCATTGTGCATTAATATATGAGCATTTTAGCTTCATTAGTCAGTCTCTTGAGTTGTTAGTATGTGTTGGTCCTCCGGAGTTTCTCTCCCTACAAATCTGAGGACCAGTCATTGAACCTTTGATATATCCACTGAAGTACAGAAGGATAACTCAAGAGGCTCTGTCTGAAACAGCATATACGCTACTCTCTTTCTATCTTCTTAACTACAACTCCTACAAAGACTGGGAGATGACTTTAGCAAATCATTACCCACTTCTCCCTGTTGGTCATTTTCATAACAATTTTACTAATAATTCCACTACAAACTACTGTGAACTTGGACCTAAAGAAAAGATACCTTAAAAGTTTAAAGATGTAAGTGGCATGGTCAGAGTAATAAGCGTCTAAATTATTTTAGAGACATCAGAACAATTGAGTATGCTTGTAGTGCTTAAAGTAGAGAATGACTTGAACATCAGTCATTTTTCCCAAGGCTTCTTCATGATGTTATAGCATAATATATTGGGATGAATATATTGAACATACAAAGACAGTGAAACCAATTCAGTATTGAGTTGTTTGCCAGAAAAATTTTGTTTTGGTCTAGTGCAGTAGGATCTTGCAATATTAGGAGAAAACCTAAAGAGGAAAGTTCCATTTCTAGAACACCAATGAAGAAATAGATCTGTATGTCATTTTTTATTGTTTGAACAAACTGGTAATTACATTTTTATAAAATTCCAAGTTAAATGAGTAGTATTTTCAGGTATATCATGTTAAGCTTTAAGAAAAAAAAATATTTACAAGTGATGTAGTCACTTAAAATGTGATTACAAATCTAAAGAAAACTTTGGGTCAGTGTTGGATAAAAATGTTTTTGTTAAACTCTAATGTTAGGAATGTTTTTCTCACTTCAATAATAGTTTTTTTTTTAATAGTGAATCAACTACAAGGCTGGTGGAAATAATGGTAAATCAGTAAATTATCAAGCATTTGTTAAGTACCTATTATGTGCCTGCCATTAGACACTAAAGGTACTGTAACAAAAATGAAACAATCCTTGTCCTCAGGAGTTTACATTCCACTAGGAGAGAAAAAGTGTAGATATAAAAGTACATATAAGAAATGTTTAATATAAATGCAAGTTTATTTTGAGGGAAGAAGGTACCAGTAGAAGGAAGGACTAGGGAAGGGTGGCCTTTGAGCTGAGTTTTGTGAAAAACTAAGTTTTTAAAGAGGTGGCTGTGAAGAGAGAGTACGTTCTAGTCAGAAGAGGGGTAGGATTGGGGGAAAAGACAATGCGTTTTGTTTGGACATGTTAAGTTTGAGATGCCTGTAGGATGTCCTATTCAAAATGCCTTAAAAGGCAGTTGGTACTGTCAGGAAAGAGACTATGGCCAGATGTGTGTGAGAGTGTGTGTGTGTGTGTGTGTGTATTTTTTAGTGAGATCTTCACAGGGATGATATTTGAATCTGTGGGAATTGATGAAATCATTGAGAGAGGGGAGGTAAGGAGGGAAGAGGCCCCTGTTAGGGGGCAGGATATGGATGATTAAGAAAGATATTTTCATAGTGTTTTTAATTTATCCTCTCCAAGAAAGGCATAGTCCAATATTGTGACTTAAAGAGCTCTTATCAGTTGCCAGTATTGTCTGGATTCTGGAAAACATTGCCCAGAGGCCTGCTCCAAGGTGAATCAGCCTAATTAATCAATAAACAATAATTTATTAAGCTGTCTACTCCATGTTAAGCACTAAACTAGGCACTGGAGAGTACAAAGGCCAAAATAAAATAAGCCTTGACCTCAATAAGTTAACTGTTGAAGAAAAGGTAGCAGAGTAAGGCAGCTTGGTGGAAAGAACTCGAGTTTTGGAGTTAGAGAAGTTGGATTTGAATCCTGGCTCTGATTATCATTACTTGTGGGACCTTGGTCAAGTTGCTGTACAATCAACCCGTACACATTTATAAAGCACTTCCTATGTGCTAGGCTACTAAGAGTTGTATATTGAAAGAAAAATTGAAAACCTACCCTTCCCTCAAGGAGCTCACATTCTAAAGGGGGTGGGCGGTGGGGCACTATCTGTACATAAGTAGATATGTACTTTAGACACATACAAAGTATATAAAAGTAGATAAAAGGTAGCCTTAGGGAAGAAGGCACTATTAGACAGGGAAACTGGGAAAATCCTTAAGCAGAAGACAGCACATAAACTGTGTTGATGGAAGTAAGGGATTCTGAGGATCACAGGTAAGAAGGGAGAGCATTCAAAGCATGGCAGATAGCCAGGGAAAAGGCAAAAGATGGAGTCCCAATTTTAAGGCTAGATTGGCTGGACTCTAGAAAGCAGAGGCTGCATCTATTTTCTAATTACCTGTGTAGGTACATGTCGTCTCCCCTGACTAAATTGTAAGATCCTTCACATAGTAGGTACTTAATTAATGTTGGTTGATTGATTAATGTGTAAAAAGACTAAAAGTTAGGAAGGGGCCAGGTTATAAAAAGCTTAAAATGCATAACACAGGAGTTTATATTTGATCTTAGAGGTAATAGGGAATCACTATAGTTGATAGAGTAGGGGGATGAGTTGGTCACACCTGAACTTTAGGAAATCACTTTAGAGGGAGGGAGAGACTTTAGGGAAGGAGAGCAATGAAGGCTTGAACTAAGGTAGGTGATGGGTGACTGTACATGAAGAGAGAAATGACAAGAAACAACAAGATTTGATAATTTAATGCATACATGGGGTGAATGAGAGTGAGGAGTAGAGAATGACTCCTGGGTTTATAAACCTGAATGATGGTGAAAAAATTGAGGCCATTCACTGAGAGAGCTCCCTCTTCTCACCTGTTCCTTATATCACCCAGAAGCCTTCTGCCCTTCCCTCCTTCACTCCTATCTCATGCCAAGACTCTATATGTACAATTGATCTCATTCCAGTCTGTCCTCTCTAGCAGAGAAGCTTGCCCCTTCTATGATTCCCACTCTCTTATCTTAAATCTCTCCCTGTCCACTGGCTACTTCCCTACTGTCTACAAACATACTCATGTTTCCCCTATCCTAAAAAACCAAAAAAAAACCAGACTGTCTCTTGATCCATCCCAGCTAGCTATCATCCAAGAACTCTCTTCCCTTTTGTGGCAAAACTCCTTGAGAAGATCTTTTACAATAGATGCTTCTGCTTCCTTTATGTCATTATCTTCTTAACTCTCACATATAGTTTCTAACCTCAAAATTCAACTAAAATTGCCCTCTCCAAAGTTAATGATCTCTTAATTGCATAATGGCCTTTTCTCAATCCTAATCCTTCTTGTCTTCTTTGCAGATTGTTATGTTTGTAAGCATTAGGGAAGCAACAAGTAGAGAGGGAGAGATTAAGGGATGATGGTAGAGTCATTCTGCTAGAGAACACAGGAGGGGATGCTATCAAGATTATGTGTAGAAGGATGCTGAATTGATCATTAATTTATGAAATTATGAAATGGGGGTAGGTACAACCTGGGAAAAGAACACAATTGGCATTGGGAAATGGAGCAGCACCTAGGTGACTTCCCCTATTTTACCAATTTTACATATTACCAGAATGAATTTTGGTTAACACATGATATAATTTGCAAATTATGCTGCTTTGAACTTTGGGACAATTTGTATGTGACTTACAGGTTCCCCTTTGCAATCTTATTTCCCGCTGTAGCCTCTTTATACTAGCTACCTATAAAACTTACTTTATATGCTGATTAGAAGAGGGGCTGTGATCAGGGGGACCAGAACAAGATACAGTTTTAACACAGATGCCTTCACAAGTAGGAGAGCCAACTCTTCACCAGAGAATGGAGTAAAGGAGGAAATAGTGGGATCATGATTCTGGAAAATGTAAGATGAGAAGGGGAGAAGATGAAGCTGGGGCAAGCTTCTTCGATTCCTTAGGTGTAGAGAGGGCTATTGTTGTGAGTCCAAAGGAGGCAGAATAGGCATCTGTAGGCTCTTTTCCTCCTATCCTTTTCCCAGGGAGACTTTCATTTCTGCCAGCAGAGGAAGTAGGGAGTTGGAGCCAGAGGCCACCACTAAGCTCTCCTCTGAGAGAGGGAGTACCTGGCTAGAATGATACCTATCTTCTTCCTTAAATGTTATTAGTCTAAGGAATATAAATAGGTTCATTCTAACTTCTGATCACACTGTCTCATTATCACTGGGGAAAAAGGACCCCCAAGCTTCCTATCTAATGCTTGATCCCTTTCCGACCAAATACCAGTTTCACAATGAACACATAGTGAATAGCAAAGACACTCATTTATTCAAATTACAGCAAAACAGAAATTAGAGAAGGTATACATAGGAGAATACATACCAGACAGAGTGAAGGAGTTCTACCAATGAGAGTGAGATAACTCAGCTCAAGCCATCTGGCCCTAGAGATTTTTTTTCTTAGGGAGTTCATTAATGGCTTGTCCAATTTCTTTTTCTGAAATGCAGTTAAGTGTTTTATTTCCTCTTCTGTTAAACGAGGCAATTTCTATTTTTGTAAATATTAATCCATTTCACTTAGATTGTCAGATTTATTGGCATACAGTTGGGCAAAATAATTCCTAATTATTGTTTTAATGTCCTCTTCATTGGTGGTGAAATCACCTTTTTTTATTTTTGATATTGGTAATTTGGTTTTCTTTTTTTAAAATCAAATTAACCAAAGGTTTATATCTATTTTGTTTTTTCATAAAACCAGCTCTTAGTTCTATTTATCATTTCAATAGTTTTCTTAATTTCAATTTTATTAATCTCTCCTTTCATTTTCAGAATTTCTAATTTGGTATTTAATTGGAGATTTTCAATTTGTTCTTTTTCTAGCTTTTTTAGTTGCATGCCCAATTCATTAATCTCCTCTTTCTCTATTTTATTCACAGAAGTGTATTGAGAAGTAAAATTTCCCCTAAGTACTGCTTTGGCTGCATCCCACAAGTTTTGGTATGTTGTCTCATTATTGTCATTTTCTTTGATGAAATTATTGATTATTTCTGGGATTTGTTGTTTAGGATTAGATTATTTAGTTTCCAATTAACTTTTAGTCTCTTTTTCCATGGCCCTTTATTACATGTAATTTTTACTGCAGCATGATCTGAAAAGGATGCATTTAATATTTCTACCTTTCTGCATTGGATTGTGAGGTTTTTCATGCCTTAATAGAGGTCAATTTTTGTGTAGGTACCAGATACCCTTGAGAAAAAAGTATATTCCTTTATATCTCCATTCAGTTTCATCCAGAGGTCTATCATATCTAACTTTTCTAAAATTCTTTGTTTATTTTATGAATAGATTTATCTAATTTTGAGAGGGGGAGGTTGAGGTCCCCCACTAGTATAGTTTTGCTATTTCTTCCTGTAAATCACTTAACTTCTCTAAAAATTTGGATGCTATACCACTTGGTGCAGATATGTTTAGTATTGATATTACTTCATTGTCTGTGGTACCTTTTAGGAAGATGTAGTTTCTTTCCTTATCTCTTTTAATTAGATCTATTTTTGCTTTTGTTTCACCTGAAATCAAGATTGCTGCCTCTGCTTTTTTTTTTACTTCATCTGAAATAGAAAATTTCACTAGTAACTTTTTTGGGGGGAGGCAATCAGGGTTAAGTGACTTGCTCAGGGTCACATAGCTGGAAAGTATCTGAGCTTGGATTTTAACTCAGTTCCTCCTGACTCCAGAGCTGGTGTTCTATGCACTGTACCACCTAGCTGTTCCTCTCAACTCAACCCAGAGAGAGAGTTCTGTATTTCACCCATGGGAAAATTCTCACCAAGTCTCCAGTGTAGTAAGCTAGGGACAGGGACTTGATGGAGACTGTCAACTCTTATCATGTCTTCCCAGAGTCTTTTCCTTCAGTAACCTGGAGTTGGCATCATTCATCTTCCCTCTGGGATAAGAAGACTGGCGAAGGACTTAACTAAGAAAGCTCTTGTTAGTTCTGCCCTCATAGGCATCTGTAGGCTCTTTTCCTCCTACCCTTTTCCCAGGGAGACTTTCATTTCTGCCAGGAGAGGAAGTAGGGAGTTGGAGCCAGAGGCTACCACTGAGCTCTCCTCTGAGAGAGGGAGTATCTGGCTAGAATTATGCCTATCTTCTTCTTTAAATGTTATTAGTCTAAGGAATATGAATAGGTTCATTCTAACTTCTGATCACACTGTCTCATTATCACTGGGGAAAAAGGACCCCCATTCCCTCATATCCCTCACCGAAGGTAGAGTATTCAATTCCATCAATAAGAACATAGGCAAAGTAGGAGAACAGGTCCTCAGGTGACAGCACTGAGAAAGTACAGTGGGAGACTTGAGGAGAGAAGAGGTAAGGTTTGAACTACTGTGGTGTGGAGAATCAATTGGGAAGGAGTAAGATTGGAGACCAGACAGCACAGATTCGTTGTAAATTCTGTCAGTACTGTTTCCTGATTTCTTCCAGCACCAATTGACAACATTTGATTTCAGCTTTTTTATCTGCAAAATGAGGGGGTTGGACTAGTTGACCTCTGATTTTCTGTCTAGCTCTAGCTCTATGATCCTATGAAATTTATCTGATAATATATATATATGACCTTAGCAATTTTGTGTGCTGGTAAATGTTTAACAACTGACTCTCCAAAATAAAAGTATTGCAGGATACACTTTTAAGCTAAATTGGCATTATTAACATTTTTTATATCATTCTTCTGTCTAGATATTCAACAAAACAATAAAGTAGATATTTGAGGATTTTGGCTGACACTAAACATTTCAATTCTGGTGAGCCTGTTTGAACTAGCTCTAGGACAACCCTGGACCTTGGGCAAATCACTCACCCATCTGGGCTTCAGTTTCCTCATCTGCAAAGTAAGGAGATTGGACTAAATCCAGTGCTTATTATAATTGTTTTAAGTTGTAATAATATCTAATATTTGTATAGTCATTACTATGTACCAGGAACTGTGCTAAAGATTTGAGAATTGTGTCCTTTGAGTCTCATAACAGCCCTGGGAATTAGGTGCTATTATTTTTATAGGAATAAATTTTACAGATGACGGAATTAAGGCAAACAGGTTAAGTCACTTGCCCAGTATCACACAGCTAGTAAGTGTTTGAGCTGGATTTGAACTCACGACTTCCAGACTCTGGGCCCTGCAGTGCTCTATCCACAGCATGCCACCTAGTTGCCTCCTAGATTTATGTGCGAAGCACATAATAAACTTAATAAATGCTTGTCAATGACAATATCTCTAAGGCCCCTCCCTCACGGGCCTAGCCAGTTGCCCTAGCAGTATCGTTCAGGTCAGGCTGCCCAACCAATTCTAACACTTAGATGATAACTCAATACTCCCCTGGCGCATTGAGGCAGTAAAGACAACTGCCCACTCTATAGTCAACGTGCATGTACATTTCTTCCCTGACAGGGAGGGCGGAGGATTCTGCGCAGGCTCAGTCCTTTCTGAGAAGGGCGGCTGGGAAGGGTGAGGGCAGAGCAACAGTGCGCATGTCATGCTTTCTCTGACTACCTGTGAGCGGAGTTGCCTTGGAGCGGTCCTGGGCGGGAAGCGCCTGCGCGATGGTTCTTTGCGCAGGCGCGCTGGGCGGCTGGGCCGTCAGCTATGGCAGGTGTTTGGGCCAGGCGATTGCGGGCTGCGATGTGGCACCGGGCACTGCTGCTACTGCTCTGGCTGGCCTTGGCTTCAGTGCAGGGCCTTTACTTCCACATCGGAGAGACGGAGAAACGCTGCTTCATCGAAGAAATCCCTGATGAGACCATGGTTATCGGTTAGCACTGGGGTGGGAGGCAGTCCCTCACTTTATACCCCGGCGCCATCCCAGACTCTGACCCCGACTCTGACCTCTGACCTTCCGCCTCTGAAAGAAACCAACCCTTGGCACTAGCCCCTGCCCCGGACCGGATCTCCTTCATCTCCCCCTACTCTCTGTCTCCAGCCCAGAACTGGGTTGGGTGCATACACCCTCTGGCCCTCCAACTCACCTCCTTGGGGCGGCTCGGGAGTGTTAACTTGTCCCCAGAAGGGGACTATTCTTTAGGCTCGCCCATAATCCCTGGAGACCCGGCTCCTCTCCCACCCCCACCCACCCGGTAGCATTCAGCCCCAGTAGGACAGGTGTCCTAGGCGACTCACCGTTGCTAGATATGTTGTGATAGAGAACTCATCTGCTCTGCAGGGAATTACCGCACCCAGCTATGGGATAAGCAGACAGAGACCTTCCTGCCTTCCACCCCAGGGCTGGGCATGCATGTGGAAGTGAAGGATCCAGATGGAAAGGTGAGACCCACTTTCTGGTCCTCTTGCAGGATATTTCTGTCTCCTGCTTCTCTGCCTTTGCAGTCTGTACCCAGTATCTGAACTGCTGCCCTAGCTCCCTTCAAGCTTAAGTGCTCCTTTACAAGCCTCAGTTCAAGTCAGTGGATCTGACTTTTTTTGCCATGGCCCTCTTTGGCAGACTTATGAAGCCTGTGGACCCCTTATCAGAATAATGTTTTTAAATAAAATATGTAGGATTAAAAAGGGAATAGATTATATTGAAATACATTTTTTAAAAAACAAAGTCATGGATCTGCTGTTAAGATTATTCCCTAGCTTAAATGCTTTTTACAATTCTCCTACAAGAGATCTTTACTGATTTCCCTATTTGTTAGTCTCTGAAATTACTTGTACTTTACAATTACGTGTACTCTATATTTACCTCTATATATAATATTCCCCCTTCTCAAGAAAATTTGAACTTTCTGAGGGCACGGGGACTATTTTGATTTTGTTTTTGAGTCATTGGTATCTTCTATTGGGTCTGGTACACAATAGGCACTTAACAAGTGCTTAGTGCATTGAACTGGTCCTTGGTCCAGATCAAGGATAGCTTCCATTTAGGGCTCTCCATATCCTAAACTGAACATTTGTGTGGCAGAGAGCAAGCATTAACATTTGGCCTCCCTGGGGTCACTGTTGACCTCAGAATTTTGGGGTTGGTTCTGTTTAGTTTGAAAACTTTTTTTGACTATTTGCTACATGCAGTTCCACAGTGGGAGTTGCAAAGATGAGTAAGACACGGCCTCTATTTGCCAGGAACTTAAAACTAGTTGGGAAGGATAGGATAAATACACAACTGTAATTTAAGAATGTTATATGCTATAAGTGAGACAGTGAAATGCTATGGCATTCAGAGGAGGGAGAGATTATATCTTGTTAGAGGTATCAGAAGAGGCTGCCTTTAGGAGATAACATTTGAGATGGGCCTTAAAGGATAGCTTAGATTTTCATAATTCTAAATAGGAAGAGAGACATTTCAGATGGAAAGAAGACCATAAGTAAAGGCATCAAGCAAAGAACAAGACTTTTTCCAAGAAGAACAGATAGTCCAGTTTGGCTGGATTGTAGGAAGAGTAATGGGACATAAATTCTGGAAGTTAGGGTGGGATCAGGTTGAAGAGGGCCTAATTTGGATATTAGGTCAGTACTGGGGGGCCATTTAAGGGCTTTGAGCCAAGGGTGTGAAATGATTAGGCTTATGGGAGGGAATAAGGATGGTAGAGGCTGGTTGGGTTAGGTTTTCGTTGTCACTCCTTTGCAGGTGGTGTTATCACGGCAGTATGGTTCAGAAGGCCGATTCACCTTCACCTCCCATACCCCAGGTGACCACCAGATCTGCCTGCACTCCAATTCTACTCGAATGACCATCTTTGCAGGAGGCAAACTAGTAAGGGAATCTTCCCCTTTGAAGAATTACTGCTTCTCCCCGACCTGTTCCCTCTTCTGAGTGGAAGGTGGGGGCTGCTTTTATCTCTTCATGTGACATATTGCTAAGGAGATAAGCATTAAGAATGTCAAGAAGCTTCCTATGCAAGAGCTAAGGTTCCTGATACATATGGTAATGGTGGTTTTAATGCGCTCACTGAGACTGTTTAAATGCCTAGGTTAGCAAATCTTTAGAAACTACACATACATTATCACTCGAAGATCAGAATGGTGTGGTCTGCCTGCACTCCTAGTCCTGACCTTGTGTATGTTTGTTTTTTACCTAGAGGGTACATTTGGATATTCAGGTTGGTGAGCATACCAACAACTACCCTGAAATTGCTGCCAAGGATAAATTAACAGAACTACAACTCCGTGCCCGCCAGTTGCTTGATCAGGTGGAACAGATCCAAAAGGAACAGAACTACCAGCGGGTAAGGGTGGTGCCTTGTCCTGGTTGGAAGCTGATTACTTCCTATACCAGCCAGAATCTGAAAGTTGATATGTAGTTTTTTCCCAGACACTGGAAAGTTCATAACATGTTGGGAAGAGATTCTAGTGAAAAATAGCATGGCAAAGTGGGAAGAATACTAGACTTAATGTCAGAAGACCGGAACTTGAGTTGAGGTTTTTACACTTTCTATGACTGGCAAAAGTTACTTTGGGCCTCAGTTTCCTCATCTGTAAAATGAAGATAATAATATTTCCACTACTTATCTTAAGGGTTTTTTTGTGTGGAAAGCGCTTTTAGACTGTGAAGTGTTATATAAATGTGATTATTATTATTATTACTGTTGTGGAAAGTCAATCTTCCAACAAAGTAGCAACTCGAAACCTGATAAGAGCAGTAATTCTGTGGGTCCTCCTTGGGCTTGCTTTTGAACTCAAGAGAGCTTGATTTCTTTTCAGATGTTGGCATTACACCTAGAAACCTTTGGAGCTTATAGTGCGGAAATATTGTAGTAGGAAATTGCAGTGGGGAGGAGGTGAACCCCTTTGAACCAAAGGCAATAAAAGTTAGTGTAATATGGTAGGAAGAACACTAAACTAGGATTCTAGAGTGCTGAGTTTCTAGTCCTAACTGACCCTAACTAGCTGTTCACCTGTGTGCGGCAAGTCATGTTATCCCTCTGGCCCCACTTTCCTTGTTTTACAAATGAGAGTATTGGTCAAGAATCAGGGCTGCAGAACCTGTGGCCTCAAGGCCATGTGCAGCTTTCAGCTTTAAAAAACAAACAGAAAACCTCCAGAATTTTAGTGTTCTACATAGCAGGAATAATTCTATTTTTTCTTGGAATAGAATTATACTGTAGGAGGGAGGAACCATGTTGCCTTAACCTTGTAAATTAGAAGTGTTCATTCTCTATGGCTACATTTGTATGTCTTGTGTCTCCTACAGTATCGTGAAGAACGCTTCCGTATGACCAGCGAGAGCACCAACCAGAGAGTGCTGTGGTGGTCCATTGCTCAGACTGTTATCCTCATCCTCACTGGCATCTGGCAGATGCGACACCTCAAGAGTTTCTTTGAGGCTAAAAAGCTGGTGTAAAGTTCTTTCCTGTACAACCCCTTTCCTTTCATCCCACTTACTTGGTACTTTCCCTCTATCATGCCCTGGCTACTTGGATTTTGGATGAAAAAAAAATTGAGAATATATGCTCCTTTAATTCCATGGCAGCCACACCAGTCAGATTGAGGTTAGCAGCCACTGGACTACACAGAAACAAGCCCATCTCCCCCAATGAAGATCATAGGATACTGGTCAAAACCTACACAAAGCTCCTTCTGTACTCTGGGGGAGAGCTTGAGCTAATCAGGACACAGCTTTGATATCACAGCCTTCCTTTTTCTATGTCCAGTCATCTTTCCTATCCCACTGATTAAGTAAATAAGCCAAGGCCACTCACCTGCTCCCTTAATTTCTGATTTTCTTTTACTGTGCCTATCTCGTGTGTAACTGAAGTGCCACGAATAGGACACCCTAGCCTCACTACTGTGCAGTTAGTTGTGGCTTCACTGAGATGATCTGTGACTGTAAACAAGATGGCAGGTCTTGGATGCTAAGGGAATGAGATTTTTTTATATAACAAATATTTTTTGATATGTGTATTTTATCCTTCATATCTGAAATGTCACTGCCTGTGTGTGAGAGTGGTTGAAAAGATCAATGCAGAACTGACAGTCTTTGGCACTGTCTATGTGTATGTTTTTTTTAATAACTACTGTGGCAACTGTCAGACTCTTCAATGAAAGTTCTAGGAGGGAGGGACCCAAGCAGATGTTTCAGCCTGTTGCTAGTAAGGCCTTGCCTGTAAGTCATGCACAGGCCCATTTGGACACTTTGAACCCCTTATGGATATTAAGGGGATTTGAAGTTAAGGTAGTAAGCTATGGAGTGAGCAGTTGGAGGCAGTCAGTTTTCTTCTCTCTTTCCCCCACAGAGCTGCTAACTGTTAAATTTTATTTAAGATGCAGTAAATATTTTCTCCATGGGTCCTAAGTTCAGTTCTTTGTATGGATTTTCCAGTGAAATAAAACCTGTTCCAGTAACTTGTGATGTTTGAGATGAAATAAATATTTTTGCCAGTCCAGAAACCAAGCAGAATAGTAGAGTCTGGGAAACCTGGTATGAAATAACTCCAAGGATGACTTGGAGCTGATCTTAAATCTTGAGACCCTCCCAGTTTAGAACAAACATACCTAAGGGCTCAGTTAGAATTAGGACAGCATCTAAGAGTCTAGTTTTGCCAGGGCAGTCTCTTCAATCTCAGCCTTTTTCTTGGCTGTTTGGAAAGAAGGAGAATTACCAGTTAAATAGAGGTGTATGAACAACACATCTAGATTAAAGGAGTAAAAAGATCAGGGTAAGAGCAGCTGTTGGGACAGCTATGCTGGCCAAGCTCCTATCAGAATGTTCGGTAGGATGTTCTGTTTTCCAATCTTTGACAAGTCAACGACGTAAATGTAAATTACATGGAAACACATCAGGACAGGGCTCTCTCTAATGAGCTAGCCCTCTAAATCCACATTCCCTACTATAGCATACATAAACATTCACAAGCTTATTAAAAGTTACATGCCAATACTTTAGTAGCATGGCAGTCACCCTGGCTTCTCAAAGCTCACACCACATGGGTTCTGACAGACCCAATTAAGCTAGAAAGGTCGGTACCAGTACAATAATGCTCTAGAATGAAATGTCTAACCTAGGTGAGTTCTGAGAGGATTGCTGCCTTACATTTGGCCACCAAGGTAACTTTTTTATCACAGCACTTCACAAAATCATCTACTATGGTACCTAAATGTGCCTGCATTGGTGAAAGCCCCTAACAAAATCATGGCTCTTACTAAGTATACATTGTCCCAGCCTCACTCCATCACCTCCTAGTCAAAAATTAGCAAAGAAGGGATATACAGGACACGGTGATGCACTAGCCTTTCTGAGATTTATCATAGCATCCCAAATCGCTGCTTCAAAACTGGTCTAACCCTATCTCTATGTGACTGATGCAAGACTATTGTGCTGTAAGAAATGAAGCAAACAGTTTCAAAGAAACCTGGGAAGACTTTGTATAAAATGGTGCACATGAAGTGAGCAGAACCAGAACAATTTTTACATTAACAACACTGTAAAGACAAAAAACTTTGAAAGTCTCTAATCAATGCAATGACCATGGCACCTCTCACTTCACAGAAAGGTGATGTATTCAGGGTGTATTTTGAAACCTATTTTTTGTACATGACCAAAGCTGAAATTGGTTTTGCCTGACTATGCATATTTGTAACAAGAATTTGTTTTTCTTCCTTTATCAATGGGGGTGAGAAGTGGGTAGGGAGAAAAGGGGGGTTTTGTTAAATGAAAAAAAATAAAACTTAAAAAACTGTGGAGGCTGAGGAATTGTTGCAATTGGGTGAGGGAGTCATGGTATCTATCTTCAGCTTTTGCACTATGGTCAACAGACATTTTAGGAAGGATAGATAGAAAAGGGAGGGTGGAGGATCCAAGTAAGAGCAGCTGTATAGGAGTTTAGAAGTCCTAACTCTAGTTCATTAGAGTAGTGTGACGAGCCTAGGCTCTGCAGTGAGGCCTTCAGGTCAAATTCTGACTGCCACTTATTACCTCTGAATCCTTGGGCAAGTCATTTAACCTCTTTGAGCCTCAATTTCTTTTTTTTTTTTGAGGCGAGTTCACTTTATTTTTAAAAAATATACAGAAGTGACAATGTGCAAACATCAAATTAAGCAGGACCAGTCAAACAGTATGAATCGCATTTATAAAAACAGCATTTCTCAATTTGCACAAAGTGAAAACTGCAAAAAAAAGAAGCCGTGTCTTTAAATCAGAGTTGTCATTAACCTTGAAAGCAAGTTTGCTTTTTTTCCATATTCTGCAAACCACAAGCCCATGAAATATTGGCTATCCCATCACACTTTACAAAACAGTTGTGATACTTGATCAAATAAAGCTATTATACAAGACATTTACATTAGAAAAAGAAAAGTGGGGGTAGGAAAGCTGGATTGTGTTGTTCCATTTAAAAATAAACTACTCCACAGTTAGGACATTTTTGCCTTCTCAAAGCAAAACAGCAGATAAATCCAATGGGAAACAAGAGAATGGCCAAGAGGATACCTAGGCAGGTGAAGGACTCTTCCAAAACACCAACTCTGCAGGCTGGACAGCCTCCAACAACTACTATGGCACTGGAGGGCTAGAACACAGTTTGTGCTGGAATACTGTAGGATCTAGGTGCATATGCAGACCGACCTGCAACGCTGTAAGGGTAGGGCGGCGGGGGCTGGAAGCTGGGTTGGAAGCCAGGCTGGAAGCTCGGCTGGAGCCCGGGCTGGGTTGGGGAGACCGGGATGGCCCCGTAGTTGTGCCGCCCGTAAGCGTAATCACCCTGGCCGGCCTCCAGGTTGTAGGCAGGTGGTCGCTCCTGCAGCAGAGGCTTATTATCCATGGTGGTGCAAGGGGAGGGGGTGCGGAAGGAGAGCAATGAAAGGGGGAGGCAAAAGAAAGTGCAGGAGCCGACAGCCAGCCCCTCAGCCGCTGCTGCTGCTGCTTCCTCCTCCTCCTCCTCCTCTGGGGTTCGAACCTCTCAACCTGAGCCTCAATTTCTTACCAAACTCTGGAAAATCGGTTGGTTGGTCGATTGTTATCTTTTGTTCTCAGAGAAGACCAAAATGACATCACTACTCATGAGTCAAGATTTAGTGTGTCTCGACTGTGGCTGATCAGGCCAATACAATCTCAGAATGCTCTACCAAAGGTAGAGCACAAATAGTCTGTGTGAACATTTGTGGTGGATACTCCAAACTTGTGCATCCTGTGTTTCCTTTGAGCTGTTTCAATTCTGCTTTGCTCATATAGCACAGCACTTTCTCTGATGTGGGCATGCCATACTGAGCGGTCCTGTGCCAATGTCTCCTATGTCACACAATCAATTCCAAAGTTTTTGAGAGTGCCCTTGTATCGCTTCTTCTGACTGTCATGTGAACACATGCCCTGTGTGAGCTCTCCATAAACTAGTCTTTTTGTCAAGTGGATGTTTTGCATTCGAACAACATGGCCAGCCCATTGGAGTTGAGCTCTCTGAAGCAGAGTTTGAATGCTTGGCAGTTTAGTTCAAGTAAAGACCTGTGTCTAATACCTTATCCTACCAGGTGATCTTCAGAATCTTCCTAAGATAATTCAAATGGAAGCAATTCAGTTTCCTGGCATGGCGCTGGTATACTGTCCAGGTTTCACAGGCATACAACAATGAGGTCAGCACAACAGCTCTGTAGACCTTCAGTTTGGTAAGCAGTCTAATACCTATTTGCTCCCATACTTTCCATTGGAGCCTCCCAAACACTGAGCTAGCTCTGGCAATGAGTGCGTCAACCTCATTATCAATGTGTACATCCCTCGAAAGTACACTACCAAGGTAGGTGAGCTTATCCACAGCATTCAAAACTCCATTTGCTGTAATTGATGATTCCATGTATGGATGGTGTAGTGGTGGCTGATGGAGCACCTGTGTTTTCTTGATGTTGTTAGGCCAAAATTAGCACAAGCAGCAGAGAATTGATCCATACTTCATTGCACCTCAGCTTCAGAGTCTGTATTGAGTGCACAATCATCAGTAATGTATTGGTAACAGACTTTTAGTGAGAAACAGCACGGCATTATGGGAAAAGCACTGGACTTCGTGTCAGAAGACCTGGATTTAAGTGTAGGCAATCTTAGACTTCCTAGCGGCTGCATAATTGCAAAATAGGGGGAAGGACTAGATGGCTTCTGAGTTCCCTCTCACCACTAGATTTGTGATATAATAGTAGGTACTATTATATACTGCTTTAAGGTTTGCAAAGTGCTTTATAAATAGCTCATTTTATCCTTAACAATTCTGGGAGCTATCATTAATCCCAGGGTATTAATCCCAGTGGATAGAGTGCTGGGCCTGGAGTCAGACCTGAGTTCAGATCCAGCCTCAGATACTTACCAGCTCTATGACCTTGAGAAAGTCAATTAACTTCAGTTTGCCTCAGTTTCTTCATCTGTAAAATGGGGATAATAATAGCACTTACCTCCCAGGGTTGTTGTGAGGATGAAATGAGATCATTGTAGAGCATTTACCACAGTGCCTGGCACATAGTAAGCACCATATAAATGTTAGCCATTATTATTTTACAGATAAGGAAACTGAGGCAAACGGCAGTTAAGTGGCTTACCCCGAGTAAAACACCTAGTAAGCATCTGAGGGCAGATAAAAATTTGGTCTGACATCCCTGTGTGGGCTGAGGGGACTTCCACTTTCCCATTGCCAAGAGCCCAGCTCAAATCACCTTTTTCCTTGACAAACAGAAGGCGAAGCAACCCCTCGCTTTCTGGGAACCAAGATCTACCAGACCCAGCTGGCAACAGAATCCGGCAGACCCCTAGCAAATTGTGTTCTTCCGGGAGTGAGGCTATCCTCACTATGATCTGATTGGGTAGTGCTGTGGCTCCGCCCACCCAGCTCTCTGCCGGCTCGCAGTGTCTGGCAAGGACTTCCTGCCGCGCATGCGTGTTGTTACTTCGCGGCGGCATGGCGGAAGGTGAAGTTTTGGGCTTTGAGCACATGGGACTGGACCCCCGGCTCCTGCAGGTACTAGGGCGCAAGGGGGCGAGTGTAAGGGCAATATCTGGGGGCAGGCGTTGGTCATCTCTTTCCTTGGCTCCTGGAAATCCTCCCCGAAGACGCGGCTCCTCTGACTGCTCCGGCCCTTCCTCTCGTGCCGGGGCCTTTTCTCTTTCCTCCTTTCCCCACCGTTCTCTGCTTCTGTCCTCCCCCAGGCCATCGCAGAGCAGGGCTGGACTCGGCCCACGCTCATCCAAGAGAAGGCCATTCCACTGGCGCTGGAGGGGAAGGACCTGTTGGCCCGGGCCCGCACCGGTTCGGGGAAGACCGCTGCTTATGCCATCCCCCTGCTGCAGCATCTGCTTCATAGGAAGGCGGTATGACAACCTGGGCCCTTGGGGTGAGGAGGACCGAGGAAAGAAATTCTCCAGTGAGGTGTTGTTAACAGTAATGCTCTCCCCGTGCCACCTAAGCCCCATTTCTTACTGCAGGTTTGACTCTGGGCAAGTTACTAAATCCCCACTGTACCTCAGTTTCCTTATTTGTGAAACGAGATGGAGTAGACCACATATCTTCTTACAGCCCTTTCAGCCCCAAATCTGTGATCCCAAAGGCTCACAGAGAAAGGAGGAGTTTGGGTTTCATTTGGTACTCTAGGTGCAAGCAAGTGCGTGGCGGTAAATGTATGAAAATCCAGGACCTGCTTTAAAGTTTAATCTGAATTTTTAATATTTTCTCAAGTTAGACAATTGACAAAAACAAATCGAGGCCTGATTTGTAGCTTGTAGATTTAAGAGTTGTTAATGCTCGGGTTGGGAGTTTAAATACCAGCTCTGCCAGTTTAAGCTGCCTCCAGCTGACCCCTGGCAAATCTCTTTCATGGAGCCCTGTGCCAAGGATGCATAGGGACTCTTTGAGAGGCATAAGGCCATATTCTTCTCTTTTAGGTATGGAATAGAATTAAACTAAGGCTAGGGTAATTATGTGGCAGTGAAGGGAAAGAGGTTCTGTATGATCTGTGTTGGTTTGTGAAGGAAAGATCATGTTGCTTTTTAGATGGCTTTATAAACATCTTTTAAATATTGAATAGAATTAAGCTAGGACTAGGATAACCCAATCATGTGACAGTGACTGAAGGGAGTGAGGTTCTATATGACCCATGTTGGTTGTGAAGGGAAGATCAGGTTGCTTTTGGAGAGGACATACAAGTTTCCACTTTTTGTGGGGAGTATGGACACCACTGACTGAAGGTGGTACAAGAAAGAGGTGAAGTGAACAGTATGATTTGGGTTGGCTGGTTAAGATCCTTGACATGTGCTATTACAGACAGGACCAGTGGTAGAACAGGCTATTCGAGGCCTTGTTCTTGTACCCACCAAGGAGTTGTCGAGGCAGGCACAGACCATGATCCGTCAGCTGACAGCATATTGTGCCCGGGATGTTCGTGTGGTTGATGTGTCAGCTTCAGAGGACTTTGCTTTTCAAAGGTGGGTGAATGGAATGGAATTAGAAGGAAATCATCTGGAGGTAAAGGATTAAAGATAGTGCTTGCTTTCCCATTGTATTTCTTTAATTTCCTTTGGCTTTGTATATTTTGCGTATTTCTGCCCCGACAATAATTTTTTATCTTCCTGTAGGCCCTTGCTAATGGAAAAGCCAGATGTGGTAGTAGGCACACCATCACGAGTCCTAAGTCATCTGTTACAGGGAAATTTGAACTTGCGGGACTCCTTGGAGCTGCTTGTGATGGATGAGGCCGACTTGCTTTTTTCCTTTGGCTTTGAAGAAGAGCTTAAGACCCTGCTTTGGTAGGAGGAGGGCGTTGTTGCATCTTGGAAGGAAGGGCTTTGGCTGGAGGGTAGGGATGGATTGCTTTACCGAGTGGCCTGAAGGCTACAGGGTGGATGTGACTGTGGGAACTCTAGGTGTGTTGGAATGCCTGGACAGAACCTGACTGTTCTGTGATCTTTTGCAGCCACCTTCCTCGGATATACCAGGCCTTCCTCATGTCAGCTACTTTTAATGAAGATGTACAGGCCCTCAAGGAGCTTGTATTGCATAATCCGGTGAGGCCTAATGGGGGAAGGACTTGGAATTGGGGAAGACAATGAGAATTCTCCCATAGTTGCTCACCTGCCATCCCAACCGTTTCCTTCAAGGAGAAAGCCTTCTTATGTAAAGCCTGTGACAGTGGTTCCCATCTTTTTTCAGCCTGGGGTCTACTCTCACAATAACTGGCAATCAGGACTAGTTCAACTCTACCCCAGCTACATTGTAAATATAGTTGTATACCATATTGCTCTCTTCTAGTCAGTGTGCCAGTAGGCAAGCCAGTTAACGTCTTTGAGGTTTGATTTCTTCATCTGTGAAGTAGGCACAATGCCATGAATGGTTTCTACCTCCTACAGTGGTTTTAAGACTTAAATACTACTTCACTTGATGATCTCATCAGGTCCCATGGATCTCTAAGCTGATGACTCTCAAATCTACCTGTCCTGCCCCAATCTCTCTGCTAACCTCAGATCTCCAACTGCTTTTCAGATGTCTCAAACTGATTTTCCAGTAGACATCTTAAACTTAGTATGTCTAAAGTGGAACTCATTTATCTTTTCCGTAAATCATCCCCTCCCTTCTGTCTTCCTTATTACTGTAGAGGGAAACACCATCCTTTCAGTCCCTCAGGCCTCCAATCTAGAGAGTCATCCTGTATTCATTGTCCGTCACCCCCCCACTCCCACCTCCCAGTCCAGTTTGTTGTCAAGGCCTATTGATTTCACCTTTGCAACATCTCTGCAATGTGCCCCCTCCTCTCCTTGTTACCACTCTGGTATTGGTCCTCATCACTTCACACTTAGATTATTGCAGTAGCCTTGCTGGTGGGTCTTTCTGCCTCAAGTCACTCTACTCCAATACAGCCTCCATTCAGCCACTAAGGTGATTTTCCTAAAGTGCTGATCTGATCATGTCAACCTCCCCCACCCCAGTAAACTCTTCCTGTTGTCTCCAGGAGAAATACAAAATGTTCTGTTTGGTATTCAAATCTCTTCATAACTTAACCTTTTCCTACCATTCCAGTCTTCTCACATCTTACTTTCTGACATATACTCTTCAGACCAGTGACACTGACCTGGCTGTTCCACAAACAAGACATCCAGACTTCTGGGCATTTTTTCTGGCTTTTCCACCCTTTTTAGAATGCTCTCCCTCCTCAACTCTGTCTACTGATCTCCCTGGCTTCCATTAAGTCCCAACTACAATCCTGTCTTCTACAAGAAGCCATCTCCAACCCCTCAATTCCAGTGCCTTCCCTCTATTAATTATTTCCTGTTTATCCTATATGTAGCTTGCTTTTTCTATATTTATTTGCCTGTTGTCTTCCCCATTAGACTGTAAGCTCCTTGAGGATAGGGATTGTGTTTAGCCTCTTGGAACAGCCAGTTCTTGCGTAAGGGAAGTGGATTGTTCTGAAGATGTCACTCTCTTCTCAAGAGGCTCCCCTCTGTGGCTCTACCCTGTAGCCAGAGTGGCAGAGCAGCTTTAGTGTCTGGAGCAGAGGACCCCTGGCACATGACTGCACTCATGCTGCCATTGCTTCCAGCTTCTGGGGAGTTGCATTTGCATAATGCAAATTTATGTAAAGGAAGAACTATCTGTATTCCCAGTGCTTAGCACAGTGACTGGCACATATTGGGTGCCTAATCAATGTTTATTGATGATTGATTGATTGATGAATGTATGTAGAAATGCTTTGCAAACTTCAAAGCATTCTGTCCTTTGAAAGTACTTACCAAGTACGCTGCAAATAGCTATCATTATCAAAAACGGGACGGGGAGGAGGAATTTCAGTATTCTGTCTGTGTATTGAACACGGTTTCTGCATGTTGACTGGGAAATTTCTGTGTTAGTGTTTGTCTCTTCTCTTTCTTACATGACTTGTTTGATCCTTGCTTTACCTTCTCTCCAGGTAACCTTGAAGTTACAGGAATCCCAACTTCCAGGACCAGATCAGCTGCAGCAGTTTCAAGTGGTCTGTGAGACAGAGGAGGACAAATTCTTGTTACTCTATGCTCTGCTAAAGCTATCTTTGTTGCGGGGCAAGTCTCTACTCTTCGTTAACACCTTAGACCGAGGTTACCGCCTTCGACTTTTCCTGGAACAGTTCAGCATTCCTGCCTGTGTGCTCAATGGAGAGCTGCCTCTGCGTTCCAGGTTTAGAGTCCTTGTGGTTTGGTGCAGGGTGATAGAGCTTGAGGGAGTGGAGTTATACAACTGGGACTGTTAAAGAACCGAAATAACAGGGAGAGGCTAAAGCTAAAAGTTTGGGGTTGATGAAGAGCCAACTGGCAGGTACTGCAGAACCAACCTGACATCCCATCTTTGGCTGTAGGTGCCACATCATCTCACAGTTCAACCAAGGCTTCTACGACTGTGTCATTGCAACTGATGAGGAAGTGCTGGGGGCCTCTGTTAAGGGCAAGTGTCGGGGCCAAGGATCCAAAGGAGAGAGGTGATGTAGAGCTGTAGAACTCCCTCAGCTTCCTTAGTTCTCTACTCTCACAGTCCTGTCTTTTCTATCTTTCGGAAGGATGCTAAACTCCAGAATGCACGGAATGGGGGTGAGGATTAGGTTCCTAGGATTTCCAGGTGTTACCTTTGCTATGGACATGTGAATGTTCTTTTGGTCTTTGGCTCTAGGGTGGGGAGGATGTGATATGAATTGGATTGTCAGCTTGGGAAAAAATGGAAAAGAAAAGGAAAAATTTGAACTAGATTTGAGACACCTTGTTGCTAAAGAATGTCATCCACTCTCAAGTGGGTGACATTCAAACACAGTGGACTAGCATGATACTTCTAAAGGAAAAGGAGCAGTTTGGTTTTAAAGATTTTTCTCTACAGGGCTTCTGATACAGAATCAGGTGTAGCACGTGGCATTGATTTCCACAATGTAACAGCTGTGCTCAATTTTGATCTCCCACCTTCCCCTGAGGCATACATTCATCGAGCTGGCAGGTAGGTATGGTGCCAGGCTATGTGCAGAAGCCCCAAAGTGAAGGGGATTGTGGCCTAAATTCATCTTCTCTTTGCAGGACTGCACGTGCCAACAACCCAGGAACAGCCCTGACCTTTGTCCTACCCACAGAACGTCCTCAGCTGAAAGAAATTGAGGAAGCCCTTGGGGGAGGTAAAAACTGGGGTTTCCTTTTGAGGCAGCTTTTGGTTCCCTTGTCTTCACGTTGAAAGAAGTGGAACCATCCCAGGCTGGATTACTGACACAGAGAAAGGGAAGGGAATGTATGGAGAAGCAAGGATAGCCATAATTAAAAAGTTTGGGGTAATGTGATCAGAGAGAGGCTATTGGGAAACTTAGAATGGAATTGCAGTTCTGAGAGAGAGCCTAGAGAAGCGGAAAGAAGTATGGAAAAGGGTGTGTGCGTGTTGTTTGTCTGTCTCTCTGTCAGTCTCTTCTGACCTGTGATTTTAATGGTTTAAGAAGCTCCCCAGTGAGGAAACTCCATCTGCCAGTGCAGTGGGCAACCGTTCTCTAACTTTAGCTTATAAATTTGCCTGTGTCACACACATCCCAGACACAGAATTTTGTCAGCAGATAGATCATGGTCTGTGCTAACTCCTTGGTGGGTACAAGGACAAGGCCTCAAACGGCCTGTTCCACCCCCAGTCTTGCCTGTAATAACACATCAAAGACTTTAATCTGCCAACCCAAACCAAACTGTTTCCTTCATCAGTTAAGTGACTTGACCAGAGTCACAACCAGTATGTATCAGAGGTGAGGTTTGAACTCAAGTGGTCCTGAATCTGCAGCTAGTTCTCTTTATACTATAGCATGGTGCCTCTCTGCAGGAGAAATATACTGAATATTTTTTCTGGGAAGCCTTAGAAAGGGCTGGGCAGATTTTGAGAAAGCAGTTGGTTTCAGGAAGTATTGAGCTCCAATAATGCATTATCTCTTCCTGGTGTTTTATATCTAAGAAGTGTTGATAAGTGTTTTATCAGCACCAGAATTTGTTAGTTACTATATACAGCACACTGGGTCAACTGTTGGAATAACGAAGAGGTGTAAGACAAGGCCCCTTCCCTCAAGTATCTAGTTGGGGAGATGGGATAGCTATGTATTTAACAAAAATTAAATACGGTTTTGCCTGGTGTATGTGAAAGTACCCAGATGAATGGATGCACATAAGTGCTACTGGAGTTCAGAGAAGGGCTAGGGATTTGAGGGAAAGGAGGTAGCACCAAAAAAAAACAAAAAAGATAGGACATTGTCCTCCTTGACGAGGATAAGAGATTAGATGGGGTAGAGCTAAGCCATGGGGAAGTGCCTTTTCACTCTCTGTTCCTTCTTTCTTTGGGCTGGTTCCTGGATTGGCTGCCCTACTCCATTAGATGCTAGCTGGTTTAGGACCTCACATGTTCTTCTGTCCGCAGAGAGTGCAGAGTCCATGTTTCTTCCGTACCAGTTTAGAATGGAGGAGATTGAGGGTTTCCGATACCGCTGTCGGGTGAGCTAGGGGCATGCGTTCTGTACCTCTCTGTGAGCTGGGGGTGGCGGGCTTAGGTACAAGGGAGAGTAATGGGTTCAGTACTAGGCCAATTGCCTTAGCCACTTCCCTGACCAGTATGGTCCTCCTCCCTTGCCCAGGATGCCATGCGTTCTGTGACAAAACAAGCCATTCGGGAAGCAAGACTGAAGGAGATTAAAGAGGAGCTTCTGCACTCAGAGAAGCTTAAGGTGAGGAAGGATGGGTCACATTCGAGGAGGGAGAGCAGGGGAAAAGAGGTGAGGTCTGGCAGTGTTCTTGTAGTAAGGAGTGCACATTTATACTGCAGAGTGGGCTTTGGGTGTGGTTTGGGGCTTAATGGGGCCTTATGAGTCAAGGGCATTAGGAGTAACGTGATAGCCCATGGAGAGTAAGAGAGGTGGAAGAATTAGACTTTGGTTTGGTTGAGCTGTATGTATTTTTATAAGATAGGGAGGAGAGCTGGTTGTTTGATAGTTGGGTAGTGATAACCTTCTCCCCTCCAAAAGAGCATGAATAAAACATTTTTTAAAAAAGGAAGAAAACAGTGCAGAAAAGGACACCCAAATGAAGCAGTTTTATTGCTGTCTTGGTAAATTTAATATTTATATACTTAAGCTGTATATAAGTTCAGTTTCTCACATAACTTACTTTCTTATTCTTTACATTTTGAAGTGCTTGTTGCTGTTGCTTGAGTTCACAATAAAAGAAAAAATTAAAAAAAGGACTTCCACAGTAATCCCTCTTCTCTTTCTTCCAGACCTACTTTGAGGACAACCCTAGAGACTTACAGCTCTTGCGACATGACCGGCCCCTGCATCCTGCAGTGGTGAAGCCCCATCTTGGCCATGTTCCTGACTACTTGGGTAAGGCTCACTCGGCCTTAGGTCATTGATATAGCCAGTGCAGAGCATATGCTAATAAAGTGGAGGATGGAGACCTCTTGGGAGGGGAAGGTCCCTGACAGCCGGCCAGGGAAAGGACCTCAAATGCCCTCTCTTCTTTGTGGGAAGATATAAAAAAAAGCACAAGACACACTCTATGCACTCAAGATTCTTATAGTTTAGCTAGGGAAAGAGAGCTGACACTTGTGAAACTTTGGAGAATAATTAATACTAACTAATATCTACTGGAACCACAATAGGACCTCTGGGAAGGGAGAGCTCAATGTAGCTGGAGTAATTTGAGGGAGGATTCCTGGAGAAAGTGGGAAGTCATGTAGTAGAAAGAGTTCTGGATTGGGATTCAGCACCTGAGTTTGAATCCCCCTCTATTACTAACTAACTTGTTCTAGTTCACCTTTCTGGTCCTCAGTTTCCTCTTCTGTAAAGTGAGATTAGACTGGATGATGGCTTAGGTCTTTTATATCTCTGATTCTGTGATCTAGAGGCTTCCGTGTGCTGTCAGATCCAGTTGCTCTGTTAATATGGTTTGGCAGAACTGTTTTTTTTTTTTAAGTGAAAGAACTGAAGTGGAATTGGGTTTTTTAGGAAGCAATTATGTTTAAATGTTCCAATTAAAACAATAATTGTGTGTATTGAAAAAGAAAGAAGGTAAGACTTGAGTTGGGACTTGGCAGGAAAGTAGATTTTGCCTAAGTGGAAGAGTCTTCTAGTCAAGAAGAGTAATAATAGCAAAGGAGTTCTGAGGAGTAAAACTGGTATCCAAAAGATAGTGAATAGGCTAGTTTTGTTTGAGTGGAAAATTCCCATAGGAGAGTAGCATGAGATACTGCTTCAAAAGTTGTCGGAGCTCAGGGCAGCTAGGTAGCTTAGTGGATAGACCCCGACAGTGGAGTCAGGAGGACCTGAGTTCAAATCCAGTCTCGGACGCTTACTAGTTATATGATATCGGGTAAGTCACTAAATCCTGATTGCCTCCAAAAAATAATAAAATGAAAAATAACAGAAGAAAGGCACTGGATTTAAGAGGGGTTGGGGAAGGCTTCCTGTGGAAGGTGGGATTGTAGTTGGAACTTAAAGGAAGCCAGGGGGGTAAATAGTCAGGAAGAGGAAGAACATTTCAGGTATGGGGGACTGCCAAAGAAAATGCCCAGAGCCAAGAGATGGAATGTCTTGTTTGTGGAACATCCAAGAGGCCACTGTCACTGGATTGAAAAGTGTATGGTAGGGAGTAAAATGTCAGAAGACTGGAAAAGTAGGAAGGGCCAAGTTATGAAGGGCTTTGAAGGCCAAAGCAAGCATTTTGTATTTGATTCTGGAGGCAATAAGGGACGACTTGCTGGGTGGGAGAGGGAGGAAGAATTTATTTGGAAATGAAGGTGGTATAAAAACAAAAGATATTATACAGATTTTTTAAAAATTATTTAAAGAAAAAATAAGTTCTTGTTTTTGAATCTAAACATGTGGGTTCCAAGCCCAGCCTTAAGCTTAATAGCCATGTGGTCTTGGACAAACCTATAAATCTATGTCCAGCAAGCAGTGGGAAATTTGAAACTTGACTTCATGAAGTAAGATCTAAAGAAAGATTTGGGAGTCAGTGCCGGTAGACGTTTATTAATCACCTGTTTCAGAGAGAGAAAATTCTTGTTAATTGAAAAAAATTAATAAAACAAATCAAAATAAAAACAATGAATTCACTATTTGGACATGTTGCTTTTGAGATGCTTACTGGACACCCCATTTAAATATCCAAATAGGTGAGGGAGGAGCTCAGGAAGAGGTCAGGGAGTGCTGCATCCTTAGACTTGGGAGCCGTCTACATAGAGATGATAATTAAACATATGGGAGTTCATTCAGTGAGAGAGTATAAAGAGAGAAAAGAGGGGATCCCATTTGTTTTTTCTGACAGATGAGAAAACTGAGAGAAACTGACTATCATTGGTAGATCACAGACTGTCTTCTAGGGCTCTTGCTGGTACTCCACCCTCATCCCCCACCCTGTCCCCACCCCCCACATTGAGGAAAAGAGGAGAATCAAAGCTCCAGTAGGACCTGCAGGGGGAGGATAAGGCAGTGCTAACTGGTGGTAGACCTGCTCGATTTTCATTTTCTTTCTGTGTTCTTTGCCAAGGAAAACGATCTTTGGACTGAGAAGGACAGAACAAAAATGACTAATAGGGTCATTTACTAATAATCAAGATAAATCGGGAGATTGTGAGAGTATAAGTCAGGGCCCTTGATGAGTTCTGGTCAATAGGCCTAGATGAACAACATCCCAACATACTGAAAGAACTGGCAAATGTTATTGCTGAACCGCTGTCAGTGACCTTTGAAAGACCATGGAGAGTGCGAGATGTGCTGTAGGATGGGAGAAAGGCAGATAGTGTCCTGATTTTCAAAAAAGGCAAGAGAATGGAATTTGTAAACTATGTAGGTTAGCAAATTTGACTTAGATTCTTGTCAAAATTCTAGAACATAAAAAGTGAAGTAGATTTAAAAAGGTCTACAGGGAAACTTGCATAAGGAGTAAACTGTTTCAAGAAGTAATGGTTTCCCTTCCTTTCCCTTCCCTTCCATACACAATCATTGAATAAACATTTATTGAGTACCTACAATGTGCCAACTATTATGTTAAGGCCTGGGGATACAAAGGAAGGAGAAAGACATTTCCCTGCCTTCAAGGAGCTCACAGCATATTGGGGCAAAGACAGCACATAAAAAGAAGCTGACAAGAGGTGGTGTAGGGTACCTGACCCAGGGACATAAGATCCTGCAACTGGCGGGGGGTGAGGAGGTGGCTATACCGGGCCCCTTCCTTAAGTGGAAGATCTGGGAGGAGCCCTCGCATGTCCTCTACCCTCTCCTTAGGAGGGCTGGGGAGCCGTAAGTTTTAGAGTTCATTCAGTTTTATCAGCCTGTCAATTGGGTTGCGAGAAAACAACTTCCTTAAAAGGGTAGGGACTGTCTTACTTTCTGTATCCCCAGTACCTGGCATATAATAGGATCTTAATAAATACTTATTATTGAGTTACAGGTTGTCCCTGATGACCTTTGCGGTCTCTTCAGTGATTCCTAGCCCTAGTGCTCTTTCTACTATAATATGTCACCAAATGAGCAAGAATTGTGAGCTTGATCAGGATGGTTCTATGATCTTTTTCCAACTATGTTTTGTGACTTAGGAACAGGAAAGGAGAAAGTAGAAGTTAAAGAAGATAAGAGATTAGGGTAATGCTCAGTGGTCAGTTGTTCCATGTGGGGTGGCTGAAAAGTCGAGTGTGGCCAGAAGAGGAGGTGGCCTGCCCCCCTGCAGGGCGGCAGTTTAGTAAATTGGAAGTTATTCAGCAATTATCATTTCTAGTGAGATTGAACACCTGGTTGGGTATATATGGAGAGAGAACTGGCAAAAGCTACATATGGCATGTGAAAATAGGGACATAGGGAGTTTGAGATTTCAAGAGTTGATGCAGTGCTGTGTGACATTGGCCTTACAAGTGTGTGATTTGAGAGTGAGTTGCCAGTATGGATAATGAAGTCATTGAAAAGGATTATCAGAGATGGGGTGAGAAGGAAGAACTGGAACCCCATCTGAGGGAGCACACGATAGGTTCATGTCCTGGAATTGGAGCATTGTAGTGAACATGTCTTGTGGTCATCAAAAACGTTATGTGGTGTAGTGACCAGAGCACTGGACTTGTTAGGCTTGGGTTGGAATCCCACCTGAGACACTTATTAGCTCTGTGACCTTGGGCAAATCCTTTAACCTCTCTAGGCCTCAGTTTTCTCTTCTTTGAAGTGGGTATAACAATAGTGCCTATCTTGTAACATTGTTGTGAATATAAATCTTAAAGCACTGTATAAAAGTTAGCTGTAGATATTACTGACATTTGGAAATAGACTAGATAAAGAGTCATCTAAAAGGAGGCAGTTGAAGCCACAGGAATGGATGAGAGGGACTCAGCATAGATGAAGAATAGCTAAATACCTGAGGCCAGAACTTTGGAAAGATCATAGATGGGGGAGGAGGGGCATGAGAAGGTTAATGAAGAGTAGCCATCAGACTGGACAGAGAGTTGAAATTAGAACCAATTTAAGGACAGTTTTATGAAAATTAAGAGGTGATAGGGCTTCAAGCAAGAGTGAATATTTGTAGACAAATGCACAGAAAGGTCCAGGAGGAGAACATCAGAGGGGATGCATTCTATTAGGGTCTTGAGGATGGCTCAGCTGCAAAATCCTGGGAGAGCTAAGGGCTGCAGTTGTAGCAGTCACGCGTACAGATTGCCAAAGATCTGTTTTCTTCATTCCCTAGTCCCCCCTACACTTCGTGGCATTGCCCGCCCTCACAGCAGGAGGAAGCGGAACAGACCGTTCACCTCTCAAAGGAAATTTAAGGTACCTCCCCTGCATGGGCTCTGGTTAGGGAACAGGATTCTGGAATGTTGACTCTTTTTCCTTGCTGGCTGCACTGCAGGGCCCAGGAAATGTTGTCAGACCCTATCCCCTTGAGCAGGATTTCTTAAATTTTTTCTACTCAAGACCCCTTCAGGGACATTAAACCCACAGTTTAAGAAGCCCTGTGAGAGAGTAGAGGCCTTATCTTTGCCTCGGGTCAGAAGGCCTGAGGAAGCCTAGTGGCTTGGTTTGTGGACTATGAACTTGTGACTAGATATTATCAGGGTACCAGAGAAAAGGAACTTGGGGTTAAAAAAAAGTCCTCCCATCTCCCCATTTTTGTTTTTTTCATTGTTCTTCAGTAGAGAATAGTGAGGGCAGTGGCAGGAATAGGGGAGAGGAAGGAGGGAGGGAAGGGGAAGAGTAGAATGGGGTTATAGTGTATGGGGGGCGGGTAAGAAACAAGGCACCAGGATACTTCTTCCTCTCTGGGCCTCTGTTTCCTCATTTGTAAAACAAAGAGGTCAAACTAAATGATCTCTAAGGTCTCCTCAGCTCAAATAGCCTCTGAAACTCTGTGACAATGGATTGCTTCTCTTGCCTTCTGTTCTTTGGACTATTGTGGCTTTTACAGTTCCTAGCAGAGAGACTTATGGCTCTTTTTGCCAGATAGAGAATGCTTATCCTTAATACCTTCTTACTCCTGCAGGCCCCAAAGACACAGAACCCTCTTCGAAGTTTCAGATATACCAAGAAGAAGCCACGGACCTCTGCCCTTTCAGCTAAGCACTCCTGAGGTTGCTCAACTAGCCCTGGGCCTGAATGTGAGACATTCCTCTCTTCCCTTGGGAGCTGGCCAACCACTCGTTTGTCACCCTTGATGGAAGGCTGACCGGCCCTGTGCTGTGAAGTGACTCTTGGACTCAGTGTGGGATCTGCTTAAGAGAGTGGATTCCCAAGGGCCAGATAGAGAAGGTTAGCAAGCTTTCCCTAGTGTTGGCCTCACTCATTGTTAAGATGGAAGATTCTGCTCCCCAGGCTGCAGCATGCTGTATCTCTCCTATGCCACCAGAGGTCGCCATACATAGACATAGCTGGAAGGAACTTAAGAGAACTAATCCACCTCCAGTGATTAGTGGGACACTCTAATAAATAGAATGAAATACATCCTCATTCTTCATACTCAGCATGCTGCATTGACTGCTACTTATACCTTAGCATCTCTGTTCCCTAGACTGACCTCGATTTGCCATACTTCTCCCCACTCTTAGAGCCCCCAGACTCACTGCCCAGGACCACAGGTCCCCTGCTCAGGTCTAGAGCAATGGTCCTTTGGGTGTACACATGTTTCTTGCCCATTTTCAGGCCCTGGTTTTCACTCACACACCTGATTAGGAAGCTGGTTTGCAAGAACTGTTTGTCTTTTCCTGTCATGCAAGAACTCCACTCTCTGCCTTTTCCTACCCATGCCGAAGTTTCTACTGGCACCTGGAATGTAGCCTTTTCGTTTTAACTTGAGCTTTCTTTTATCCATTTGTGAGGGGAAGAAAGTGTTCTTTTTAAAAAATAGGATACTAGATTTGGCTTAAGGACCTAAGCTCAAATCCCAGCTCTGCCATTTTATCAGGTTATGACCTTGGACAAGTAATATAACTTCTCTGGCTTCAATTTCCTTATCTCTAAAATGATAAGGTTGGACTACATCATCTCCAAAGTCCCTTCTATCTCTAAAATTTATGAATCTGTGAGACATTGTTTTCAGAGTATGTAAAAGATCCCCTGGTTGTGCCCCCAGTAGCCATGGGCCTCCTAGTTCCCCTTCTGTGACAAACTTAGAGCAGATGTCAGTTATGGGGGAGAGCCTCCTTTGGAAGAAAGAAGGAGGGTTACTCTGCTATATAGGGTGTGTCCCAGTGATGACTCAGCATAGCCATTTAGTCAGCCACCCACTCGTTAAGTATTACCAGTATTACCATGCTAGGTAGTAGCGATAAAGTTAACTCTGGGTACATGGGCTGTTGGGGACAATGACCTAGAAGAAAGAGAACAGATTTAAAGATACTGTCATCTTAGAATCATCAAACTTAACAGATAAGAGAGATCATCTTAAAGCCTTTGGTCTACAGCTGAGGTCAAAGTGCCCTGCCTCTAGGTGAGTCTTCTGGTAATGTTGTGCTTTGGGGGAAATGGAAAGAGATGCTTAGGGTGTAAGCAGTGACTGAATAGGACTGATGCATATTGTTAGGGAAGGGTGGCAAGTACAGTCATGAGGTAGAAGAGGTAAAAGACCTGACCTGTCATGGTGAGTTGACACAATTCAGTCGTTTTAACTCAACAAGTAGTTAGCAAGCACATGCATTAGCCCTTTGTGAACTTCTAAGGAGCTCAGGGTGTGGATTTTAATACAACTCTTTTGACAGTCACAATGTTCGGATGGTCTAAGTGCAAAGACAGAAATGAGTCCTTGCCTTCAAGGAACTTACATTCTACTGGAGGGCTCTAGCCCCCTCACAGATAAGTGTATGCAAAATAATTTCCAGTGGGAGAAAGTACTGAGGGGCTAGGCTAGGGGAGGGAGATCACTTTCTCTAGTTGGTGTCATCTAAGCTGTGCTTTGGACACACTTAGAGATTCCAAGAGGGAAGGAGGTGCAGCCTAATACAAAAGAAAGGAGTTGAGAGGTAGAATTTTGCATATAAGGTACTATGTTACTTTCAGACTTGAGGTGGTAAGAATGTAGTGGGGGCTGCTGCTGAAAACGGAGGCGGCTACCATTTGACCCAGAGAGCCCACAGCTAGGCCTGTGCCCCAACAACATCGAAGACAAATATATATATATATATATATATATGCTGAAATATCCATTGCATGACTTGTTTTGGTAGCAAAGAACCTGAAACAGTAGGTTCCTAGAGATTGGGAAATAGCTTAACAAATTGTGGTATATGAATATACTAGGATGTTACTGTTCATTAAGAAACAAGCATGGGAGCTGCAGAACCCACCAAGTGGCAGAGGGAAGCAGGGCTCCAGCCCAGGACAGCCTGGATGGTCTCTGGGTAAGGTCTGTCCCGCATTGAGCTCCTAGCTCCCAGCTGAGGGGAGCGGAGCTGAGCCAAGCAGATCCCAGCGCGCGGACCGTGGACCAACCAGACCACGAGCCGAGCGGAGAGTGCTTTAGCATCCTGAATTACTGAGCTGTGGCATTTACCAGACCTCACAACCCACAAACAGCAAAGACAAAAGAGAAGGTTAGTGGGAAAAGCTGTGGGACTGAGTTTGCGGTTCAGCCACCGCTCCTGGGGCAGCGGAGGTGGGGCAGCTTTAGAACTAGGGCTGCAGTTGTTTCTGGCCCCAGGCCCACCTGGTGGGAGGAATTAAGTGGCTGATCAGAGCAGGAGTGAAGAGCCTGCTGAAAATTTAAGCCCAGTCTGGGTAGGGGGTTCTTGGGGAAGGAGGAGTGCTGGTTAACAAAGTCATAGAGCCTACAACAAAAACCTCCAAGAAAAACATGAACTGGTCTCAGGCCATGGAAGAACTCAAAAAGGATTTAGAAAAGCAAGTTAGA
>CM053625.1:157510438-157600256 GCA_028646595.1 Phalanger gymnotis | reverse complement strand
TAGTTTCTTCTTTGCCTATTCTAATTCCTTTAATTTCTTTTTCTTCTCTTATTGCTACAGCTAACATTTCTAGTACCAGATTGAATAATAGGGATGACAATCGACATCCTTGTTTCACCGCAACCTTATTGGGAATGCATCTAGCTTATCCCCATTACAAATAATGCTTGTTGATGGTTTTAGGTAGATGCTATTTATAATTTTAAGGAAGGCTCCATTTATTCCTATGCTTTCTAGTGTTTTTTTTTTTTGAAGGGAGGAAGGCAGGGCAATTGGGGTTAAATGACTTGCCCAAGGTGACACAGCTAGTACATGTGTCAAGTGTCTGAGGCTGGATTTGAACTCAGGTCCTCCTTATTCCAGGGCCAGTGCTCTACTCACTGCATCATCTAGCTGCCCTGCTTTCTAGTGTTTTTAATAGGAATGGGTATTGTATTTTGTCAAACGCTTTTTTTGCATCTATTGAGATGATCATATGGTCTCTGCTAGTTTTGTTGTTGATATGATCAATTATGCTGATAGTTTTCCTAATATTGAACCAGCCTTGTATTCCTGGAATAAATCCTACCTGGTAGTAGTGTATTATTCTCGTGATAAGTTGCTGCAATCTTTTTGCTAATATTTTATTTAAAATTTTTGCATCAATATTCATTGGTGCAGGGAAATTGGTCTATAATTTTCTTTCTCTGTTTTGACTCTTCCTGGTTTGGGTATTAGTACCATATTTGTATCATAAAAAGAATTTGGTAGGACTCCTTCACCTATTTTCCCAAATAGTCTATAAAGTATAGGAATTAATTATTCTTTGAATGTCTGATAAAATTCACATGTAATACCATCTGGCCCTGGAGATTTTTTTCCTAGAGAGTTCATTGATGGTTTGCTCAATTTCTTTTTCTGAGATGGGGTCATTTAGGAATTTTACTTCTTCTTCTGTTAACCTGGGCATTTTATATTTTTTGTAGATATTCATCCATATCCCTAAGGTTATCAAATTTATGGGCATACAATTGGGCAAAAATAATTCCTAATTTTTTTTTTAATAGTAATAGTAAGTGTCAAGTGTGTGAGGCCCGATTTGGACTCAGGTGCTCCTGACTCCAGGGCCAGGGCTCTACTCACTGCGCCACCTAGCTGCCCCAATAATTCCTAATTATTTTTTTGATTTCATTGGAGGTGAATTCATCCTTTTCATTTTTGATACTGGTAATTTGATTTCCTTCTTTCTTTTTTTAAATCAAACTGACCAAAGATTTATCAATTTTATTTGTTTTTCATAAAACCAGCTCTTGGTTTTATTTATTAATTCAGCAGTTTTCTTGATTTCAATTTTACTAATCTCTCCTTTGATTTTCAGTATTTCTAATTTGGTATTTAATTGGGGATTTTCAATTTGTTCTTTTTCTACCTTTTTCAGTTGTATGCCCAATTCATTGATCTTTTTCTCTATTTTATTCATATAAACATTTAGAGATATAAAACTTCTCCGAAGAACTGCTTTTGCTGCATCTCATAAGTTTTGATATGTTGTCCCATTATTGTCATTCTCTTGAATGAAGTTATTCGTTGTTTATCATTTGTTATTTGGCCCACTCATTCTTTAGAATTAGATTATTTCATTTCCAATTAATTTTTAGCTTATTTTTCCATGGTTCTTTATTACAAATAATTTTTATTGCATTGTGATCTGAAAAGTATGCTTTGACTACTTCTGCCTTTCTGCACTGGATTGTGAGGTTTTTATGCCCTAGTACATGGTCAATTTTTGAGTATGTGCCATGTACCGCTGAGAAGAAAGTATATTCCTTTTTATCCCCATTCAGTTTTCTCTAGGGGTCTATCATATCTGCCTTTTCTAAAATTCTGTTCACTTCCTTAACTTCTTTCTTATTTATTTTGAGGTTAGATTTATTAAGTTCAGAGAGGAAGAGGTTGAGGTCTCTCATTATTATAGTTTTGCTGTTTATTTCTTCCTGTAACTCCCTTAACCTCTCCTCTAAGAATCTGCATGCCATACCGCTTGGTGCATATATATTAAACAATGATATTGCTTCATTGTTTATGGTGCCTTTTAGCAGGATGTAGTGTCCTTTGTTATCTCTTTTAATTAAATTTATCTTTACTGTTGCTTTGTCTGAAATTAGGATTGCTACACTGCTTTTTTTTTTTACATTAGCTGAAGTGCAATATATTTTACTCTAGCCTTTTACCTTCACCCTGTGTGTATCCCCCTGTTTCAAATGTGTTTCTTGTAAACAGCATATTGTAGGATTATGGTTTTTAATCCATTATTCTATCCGCTTCCGTTTTATGGGAGAGTTCATTCCATTCACATTCACAGTTATGATTTCTATCTGTGTCTTTTTCTCCATCCTGTTTCCCCTCTGTTTATGCTTTTATTTCTCCCTTTCCCCTTCACTCCTCAACAAAGTTTTGCTTTTGACTGCTGCCTGCCTCAGTTTACCCTCCCTCTTGATTCCCCTCCCTTATCTTACCCTTTTCCCCTTGCTACTTCTTCCCTCTCTTCTGACCACCCCCTCCCTTTTTTTCCCCCATTCCCCTCCTATTCCCTGTAGGACAAATTAGATTTCTATACTTATCAGGGTGTGTTATTCCCTTCTTGAACCAAATCCAATGAGAGTAAAGCTCAAATACTGCTCCTCTCCCTCCCTTATTTCCATCTACTATAATGTGTTTTTGTACCTCTTCATTTGATGTAATTTACCCTTTTATAATTTACCTCTTCTCCCAGAACCTTCCCTTTACATCTCTTAATTATGTTTTTTGTCCTTATATCAGTTATTTTATACAGACATCCACAGTCTATATGTATCCCTTTCAATTCTCATAATAACTGTACTATTCTCAAGATTGACATATATAGATGTAAAACATACATAAGATGATATAATTCTATATAAAGATGTAAATAATTTGCCCTTATTGATTAATAAAGTTTGTGGGTTTTTTCCCTCATATTTACCTTTTATATTTCTCTTGAGTTTTGTATTTGAAGATCAAATTTTCCATTGAGTTCTGGCTTTTTCATCAGGAAGGTCTGGAATTCCTTTATTTCATTGAATGTCCATCCCTTGCCTCAAAAATTGTGCTCAATTTTGCTGGGTAACTGATCCTTGATTGTAGTCCCAGTTCCTTTGCCATTTGGAATATCATATTCCAATTTCTCCTGTAATTTAATGTAGAAGGTGAAAGATCCTGCGCGATCCTAACTATAGTTCTACGTTATTTCAGTTGTTTCTTTTTGGCTGCTTGCCGTATTTTCTCCTTGACTTTGTAATTCTGAAATTTGGTTATAATATTTCTTGGAGTTTTCAATTTGGGATCTTTTTCAGGGGATGATTGGTAGATTCTTTCAATGACTATTTTACCCTCTGGTTCTAGGACCTCTGGGTAGTTATCTTTGATAATTTCTTTGAACATACTGTCAAGGCTCTTTTTTTCATCATGGATTTCTGATAGACCAATAATTCTTAGATTGTCTCTCCTGGATCCGTTTTCCAGGTCAGTTTTTCCAATCAGATATTTCACATTTTTTTCTATTTTTTCATTCTTCACATTTTGTTTTACTACTTCTTGATGCCTCATAGAGTCATTAGCTTTCACTTGCTCATTTCTAATTTTTAATGAGTTGCTGTCTTCATTTTGCTTTTGAGTCTCCTTTTCCAGTTGGTTGATTTTACCTTTCAGGGTGTCATTTTCTCCATTTAGATTCTGAATCTCCTTAGCCATTTCACTGATTTTATTTTTTAAGGACTTGATTTTGTCAGTGTTTTTTTTTTCATTTTTTCCATTTTTCCTTTTACCTCCCTAATTGAGTTTTTAAAATCCTCCTTTAGCTCTTCCAGTAATACTTTTTAGGCTTGAGACCAGTTCACATTCCCTTTTGAGGTATCAGATGTGGGTATAGTGTCAATGCTATCCTCTTCTGAATTGGTATTTTGATCCTCCCTGTCTCCATAAAAACAATCAATGGTCCTTGGTTTTTTCGTGTTCTTCTTCATGTTGGTTAGCTTTTTATTGGCTTTACAGTGGATTTCTGCTTTTGGGGCTCAGGGATCTCTGTCCCAGGTTTCTTGTTCTGGGGACTGTGAGTCTAGTTACTGGCTTTGTGTATTATAGCCTTAAGTTTCCTGAGGTGTTGGGGAGGGGTCTGGTTGACTGAAGTCTCCTTTTCCCCTGGGGCTGCTCTCCAGCACTGTTGCTCTTCAGCAGTGATCTCAGTTGTTTGTTGTCTGTGCTGGTATCTGCCACTTCCCCTGGCTGTGCAAAGGTATGTCTGGGCTCCTGGTGTTGACCCCTGGTGGCTCTGCCCCTCTGGGACTCAGGAACTCCCACTGCACGGCCACTGAAGCCCCACTTTGGTCTCCTCTATTCCAGGGTTTTTCCTGAGGAATTCTCTGGGTCAGGGAGGGAGGGATTAGAGCTATTTACCTGGCCATTATGTCTCCCAGAAGTTCAAGAAGGCATGTTTCAAATCTTTGGGCTGTAAGCCTCAGGAGGCTCATTTCTCATGGCCAGAGGCATTGTGCTGCCTCATATCTTCAACAGACTCCTGTCCTGTGTGGAGAGACCTGGGGATCTCTGTCGGTTTTCAGGCACCCAGCTTTCTCCCAGCGTAGATCACTGGCTGGTTTCCATGGCTGCTTCCACCTTGGTACTGTCTGGTGCAGCTCCGCATGCCGAATACTCTCCCAGCCTACAGATCTGTCCCATAGACCTTTGGGACTCTCCTGGCTTGGAAATTTGCCCCACTCAGACTGCTAGCAGCTTCTAACTCTCTCAAATCTGCTCAGATTCACTTTTTTATAGACGTATCTGACAGAAGCTGTGAGAGAGCTTTGGTAAGACGCTGTTTTCATGTGGCCATCTTGGCTATGCCCCAGTTGTTTTTTTCTTATGAGACATCTCACATTCTCTTCTATTTTTTCATCTCTTTCTTTTGCAAGGGGGAAGGCAGGGTAATTGGGGCTAAGTGACTTGCCCAAGGTCACACAGCTAGTAAATGTGTCAAGTGTCTGAGGCCAGATTTGAACTCAGGTCCTCCTGACTCCAGGGCCTGTGCTCTACTCACTGTGCCACCTACCTGCCCCTATTTTTTCATTCTTTATATTTTATTTTATCATTTCTTGATCTCTTATAACTTCACTGACTTCTCCTTGCCCAATTCTGATTTTCAACAAGTCATTTTCTTCCTTAAGATTCTGGATCTCCTTTTCTAATCAGTTGACTTTTGTTTTATAATCCTCGTTTTTCTTTTTCAAAAAATATTTATTTAGTTAGTTTTCAACATTCACTTTTATAAGATTTTGACTTTTAAATTTTCTCCCCTTCCTTCCCCTTCCCCCCTCCCCAAGATGGCATGTAATATGATATAGGCTATACATGTACAATCTTTTAAACATGTTTCCATATTGTCATGTTATGAAGAAGAATTAGAACCAAAGGAGAAAACCATGAGAAAGAAAAAAAAGAGAGAAAATAGTATGCTTTGATCTGCATTTAGACTCCACAATTCTTTCTCTGGATGTGGGTAGCATTTTCCATTGTGAGTCTTTTGGAGTTGTCTTGGTTCACTGCATTGCTGAAAAGAGTTAAGTCCATCAAAGTTGGTCATTGCACAATGTTGCTGTTACTATGTACAATATTTTCCTGGGTTTACTCACTTCACTCAATGTCAGTTCATGCAAGTCTTTCCAGGTTTTTCTGAAATCTGCCTAGTCATCATTTCTTATGAAACAATGGTATTCCATTACATTCATGCAACACAGCTTGTTCAGCCATTCCCCAATTGATGCACATCCCCGCAATGTCTAATTCTTGGCCACCACGAAAAGAGCTGCTATAAATTTTTTGTACAAATAGGTCCTTTTCCCTTTTTTATGATCTGTTTGGAATATAGACCTAGCAATGGTATTGCTGGATCAAAGGGTATGCATAGTTTTATAGCTCTGTGGGCACAGTTCCAAATTGTGCTCCAGAATGGTTGGATCAATTCACAATTCCACCAGCAATGCATCAGAGTTCTAATTTTCCCACATCTTCCCACATCTTCTCCAACATTTGTCATTTTCCTCCTTCTTAAAGTGTTTCTATACATTCTTTTTGGGCAAATGGCCACCTAACATTATTCTCTGCAGTAGAATAGGGTTTCTTTGCTTCCCAGTATCCTCCTCTGAAGATGAACCCTGGTCTTCTCTATTCCCATACTAACTCTCTACATTTAGATTCTTTCTCCTTTGTTTATGCATTAGTTTTTTATTTGTAGTAGTTTAGTTTTTGTAATCACCTCTAGTCCTGGGGTATAGGCAATGGTGCATCTGGTCTCAGATCCTCCTTCAGTTCTCCCCTTTAGCCTGTAACCAAAACCTAGACCTCCAGCCTCCTGCCCACAGCCAGGCGTCCCTGCACCACTGCGTCTACACTCACTGGGCAAATGCTGGTTCCTTCTCACCCCAGCTGTGTCTTGATTAGTACAGCTGGGTCTAGCATTCCTTGTCAGCAGAAGTTTCCTTGATTTTCCCTGGCTCAGACACCCAACTTCCTTCATTGTCCTGGGGGTAAAAGTTCCTATGGCTAGGGCCAACACAGCCTCCCAACCCAGCTAATCCCAGTGCTTGCTGCTCATGGTTTAAGCAAACCAACCTGGAAGTGTTTACTCTTCACAGGGAAGAAACCTCATTCTAGGATTTTTCTTTAGATCTTCTTAGATTGTCCCAACAAGACCCCTGTTCTGCCCCTACTCATTTTCCCTCATCTCCCTTCTCTTCCTTCTACTGTAAAAGCTTTTTCTTGCCTCTTTTATATGAGATAAATTACCCCATTCTATCTCTCTCTTTCCCTCTTTCCCGGTACATACCTCTCTCACCCCTTAATTTTACTTTTTTAGGGGATGCCATAATTTTACTTTTTTAGATATCATCCTTTTGTATTCAACTCACACCTGTACCCTCTGTCTATATATACTCATTCTAACTGCCTTAATAATGAGAAAGTTCTTATAAGTTACAAGTATAATCTTCCCATGTAGGAAATGTAAATAGTTTAACCTTAATTAAGTCCCTTATGATTTCCCTTTCCTATTTGCCTCTTTATGCTTCTCTTGAGCCTTGTATTTGAAAGCCAAATTTTCTATTCAACTCTGTTCTTTTCATCAAGAATGCTTGAAAGTCCTCTATTTCACTGATTGTCCATTTTTTGCCCCTGAAGGGTTATACTAAGATTTTCGTAATTCTTGGTTGTAATCTTAGCTGTATGAGAGAAAACTTTTCATTTTTTTTGGCAAATTTAAAAAATTTTACTCTTAAATACAAAATGAGAAAAGAAAAAACAAAAATATTGTCATGTACACCATAGACCATAAGAGGATTCAATATAAAACAATAAATTTCCATTTCAAGAAAACATATAATGATATTATTCATGACGTCCTTGGGGTATATGCCTAGCAGTGGAAGTTCTAGCTCAAAAGATATGAATGTTTTAACCACTTTATTGCATAATTCCAATTTGTTTTCTGGAACAGTTTTTACTAATTCATAGTTCCACAAACAGTGCATTAATGTGCTCCTCTTTCCACAATTCCTCCAATATCAACTGTTCCTGACTTTTATAATTTTTACAAATTTGCTTGGTGTCAGGTACAACTTCAGGGTGGTTTTGAAATAAGCTTCTATCAACATCATTCAAAATTTCTTGAAAGACATAATGGAAATTATTAGTGATTTGGACCATTCTATGAAAATCTCGACAAGACCCTCCAAATTGAGTCAACATGTACTACGTTTTGGGCAGCTAGGTGATGCAGTGAATAGAGCACCAGCCCTGGAGTCAGGAGGACCTGAGTTCAAATCCAGCCTCAGACACTTGACACTTACTAGCTGTGTGACCTTGGGCAAGTCACTTAACCTCAATTGCCATCCCTCCCCCCTCTAAAAACAATCAGACAAATAAGTAAATGAACATGTACTATGATTGTGTGTGCCCACATGTGTGTGCATGCATGCATTCTCATGTATACATGCACATTTTGGAACAAATCTGTATAAACACATGGAGACACTTGGTGGAATGTCATGTGCAAAGAACATCAAGGAGATGGGTTTAGTTGAAGAGATGAAGGTATAAGGGGGAGAGCTATGCAATCCACCTAGAAAGACAAGTCATGGTGGGTGGAGCCAGATTATACGAAGCCTTAAACACCAAACAGAAGAATTTGTGTTTTATCCTCAAGGCAATTGAAAGCCACTGATGCTTCTTGAATAGGAGAGCATTGTTGTCATATTTGTTCTTTGGAGATATCACCTTAGCAGCTATGTAGAAAGAAAGTGATTTGAAGGGAGAGGCTGAATGCAGGAAGATCTATTAAGAGGTTACTGAAATGTCCAGGGGAGAGGCCGTATGCTCACGTAGGCTGTGCCCAGAACGTACAGGTAAGCAGGAGCACAGCTTCGAATGTTGAGATCCTGGGTGGGGGAGGGGCAGGAAATATCAGTAAAGACCCCCTAACCCTTTGCTAATTGCGCATTTGTTCTCCAGTCCCCATTTAAGGGGGGTAGGGGTAGGCTCCACAGACAATGTGCATATATATAGAGAGAAAGCAAACAGCTGGTGGGCGGTATTGTGTAATTGCCTTGACTTTTACTGATGTCCACTGTTTTTGCTCTTTCCCTTCAGATCTGAACTCCATGGGCCATTAATGCTCCAATAGCTCAGCAAATACATGTGTTCCTCCAACAAGTTCAGAGGATTCAGTAGCTCACATTTATAAGGTGCTTAAAGTTTGTGGAGTATTTTTCATAAAGTATGTCATGGGAGCCTCACGCATCTGTGAGATAGGTGCTATTACCATCCTCATTTTACAGACCAGGAACTGACTCTCAAAGATGTGAAATACCTTTTCCAGGGTCATACAGCAAATAATAAATAGAATTTGAACCCAGTACTTTCTAATACCAAGTCGAACTCTAACCACTACACAAGGTTGCCAAGATACTGCACTAAATTCTAGAAATTACCTTGGTTGGTAGCACTTTTCTCCGAGAATATTTTGAACATTTCCCTTATGGAATGAGAGACATCAATAAGCAAAGAGGAAGCTACTTATTGCAAATTCTTCATCTGTTGTTTGGGCCACCAGGTCTCACAGGGACAGTTTGAGTCATGGATGTGTTTATGGAGATGAAAGCAGTTAAAGGTCTGTTGTGCTCCCACATAGATAAATAGGCATCTTTATTTTTCCATCTGCTCCATACACCAACTATTAAGTCATTTAAGTGGCTAGGGTTGGTAAGCTGGCATTGAAATAAGGAGAAGGAAAGTGCTGTAGAAACAGGTAGTCACCACATGGAAATAAATGCCCAGGTCTTCCTGGCTGCTTCCCCAATTCATACTGACCCCCTGGTCAAATATCCAAGTCATTCCAGTCTCCTTATCTCTGGCCTCTTATCTTTATTCCTCTTATCTCTTGACCCTTCAGCTGATGTCACCTAGATTCTAAACCAGCTCTGGGTTGGTGGACATTAATAAAGTTCGTGGCACACAGTGCCACACTGGGAATTTATCTGAGTTTTAATTGAAGCTGTAAAGTCTTAAGAAAACAGAGATGCAATAAAAAAAGCCTTTATAATTACTCTGAAGAGTCTTCAGGCTTCTATTTTTTTAGATTTGTGTCTTTCTGTCTTGTCTCCTAAGTCTCACTACTTATCTCCACCAAAGGAGGTAATGCCTTCCCCCAGTCCAAAACCTAGTGGCAAACAGAGATTTGGAAAATGTTAGGTCAATTCAAGAAACCCAGCTTAAACATTTATTAAATACCTACTATGTTCAAGGTCCAGGGATAACAAAGATAAAACCAAAAGATTGCCTGCCCTTAAGAAATTTAGATTCTATGGGAGATGTACACAGAAAAAATATAATCTAAGGTTTGTGTTCTTGGATTTGAGGGGCATTCTTTTGGCAAATACATTTCATTTTTGTCTTTGTAACTCCAGCACCTGGCAGGAAGACATCGACAACGACCTAGAACCAAGGTGGCTCTTATTGAATGCTTGTTGAAGGAATTGCACTAGCTGGACATGATAGGTGCCTTCAAGGACTGGAAGTGCCATCACATGGAGAACTGTGGAGATTTGTTTTGCTTGGACTCCTAGGACAGAAGGAAGAGGGATAGGCGGGAGGCAGCCTGAGGTCAGGAAGAATGTGAGAACAATTAGAGCTGTTTCGTTGCAGAATAGGCTGCTGTGAGAAGTGAGTGTGTGTGTGTGCGTGTGTGCGTGCGCTCTTCTCCTCCCTAGAGGTCATTAAGCAGAGGCTGCTGACCATTTGTCCTATATGTAATGACATGTATTTTCTAGTTATGGCTTGAAGTGGACTATGTGCCCTCAGAAGTCTCTTCCAACTGAAATTCAGTGATTGTGAGTGAAACAGAAGGAACCTAGGATCCCTTGAGCCTGAAGCCTCATCTCCCCCCAATAAGGTCCCCTTTTCTTGATGCTTCATCTTCAGCCTGGGCTGCTCTCTAAGAGGGGTTAAAGAGCTTTGACTTTCTGGCCTAAGAGGTGCTGGGGCTAGGGTCAGGAAGAGCAGAATTCAAATCCAGCCGCAGACACTTACTAACTGTGTGACCCTGGGCAAATCACTTAACCCTGTTTGCCTCAGTTTCCTCATCTGTAAAATGAGCTGGAGAAGGAAATGGCAAACACTCTAGTATCTCTGTCATGAAAACCCCAAATGGGGTCATGAAGATTTGAACCTGAATGGACAACAACAGCAAGACCCTGGGCAAGTCACTTGATCGCTATCTGCCTCAGTTTCCTCAAATGTAAAATGGGCATAATAATAGCACCTACCTCCTAAGGTGGTTGTGAGGATCATAGGAGATAATAAATATAAGATGCTTAGGTCAGTGGCAGGCACATAGTAAGCACTATATGAATGTTAGCTATCATTACTATTGTTACAGTTCTCAGAGTGATCAAAGTAAGAAGCTAAGTTTACCTCTGCCTCGGGTAAATGGTTGCCTCCAGAGCCCAGCCTTTGTGGGGATATTTCTTCCCTCTGACTAGAGACTTAACTAACAAAGAGTGAGCAGGGTTCTGTATGGAGGAGCTGATGTGAGGGCATCTTTCTTCTAGGAGAGTACACTTCCTTGTTTCCTCCTCATGACAATGCCATATCCACATCTGGACTCACAGTCATTCAGAGGCATAGGTCATAGCCACCCCAAAGGATCTTTGAGAGATAGGCCATCCCGTTTTGGTGTGACTGAACCCACAGAAGGATTGCCCCCTGTAAGGGCAAGCAAAGTGGGACTTTTTGCTGTTTTTTCTTTTGGAGTGCTTCTCAGCACTAAGGCAATCAAGTGCCTTTGATTGAGACTTGCCTTTGTTTGAATCAAGAGTCTTTGATGACCTGCTTAAGTCACAAGAAAGCCTAAGTCACATGAGTTTGAGTCTCATGGTTGTGATGCCCTCTGACCCTGAAGAAGTACATATATACTCTGAGCTTAGCATTTTGTTGGCGGCTCACTCGTTGGACGAATGTTTATGTGACTTGGCCAGATGAGACTCTGGGTAGCTGTTGAGGAGCCCCTCCCCTTGAAAACCCAGATGTTGGTGGTGCTCTCTCTGGTAACTATGTATATATTTTATGGACAGACAGAAGCCCTGTCTGCTGATTTGTGTTATGTGCTCTGTTTATATAATTCCTGTTTGTAATTTCTGTTTGTGTTTTCTCTGAAGTTCAGGGTGTTGATTTTTCTCCCTGAACAAGTGAAATGATACATCTATGTTTAATTAAAGTGAGATCGTAAACCTCTTAAAGCTACTTTCCTTAGAAAAGCAGATCAAAGAGCCTGTGCTAGCAGCCCTCCTTTGTGCTGGTTTTATTGGCTTTACACCTCCACAGCAGCTGCAAGCAGCATTGGTGTTATACCCCCTTCACTGCCAAGCCTCTCCTCACCTCCAAGAAATTGTTCTCTACACCTCTGTTCCTACCTCTACCTTTAACACAGACACATAGACACACACATTTATATACAAAACTAAATTTTCCCCAGGTGAAGTTCATCTAATTATGCCCTCTCCAACCTCTGCTTAGAGTTCCCTTCTTGCCTTACAACACTTTTTTCCTTTGTCTACACAACTATAATTTCCCTTTGATAATGAAAGAAAAAGTAAAGAATTCATAGGTTTTTGGTACTGACACAGACATTTGTCATTCAGCCCTCTCCCTCCCTAGGCTAGACCCTTGAACACTGAGCTGGCTCCAAGATTGGGAGGAGGGAGGCCCTTTGGCCCTGGTGTTCCCCCATGAGGCTCCCCAACTGTCATCACGAGGCTGGGGGCATTGTACTTTGTTCTTTGGAGTTGCCTCTATCTGGGCTGCTATTTTTCCAGTCTGAGTCTAGAATGGCCTTTCTAGGGTTGGTCAGGTGGGTGCAGCCAACTAGACTCTTCTGTTGGATTGTCTTATCCTCTCTTGTACTTTGGGTCTGGGTCTGTTTTCCCTGTTCCCAACCAGGAAATAATTATTTGGGAAAATACCCGGTTCTCTTTCCCTCTTACCTAGCAGTCATATATTCAAGTATATCTATTCTCTCTCCCTCCTATTTTTTTAGGGCTTAAAGTGATAGTCTCAAGTTTTTTTTCTTCCTTCTGAGCTACTTCTAAAAGATCTAGCTCTTTCCTACAAAAATTTGCCCAGGACAGAGTACTGTAGGTTTAGAATTGGAGGAGTCCTTATGGAGGATCCTGTCCAGCTCTCTCATTTTACTGATGAAGAAATTAAGGCTCAGAGAGGATAACTGACTTGACCAGCATCCCACAGGTTAAAAGCAGAGATGGGGCACGCCAGACCATTACTTCCTTTTGCGGGTTGGTGGGGAGTGAGGTGGCAGCACCATGAAGAGAGTATAAGGTAGTTGGACGCTGCCTGCCTACTTCCAAGAGTCCAGTGCCGCCTCTTTATCGGATATGGATCTTTGCTCCTAACCATGTTGTAGCAAAGTCCCGATTCTGGTACTTTGTTTCTCAGCTGAAAAAGATGAAGAAGTCTTCTGGAGAAATTGTATACTGTGGACAGGTCTTTGAAAAGTCCTCTCTTAGAGTGAAAAATTTTGGCATCTGGCTGCACTATGATTCCAGGAGTGGGACTCACAACATGTACAGGGAGTACAGGGACTTGACCACCTCTGGCGCCATCACTCAGTGTTACCAAGATATGGGAGCCCGTCACCATGCCCGGGCCCACTCCATCCAGATCATGAAAGTGGAAGAAATTCCTGCCAGCAAGTGCCGCCAGCCCATTGTCAAGCAGTTTCATGATTCCAAAATCAAGTTCCCTCTGCCCCATAGAGTTCTGCAGGGCCAGCACAAACCACGCTTTACTACCAAGAGACCCAACACCTTTTTCTAAGTGCAGGATAAGGAGGCACCTGTTTTATTTGACCCGTTTAAATAAATTTCTCAATTGGAAAAAAAAAAAAACAGAGATGGGATTCGAACCCAGGTCCTCTGACTTTCAGTCTGATGCACTTCATGTTTTATGAAGGAGTCAGCAGCATTTTATTTTTTTGAGTCCTCTACTGATGCTATCAGAGTGGGAGAATTCTCTATCTCCTTTCAGTAGTCTGAGTTGACAAAAACCTTTGTTTATTGACATAGAACAGGCCATTCTTTGATTCTTTTCCTCCTTACTTTTTTTCTTCTAAAATGACTTTTCCCTTATAAATTGAACATAACTCCAGTAGTCGTGGCTAGAACTTTTTTCACTTTTCTCTGATTTCTGCCATATAGTAATTGAACACTAGGGAACAGAAGCAGAGGGGTTAGAAGTAGTCAAGACAATAGAATAGACTGAATGTTGTGAATTGTCAAATTCTGTGTGTTTTTAAAAACCCAGACTAGCGGCTTGCGCGGGAGTCCGGGACAGGGAGTGTTTACTCTCGTGGGCTCCCAGCTGATCTGTGCGGGGTCCCCGAGGCTGCTGCCTTCCACAACCATGTCCAAGTGTTTGAAGAAGCTGGTGGAGGAGAGCCGGGAGAAGAACCAGCCCGAGGTGGACATGTGCGACCGCGACATCTCCAACATGCTGGATGTCCACGGCTTGTTTACTTTATCCCACATCACACAGCTGGTTCTCAGCCACAACAAGCTGACAACTGCGCCTCCCAACGTGGCAGAACTGAAGAATCTGGAAGTGCTGAACTTTTTCAATAACCAAATTGAAGAGCTGCCTACGCAGATCAGCAGCCTCCAGGAGCTCAAACACCTGAACCTTGGTATGAACAGGCTAAATACTTTGCCCCGAGGATTTGGCTCTTTACCGGCCCTGGAGTTCCTAGACCTGACTTACAACAACTTGAATGAAAATTCTCTTCCTGAAAACTTCTTCTACCTTACCACCCTGCGTGCACTTTATCTAAGTGACAACGGTTTTGAAAGCCTGCCGCCAGATATTGGGAAGCTCACAAAGTTGCAGATACTCAGCCTTAGGGGTAACGACCTGATCTCACTGCCAAAAGAAATTGGGGAACTTACGCAGCTGAAGGAACTACACATCCAGGGGAACTGCCTGACTGTCCTTCCGCCTGAGCTCGAAAACTTGGATTTAACTGGTCAGAAGCAGATCTTCGAAGCAGAGAATAATCCCTGGGTTACCCCAATTGCTGACCAGCTCCAGCTGGGAGTGTCCCATGTCTTTGAATACATCCGTTCTGAAACATACAAGTACCTCTATGGCAGACACATGCAGGCAAACCCACAGCCTCCAAAGAAGAATAATGACAAATCAAAGATCAGCCAGAAACCCTGACAGCCAAGAACAAATAAGGATTTAGCATGGACTGATGCTTTTTGGTTTCTCTGTCTCTCTCTCTCTGTCTCTCTCTCTGTCTCTCTCTCTCTCTCTCTCTCTCTCTCTCTCTCTCTCTCTCTCTCTCTCTCACACACACACACACACACACACACACACACTCTCACACACTCTTCATGCATTCAGTTTTTAGTTCTCTAACCTCTACCCCCATTCTCATGGCATTTTAGTCCTTTGGGAAGATGCTGGATTTTTGCAGATACCTGTTTCTGTGTTGTCTTATTAGAGGTGCCAAATAAAGGAAGCCAAGATCTATTTTGACTGCAAATTCCAAAGAAGGCTCTGCTTTTAAATCCTTGAATAAGAATCATGAAGTTCCAGATTATCAAGAAAAATTAAAACCATGTAACTATTTACTATAGCTTAACAGTGCTCATTCTTCTATTTATGTGTGCATTAACACGTGTATAATGGCTTTTATTCTATTAAGCCATACATATATACCCTCTTGTGCTTTTATCTATGCCCTTGTATCACCAAGATATTATGTTCATTTTACTTATAAATGATTTTAATAAAATCTTTTACTCGTATCAAAAAAAAAACAAGCAAAAAAACCCAGACTAGCCCACTTAGCAATAGACCATTTCCTACCATACCACATCAAAGAGTACCATGTGTAGGAAAGAACCTGAGTGGAGACTGCCTATTCGATGGTTAAAAGCCTCTATCCCTTTTTGGCATCCAGGGCTCAGAGACTGCTGCAGCTGCCAAGATGATGCTAGAAAGTCATGCCACAATATCACATACAGCCAGAGCTGCAAGAGACCTCATAGACAAGCTAAGTCCAACCTTGCCCCCTTTTTTACAGATGAAGAAACTAGGGCCCAGGGAGATGAAATGACTTTACCTAAAGTCACAGAGGTAATTAACTGTCAGGGTCAAGATCTGAACCTTGGTCCTCTGACCTGGTTGTAATGTCAATTAAGTTGGGACTTTTTTACTATTTCAGAATGATAAATTAAGTGTCTTTGATTGAGCCTTACTAGGTGCAAAGCCCCAGGCCCAAACCCCTATTTACTACGCGCTAAGCCTATGTGAGCATGAAACCCTGTGGGTCCTAAGGGTAGTTGCTAAGACCAGAGCCAATAGTATGCACCTAAGTTCTGGCCGCTCAGGTGAAGTTTGATGACAGCTAAAGTGTATAAAAAGAGAAAACAGAGCTATTTGCAGGAGGCTCTCACTCTTGGAGGAGTGTTGGATTCTGGGCAGCTGCTGTAAGAGCCTCCCGGCTTGTCAATCCAGATATTTTCTTGGTAACTATGAATTGTATTTGGTCTGTTCATAATGTATGTTTGTAATTTGTTTGTATTTGCTCTGAAGTTCAGGGTGCTGGCTTTTTCCCCTGAACTAAAGTGAATGATATTTGTATGTTGGATTGAAATAAGATTGTTAACCCCCTAATGTTACTTTCCTTAGTAAAGCAGATCAAAAGAACATGTGCTGGCAGCGTTCTTGTTGTTGGGCTTGTGTTGGTCTTTTACCCCCATAGCAGCTGCTAGCCGAATTGTTGCAACACTGGTCTCTTTCTACCATACCATATTGCATCCTTAAAGAGGAGATAAGGCAGGTTGACTTTTGGAGATTCTGGTAAGAGAGCAAATAATGCTCTGTAGGAGAAGAGAAGCAAGCTCTTGACCCTGAATATCTCTGGTGGACTGCTTAATCAATTACTTGGGGATGTGGTGAGCCAGAAGATTCCATTCCACTGTGACTGGGATATTGTGGGGGACAAACCCAGATGAGTAATATATACTCCACCCTACTGGCTATCACAAGTGAAAATTCAACAACAGTCTTTGTTTTATATAACCATCAACAGAACAAGTAACTGAATAAACTAAATGAGGAGCAAAATCCCTTATATAACCTAAACACTTAACAAGGTGGTGTAGCCTATCCTCCATCTTCACCCTCTGAATGTTGCTCCATGAAAGTTCATGGCTCTTTTTAGGTCCATCATTTATTCTATTTCCCCACTCTGAACCCTTACATCCAACTTCACCAGACAAGCCAAATAGCACATAAATTCAAAGCAGAAGAGAAACAACATAGTGCTATAGAAAAAACACTGGACTTGGAGATAAAGGATCCTGCCTCTGCTACTGAGGACCTTGGGTCAAGCAATTTATCTTTCTAGGGCTCAGTTTTCTTATCTGGAAATACTTTTCTGTGTTAAATCTATAATATATGATCCTATGACATTTAATCAAAGCAGGAAAGGTAGGAAAACCGGACATCGAAACAAGTATTCTAGGTGCCCATGTTAAATGTCTGCCCTCTCTTATTGCTTCCTTGGGGTGCTAGTCTATTTCCCAACTGATCTTCAACTTTGAAATAAGATGATATAGTCAAAATAGTGGCACAGTACAGGAAGCATCGGCATTTCTTCACCTATAGCATCCCTTGTCAGGGTGATATACAAAGTACGTTTTACCAGTGCTCTAATGGGCTACCATTGACTACAGGTGGAACCTCCCTCCCCATTCCTCCTAGAGACTATAAATAAGCCTGGTCATGGTCAAATAGGCCTGGCATTATTCAGTGACATGTTGTTATGCTACAGCTTTTCCATCCTAAGACTCATTGACCTACAACCCATTCCTGAGCTCTTAGATGATCCTGGCTGACCCTCGCATGCTCTGGTACTTCTCTATGTGGCGGTCTTCTCTTTAGCCTCCAGTTGCTCCACTGATCAAACCCCAGCCTTTGTTTGCCTTGCCTTTCTATTGTCCTATCCGCCCCTCATCTACTGTGCTCAATCAATCAATCAATCAATCAATATTTACCAAGTATCTACTATGTGCAGCGAGGTGTCAAAGTGAACAGAGTGTTGGTCTTCTAGGTAGGATCACTCATCTTCCTGAATTCAAATCCAGCCTCAGACACTTACTGTGTGACCCTGGGCAAGTCACTTAACTTTGCCTGAGTTTCCTCAACTGTAAAATGAGCTAGAGAAGGAAATGGCAAACCACTCCAGTATCTTTGTCAAGAAAACCCCAAAAAGAGTCAGGAAGAGTTGGATATGGTTGAACAACAAAAACCATGTGCCAGGCACTGTGCTAAGTGTTTTACAAATATTGTCCCCTTTGATCCTCATAACCACCCTGGGAGGTAGATGCTGTTATGATTCATATTTTATAGTTAAGGAAACTGAGGTTAAATGCTTTGGCTAGGTCCACATAGTTAATAAGTATCTGATTCAGGTCTTCCTGACTCTAGGCCTAGTGCTCTATCCATGGCACCATCTAGTTAGATTTACTCACATTTCTCTTTTTGTGAGATTCACTCAACCTCCTTTACATTGCCTGGGTGATGTTGCTATTTTTTAGATTCATGCACAGCTTTCTGAAATTTGGAGTAACTGAGACTTTCTCACAATGAGCAGGGGTTACTGGACTTAGAGTCAGACAGATCTAAGTTCTAATCCTGCCTCAGATACTTATGAGCTGTGTGACTGAACAAATCATTTAAACTGCAGCATTTTAGCTTCCTTCCTTACTTGTCAAATGTGGATAAAGGTAAGGCTAGTACCTCTTTCATAGGACTGGTGTGAGAATCACATGTAATAATCTTCTCTGGATTATTTCTCCAACTTCCACTTGAACTTGTTGGTTTAGTGTCCCTTAGTGGGTGGCTGCTACTTACTACTCTCAAGGTTCTAGGGGTAACTTTGATGGACTACGCTTTTAGTACTGTAGCTCCTGAGCCCCTACCAAGTATGCTCTCCATTAGTAACCAGACAATAGCCTAAACTAGCTTTTATTAAAGACATTTACTAAGAAGGTATAGTAAGTTGGTATGACCCTAATGTAGTTGCCATTAATCTGCCACTGCCATTAATCTCTACCACTCCAGGAGATAGTGTTATTGACACCACAGTTGCAGACCTTCAGACCTTTTGAAACTCACAAAGTTACTATCTGAATAATTCCATGAGAGGATATTTATTCACCTAAGATCAGAAAAGAACAAACACAAAGAGACAGAGGTGGCCATATGATCACAGCTGCCATGCCCAGGTGGGACACAGGGAAGCCAGATTTTCACCTATTCGGTTTGGGAGCCCCTCTAAGTAGTTCTGCCTCAAAACTGCAAAAAAATAGATGGAGAACTGGGTCTCCCCTTCCCTTTGTTTTCCTTTTTCCATTGAGTTCTGGCTCAGCAGACCCCAGTGTCATCAGTTTTTCTAGCTCAACAGTCAATTAGACAACATTTTTGTCATCATATAGTACAAGCCTTTCAACTATGCATGCTTGGAAATAGACTCCCACGTGGTAGATTGGAACCTCACAGGAAATATTTACACACACTCTGTATAACCCACCAGAAAAGGTTAATCTGAGCATGCATATTTGTTCCACATTTCAGTACTCTAAATGTTTAATCAGGTAATGCCATTCTACATATGAGATCCTTGTCTGATGACCACTGAATGGACATACTATAGCAGCCACTTACACTGTTGCTATAAACAAAACCATAAGAATGAAGGAAGATTTCAGCTAAATGGAAGGATCAATCACAGGTAATCATTGGAGAGGCAAATAAAAGGACTAGTAAAGCTAGTTTATCATGCATCCAAAGGCAACAGAAAACAATGTCAAGGGACATTTTGGTCATTTCTAATTGCAGTTCTAATAATAAGTATTTTTAGAAAGACCATCCTAAAATATATGCAGTTTATGTACAAACATTTGTTGCAGAAGATGAGACATGTTACAAAAAATTCAATAAAACCCTCCAGAATAAATCAACATAAAGTACATGTAACATAACAACCAAGGAAATTTGAGAATATTTATGGATAAAAATAAGAGAATGAACAAAAAATTCTCACAAGAAGAATTGAAAAGTTTTAATAAACATATGAAAGATTACTACAAATCACTAATAAAAGAAATATAAATCAAAGTAATTCTGACGCTTTGTCTCACACTCAACAAACTGACAAAGTGACAAAAGACAGAGTATTGGAGGACCTGGGGAAGACAGGCAAACAAATACATTATTGGTAGAGTTGTGAATTGGTGGGACTATTCTGGAAGACGATTTGGATGTGCACTAAAAAAGTGACTAAAATGTCCACAGCTTTTGACCCCCAAATCCCCCTGTCAGGCACATAGTCCACAGAGTTCAAGGACATAAAATTCCCATAATGAATAAAATATTAGAAATGGACCTTTTAATGATAGCAAATAGCTAGAAATGAAGTAACTCTTATCGGTGTTAAGGAATACCTAAAGAAATTTTAGTACTTGAATGTAATGTAATACTATTGTTCCATAAGAAATGACAAATATTAAGGATTCAGAGACACATGGGAAGACTTATATGAACTGATATAGAGTGAAGGAAATAGTACCAGGAAAATAGAATGACTATAAATACAAATAGAAAAAACAAAAACCCCTAAAACTAAACATCATATAATTCTAATTGCCAAGCTTAACTCTGTAGAAGAGTTGAGAAAATCTCTCTTTGCCATGGTAGGATATATATATATGCCCTTGTTATTCTTCTGTAGGCTTAAGACTGTGCTAGGAGCTAGAACTGTGAGACCCTGCTTTGTTCCTGTGGTCAGAGTCACACTGCTATTGAAGACTTCTGAACTTACTCCTCTCAGCCTGGGACCTGTAGTAGCTCCTTACTTGGGAATATCACCCTAGAATATCACCCCTAATACAGGTGAAATTTCCCCTTCCACTGTCTGTCCTGGATTTATGACCTGGAACCAAGTAATGGATGGCAAAGTTGCCATTTGATACCTGCTCCTAAGTATGAGTCTGGAACCTCTCCTTGCCCTGGTGCACAGCTTTGCCCTGCATGCTGGAGTCATTCAGTCAGTCAATAAGAAATTATTAAGTGCCTACTATGTGCCAGGCATGCAATGGGCTAAGCACTGAGGATACAAGGAGATGTAAAAGACAGTCTCTGCCCTTAAGGAGCAGAGGAGAGACAATAAACAAACAATTATGTACAAACAAATCATATATAGGGTAAATAGAAAATAGTTCACAGAGGGAAAATATTAGAATTAAGAGAGATTGGGAAAGCTTCCTATAGAAGGTGGTTCTTTATTTATTTAGACATATTAAAAAAACCTTTGAGTTTCAAATTCTCTCCCTCCACCCTTCCCTCATCCATTGAGAAGGCAAACAATGTGATGCCCATTACATATGTGAATTCATACAAAACACATTTCCATATTAACCATGATGTATTAAAAAGTCAAGAAAAATAAAGTGAAAAAGTATGATTTAATCTGTGTTCAAAGTTTATGAATTCTCTCTCTGGGGTTGTATAGCATTTTTCATTATGGGTCCTTTGGAATTGTCTTGGGTCATTGTTTTGATCAGAGTAGCTAAGTTTTTCACAGTTGATCATCATTACAATATTGTTACTGTGCACAACATTTTCCTGATTTCACTCACTTCACTTTGCATCATCTCATATGGGTCTTCGCAGGTTGTTCTGAAACTAACCCCCTCATCATTTCTTGTAGCATAATGGTATTCCATCACAAACATATACTACAACTTGTTCAGCCATTTCACAGTTGATGAGTATATCCTCTATTTCCAATTCTTTGGCACCACAAAAAGAGCTGCTTTAAATATTTTTGTACATATGGGTTCTTTTTCCTTTGATCTCTTTGGAATATATGTCTGGTAGCAGCATTGCTGGGTCAAACAACAGGTATTCAGAGTTTTATAACCCTTTGGGCATAGTTCTAAATTGTTCTCCAGAATGGATGGACCAGTTCAGAACTCTACTAACAGAGCATTAGTGCCCCTATTTTTCCACAGTAACTCCGGAGTTTGTCATCTTCCTTTTCTGTCATGCTACCCAATCTAATACTGAGGGTGGTACCTCAAAGTTGTTTTGATTTGCGTTTCTGTAATCAATAGTGATTTAGAACATTTTTTTTCATATGACTATTGATAGCTTTGATTTCTTCTGAAAACTTCCTCTTCATATTATTTGACCATTTATCAACTGGATCTTACTTTTAAAAATTTGTCTCAGTTCCCTATATATTTGAGAAATGAATTCTTGACCTGGAAACCTTGGTAAAATTCCTCTCCCCACCCACTTCCTGTTTTCCTTCTACTTTTGGCTGCATTGGTTTTGTTTATGTATAACCTTTTTAGTTTCATGTAATCAAAATTATCTATTTTATCTCCTGTGATCCTCTCTATCTCTTTAGTTGTAATCTCTTCCCTTATCCATAGATTTGACAGATAATTTTTCTCACGCTCCCCTAATTTGCTTTTGATATCACCATTTATCTCTAAATCATGTACCCATTTTGACCTTCTCTTGGTATACAATGAGTTAGTGAGATGTAAATCTCTGCCTAGGTACTTCTAGACTGCTTTTCAGTTTTCTCAGCAGTTTTTGTCAAATGGTGAGTCCTTACCCCAAAAGCTTGGATCTTTGGGTTTATCAAACACTAGATTACTATGGTCATCTACTACTGTATATTGTGTACCTAATCCATTTCATTGATTGACAACTCTATTTCTTTCCAGTACCATATTGTTTTGATGATTACCACTTTGCAATATCGTTTGAAGTCTGGTACTGCAGGCTGCCTTTCTTCACTTTTTTCCTCATTGATTTCCTTGATACTTGACCTTTTACTCTTACAGATCAATTTTATTATTATTTTTTCTGGCTTTATAAAATAATTCTTTGGTAGTTTGATAGGTATGTCACTGAATAAGTAAATTAAGTTAGATAGAATGGCAAATAATTAGCAAATAATATTTCTCTAATTCTTAAATCTGTCTTTATTTGTGTAAAAAGTGTTTTGTAATTGTGTTCATATAGTTCCTGGGTATGCTTTGGCAGGTAGACTCCCAAGTATTTTATACTGTTTGCAATTATTTTAAATGGAATTTTTCTTTTTATCTCTTCCTGCTAAGTTATATTGGTAATATATATATATATATGTATATATATATGCTGATTTATGTGTTTATTTTCTATCCTGTAACTTGATTAAAATTATTAATTCTTTGAACTAGTTTTTCGGTTGATTTTTTTCTAGGATTCTCTAATATGCCATCATCTCATCTGCAAAGAGTGATATTTTTGTTTCCTCATTCCTAGTCTTATTTCTTCAATTTCTTTTTTCTTGTCTTATTGCTATAGCTAGCATTTCTGGTACAATGTTGTATAAAAATGGTAGAAATGAACAACCTTGCTTCATCCCTGATCTTACTGAAAAGGCTCCTTGTTTTTCCCCATTATAGATAATCGTTGCTCTTGGTTTTTGATAGATACTATTTGTCATTTTAAGAAAGGCTCTACTTGTTCCTTAGCTTTTTAGTGTTTTGAACAGGAATTAATGTATTTTGTGAAGAACCTTTTCTACATTTATTGACATAATTATATAATTTTTGTTGTTTTTGTTACTGATATGGTTAATTATGTTGATAGTTTTTCTAATATTAACCAGTCCTGTGCTTCTGGCATAAATCCTACCTGGTCATAATATATGATCTTTGTGATATACTGCTGTAGTCTCCTTGCTAATATTTTATTTAAATGTTTCTCCATCAATATTCATTAGGGAAATTGGCTATAGTTTTCCTTCTCTATTTCTGCTCTTCTATTTTAGGTATCAAAAGCATATTTGTGTCAAGGAAGGAATTTGATAAGACTCCTTCTTTACCTATTTTTTCAAATAGTTTGTATAGTATTGGAATTAATTATTCTTTAAATGTTTGGTAGAATTCACTTGTAAATCCATCTGGTCCTGGGGATTTTTCCTTGGAGAGCTCAATTGATGGCTTGATCAATTTCTTTTTCTAAGATAGAGTTATTTAAGTATTCTATTTCCTCTTCTGTTAATCTGGGCAGTTTATATTTTTATAAACATTCATTTCATGTAGATTGTTAGTTTTACTGACATATAATTGGGCAAAATAATTCCTAATAATTGCTTTAATTTCATCTTCATTGGTGATGTATTCACCCTTCTCATTTTTGATACTGACAATTTGTTTTTCTTTTTCTTTTTTTAAATCAAATTAGTCAATGGCTTGTCTAATTTATTTTTCCCTCATAAAACCAACTACTAATTTTATTTATTAGTTAAATTTTTTAACTGTCAATTTTTATTAATCTAGCCTTTGATTTTTAGGATTTCTATTTTGGTGTTTAATTGGGAATTTGTTAATTTTAGTTGTATGCCCAATTCATTGATCTATTCTTTTTCTTTTTTATTGATGTAAATGTTTAAACATGTAAAACTTTCCCTAAGCACTGCTTTGGCTGCATCCCACAAATTTTAGTATTTTATCTCATTATTATCATGATCTTTAATGCAATTACTGATTGTTTCTATGATTTGTTCGATGACCCACTCTTTAGGATAAGATTAGTTAGATTCTGATTAATTTTCAATCTCTGCTTCCAGGTCCTTTAATAAAAATGTAATTTTTGTTGCATCATGGTCTAAAAAGGATACATTTAACATTTCTGATTTTTTGTATTTGTTTGTGAGGTTTTTATGCTATAACACACAATTTTTGTGAAGGTGCCATGTACAGCTGAGAAAAAGGTATACTTTTTATTTTCTCCAGAAGTCTATCATATCTAATTTTCCTAAAATTCTGTTCTTCTCTGTAACTTCTTTCTTATTTAGTTTATGATCAGATTTATCTAGTTCTGAGAGGGATAAAATGAAGTTCACAACTGGTATAGTTTTCCTGTTTATTTAGTCTTGTAATTTATTTCATTTTTCCTTTAAGGATTTGGCTGTTAAACCATTTGGTGCATATGTGTTTAGTACTGATATTACTTCATTGTCTTTGGTACCTTTCAGCAAATGTAGTTTCACTGATAACCTCTTTTAATTAGGCTTATTTTTGCTTTTGATTTGTCTAATGTCATGATTGCTATCCATGCTTTTTTTTTTTTTTTTTTACTTCAGCTGAAGCATATTAGGCTGTACTTCAGTTCTTTGGTTTAACTCAAGTGTTTTTGTTGTAAACAATATGTTGTTGCCTTCTGCTCTCTGCTTCTGTTTTATGGGTGAGTTCATTCCATTCACACTCATAGCTATGATTACTAACCGTGTATTTCCCTGAATCCTATTTTCTTCTTTTTATCCTTCTCTCTCTCTCTCTTTCTCTCTCTCTCTGTCTCTCTCTTTCTTTCTCTGTCAAACCCCATCCTTCCTCAAAAATCTGTTTTGCTTTTGACCATTGCCTCCTTTAATTTGCCCTCCCTCTTATACCTTCCCCCCTTTCTCTTAACTCCTTCTCATCTTCCTTCCCTGTTGGATAAGATGGATTTCTATACCCAGCTAAATATGTATATGTGTGTACATGTATGTTGTATTCTTCCCTCTTTGAATATATATACATATACATGTATATATGTATGTTATATATGTGTGTGTGTGTGTGTGTGTGTATTCTTCCCGTTTTGAACTAGTTCAGATGAGAATGAGATTCAAGTGTTGCTTTCTTCTCTCATTTCCCCCTCCATTGAAAAAAATTCTTCCTCATATGCCTCTTTTATGTGAGATAATTTCCCCCATTCCTCCTATCCCTTTTCTCTTCTCCTAGTATATCATTCTTTCTCCTCTTTCCATTTTTCTTTTGAGATCATTCCAGCGAAACAGACTCACACTCATGCCCTCTAAGTAAACTCCTTCTAACTGCCTTAATGATGTTAAAGTGCTTGGGGGTTACATATATCATCTTCCCATTTGGGAATATAAAGTTTAACTTTATTAAGTTCCTCATGATTTCTTATTCACGTTTACTTTTTTATGCCTTTCTTCAGTCCTTGTTTGAATATATTTTCTATTCAGTTCCGGTGTTTTCATCAGGAATGCCTGGAAATCCTCTATTTCATTAAATATCCATCTCCATCTCCCCTTCTCTGCCCCACCCCCCATAGGATTATGTTGCTTTTCTGGATAGGTTATTTTTGGTTGCAATCCTAGGTCTTTTGCTTTGCAGAATATCATATTCTAAGCCTTTCACTCCTTTATTGTGATAGCTGCTAGACCTAGTGTGATCCTGACTGTGGCTCCACAGTATTTGAATGATTTATTTTGGGCTACTTTCAGTATTTTCTCCTTGACCTGGGAGCTCTGGAATTTGGCTATTCAGACAGTTCTTGTTTTACTAAGTGGGCCGTTGTTCCACCAACCTCTAGAGCAATTTTCATGTAATTCAAATTTGTTTTTAGATGTGGGGAAGGGAGGGAGAAAGGAAGGGGGCCAGGCTGTGGAGGGAGGAGGCTGGCACTCCATTCAGGAACATGAGGGGGTGGGGATAGAGAAGCAAGAGCAGAATGGGAAACTCATGGGTGCTGGGGGCAGATATGTGGTACCCAACCATGGAAGTTTAGAAGGGGGAAAGGGTTGGACACCAGAGGTCTCAAGCCAAGTCTTCTGCTTTCACTTGGAGGAGTTTTTTTAGGCTTTATTTATTTATCTGTTTATTCATTCATTCATTCATGCATGCATTCATTCATTCATTCATTTATTTATTTTGGTGGTTGGTGCAGTGAGAGGCTGCAGATTGCTGAGCCGAGGGGCAGGAGCAGAGAGAAAGAGCACAATAGCATAAGGTTTTTGTTTTTTTGGGAGGGAATGTTGATTTATTTTAGAATTCTTATGTAATGTCAAATTTGCATAATGTAAACTTTTATAAAAAAAAAGACTGTCTGTAATATTCCTAGGAGTTTTCATTTTGAGATCTCTTTCAGGAGGTGATTGGTGGATTCTTTCAATTTCTATATGCTCTCAGCTTCTAAGATATCTGGGCAGTTTTCCTTTATAATTCCTTGAAATATGATTTCTAGGCTCTTTTTAAAATTATGGTTTTCAAGTAGCCCATCAATTCTTAAATTATCTCTCCTCAATCTGTTTTCTAGCTCAGTTGTTTTTCTGAGATAGTTTATATTTTCTTCTATTTTTTTTCATTCTTTTGACTTTGTTTTATTGTTTCTTGACAAAGTAGGACTTGATGGAAGTCAGGGAGGCCAAGAGGCATAGATAAGGAAGGAGAGTGTTCCAGGCACATAGGACAGCTGGAGAAAATGCCCAGAGCCAAGAAATAGAGTTGAATTGAATGGCGAGAATGTGTCAGAGGTCAAGGTATATGAAAACTGAAGGGTGAAGGGGTTTGAATGCCATTTTATGTTTGATCCAAGGGCATTGAATGCCATTTTATATTTGATCCGAGGGGTGACAGGGAACCAATGGAGTTTGTTGAGTATAGAGGTGACATGGTCAGACCTGCATTTTAGGAAATTCACTTTGGTGGCTGAATGGAGGATAGACTAAGCTTCACATACAGTGTATTCCTGGCCAGACTCCATTGTCAGTGATCACAGACTTCCCTTTCTGTTTCCTTATGCCAGCCTGGCCTGGAAAAATGACTCACTGTGACTTTCTTCTGGATTTCCCCAACAGGACTTGCTCTGGTACATTTTCTAAGTCTGTTTAGAGGAATTTCAGGGTCAGGAAGGGAGTGGAGCTCGGCAGTGCTGCTTCTTGCTACTCTGTCATCTTGGCTCCTTTTCTATAACTTCTCCTTATTGCTCTTGTGTTATTTATTTGAACCAGACAGAACAAATCCAATCTCTCCTCTGGGAGACAATTCTTCAAAAACATGAAGAAAGTTATCAGCACTTCTATCTCTGATCCCCTACCCCACCACCAGTCTTCCCTTCTCCAGGTTAAACATCCTCAGTCCTTTTAGACAATTTTCCTTTAACATGATTTCAAGATCCTTAACCATTCTGGTTGCCCTCCTCTATTTGCTTCAGCTTATTAATGTCCTTCATAAAATGTGATAGTCAGAACTGAACACTGCGCTAGATGTGATCTGACTAGGGCCAGCTCCTATCTAGAAGGTCAGCTTGTAGCTGACTTCTTCAGAGTTCAGGTTGTGCCTTGAATCTCCTTTAGAGCTCACCTGTGTCTCACATTTCTTGTGCAAACCAACCTGAATCCCACTGTATCCTTCTCCCAGCTATGGAGCTTGAGTTCCTTCTATCTTACCTGAAGCCATGGGAATTACAGAGTGTGCTTCATGCTTCCTAAAAAGGTCTGCACCACATGGTGCTTTCCTGGTTTGCTCTTTTAGAAGTAGGATGATAGATTGTGGGGGATTTGGAGGAGGTGGATTGTGCTCAGGAGGTTAGGCATCTCAAGCAAATGGAGAGAATGGCCAGAGGAAAAGAAAGGGATGGTTTTTTTAAAAAAGTATGGAGCTGAATGAAGAAGTCAAAGCTGTAGTGGGAAAAATGGGGTCTGGGAATTTACTATATTTGATTTTATTTATGGAGAGAATCTTTGCCAAGAAAACCCCAAATGGCGTCACAAAGCGTGGGACATGATTGAACAACAACAGCCATCTGTAAGCGGCTCTCCATAAATCACTACACCTATTTAGGGTGTGGTGGTATGTTAGATCATTAATAGATTTTTAAAAAATGTATACACTTTATTTTTATGTAATATTTTATTTTTTCGGTTAACAAGTATTAATTTTTTTCTCCCTCCCAATTACCCCCTAATTAAAAGAAAAAGAAAGCCTCTGTAACACATATACATAGTTAAACATACTAAATTCCCATACTGGCTGTGTCCTAAAATGTACGTCTCATTCTGTAATGTGAGTCCATCCATCATTTCTTTGTCAAGAGTTGGATAGCATGCTACCTCATCATTCATCTGGAATCGTAGTTAGTCATTATATTTATCAGAATTCTTAATTCTTTCACTTATTTGTCTTTACAATGTTGTTATTGCATAAATTGTTCTCCTGGTTCTACTCACTTTACATCAGTTCATACAAGCCTTTCCAGGTTTCTCTGAAACTGTCCTTTTTGTCATTTCTTTCATCACACTATAATATATACATATATATGTACATATATATATACATGTATAATCACATTATCTTCATACACCATAATTTGTTCAGCTATTCCTGGATTAATAGGCATCCCCTTAGTTTCCAGTTCTTTGACACTGAGCTGCTATGAATTTTTTTTGTTTGTATTGGTCTTTTTCTTCTTTCTTTGGTCTCTTTGGAGGTATAAGATTAGGCCACCAACATTCTTGCCTCCTAGGAAATTCTGATCTAAGAATGATACAGAAAGGCTTGAAAGAACTAGGTGGAAAATAGTCTCCAACACCTACAAATCACCATTATCTGGTTTCTAAGGAGAGTCAAGGCCAAGGCCCCATTCTGATTGATAGGGAAAGGCAAAGGAAGCCAAAGAGATCCCTATCAAGCATGAGGAGCAGAGGGCAGGGATATACCTACTGCTAGTTAAGAGAGAGGCAAACCACTTAGGGGGCTCCCCAGCCAATCTTTATATTTCCTCCTTTCTCTTCTTAGCCCAACTAGGAATTGTATGGCAAAGAGAAAAGAGAGACAGAGAAAAGGGAATTTAAGAACTACTTACTGATTCCAAGTTCTCTCACCTGTAGTTCAGAAGGTTGCACCTGTGAATGTTTAAAGTCTCTCAGAGTCTGGTTCCAGTTTGTCTTTTCAGATCAATTTCCCGATACTACCCTTTCACACACACACACCAACTCCTTCTACCTTCTCTCTACTCTATTTTTGAGCCAAAATAGATGATTTGCTGTTCCCTGTAAATTTTTGACCTCTATGCCTTTTTTTTCTTTTTTCTATTTATTTTCTTTTTGCTTTATGGAATGAAACAAACATTTCTATAACATAGTATAATAAAAAAAGATAATTGTGTATGAAACTGCAAATCTATTATGTACAACTTGCTATTCCTCTTGAATATATAATAAAGTTATCATGTAAATTTCTTTTTTTCTCTTTTCCTTTTTTTTCCCCTTCCCTCCCCTATATGTCTTTGTGAAGATTGCCCTTTGTATCTGCAATGCTCTCCCTCATCATCTCCTATCTATCAGACTCTCTGCCTCTGGTCAAGGCTCAGTTTTAGCGTCACTTCATTTATGAAGGCTTTTCTGATGCTCCCAGATGTTAGTCTTTCCTTCTCTGGTGCCTACTTTACATTTATTTTGCATATATTGTATATTTATTTATCTGTGTAAGATATAAGCTCCTGGAGGACAGGTACTGTTTTCATTGTTATCTGTATTCCCAATGTTTAGCACATAGCAGATCCTTAATTAATGCTTATTGAATCAAATTGAACCATTCTTCCTTTCCCCATCTCTTTAGGAAGGGGGGAGTGGATGTCTTGAGCCATTTACCTCCAGCCCTCTCCCAATGGCAACAGGACTCTTATTATTGTCAATAACCAGTTACTAAGGATGACAGTACACTGGGTGTGTTCAGAGCCCAGAATGAGACCTTGCCCTGATTCCCAGAGTTGGGCAATCAGACTGAGCCATCATGGAGGGAGGCAAAGAGAGGGGGGCACAGAGGCAGAGATAGAGGAGAGAAAAGAGGGCAGGAAAAGAATAGAGGGCAGGAAAGCTAGAAAAACCAGAAATGTACCCCAGGGATGCCAATTCCCCAGTTCCTTCCTGTGCAAAGGTTTCTTCTGAATATTAGATTCTTTACCCGGGAAGGCGAGGACTCCTGATACCTGGATAGAGAAACTTAGATACAGTGGATTATTAACTTAGCCCCATCCCATTGGTTGCTGACCAAGTCAGGCCAGATTTAATACTAGCAGGAATTATACCATTAATTTATTCCTTTCCTAATCAAGGACTGGTATGTCAGCTTCCCTGAGCTGCCCCTCTGCTCTCCTTACTTGGTCCCTTACTCGGCACTGAGATGGCAGAGCCTGGGCTGAGGGGGGTGCTGCTCTTGGTGGTCCTCCTGCATTTGGTAAGTTCCTGGCTTCTATGTCTCCCTCCGTGTTACTCAAGAATGTACTAGAACTCCTTAAAGGCAGAGAAAGGGGAGTAAAAGGCATAGGGCTGAAATGTGTAATGAAAGGGGTATTGGGACTGCCTGGTTTTTGGCTTGGGACTTTGGATCATAGAGTCAGAGCTAGAAGTGGTTGAGGTTAATAAAAGCCCAACCTTCTCATTTCGCAAATGAGGAAACTGAGGTTGAGAGAAGTTATGTGGCTGACACAAGGAGTAAACGGAAGAGTCAGAATTTGGACCCAGGTTCTTTGACTTGACCCAGTACTCTTTCCCCTGTGCTAGGCTTGCCGCTTTGTTCAGCCAAATTCAAGGGAGCTGGAAGTTCTCAGCCCAGCATTCTGGAGGATATCACAGCCTGTTAGGTAGACAATTACTGTTGAAATGGAAATTCTCTTCCATTGGGAGGAGAGTCTATTGGCTCTAAGGTTTAAGACAGTTCCCATTCTCTTGTCTTTCCACAATTTTGGTGAAACTTACAGGCTCAAACAGAACCAGTAAGACTGGGGAAAATGTCCAGAAAATTGGGAGAGAGAGGAGGAGGCAGCAGGGGAATGTGTCGGTCCTTGGCATTGACACTGTCTGTGTCATCTGTACTTACCTGGTCTAAGATTTAAGACCTAGAACTGCTTTCCTGAGATGGGGGGATGAGGCCTGCCATAAAACAGAGACAGAACTGCCCTGAAGGGGGCAAAAGTAAGGGAGTCCAGAGCTTTAGACTTGGGAACAAGATTAGATTGTTTGTGCCTGTCCTTGTAATGAGGACTAGGTTGAAACCTCAGATTGCCAGGGGATGTGGGTGCAGGAGGATACTTCTAATGGGTCTCTTCCTCAGGTCCATGCAGAGAGCTACACTCCTGAGCGGGGAGCCTACATGTGTGCCTTCTATGACGACTGTGGGGAAAACCCTGAATTATCCAGCAGCCTCATCCCTATGCCCAACGTGTCTTGTTTATCTAATACTCCAGCCCGCAAACTCAGTGGGGACCATTTGCAGCTCTTGAATCAGATCTGCCCCCGGCTGTACCAAGGCCCTGACTCTACTTATGCCTGCTGTTCTGTCAAACAGCTATTGGCTCTTCAGAGTAGCCTGGCAGTGACCAAGGTCCTGCTCAACCGCTGCCCAGCCTGTTCTGAGAACTTTGCCAGCTTGCACTGCCAGAACACCTGTAGCCCCAACCAGACTGTTTTCATCAATGTGACCCGCATCTCTGCCATTGCAGGGACTAACCTCTCCAAGGTGCTGGCCTATGATGTTTTCTACACATACAATTTTGCAGAGCGGGCCTACAATTCCTGCAGCAAAGTACAAATACCTGCGTCCGGCAGCTTGGCTATAGGTACCATGTGTGGAGTCTATGGATCTGATCTCTGTAATGCCCAGCGTTGGCTCGATTACCAGGGTAACACAGGGAATGGATTTGCTCCTGTGGAACTTGACTTTCATCTCTTGCAGCCTGGCCAAGTCCCAGGGGATGGGATGGAGGCCCTGGATGCAGAAATATGGGGCTGCAATGAGACTCGGGGTAATGATTCTGAGGCGTGCTCTTGCCAGGACTGTGCCTCGTCTTGTCCTGCTATTGCCCATCCTCCCATGCTGGATTCAACCTTTCGAATAGGGAGGATGCATGGTGGGCAGGTCCTGGCGATCCTCCTCTCTGCTCTCTTCATCTCATTCTTCACATTCCTTGTGGTTCGTCTCTGCCTCAAAAAAAAGGACCAAATGCCCAAGAAGGACACAGGCTGCTCTCACTGGGTCAGCCACTTTGCTCACATCATCCTTGGCAACCTGTTCCAGAGTTGGGGCACGTGGGTGGCCTCATGGCCGAAGGCAGTTTTGTGTCTCTCTATAGCATTGGTAGTGGGACTGGCATGTGGTATGGTCTTCCTGGAGATGACCACAGATCCAGTGGAGCTGTGGTCAAATCCCAATAGCCAGGCCAGGAGGGAGAAGGAATTCCATGACCTCTATTTTGGGCCTTTCTTACGCACCAACCAAGTGATCTTGACAGCTCCTGGCCAGCCTAGTTACACCTATGATTCCCTGCTTCTGGGACCCAAGAACTTCAGCGGCATTTTGAACGAGAGCTTGCTCCTTCAGCTGCTAGAGCTGCAAGAAGAGCTGAGGCACATAGAGGTCTGGTCAGAGGAAGAGCAACGTAACATCTCCCTAAAGGACATCTGCTATGCACCTCTCAACCCCCAAAATCCCAGTCTGGAGGACTGCTGCATCAACAGTTTCCTGCAGTACTTCCAAAGCAGTCGCACCAACCTTCTACTCACTGCCAACCAAACGCTGTCGGGGCGCACAGCAGAGGTGAACTGGAGAGACCACTTTCTCTACTGTGTCAAGTGAGATTTTCTGGGGTTGGGGGCGGCGGAGGCAGGGAGGGCCAACAAGGAGAACTAGGACTCAGAAAGCCCTATTGATTTGCTCACTGCCACCCACTTCAGTCCAACGTGAGGCACCTTTCTCAGAATTACTAGCACACGGGGCAATAAACGACAACAATTGGTTATTCTATTGGGCTTTGGAGATTAGAGATATTTAGGCAAAACATTTGACAGACTAAGACTTACAACAACCTTGTGAGGTAGGTCCTACAAATCACCCTTCCTTTTTTATAAATGAGGAAATTGAGAGGGATCAGAGACATTAAGTGATTTGCCCACGGTCATGTCAGATAGTGTCACAGGCAGGATTTGAACCCAAGGCTTCCTGACTTCAAGTCCAGCACTTTTTCAATGAGTAGAAAAGCATTTATTAAATGCTTACTTTGTGCCAAGCACTATACAAAGTTCTGGGGATACAAATACAAAAATGAGATAGTCTCTGCCCTCTAGGAGCTTCCAGTGTAATGTGGGGAGATACCATCTCTAAGAGGGTGATGGTCAGGGACAGATGTTTTAGCTCATAAAGTCACAGAGATGGTGAGTGAAGCAATATGGGAATGGATTTATTGACACACCCTTTCTCAGAGCATGTTTTGACTTTGATTCCACAGCTGGCAGGGGGAGCAGCATCAGGGTAGGATGGGATATAATGTGAATCATGCCTGGGATCAGCTAGATAGAGTGGGCCATAGGAGGTACCCACCAATCAGGACAACGAGGACCTTAGGATGGGAGTGCCAGAGCTTTACTGGAGGGTGAAGTCGTCCAGGGCATGATCTCTGGTCCCAGCAACAGTGTTGAGGAGGAGAAGACAGCCAGGTAGTAGGTGGTATTGTCAAGGCACCACCAAGAAGGCTGGCCTTTGAAAACAGCAACCTCATAGAATATCTGAACTGGAAGGGACCTTAGAGGTCATCTAGTCTCACCCTTTCATTTTACAGATGAGGAAGCTGAAGTCCAGAGAGGGGAAGCAACTTCTTGTCCGAGGTCACCCCAAAATCAAGGAAGACAATCAGTGGTCTTTTTTGTTTGTGTGTGTCCAGATCTGTAATTTCAATGGTGTATGGAAAACCCCTCCCTGCTAATGCATATCAGTAGTTATAATCTTAGCACATTTCCTAAGATTACTGAGAAGTGACTTGCCTAGGCCTGATTCTGAGGCCAGCTGTCAATCAATCAACAAACATGTGTTAAGCACCTACTATGGGCCAGGCACTATGCCAAACTGCTTTTCTAATTGTCTTCCTCAGTGCTTTTTACCTCAGGCCACACTTTTAACTATCTACTCACTCTACTTTTTTCCTGGAATCTTCTTTCATCCCTTCTTTACTATTCAGAAATGCCAAAAGGGACATATGGAATTGAAAAGCAAAATTATTTTTTGGAAAAAATTCTAATATTCCTCTTTTTTCACACTCTGGCAAAGAAATCTTTCAAAGTTCACAACTGGAAAAGTTCACATTCCGACCCAGCTGCCAACACAACTGGAGGCTCTAACCTTGGGAGCCTCCGGATGCCAAAGATAAGGCCTTCCTTTGCTCTCTGCTGGGCAGGGCCTCCCTACTCCAATTTCCCTGCCCTGATTCAGGCTCATGCTGCTTTCTTGCCTACAGTGCTTCAGGAACAGTGCAAATGAGAAAATGTGGCATCTAGGTAAGTTGTCTCCTAGTCTATCAGGGCAGTCTATCTTTGATACTGTCAAGACTTCCCATTACCTCCCTACTCTTGTTAGCCATCTTCACAGTGGCTGGGTCTAGCAGATGGAAACCTGAGCCCTGGAAAAATATATCCCAGGTCTCTAGGAGCCTATCTGGTGTGGCCCCATAAAGATGGAGCTAAAGCCTACAGAGGGGCAGAAGCCAGAAAACTTCTACCTCAGAGCTTTGTTCTTATTACCTCATTGGGCCCTTCTGGCTCACATCCACCCTTTAGACTTGGCTATGTGCTACTCTGATGTCTTATATCTCTTGATCACTGAAAGATGATGAGGGGAATTTTGGGAAATTACAGCCCAAATCTCTAGGTTTGGCAACTCTGCCCCCTGGCCCAAGATGGGCCTGATTCCATACCTCGTTTATCGCTTTGGTTTCTCTTACACCACTTTTTGCTAACTTAACCCCTTCAGGATAAATTAGCTTCGGGAACACTGGGGCGCATAAGGACCCCTAAGAAGATAGCCCCTTTCCTTTAAGGAGGCCCAAACAATAGCCATGCTTCTCCTGGGACCTTGATCACATTTAGACTGTGATTTTTTAGAAAGTGTTGGCTTCTATTCCTAAGTGTTCTATAGAACTTATCTCTCAATCCCTGTAGCAAGTCAGTAAAGTGTTGGGTGTGGAGTCAGGAAAATCTCAAATTCAACTTCAGATGCTTACTAGCTGCGTGACCCTGGGCAACTTACTTCCCCTCAGTTTCCTCAGCTCTCAAATGGGGATAATAAAAGCACTTACATCACAGGTTGGTTGTAAGGATCAGATGAGATACTCTAAAGAGAGATTTTTGTAAAGTGTTTTCACACAATACTTGGCACAAAGTAGCTGCTATACAAAAGCTTTTTACTTTTTCTCTCTTTTCTCTTCCATCTCCACACATATTTTGGGGCTTCAAAATGAGAGTGGAAAAATTATTAGGATTAAGAGCTGAAGGAGGACAGGAATGAGAAGGCATTCTTTGAGCATGTGTTTCTCCTTTGGTTGCCCTTGCCCAAGTCCTCCAAGGAGTGCCTCCTTCCTGCTGAAGAAGAGAGATGAGGTAGAAGGAGATGCCTTGGAATTAAAATCACCCTGATCCTAGTCTTGCCTCTGCCACTATGCGCCATGTGATCTTGGGCAACTTATTAAAACTCTGGGCTTCAGCTAGCTCATTTGCAAACTCAGTGAGTCTATCAACAAGCATTTAAGTCTTCTTATGAGCCAGGCGCTGTGATAGACACGAGGACAAAAATAAAGACTCTGCCCTACGACAATTTCCATTCAACTGGGGGAAAACAACATGGATATATTGTGAAATGTATACACAATATATGCAAAATAAACACATAAAGATAAGGTAATGGGGGAGGGACAGGAAAGGGTACTAACAGCTGGGGAAGATCAAGAAAATCCTTACATAGAAGGTAGAGTTCAACCTGAGCTTTGAAGCAAACTAGGGATTTTAAAACATAGAAGGGAGGAAGGAGTTCATTCCAGGTGTGGAGGAGTAAGTAGTCTATGCAAAAATGAGAGGGTTAAACTCAATAATCTTGGAGAGCCCTCTCTACTTCAAAAATTCTCAGATTCTGTGAGATGGTGTGGGAGTGGTAGCTGGAGAGGTGGGAATGGGGGTGGGCTGGGCTGAAAGATGTGGAAGGAAGGGGTTGGGAAGTTAGGTGGCAGTCAGAGGTTGGTTGCCAGTCCCTAAATTCTCTTTCCATTTCCCTCTTTTCAGTTCCCCCCTCTCGTTCATGGATGGCACGACCTTGGCTCTGAGCTGCGTCGCTGATTATGGGGCTCCTGTCTTTCCTTTCCTTGCTGTGGGAGGTTACACAGGTAAAAGAGACAAGCCATCTCACTGACCAGAGAAGAGGAAATGAGTGAGGCATATAAGACACAGTTAAGATAGGCAGGGCATTTTAAGGTGATCAGTCAGAGGCAACTTGAAGTAAGGAGTGTGGAAACTTCTTAGTAAAAGCCAAGAAATGGTCTTAGTTTTTCCCACAGGAACTGAATGGTAAGGTTATGGAGGGGGGGATGTCTTAGTCATCTTCAGGTATGTGAAGGGCTTCATGTGAGAGCTGGATTAGTATTGTTCTATTTGGCCCCACAGGGCAGAGCCAGGAACAAAGGGAGAAAGTTAGAAAGAGGCAAATTGAGGCTTGATGTCAGGAAAAATTTCCCATCAACTAGAGGTTTCCCAAAAGGGAATGGGCAGCCTTAAGAGATAATGGATTCCCTCTTACCCAAGGTCTTCAGGCAGAGGCTAGACGGTGATTGGTTGGATGTGACAGAGTGGGGACTTCTTTTTGATATAGATTAGGGGTGGTCTTCTAAGTCCTTGGGTGCGGCCTTTTGACTGAGTCTAAGTTTTACAGAACAAGTCTTTTTTATTAAGTGGATTTGTCCTGTGAAATCTGGATTCAAAGGGCTGCACTTGAGGACATAGAGGGCCACATGTGGCCTCGAGGCCGCAGATTTGCCACCCCTGGACTAGATGGTCACTGAGTCCCCTTCTAGCTGTATTCTGTAATTTTGTGACCTTGTCATCTATCATATTGAGATGGGGGAGAAGCTATGGCCTGAAACCATCAGAGTACCACCTCTCACTGCCACTTCTCTGACACACATAGATGGCCCTCTCTTTGTGTTTGGGCCTGGAGAATGCTAGACAAAACCTTCTCCTCTAGCTGCAGTAGGGTAAAGTGTGGGGTCTAGAGCCATGGGAGGAGGTGGGATGGCTTTGATGAGAGAGGCTTCATAAGCTGAAAGTGAGGGATGGGGAGTGAGAGTTAGGAAATGATGAGACAGAGGTTGTGACAGACTAAGCTCCCCAGTAGAGGAAGGAAGCTTGTGGAAGCTGAGGAAAGAGAGGCCAAGGGCCCCCATGATTCCAATTCTTTTTCATAGGGCAGGATTATTCTGATGCTAAGGCTCTCCTCCTGACTTTCTCCCTGAACAACTACCCTGCTGGGGATCCCCGCTTGGCGCAGGTTCAGCTCTGGGAGAACCACTTTCTGAAGGTGATGAAAGACTTCCAGGACCGTACAGCAGGCACCTTTGAAGTCGCCTTCATGGCAGAGGTATAGGACACAAACCAGGTGGCTTCTCACTACTCCTTCTGAGTGTAACTGTCCTCCTAACCAGAGACACTTCTCTTCTCCCCCATAACCCCCAACCCTTTCTTTTCCTTCCTCAATTCCACCAAACTTGTCCACCCACAGCGTTCTTTGGAAGACGAGTTAAGTCGCACCATCGTCGAGGATGTGCCTGTCTTTGCGAGCAGCTACGTCATTGTCTTCCTGTACATTTCTCTGGCCTTGGGTAGATACTCCAGCTGGTCCCGTTTGTTGGTGAGGAGCCTGTAGGGAGGTGGGGAGCTCAAGGGTTGTCTAGGGACTGGTGGATTTCCCTTTTCTTTTCTGGAAGGAGGGAGCATGCAAGTTCACCTTGTATTAACTTAGGCATCAGGAATGGAGACAAAGAAGCAGTGGGAGGGAGGCAGGCAGGAGTTGGTTTTCCCTTGGGTCTTGTTTGTTCTCTTCCCCATGCTCCTTTGTTTTGTGTGGAGATTAAAGCACTAGGTTCTGTTGCAGGTGGACTCCAAGGTAACTTTGGGCCTAGGTGGAATCCTGGTGGTGCTGGGATCTGTCCTCTCCTCAATGGGCTTCTTCTCTTACTTGGCCATCCCCACTTCTATGGTGATCATCCAAGTCGTTCCCTTCCTTGTGCTTGCTGTTGGAGCTGACAACATCTTCATCTTTGTTCTTGAGTATCAGGTATGAAAAGGATTAGGGAGGATTTGTGTAGGCCAGGGATTGGGAAAGCTGAGATGTGTTTTGGAGGGTATCCTTTCCGTCTTTGCTGTCCCTTATTCAGAAGCAACCAAGGCTTCAGGGAGATTTGAAACTCTGTTAAAGGAGAATTTGGGCTGGCCCATGCTTTGGGAGCTCTGAAAGTGCTGGACTGCCAATGGTGAAAGCTGATCCATGGTTTGAAGATGCTGGTGATGTAGGCAAGGAGCCCATTAATCTATTTTTTATGTGTGTCAGGGAGAAGAGACAGGTAGTACATTTCTAGCTGTTGGGAGGCTGGTGGCCTTAGGGAGACCATTCATTTATCAAATGTTTATCAAACACCTTCTAGGAGCAGTATACTGTGTATGGTAGCACAGTAGAGTTTGGTAGTGGAGAGTTACAAAGTTTAAATAAAGTATAGCTTTTACTCTTATGGGGCTTATGGTATAAAAGCGGCTTAGGACACAAACACAAAAAGGTACATTCTTAATATAAATGCACTGAGGGATGTGAAATAAAGTGATATGTAGAGCTGAGAGACTTGATTGGCTATATGAAGTATGAGGGGAAAATCACAACCAGTTAGAGGAGGGGAAAGGTCAGGGATGGCTTCATGGCATAGGTGGTATTTGAATTAGGCTTTAAAGGATAGAGAAGAATTCCACAGGCAAAGAGGAAATGAGAGGGTATGTCAGGGGTACAGCAAAGGTAGGGAGCACTGTATGTATCCTAACAGTATGTATCCTAACAGACAATAATCCAGTTTGGCTGGAGCAGAGAATGCATTGAGGAGAGTAATCTGAGATAAGGCTGAAATATAAAGGGCCAAGCAAATTTACTTGGTCTTCAAGAGGGAGCCACTGATGATTTTAGAACAGAGCTATGACATGACCAGATCTATGCATAAAAAAGATTATTTTGTCCTTTTTTTTTTTCCTTTCAGAGGCTGCCCCGTCTCCCAGGGGAAAAACGAGAGGCACATATTGGACGAGCCCTGGGCAGCGTAGCTCCCAGCATGCTCCTTTGCAGTCTCTCTGAGGCCATCTGTTTCTTCTTTGGTGAGGCTCTTCCACTCAGTACCTGTAAAGCTTTGGAAAAATCACTTTCCCATTTCATAGCCTGTTCCTCCATCTGTCAAATGAAGGGATTGGATGAAATGATCCCTGAAGGCTTGATTTGTAAAGAGCTTAGCACGATGCCTGGCAAGTAGTAGGCACTTTATAAATACTTACTCCTTTTCCTTCCACTTCCTCCTTTTTATCCAAAGCTCTTTCTGTGTCTCTGGTATTCCTGCCAACAAATATGAAGTTAAGTTTAGTGAATTCAGGAATTGTAGAACAGCATCTGCAAGTAGAAGAGAAAAGAAATGAATGGTTTCACTTTCTTGGGAAAGACAGTGGGGTAAACTGTAAAGAGTCCTGGATTTGGCATCTAGAGACATAAATTCTATATTTTCTTTTTTAATTTATTTTTATTTTGTTAGATATTTCCCAATTACATGTAATCAAATTTTTAACAGTCATTTTTAAAGTTTTTGAGTTCCAGATTCTCTCCTTTCCTCTCATCTCTCCTTCCTTCTTGAGAAGGCAAAAAAAATTTATGTCAATTATACATGCGAGGTGATGCAAAACATATTTCCATATTAGTACCCATATTACCAAAAAACCCCAAACAAATTAAAACAATACAAATAGAGAAAGTTTTTTTTTTTTAAAGCATGCTTCAATCTGCATTCAGAGTACATCTGTTCTCTTCTGGAGGTGGATAGGATTTTTCATAATGGATCTTTCGAAATTGTCTTGGATCATTGTCTCTCAATCAGAGTAGCTAAGTCTTTCAAAGTTGATTATGCTTACAATATTGCTATTACAATGTACAATGTTCTGATTCTGCTCACTTTGGAATGACTCAATGGAGTCTTTCCAGGTTTTTCTGAAACTATCTCGCCTAGTCATTGCTTTTTTTAAAAAATATTTCTTCCAATTACATGTAAAAATGCTTAACATTCATTTTTTAAAATTTTGAGTTCTAAATTCTTTCCTCCACCACCACCCCCAACTTGAGAGGGCAGACAGTTTGATATAGGTAATAAATGTGAAGTAATGTAAAACATATTTCCATATTAGCCATGCTGTGAAAGAAAATGCAGATAAAAAACTCCAAGAAAAAAGTTTTTAAAAAAGTATGCTTTGATGTACATTCAGACTATCAGTTCTTTCTCTGGAGGTGGATATCATTTTTCAACATGAGTCCTTTGGAATTGTTTTATTGTATTGCTGAGAAAAGCTAATCATTCATAGTTGCTCATTCTCACAATATTGCTATTCTCTTGGTTCAGCTTACTTCACTTTGCATCAGTTTATGTAAGTCTTTCCAGACTTTTCTGAAAGCACCCTGGTGAACATTTCTTTTTTTTATTTATCAAATTAAGATTTTTTATTTTTAGTTTACAACACTCAGTTCTGCATGATTTTGAGTTCCAGATTTTCTTTCCCCCCCCTTCCCCAAGATGGCATGGAATCCGATATATCTTCTACATATAACTTTGCATTAAACTTATTTATGTAATAGTCAAGTTGTAAAGAATTATGATCAATGACATGAATCATGAGAAAGAAGAAACAAAACCAAAAAAACCAAGTACAAAAACAAAAATAAAAAAAAAAGGAAAGCAGATAGTTTGCCTCAATCTGCATTCAGACTCCATAGCTCTTTCTCTGGATGTAGATAGCTCTCTCCATCACGAGTCCTTTGGAGTTGTCTTTAAACCTTGTACTGTTGAGAAGAGCCAAGTCTATCAAGGTTAGTCATCACAGAATCAATATATCTGTGGTTGTGTATAATGTTCTCCTGGTTCTGCTCTGCTCACTCAGCATTATATCATGTAGGTTTTTCCAGGTTATTATGAAGTCCGTATCTTCCCCATTTCTTATAGCACAATAGTATTCCATTACATTCATATACCACAACTTGTTCAGCCATTTTGCAATTGATGGGCATCCCCCTGATTTCCAATTCTTTGCTACCACAAAAAGAGGCGCTATAAATATTTTCGTACATACAGGTGCTAAACATTTCTTATAGCACAATAGTATTCCATCACAATCATATACCACAATTTGTTCAGCCAATTGAAAGGCATCCCCCATTTCCAATTCTTTGCCACCACAAAAAGAGCTGCTGTAAATATTTTTGTACATATAGATCCTTTCCCCTTTTTAATGATCTCTTTGGGATACAGATCTAGTGGTAGTATTGCTGGGTCAAAGGGTATGCACAGTCTTGTAGTTCTTTAGTCATAGTTACAAATTGTTCCCCAGAATCATTGGACCAGGCCTAATTTTTCCATATCCCCTACAGCATTTGTAATTTTCCTTTTCTGTCATGTTATTCAATCTGATAGGTGTGAGGTGGTATCTAAGAGTTGTTTTAATTTACATTTTTCTAATCAGTAATGATTTAGAGCATTTTTATGTGACTCTTGATAGCTTCGATGTCTTCTTCTGAAAATAGACTATGCATATTAGTTGATTATTTATTAACTAGGGAATGGCTCTTATTTTTGTAAATTTGGCTCAACTCCCTATATATTTGAGAAATGAGGCCTTAATCAGAAAAAACTTACTGATAATTTTTCCTCTAGTTTCCTGTTTTCCTTCTAATTTTGGTTGTATTAGTTTTGCTTGTGTAAAACTTTTTAAATTTTATGTAATCAAAATGACCTATTTTATTTCTGTGATCCTCTCTATCTCTTGTTTGGCAATAAACTCTTCCTTTATCTACAGATTTGATAGGTCTATTTTTACATGCTTCCCTAGTTTACTGATGATACTACCCTTTAAGTCTAACTCATTTTATCCATTTTGACTTTATCTTGGCATACAGTATAAGATGCTGGTCTTTGCCTTATTTCTGCCAAACTACTTTCCAGTTTTCCCAGCATTTTTGGTCAAATGTTGAGTTCTTACCTTAAAAGCTTAGATCTTTGGGTTTGTCAAACACTAGATTACTATGGCCATTTATTACTACGAGGTGTGTACCTAATCTATTCCACTGATATGCCAGTCTATTTCTTATCCAATACCATATTATTTTGATAATTTTGACTTGTTCAATCATTTTCAGTTATGTCTCACTCTTTATGGGGTTTTCTTGGCAAAGACACTAGAGTGGTTTGCCAATCCTTCTTCAGTTCATTTATATATGAGGAAACTGAGGAAAATAGGGTTAAGTGATTTGCCCAGAGTCACACAGCTAGTAAGTGTCTGAGGCCACATTTGAACCCAGGAAGATGAGTCTTTCTGACTCCAAGCCTGGTACTCTATCTACTATGCCACTAATTATAACTTTGTAATATAGTTTGAAATCTGGTACTGCTAGGCTTCTTCCTTCACATTTTTTTTTCATTGATTCCCTTGACATTCTTGACCTTTTGTTCTTCCAAATGAATTTTGTTACTTTTTTTTCCTAGCTCTATAAAATAATTCTTTGATAGTTTGATTGGTATGATACTGAATAAGTAAATTAACTTAGGTAGGATTGTTGTTTTTGTTATATTGGCTTGGCCTACCCATGAGCAATTACAATTTCTCCAACTGTTTAAACCTATATTTATGTGAAAAGTGTTTTATAGTTGTGTTTATATAATTCCTGGGTTTGTCTTGTCTAGAATCCCAAGTATTTAATATTGTCTACAGTTATTTTAAATGGGATTTCTCGTTCTATCACTTGCTACTGGGTTTTGTTGGTAATACATAGAAATGCTGATGATTTATATGGGTTTATTTTATATCCTTCAGCTTTTCTGAAGTTGATATTTTTTCAACTGTTTTTTAAATTGATTCTCTAGGGTTCTCAAAGTATAACATCATATCATCTGCAAAGAGTGATAGCTTTGTTTCCTTGTTGCCTATTTTTATTCCTTCAATTTCTTTTTCTTGTCTTATTGCTATAGCTAGCATTTCTAGTAAAATATTGAATAATATTGGTGATAATGTACATCCTTGCTTTACCCTTGATCTTATTGGGAAGGCTTCAACATTATCCAATTACAGATAACTCTTGCTCTTAGTTTTAGATAGCTACTATTTTTCAGTTTGAAAAAGGCTCCATTGATTCCTATGTTTTCTAGTGGTTTTTAATAGGAATGGGCATTGTATTTTGTCAAAAGCTTTTTATGCATCTATTGATCTAATCATATAACTTTTGTTGTTTTTGTTATTGACATAGTCAATTACATTGATATTTTCCCTAATATTGAATCAGCCCTGAATTTCTGTTATAAATCCCACCTAGTCATAGTGTATGATCTTTGTGATATATTGCTGTAGTCTCCTTGCTAGTATTTTATTTAAATTTTTTGGCATTAATATTCATTAAGGGAATTGGTCTATAGTTTTCTTTCTGTTTTTGCTCTCCCTGGTTTAGGAATCAAAATCACATTTGTGTCATAAAAGGAATTTGGAAGGATTCCTTCTTTATCTATTTTTTTTTCAAATAGTTTATATAATATTAGGACTAATTTTTTTCTTAAATGTTTGATAGAATTCACTTGTGAATCCATTTGATCCTAGAGATTTTTTCTTAGGGAGCTTATTGATGGCTTGTTCAATTTCTTTTTTCTAAGAGAGGGTTATTAAAGTATTTTATTTCTTCTGTTAATTTGGGCAGTTACATTTTTGTAAATATTCATCCATTTCACTTAGATTGTCAGTTTTACTGGAACGTAATTGGGCAAAATAATCCCTAATGATTGTTGTAATTTCATCAAGGGTGGTGCATTAACCCTTTCCATTTTTGATACTAGTAATTTGATCTTCTTCTTATCAAATTAACCAACGGTTTGTTTGTTTTATTGGTTTTTTCATAAAACCAGCTCAGAGTTTTATTTATTAGTTAATTTTTTTTACTTTCAATTTTTTTAAACCTTCTTTGACTTTCTGGATCTCCATTTTGGTCTTTAATTAGGGATTTAAAATTTTTTCTTTTTCTAGTTATTAGTTATATGCTCAATTCATTGATTTACTCTTTCTCTCTTTTATTGATGTATGTTTTTACAGATATAAATTTTCTCTTAAGTACTGCTTTGGCTGCATCTCCCAAATTTTGTAATGTTGCATAGACATAGATTCAAATCCCACCTTTAACATTTGCTAGCAATGTGTCTTGATTTCTTTATTTGTAATATAGGGATCATAGGGACATAATTTAGAGTTGGAAATAACCTTAAAGTTCATCTGGTTCAACCTTCTCATCTTACAGATGAGGAAACTGAGGCTCAGGGAGTAGAAGTGACTCACTTGAAGTCAAACATATTAGTAAATGACAGAGTGAGGATTTGAACCCAACTCTACAATTCCAAATCCAATATTCTTTCCACCATACTATGTTAATAATAATGTTCATATTACCTATCTTAAGTGCTGCATTAGAAAAGTCCTTAGAGGGGTGTGTGAATGGCAGTTATTTCCATTATTGTTCTCTCACTCTGTGAAGCCCCTGAGGAAACCTGATCCCCATGCTAGTACACCCTGAGAAGACCTGGAAAATTAGTGCAAAGCACAGTTCTAAATACCAATCAATTCTTTATCTAAACTTTGAGCACTGTGGCTTACTGTCTTATCCTGTTGTCTAGACCCTGGTCCAGTCCCTTGGTTTTGTTCTGGCCCCATTCCTAGGACTGCTCCCTTGTCTCCTTTCAGTGGCACTGTTTTCTCACTTTCCATTTGTTTCCCCACAAGGTGCACTGACACCGATGCCAGCTGTGCGCACTTTTGCTCTGACAGCTGGTATGGCGATTATCTTTGATTTCTTGCTGCAGATATCAGCTTTTGTTGCCTTGTTCTCCCTGGACAGCAAAAGGCAAGAGGTAGGGAACTCTTGGAGATGGGGGTGGAGATGCGGAACTCTGGGTAGAGTTAAGGGGTGGCCTCATCTGTCATAGTAATAGAGAAAGGGAGAAAGGCCTCTGGGGGTAGGGTGTGATGGAAAGGGTGAGAATCAACCAGTTGACAAACATTTTATTAAGCACTTACTAGATACCAGACACCACACTAGGCACTGGGGGATATGAAGACCAAAGTAAAATAAAATTCTTTACTCTGGGACCTTCCCTTCAGAAACTCAAGGAAATTCAATCCAATCCAATCCAACCACCTCTGTGCTAGGTGCCGGGTCTGCAAGACAGAACAGAGGTAGCATGACATAGCAGACTTGGAATTGGGCAGACCTGGGTTGAAATCCCACTTCTGGCATTTGCTGGCTGTGCAAGCCTGGACAAGGCATTTAATCTCTCTGACCCTCAGCTTCCTTATCTATAAAATAAAGGGGTTGGGTTAGATGACTTATAAATTCTCTTGCCTCTCCATTCCAAAGCTATGATTCTTGTCCCCAAGGAACATACATTCTAAGGAGATGAGTAGATCTGTAATAATTTGAGTAAGGAATGAACCCTAATAAATAAGGCATAGGAATAGGCTTCCTGTAGGGAGTGACACGTCAAGTGAGCTTTGAAGGAAGGGAGGTAGTCTAACTGGTAGAGGAGAAAAGGGAATGCATTTCAGACACAGTGGTAGAAGGTGGAATGGAGAGTTCAGGGACTGGCAAGCTGGTCATTTAGGCTGGATCGTGCATTGAACCAATAGGGGTAATGCATAACAAGCCTGGAAAGTCAATCTGGAACCCTTTTGTGAAGGGCTTTAAATGACAAATTGAGAAGTTTGTATTTTATCTTAGAAGCAATTAGGAATCAATGAAGTTTCTTGAGAAAGGGGGTGGCATAGTCAGATTTGTTTTTTAGAAAGGTTATTTTGGCATCTGTATGAAGGGAGGATTGGAGAGGGGAGAGATAGGAAGTTGGGAGTCAATTGGGAGACTGTTGTAATAGACCTGCAGAGAAAGGATGAAGTCTTGAATTGGGGTGGAGGCTGTGTGGGTAGCGATAAGAGGACAGACGGGAGAGAGATTGTAGAGGTAGAATCTGTCAGACTCTCCAACTGACTGCATATGGGAGGTGGGGCTGTGAGGGAAAGGGAAGAATCAAGCATGACTGAGTTTTTGAACCTGGTTGATTTGGAAGAATGGGAAAGAAAAGGGCAAGTTCTGGACAGGGGCAGGCTTAAGGGGGGAAGACAATGAGTTCTATTTTTGGACATGTTGACTAAACTGAACTTATTTCCTTGAAGATGTATTGCTCCCCCTGTGCTAATGAGTATCCTTCCCTAACCCTTCTAGGCCAACCGCAAGGATGTTTGTTGCTGTGCTCGGCCCAGTAAATTGCCTTCCTCTCAGGAGGGTGAAGGTCTCTTACTTCGCTTCTTCCGCAAGTTTTATGCCCCTTTCTTGCTGCATGGATTCACCCGGGTCATTGTGGTAAGCTCTAAGAGGAGGAACTGTGAGCAGCTGGTTTGGTGTAGACTCTAGTTCCCAAGGGACAGAGGGATGCTAGGCCTCAAGTGAGATTAGAGATTGAGACCAGATTTTTGGAACTCCCTAGATCTGGCCCAATTGGGAATCCTAGAATCTCAGCTCAAAATGCAAGAAAAATACTTCTTTTTGGACATCTCTTTTGTCATATCTCTCTTCAGAAGGGGCTATACTTATGTCACCTTGGAGACTAGACCAGAGGGAATGTGCAAAAGGGCTGTGTTCATTTATTTTATGGCTTTATTAGCCTCCATTATGTACATTGTCCACTGAGACTCAAAAGAATTTGTGGATAAAAGAGATCTTTGGACAATACCTCAGTATAATCAGAAGCATAAGTAGTTGTCCTTCCTTCACCCAGAGTGTCTATTTTCAAGAACTGTTTTGCTTCTGTACTTAGCAGTTCAGAGGAGATATACTAGGATTTTTAAAAAATCTGCAGTAAAAGTAGTTCAAGGAGTAGAAAATGGGTCTTGGGAGAGGGGCACTGTTGTGAGGGTACTCTGAGAGTATTGTTCTGCATAGTGGTAAGGATCAGTGAAGATCCAAGGCATTGGCCCTGGGAAGAAAGTGTGCCTCACAGAGAGGCAATATTCTCCTCCCATGTTGGCACCCTTTTGCAAAGCCCTTTTTGTCTCATGTTAGTTATTTCTCTGCTCAGAGAGGGTCACCATGGTTTCCATGATTATCACAGTTAGAAAGTAAATTTTCCCCCCTCCTTCGTGGAGGTAGCTTTAAGCTACTTCCTGAGGGAAATCCTTCCAGTGGCTGGGAGGAGACCTTTCCCCACTATTCTGGATGCTGTGTCCAAGGGACTCCCAACAGCTTTTCTGTTGTCTCCAAGTAGAAGAGTTCTTGCCATCCTTACCAGCTGTTCTTCCCTTTAGTTTGGGGTCTTCATAGCCCTGTTTGGTGTGAGCCTCTATTACATGTGCTACATCGAGGTGGGACTGGACCAGGAGTTGTCACTACCCGAGGTAAGATAGTTGTCCTGGCATTGCCTATACCACTCCTTCCTTCTAGATTCCCATTCAGTGTCCTCTAGCCATTTGGTTTCCAAGGTGGAAGCATTGGTCCCATCTGGAGAAATGCATAAACAAGCAACAGGAGGGTAGAAAGATGGGTCAAATTGTACCTTTCTCATAATAGACAATTGTGAGGCTTGTCTACAATACAACTATTATCTTCTCTCACCCGGATTACTGCAATAACCTCCTAATAGTTTTTCTGCATCTAGCCTCTTAACCTCTCCATTACATTCTCTGCACAATTATCAAAATATCTTTCTTAAGGCATAGGATCGACCATGTTACTGCCTTATTGGCTCCTTACTGACTCCAGGTTTAAACATTATTTCATCTGTAATTCATCCTTTTAAAATGAATATTTTGTATTACTTTTATAATGTATATAATTATTAGTATAGCAGTGCCTTATATGACTTATAAATAAGAATATAAAATATAAATAAATACACATATTTATAATATATATATAATGTAATATATATAATATACACAGTGGGCACTGTGCTCAGTATTTTTTTTTTTTACTGACAGGACTATGCAATCAAAAAAGTTTGGAGACCAGTCTTATAGACCATTCTCCCTTTAATGTTTCTATTTCTAGAGAGAGTCTCTAGTATAGGGGTTCATAACTTTTGTGTCATGATTTCTTTTGGTGGTCTGGTGAAACTTATGGCCCCCTTCTCAGAATAATGCTTTTAAATATATAAAATAAAATACATAGGCTTACAAAGGAAACCAATTATATTGCAATCTAGTTACCAAATATTAAAAAACCCCAAGTTAACAGACTCCAGGTTAAGAATCCCTGCTCTAGGAGATCTACCACCAAATGTTTTCTTTGCCCCAGGTTTCTACAAGATATTACGCTCGAGATATATAAACGGATACAAGGTGTGGTCCTTGTCTTCAAGATGCTTATAACCCAATTGGGAAGACAAAGTATAAATGAAAAATTAACAAAGTCGAGTAACAACAACAAAGAATCAATCATAGGATTATTATATTCAAGACTGTAAGCGATTTTAGACTTTGAGAATTTATCTAGTCTAATTCCTTCATTTTACGGATAAAGAAATTGAGGCCCAGAGAGCTAAAGTTCTTGAACCAAGGTCGTCTGATTGTGAATCTAGCACTCTCTATTGTAACATATTTCAATGTTAAAATGTGACTAACTATGAGTAACGACACTAATTTTTGGATGTAGCTCTTGAAAGTGAGGAACTGAGGGGGTACAGTGGGAAACACACTGGATTTGGAGTCTGAAGACCTGGATTTTGATCCCAGCTTCTGCCATTTGTGGCCTTGCGCAAGACACTTCACTCTGGGCCTCAGTTTCCTCATCTGTAAGATGAAAGAGTTGGAGTAGATGACCTCAACAGTCACTTCCAGGTTTAAAACTAGGAAATCAGTTTCATGACTTTCTATCTTAAACATGACCATTGCCAAATGAATGGAGTAGATAGTACTATTCAGAAGGGAGAGAGATAGAAAACTACTATCACTGTAGTCTGAGAAAGCTTCATGGAAGACAAGTGGGAGGTATCCTAAGTTGGGGAATAGAATGTTTGAAGATCAATGGGTAGACTAGATTAGCTAGAGTAGAGAGTTCATTTAGAAGATTAATGGGAGATCAAACTGAAGAGGCAGGTAGTTTAGGGCCTTGAATGCCAGGCTACAGAGTTTAAATTTTATCCTGTAGGTAATAGGGGAGCTACTAAAGGTTTTTGAGCAGGGGAGAAAAATGATAAAAACAGTATTTTAGGAATATTAATATGGCAGCAGTGAGGTAGTGGGGAAATACTAGAGGCAGTGTAGATCAGTTAGGAGTCTGATCTAAGGTGGTAAAAATGGGAACAGAAAGGAGAGAATGGATTCAAGATACATTGTGAAGGTAGAATAAGTAGGACTTAGGAACTGATTGACTATGACAGAGGGAGGAAGAAATAAAAGATGATCCCAAGATTTTAAACCTAGTTTATTGGTGGTGCCATTAATGGAAATAGAGAAGGAGGGAAAGTAGGGTTTTGGGGAAAGACAAATTCAGGATTCAACTTGTTGAATTTGAGGTTACAGGAGGTGGATGTGCCCAGAAGGTAGTTTGAAATGCAGGCCTAGAGCTATAGAAGTCAAACATAGAATGAAAACTGGGAGTTTTCTACTAATGGGAGTAGTGGGGAGAGATGGGATATTGGAGAGAAAAGAGGGAAAGGGAATACAGGGAAGGAGTATAGAAAGAAAAGAGTAAAGGGCTAAAGACTGAACCTTTGGGGACTGTCCATAGTTAGGGACCAAAATGGAGAAGACGAGACAGAAGAAGAACAGATGGAGGAAAAGAATAAGGATTATACGGCATTGTGGAAGACAAGAGGAGTGGTCAGAAATGTCTAAAATTGCTGAGAGATCAAGGAAGATGTGGACTGAGAAAAAGCCACAGAATCTGACTATTAAGAAATCAATGGTAATCTTTGATTTAGTAGTTTCAATGGAAGGGTGGAAATGTGGAATCCTAGATTCAAGAGGATTAAGGAAAGAATTTTTGGTGAAGAAGTAAAGGCAATGAATGTAGCCCACTAATTCTAGAAGCTCTAGAAATGATTTTTTTAAAGGAGATTAAAAATAGGATAGTAGACAGAGGTTAGATCTAAAATCAAGGAAGTTTTTTATTTTTTCAATATAAGGAAAACCTAATTCATTTCAATTCCACAAATGCCTATCAAGTAACTATTACATGTAAGGTGTTGGGGGTGCAAAGACAAAAACAAAATAGCTGCTTCCTTCAAGGAGTTTACATTGTATTAGGCATCTGAGCATATAAAGGGAGGTAGCATGGTACAGTTGAAAGAATAATAGATTTGTTGTTGGAGGACATCAGTTCAAATTCTGGCTTTGCTACTTACTACCTGTGTGACCTTGGCCAACTCAATCTTTCTGGCCCTCAGTGTTCTACTGTAAAATGAAGAGGAAGGACTAATTCTATGATCTTACATTTGAAAGTGGAGGGGAATGAACTAGTGAAGAAAGGCTGATCTTAGTTGTGAATCTCAGTGTGACTGTGTGTGTGTGTGTGTGTGTGTGTGTGTGTGTGTGTGTGTGTGTACACAGGCACACATATGTGCACAATATGCTTATTTAAATGTCTATATCAGAATGGGTACATTTTTGTGTATGTGTGCAAATTTAGTTTGAAGAGATCTCTCCAAGACAGAGTCTGAGCTATGAAGGAATCACTAAACCGAATTTGCACCCTTCCCAGGATTCATATCTTCTGAATTACTTCCTGTCCCTGAACCATTACCTTGAAGTTGGAGTGCCTGTTTACTTTGTGACCACTTCTGGCTATAACTTTTCGAGCTTGGATGGCATGAATGCTGTCTGCTCTAGTTCGGGCTGTGATACTTACTCTCTTACCCAGAAGATCCAATATGCCACAGAGTTCCCTAAAGAGTGAGTATTCACAGCATCATCCCTTACTCCAGGCTTCCTCTTGACCCCAACTCCCCCTCCTACTTATGTCTTTTATTTCAGACTTCGTTGTCTGTATGCTTGACTGCTTAGACCTCATTTGGAATGTTGTGCTCAGTTCTAGGTAACATGGTTTAGGGAGGACATTGATAACTGGAGAACATTTAGAACAGGGCAAGTGAGATGGTGAAAGGCCATGCTGAATGAAGATCATTTGAAAGAATTAGAGAAGATGCGTAGCCTTCAAGTACTCAAAGAGATGTCCTGTAGAAGAGGGATTAGACATTAATCAATCAATAAGTATTTATTAAGCAACTACACAAGGGGGTACAATGCCTTTGCTCTTTTTACACCCAGAGGGCAGAATTTAGAGCAATTGGTAAAAAGGCTGCCTCAGGTAGTAATGACTTCTGCATTGGATCAGAGTCTCAATGACCACTTATTAAGTATGATAGAGTGGGGACATTTTTTCAGGTATGGGTAGGATTCAATTACCCCCCAAATTCCTTCTACTTCAGAAATTCTGTGAGTTAGGTCCTCTTCTTCATCTCTCCATTTCCTCTGCTCTAGGAAGAAGGGACTGCCTCTGTGCTCTGATTGGAAGAGAACTTAAAGGCCTCTTTGTTCTACTATACCCACCCACCTTTACTCTCTAGCTTGTCATGGTTCTTGGAATTCCCTCATGACTCACTCATTTGGGTTAAGATATAATAGTCCTGTTAAACTTTAAATTTTACTGTAGAGGGATAACAAAGCGAACCAGTATAAGTCATTAATTCCTTTGCTCAGAATAATTAGCCAGGCATTATGCAATGTCCTGAAGTAATTGGAAATCCATATTGATGGGTGAAGGGTTAGGTCCACAACATGGAGTATAGGAAGGCAGGCTTGGGTGGGTCACCAAAAATGGGAAGAGAGGGGGAGATAGCATGAAGACATTAGATATCTGGAGAATATAGGATGCCAAAATATATGGGGAAACAGTACAGAGAAACTTTACCTGGTTTACAGGCAAGAATATGCTGGAGCCAACTCCAACTGGTTCCTAAGAGTCAATTGTTAAACTTTCACTGTGGGCATTTACACCTTGGAAATTGGCAACGGCTACAAATCAGGGCTTTATTTACTGTTTTGTTGATTAAACTTAACTTAAAGTGATGGAGAAAATGTTAATAATGCAGATTGAACTTGAGTGTATTGTATGTACATTTTTTTTTCTCCTGGAGAAAAGGTTGTTAAATATTTACCAGCATACCACTTCTTGCTAGCTCACTGTCCTCTCTTCCTCTCCTGCTCTCATTTGCTCCTAAGGTCTTATCTGGCTATCCCAGCTTCCTCCTGGGTGGATGACTTCATTGACTGGTTGTCACCCATCTCTGATTGCTGTCGTCTTTACAGAAATAACTCCTTTTGTCCTTCTACTGAAGGTGAGTCCTACTGTTTTGGGGGTGATCTAGGAGATGTTGTTTATCTCCTTCAAGGGATTAAATTAATTCATTTGACAAACATTTATTAAATACCAACTATGTGACAGGCACTGTGCTAGACCATGGGGGTAAAAAGCCAAAATCCTCAAAGAGATTACATTCTAATTCTAGGGAAATAACATGTAAATATACACAAAAAAGTATATACAAAACATAAAGCTGATTCAAAGTAATTTGGGGGGCATTTGCATTTGGGGGAATCTAGATAGGCTTTCTATAAGACGTGTCATTTGGATTGAGCTTTTTTGCCTTCAAATTCATTCCTTATTTACTAGAATTTTTTTTTTAATTGAGTTTCAAATTCTCTCCCTCTCTCACCCATTGAGAAGGCAAGGAAAATGATACTCATTATACATGTGAAATCATGAAAAACATATTTGCATATTATCCATGTATCAAAAAAAGCAAGAAAAATAAAGAAAGTGAAATTGCACTCGGAGTTTATTAGTTCTTTGGAGGTGGAGAGTATTTTTCAACATAGGTCCTTCGGAATTATCTTGGATCATTGTCTTGATCAGAGTAACTAGGTCTTCTTGATCATAATTGCAATATTGCTGTTACTGTATACAATGTTCTTCTGGTTCTGCTCACTTCATTTTGCAGCAGCTCATATGGGTCTTCTCAGGTTGTTCTGAAACCATCCTGTCATTTCTTATAGCATAATAGTATTCCATCACAATCATATACCACAACTTGTTCAGCCATTCTCTAACTGATGGGCACTCCATCATTTTTAATTCTTTGCCATTACAAAAAGAGCTGCTATAAATATTTTTGTACATGTAGGTCATTTTCCCTTTTCTCTGATCTTTTTAGGATACAGACCTAGTGGTAGTATTGCTGGATCAAAGAGTATACAGAATTTTATAACCCTTTGGGCATAGTTCCAAATTGTTCTCCAAAATGGTTAGGCTAGTTCACAACTCTAACAACAGTGCATTAGTGTCCCAATTTTTCCACATCTTCTCCAGCACTTGTCACTTTCCCTTTCTGTCATATTAGCCAATCTGATAGTTGCGAGGTGGTACTTCAGAGTTGTTTTTAATTCGTATTTCTCTAATCAGTAGTAATTTAGAGCACTTTTTCATATGACTGTGGATAGCTTTGATTTCTTCTTTTGGAAACTGCCTGTTCATATCCTTTGACTATTGACTATATTTGACTATTAACTATCAATTGTGCAATGGCTCATTTTTTTTATAAGTCTAGCTCAGTTCTCTATATATTTGAGAAATGAAGCCTTTATCAGAGAAACTCATGATAAAAGTTTTTCTTCCATTTCTTGCTTTTCTTCTAATTTTGGCTGCATTGGTTTTGTTTGTGGTAAACCTTTTAAATTTCTTGTAATCAAAATTATCCCATTATGCTTTCTATGATCCTCTCTGTCCCCTGTTTGGTAGTAGATTCTTCCCTTATTCATAGATTTTACAGGTATATTTTTTCATGTTCTCCTAATTTGCTGATGATACTACCTTTTATGTCTAAATCCTTTATCCATTTTAACCTTATCTTGGTATACAGTATAAGATGTTGGTCTCTGCCTACTTTCTGCCAAACTGCTTTCCAGCTTTCCCAGCAATTTTGGTAAAATGTTGAGTTCTTACCTCAAAAGCTTGGATCTTTGGGTTTATCAAACTCTAGATTACTGTGATCATTTACTACTGTGGATGTGTACTTAATTTATTCCACTGATCCACCAGTCTGTTTCTTAGCCAGTACCAGATTGTTTTGATGATTACCACTTTATAATATAGTTTGAATTCTGGTACTGCTAGGTTGCCTTCCTTCACATTTTTTTTCATTGGTTGCATTGATATTCTTCACTTTTTGTTGTTCCAGATGAATTTTGTTATTATTTTTCTAGATCTACAAAATAATTATTTGGTAGTTTGGTATGGCATTGAATAAGTAAATTTAATTTAGGTAAAATTCTCATTTTTATTATATTGGCTCAACCTATCCATGAGCAATTAACATTTCTCTAGTTATTTAGATCTGTGAAAAATGTTTTGTAATTGTTCTCATATAGTTCCTGGTTTTGTCTTAGCAGGTAGACTCCCAAGTATTTTTTGTTTCTGTAGTTATTTTAAATGGAATTGCTCTTTCTATCTCTTTCTACTGGGTTTTGTTGGTAATATATAGAAATGTTGGTGATTTATGTAGTTGAAGGCAGCTTGGATTGCTATGTGGACAAAGTAAGGAGGAAATACATTGTAGCCATAGGGAACAGCCTATTCAAAAGCATTAAGAGACAAGATGGAATGTTGAATATGAGAAACACAAATAGGTTAGCTTGGCTCAAACGTAGAGTGTGTGAAGGGGAGTTAGGCTGAAGCTGTATGATGAAGGCTTTTAAACACCAAACAGAAGAGTTTTATTTCATCCTCAAGGCAAGAGGGAACCACTGGAATTTCTTGAGCAAAGGAGTAATATGATCAGATCTCTGCTTTAGGAATATCAATTTGGCAATTTTATGGAGGATGGAATCGAAAGAAGAGATTTGAGTCACGGAGACAAATTAGTAGGCTATTGCAAGGGGGTGATGATGAATTGGGGTTGTAGCCAATAAGAGGTAAATAAGACTTGGCAGTTGATTAGATGGGATGATGTGTTGAAGAGGGAAGAGTTGAGGATCACTTTGAGGCTGTGATACTGGGTGATTGGAAGGATTGTGGTATCCTCAATAGGAACAAAGAAGTTAGGATAAGGGGAGGGTGTTTTTTGGGGGGGGGAGGAGGCAAAATAATAATTTTGGACATACTGAGTTTGAGATGCCTAACGGACATCCAGTTGGGGATTTCTTATAGTAGTAGATAATGTAGAGCTGAGGTTAATGAGAGAGATTGGGCTGGCTATAGAGATCTGGGAGTTATTTGCATAGAGGTAAAGAGAGGAGAAGAGGGCCCATGACAGAATGCTGGGGTACATTCATGTATAGGGGGTGTAATATGGATGATGGTCCAGTTAATAAGACTGAGGAATGATGAGATGGCGAGGAGGAGGAGGACCAGCAGAGAGCAGAGGAGGGCAGCCAGGAGAGTGAAGGGCCTGGACATCATGACATATGAGAATTGTTGAAGGATCTGGGCATATTTAGCCTGGCAAAGAGAAGATGGAAGGAAAGGAGAAGGGAACATGCTAGTTCTGTCCTAACATTTGAAGGGCTGTTATGTTGCTCCAGAGGGCAGAATCAGGAGTGGGGTATGAAAGCTATAAAGAGGTGAATTTAATCTTGTTATCAAGAAACAGCAACTAGAACTATCTAAAAGGGTAATGGTCTGCCCCTATGGGTGGAAGTAGCTTCCCTATCTCTCAAGGTCTTTAAACAGAGTCTGGAAGACCACTTGTAAGGTATGTTATAGTTGGGCTTCTTTCTGGTTATGGTTGGGATCAGATGGATGCTAAAGTCCCTTCTAATTCTCAAATAACACCTCTGTGATTCTGATTCTGATTCTGTGAGAGAAGGGCACAGTAATTTGTCAATGCTTGATGCAGCAAAGAGGTTAGGAAGGATAAGGATTAAGAAAAGTCCCATCTCCCCACAGGTACCTTTACCTGCTTACAGAGGTGTGTAAGCGCTGCTAGCACTACTCGGCCCACAGAGGAACAGTTCTACAAGTACCTGCCTTGGTTTTTGGAAGACAAAGCCAATATCAAGTGCCCGAAGGGGTATGGCTTTAGCAGTGGGTTTGGGGCTGGAGGTGGGCCTGGGAACCTGAGTCTGGGAGAAGGTATAAGCTGGGCTGGAGCACTGGGGGTGAGGTCAGCTGATAGGGGAGAGATGGGGCATTGACTGACATTCAAAGTGTAGTCAGTCCCAGGGCTGTAATCAGTGGGGAGGAGTTCCTCTTCGCAATTCTCAAGGTGGTGTTCTCTCTACAGGGGCCTGGGAGCTTATGATGGTTCTGTGAACATTAGTGCAGATGGTGAGATAGTAGGTAAGAGTTTTGGAGAATCTCTGAAATGAATAAAGCTGCTACAGATGGGAACTGGTCCTCAAGGTGACTGGAAGTCACAGGGCAATGGGAGCTCTGAGTCTCAAACACGATTATAGTTACACCTTCCACATCACAGTGGTTAGGGTCACAGCACTCCTGCAAGCTGGAAAATCTGTGTATCATTTTTTTAGCTCTCTCTTCATACCAGAGAAGAAGTCTGAATTATTACTGTATTAAAAGATAAAATATGTTGATATAATGCACGAATGTGTGTGTGTATATATATATATATATGTATATATATATATATATATATAATGCATTTCTGAGTTTCTAAATGTTTTCTGCACTGCATCATCTATTGGTCTTTGCATGTCATTTGCAGCTTCTGCAAAACTCCCCAAACATTCCCACTTAATTTCCTATGCCAACCCCCGATATATCAAAACTGCGATGGGTAAAGTTATGATGTTGGAAGTGATAACTGTAGTGTGATTAACATAACCCCCTTAGCTCCCTTTGCTTCTTATGTATTTTTATCCTAGATCTTAAACTGGAAGGCAACTCAGAGGTCATCTAGTCCAATCCCATCATTTTACTGATAAGGACATTCAGGCCCAAAGAGGTCGGTGACTTTCCTGAGGTCACATGTCCTATAAGTGGTGGAGCTGCACTGTGGCTCTGAATTCTGATCTTTGTTGTACCACACCACCATGCATCCTATTCTTGCTTCTCCATGTCCCTAGGGAAGTTGTTTGCAACTGTTCACTGCCCTTCCTTTCCCACATTAATTCTATTCCTCAGGCTTGCTGTTCCAACCTTCACAACTCCTCCATGACTTGCCTTTTCTTCTCTCTTTTCACAATCAAATTCCTCACCAAGGTCTACTTGGACTCCCATTATAGAAGCATAAACATTTGTTAGAGTTAGTGGGGACTTTAGAATCTCTAGAGTCCATCTCCATTCACTTTTTCAGTTCAGAAATTGGAGGCTTAGAGTGCAAAGTAGTCTTTCTTGGTATAGTGTCAAGGTGCTAGATTTAGAGCCAGAGGACCTGGTTTCAAATCCTAGCTCTGCCCCTTACTACTTGTGTGATCTTAAGCAAGTCACTTCCCGTGTTAGGGCCTTAGGTTCCATACCTGTCAAATTAAAGGGGTTGGACCTCTAAGGTCCCTTCCAGATCTAAATCTATGCAGCTGTGAGTAGAATCAGTCAGTAGTCAACAAATATTTAAGTACCTGTTATGTACCCGACACTGTGCTAAGTGTTGAAGACACAAAAAGAGGCAAAAGCCAATCCCTATTCTCAAGGAGCCTACAGATAGATAGAGTACTGGTCTCAGAGACAGGAAGACCCGAGTTTAAATTTTGCCTCAGACACTTCAATCAATTAATCAATCAATATTTATTAAGTGCCTACCAAGTGCCAGGCACTGTGCTGAATGCTGGAGATATGAAAAGGGACAAAAGACAGTCCCTGCCCTCAAAGAACTTATTGTCTAATACACTTACTAAATATGTGACCCTGAGTGCGTCACTGAACCTCTCTCAGGCTCAGTTTCTTCATCTATAAAATGGAGAGCATAGCCCCTACCTCATAGGGTTGTGAGGATCAAATGATATAATGTATATAAAGAATTTTACAATCCTTAAAGCTCTATAAATGCCAGCTATTATTATTTTGATCCTTCCCTTTAAGCAGTCCTTAGGGTCTTTTCTGCCCTTACCTGCTTCCTACTAAAAAAACCTTCCTGGCGCCTTTCTGGGGGCCAATTTCTTATGTTATATATATAGTATTTTGTGAAGTTTCCCATGTTCTCTTTCCCTTCCCTTTCTTTCAGGTTGAGCCCTTTCCTTATGCTCCCTTCCTTTCGGTCTTCTCATAAGCCTTTTATTCTTCATTTAGCCTCTCCCCTGCCTTTGGAATAACTGTCCTTTCCTTAAGGGTTAAACAACTTTTCTTCCCCTATCCAGAAAACTTCCACCAAAGTTCTTTCCTCTAGGGAGTTCTCAGCTGCCCTCCCATCTTTATTGCCAGGAATTAATGATATTTTAAACACTTATCTGGGGAATAACATAGACTTATGGAATTTTAGAACTGGGAGGATCTTTGAGATCTTTCAGGAAAACCTCATTTTATTAATGAGGAAACTGATTCCCAGAGAGAAGTGAAGGGATCCACCCAAGGTCACACCTACAAGCAAAGCTGGTACTAGATCTCAGGTCTCTTGGCTTCTAGTTTAATTCTCTTTCCACAGAGTTAACTTTTGCTCACTTGGGTCATCACTTTAGAGTTAATGGAGTCAGAGAATCTGTGTTCCAATCTTCTCTCTTCCATTTGCCACCAATGTGACATTAGCTAAATTCCTTAACCTCCTTAATTCTTCATCTGTAAAATGAAGCAGTTGGACCATATGACCTCTAAGGTCCCTTCAGTTGTAAATCTATGATCCCATGAATATAAACTCCCAGAAGGTAGTTAAAACTATTTCTTCACTGTTCTGTATAATGTTGAGTCTATTTTGAATGCTTAATAAATACTGATCTATAAAATACTAATGTCTTTCTTCCATCCTGTTCATCCCTTGCCCTCGGATCTCTCTGACTTCTGTCCAGCTACCCGGTTTATGGCTTACCAAATGCCCCTCAAGAATTCTCACGAATATACAGAAGCTCTGCGGGCTGCCCGGGAGCTGGCAAAAAACATCACAGATGGCTTGCGGAAAGTTCCAGGGACTGATCCTAACTTTGAAGTCTTCCCCTACACGTGAGAGCCAGGGTGTGGGCAGTGGACAAAGATGGGGTGCGGGCAATATTTTTAGTAAAGGAACTACCTAATCAGTGCTATTGGCTGATACACCATATAGTCCAATGGAGAAAAGGGTGGGGAATTGGGGTAGGCATTACGGATGCCAGAAAGGCAAAGAAGTGTAGCACAGAGAGCTGGACTTGGAGTAAGATCCTAGATACCAACTTTGTGACCCAGGGAAAATCATTTAGTCACCCTTACCTTCAGTTTCCTCATCTGGAAAATGGGGATAATAGTCATACCTGCCTCACCGGGTTTGTGGGAGGATTGAATGACATAATCTATGTGAAGTGCTTTGTTTTATTGTTTTTCAGTTGTTTTCCAGTTGTATCCAACTCTTTGTGACCTCATTTGAGCTTCTCTTGGCAAAGATGCTGGACTGATTTGCCATGTCCTTCTCCAGCTCATTTTATAGATGAGAAAGATGAGGCAAACAGGGTGAAGTGACTTGCCCAGGGTCACACAACTACTAAATGTCTGAGGCTTTGAACTCAGGAAGATGAATCTTTCTGACTCCAGGCACTGCACCATCTAGTTACCTCAAAAGTGCTTTGTAAACCTTAAAAAAGTGCTATATAAATGTCAGCTGTTATAGAAGAAAGAGGATTGAGAGGATATAGAGGTATTTAGGGTGTTAGGAGGAAGGTAGTCGGGGTAAGGAGGTGAAGAAAAGCTACTTCTGGCTCTTCCACCCTCAAGGCCCTGGAGAGAAGGTGGAATTTTGAAAGGATAAACACTAGCCTCAACTGATGTTTTTTCCCTCTGCCACAGAGTCACCTATGTGTATTATGAACAGTACCTGACCATTGTCTCAGAGGGGCTGTTCATTCTGTTTCTCTGCCTCATACCCACATTTGCTGTCTGCTACTTCCTGCTCGGGATGGACCTCCGCTCTGGCTTACTCAATCTCTTCTCCATCATCATGATCCTTGTGGATACTGCAGGCTTCATGGCATTGTGGGGCATCAGCTACAATGCTGTGTCCCTCATCAATCTGGTCACGGTAATCTCTGAACAAGGAGTTGTTGGGGGTGGAAATTTACAGTTTCTACAAGGGGAAGTGAGGGAATTGAGCATCTTGGCTTTCTTCAAATCTCTCAAGGTTTCTTTGTTTCTTTTAAGATGTGATTTTGCCTTTGTCTTCTTGCCATTTTCTTTTTTTAGGTCATATTATTTTATTATATTGACATAGCTCAAACATAAACAATTAATACATCTCCAGTTATTTAAGATCTGCCCATTTTTGTAAAGACTGTTGTATTCATGTAAGTCCTGTATTTCTTGGTAGTGTATTGCAATAGTCAAGGAAGATGTTAATGAGATTAGATGGATGCTAGTGCAGTTGAGAGCAGAATGGGAAAGGATCTACTGACATCTTGTCTCTCTTAGACAGACTACTTCATCATTAGTCCTTTAGAAATGTTGTTATTCATTCTTTTGATCAGAGTTCTTAAGTTTTTTAAAAAAAATTTTTTGTATTGTCATTCTACAAATTGTTCTCCTGGTTGTGTTCACTTCACTGCATCAGTTCATACTTTCCAGAATTCTTTGAAATAGTTTGATTAGTCATTTATTACAGCATAATATTTCATTACATTCATATATCATAATTTATTCAATTTTTCTCCATCTGATGGATACCCCTTTAATTTCCTGATCTTTTCTATTCTATTTAATCCTCTCTTCAGGATTAGGAATTTAGTTTTGACTTTATTCCCATGCCAATATTATCCTGCCATATAACCATACCTCCCTATTTCTCTGTTGAGTTTGTATTTTTCTATACCTAGTTTTGTCCATATGTGTATTTCACTCTCCTTTGTCTGGTTCAGGAAAAGTGAGGTTCACCTGATGCCCACTACCTGTTATCCTGCATGCTTTATACTTTTCCTCTCATGTAACCCAATAGTGAAAAATAGTAAATTCCATCCCATCTTCTTCCTTTCTATACTATATTTCTTTTACCCTACCATTCCTTTCCCCTCTCAAAACACTTAGAACAGAACCAATCCACCTCCAGGTACTCTGTTTTTCTTATTTAATTCAATCAATAAATTCTGAAGACATTAAGGATTTGAAAAGACATTTATTCTTTCTCTTCCTATTATGTTAGCACTTCATCATCTTACAACTTCATCCAACTGTTCAAATAAATGTACCTTTTTAGTTTTCTCTATAGTGTTATGTTTGTATTTCAGAGTATCTTTTTTTTTTCAATCACCTTGAAATTCTCTATTCCATTAAAGGTTCTTTTTTTTTCTCTATAGAATTATACTAAGCTTTTTAGGAAAAATTATTATACCTTGTAATCCTTTATTTTTTGCCTTTTAGAATATTATATTCCAAGATCTCTTTTTTTGTAATAGAAATTGCCAGGTTTCAATAAAAATATTAGGTATGATCCTATTTGTACTCTTTCTGGCTGTTTATAGTATATTTTCTTTGATGCAGAAGTTCTGGATTTTAGCTTTGATATTCCTTGGACTTTTCCTTTTGGGGTTTCTTTTAGGACATGGCCAGTGGATTCTTTTTATTTTAACATTATCCTTCTGTTTTAATTGATTTGGTCAATTTTAATTTGCATTTTCTTGAAATCCAGTGTCCAGGTATTTTTTTAAAGACCACTTTATAAAGACCATTGCAATGATTTATTGAGGGAAACATAAAACTAGTGCCAGTATCACAACAATTCCTTTCAGCTACTTGTTAGTCTTAGCATAGAGTACAGAAGAGAAGGGCAGGGCAAGAGCAGTCTCTTGAACACAACACAATGTTCATCATGGCCTGGTTTAAGTAGAACCCCCTAGATCCTAACTGCTTTCTCAATCCACAACTTTAAACCACGTCTCTAGTCTAGATCAGCACTTTCCAAAATGTGGCCTGCAGGTGGTCTGCAGCCTGCAGTGATTTATGCAGCTTGCCTACAAGCATAGAAATTTACATAAATGCTTTAATAAGCAAAGTCGAGCTACTGCAGAGCTCTCACTAAAATGGCAAATCAAAATATATTGCCTATTGTTTCAATAAAAACCTAAGGCTGGACAGCCTTAGTCTAGATAATCTTCATCTAGCTGTTTAGAAATATGGGGGCTCCATGGTTTCCATTTCTACTATCATCACTCCAATTCCTTCCATTCCCCCAATTACCCATCCAGGATAAAACAGACTTGGGGAAAGAGAAACAAATAACCATGATAAAAAAAAAACCAAGTTGTAGTAAAGACAAGACAAAATGGATAGTGGAAGAACTTATGAATTCAACTCTAGAAAATTGTTAGCAGGGTTGGGGTGTGGAAACTGATACTCAAGTTCTGTAAAAGCCCAAAGGACTATGTTCTTCCATGAATACATGTCAAGGATTCTGGGCATAAGGACATTAATGCTGTCTTCTACACTGGAAAATCTCCTAGATACTGAGACTGGCCTCTCCTACTGGATTCAGGTTGCTAATGGCTATTTCCAAACTAGCCTGAAGGTGCTCTTTATATTGTGTTGCAGATATGAAAATTCTCTAGCTCTAGAAAGTATCTAGCTCTTTTACTCTTCTGGTTGGGGGGTAGACAGGGGACCTTGGGGAATTATCTCCCCATGAGATCTCAGTTTTCCCCTCATGTGCAGGTTCCAATGAGCACATGCCATCATTTTCTTTTAAATAAATTTAATTGATGTTTTAAAAAAAATGTAGTCACTTCCTATAACCCTCCATCTGTCTGTCCTCCCTCTTGCTCTGCTCCCACCAGTGAACTCTCTCTTTTGACAAATAATTGTAGTTAGGTAAAACAAACACATTGCCCGTATAGGAAGATAAATGCCTCATTTTTCACCTATAGTCCATCACCTCTCTGCCAAGAGGAAGAAAGTATATTTCACTGTCAATCCTCTGGAATCGAGATGGATTATGCATTGGATCACAGGTTATAGATTTAGAGCTGGAAAGGAATTGAGATCATCAACTGTCTCTTTTCAGAGATGGGGAAACTGAGGCACAGTTTGTCATACAGTTAGTAAGAGTCCCAGGTGGGATTTGAATCCAAGTCTTTCTGACTCCAAGTCTAGTACCTGGAATTCTGACATTTTTCAATGTTGCTTTCCTTTAAATTACCACAGTCAACCTCTTGTCTCTGCCTACTTCATTCTGTACCAATTCAAACAAGTTTTCTCAAGTTATCTGAACTCGATTGCTATTGTGCTTTTTATAGCACAATAACATTCCATTACTTTCATATATTCCGTTTTGATTGGTCATCCCCCGATCAATAGAAGTCTACTTTATTTCCAGTTTTTTTCTTTCTCCTATTTCCCATATATGTTCTCCTAGATAACTGTTCTTCCTTATCCACTTTAGGCTGTGGGTATCTCAGTGGAGTTTGTTTCCCACACTACCCGCTCCTTTGCCATCAGTACTAAGCCCACTCGGGTGGAGAGAGCCAAAGAAGCCACCATTATTATGGGCAGTGCGGTAAGTAAAGCCCTGGCTAGGTGTGGGCCCCTCAGGATTTGCTCAGTGGACCCAGTTAGCCCTATCAAGACATCCTTTCCCCAGCTCTGATTGTGCTATGTTGGTGATTTTGTAGGTGTTTGCTGGAGTGGCCATGACCAATCTCCCTGGCATCCTCATTCTGGGCCTTGCCAAGTCTCAACTCATCCAGATTTTCTTCTTTCGTCTCAATCTTCTCATCACCATCTTTGGCATGCTGCACGGTCTCATCTTTCTGCCTGTGCTCCTCAGCTATTTTGGTAAGGTCCCAGAGACTGTACTTCTCAAAGGCCCCTGCAGTTTGTCTTTATAGTTTCAGAATGTGTGCCCTGGAGAGAAAGTGCATGAGTAGGTGCTGCCAGTGAAGAGTGGCTCCCCAAAGGGGTCTAACTTACACCTGCCTCCATTAGATTCTTTCCTTGACTCTTCTAAAGGAAGGAATAAAGTATGGGGTAGACTGAGATGTGGGCTAGAAGGAGATGGAGAAAGTGCTTCTTGGAGGAATAGTTATGTTTTATCGTAAGCAGAACATCCCCAGATTGGACTGTGCTTATAAACTTTTCAAGCCCCAGTTTGTTCACCTCAAAATAGAGTTAGTAATATTCCCGCTACCTACCCCACATGGAGGTATGTGGTGAAAGTGTTTTGCAGCCCTTAATGTGATTTCTTTTGATGATGATAGTGACGGTGATTATTTCCATTAGTGTATGATAGACAGCTGGCCTGGGTTCAAGTCCTGCCTCTGATACACAGTAGTTGGGTGGCAAGTCCTTTAACCTCTCCTTTGTCCAGACCACTCTCTAATGCCCTAAGCTATAGGTAGTACTGATCTGAACTGGTGGAGGGAGCTCTTATTTATTTATTCATATGGACTTACCACATGAAGTCACAGATCTGAGCAACATTTATATTTGCTTTGGGAGTATGAGGCAGAAGCTCAGTATAAATTTATATGTATACACAAATGTTTGTGTATACATATATGCTAACATATGTGTGTATACACACATACACATATGGTCCAGACTTATACCTATATATATAGAACAACTAGGTCCCAATTAATGTGAATAATGAATTCCCCTAGAAGAGTTCTATTATTCAACTCTGTACTGCCTGTTTCCATTGGGGTGGAACAAAATGACACATGTTATATAATTATAACATTGAATAGTGTGAATTTGAATACATGTGACCCCTTCAGGGGATTCATTATTTGTATTAATTGGGACATGTGTGTGCGTATAAAGGGTCACATAGCCAGTAATTAATTGTCTGAGTGGGGCAGTTAGGTGGTTCAGTGGATTGAGTGCAGGGCCTGGGATGAAGAAGATTCATCTTCAAATCTGGCCTCAGATACTAACTGTGCGACCATGGGCAAGTCGCTGAACCCTGTTTGCCTCAGTTTCCTCATCTCTAAAATGAGCTGGAGAAGAAAATGGCAAACTCCAGTATCTTTACCATTTCCCCCCCTTTTTCGTTGAATCATTTCCATTGTGTCTGACTCTGTGATCCAATTTGGGGTTTTCTCGGTAAAGACACTGGAGTGGCTTGCGACATCCACACATTGCTACTATATACAAAGGTGTATCCTAAGTCTCATTGCAGTTTAAAAGCTTTAATAGCTTAACAAAGGACTGTCCAAAATGTGACCCCGCAGTTCGATTTATGGGACCTACCTACAAGCATAGAAATTTACATAAATGCTTTAGTAAAGGAAGCCAAGCTACCACAGAGCTCTCACTAAAATGGCAAATACAAATATGTTGTCTATGGTTTCAATAAAAACCTAAGGTTGGACAGCCCTGGCTTAACATATAAATGTATCTGTTCATTGTTACAGTGATATGTAGCCTCAGGACTGAGAGGTTCCCACAGCTCAGTGCATGGTGCTGTTATGCTACAGCAGGAGCTCAAGGTGCCTTTGGAGTCTTCCAGGGCCTTCCTTATCAGGGGATAGGGGAAAGACTAACAGTCTGGTCCACCTGTCAGCTGAGAGATAAACAAAAAAAAAAAAACTAAATTTTTTTTTCATGTTGGGGAAATTCCTATCAAGTCTCCCAGGGAAACTCTTCAGAAGTGATTGAAACTATGGAGGGATCTGAAATTGCTATCTTTCTTCCCTCTGAACTAGGCTGGACCAGACTTTGGAGGAAGGATAGGGAGGTTACAAGTCTAGAGGCAAACTCAAGGTGATCTATAAACTTCTAAAGCCTGGAGCATGTAGCCAGGGGCTTGAGCAGAGCTGATGGGCACCATTAGGCTCAGGATGAATCTAGAATTTCTAGCACCCAGATATAACTCCCTCCCCCTTGGTGCACTGTGGAGAATCCTGGACCCTCTAGCCTCTTCCAGTCTTAGATGGGGGAACATACTGAATCTGTTACAGGTCCTGTTTTCAGAGTCACTTAGGAAGAAAGGTCCTAAAAAGTCAGAATGGGAAAGGGATATTCTGAGTACTAATTGGGACATTTTAAGCTGCTTTCTGTCCAGAAATCATATGCTAGCAACTATGATTTGACTCTCCCTCACTGAAGCACTTAAGTTACAGTTCTATATAATGGCAGTTTGAATGACTTAAATTTTTGGGAAGAAGTGGCAAAATTTCAAAGAAGCCCCAGTTGGGTTGTGATAGAATGAGAGCTATTTCATGTTACTACCTGCAATGGCTCTTTACTATACCAAAGATAAAATACAACCTAATTCTGGTAGTTAAAGCCCTTCAGTTTGGTTCCCATTTATCTTTTTGGCCTGATTCCATATAATTCCACATCACAGTCAAACTGGTCTAATTCATGTTTCCATATACATTTGATTTCACACGCCCATTCCTTTGCACAGCCTCACTCACAACCTTGGACTGCTTCCTTTCTTCATTTCTACCTCTTGAAATCCTTAGCTTTTACATTCAAGGCTCAGCTTAAGTCCTACTTCCTACATGAAACTTTTCCTTATTCCCCCAGTATCTTTTCCACCCTGCCACAAAACTACTTTAGGTTTATTTTTTAATTTACTTCGTGTTGACTTATCTGTTTAAAAGTTATTTCTCCTATGAAGAAGGTAAGCTCCTTGAGGCCAATGGCTATTTCATTTTTTGTCTTTGAATTCCTGAAGCCTATCTCAGTGCCTGGCACAAAGGAGGTGCTTACTAAATGCTTGTCAAGTTGATATAAGCAGAGGTATCAAGTACGTCTTTTTACCCAAGTATTATTCATTTTTTTCCTGCCTTTGTGATGAAATTACTCGGTGTTGCTTGTCAACCAAAGGAGAGGAGCCCTAAAAAAGACAAGAACTTTGAAATTCATTGAAAAAATATTTATTAATCACCTACTGTGTGGTAAGCACTGAGGATCTAAAGACAAAACCAAAAATAGTCTGTCCTGACTGGAAATAAGAGGGCACACAGATAAGTAAGTACAGAGTAATATGTTTGGGAAGAATGCCCCCAAAATGGGGACGTGTACCAGAAAAGGTATAATGTAGAAAGCAGCTCTTGAGCTGAACTTTGAAGGCAGCTGGGGACTCTGAGAAGCAGAGGTGAGGAAGGAGGGAATTCTAGGACCCAGGAACAGTTTGGGCAAATGCTTAGGAGCAGGAGAGGGGAAAGTAAGTGGGCCAGCCTGGGAGTAAAGTGTACAAGCAGGAGTTACATGCACCAAGCCTGGAAAGACAGACTAGAGCAACCTTGGGAGGGGCTTCAAATGCCAGACAGAGGAGTTTATATTGAATCTTCAGGGCAATAGGCTAGGATACTAAATGCTCCTCCCTGTATAACACGGTTAGGTGTTAATGGAGTGGAACCAATGACCAGGAAGAGCTCTATCTCTCCTAGTTAGGCAAGTTGAAGCAATCCATTTGACCATTTCTTTAAGAAAAATATATTTTATTGGTATGTTTTGTTTTTGGATGACCAACATTTAGCTTGTTTTCATTATTTTGTTTTTTCCTGGTTCTGCTTATTTCACTTTGTATCAGTTCACATAAATCTTTTATTTGTTGGCTCCTCCAATTAAAGAGTGTGAGCTTCTTGAGGGCAGGGACTTAACACAGAACTTGGCCCATAATAAGCCCTGAATAAATGTTTTTTTCATTCATTCATTCATTTATTCATTCCCATGGCTCTCTGGACTTCTATCCATTTCTTACATCACAGTCATATTCTTATGACATAACAATATTCTATTATATTTGTAAGTTGACTGTTTCTTCTTGTCTTCTCATGGTCTTTCTTAGGGCCAGATGTCAAACCAGATCTGGTCCTGGCAGAACAGCAAATAAAAGAGAAGACCATGGCAGGCACGGCAAACCCTGTGAAGGAAGCTTCTTTCTCAAAGTCTCCTCCTTCATTCTATCCTGACTTGAACTCCTACACTAACCAGAATTTTGAGGCTGATATGATCAAGCTTCCCAGTGGCACCAAAATACGTGAACGAACACCTCTCTGATGGCACCAAAAGCTGTCTAGTCCATGGCTCTGTCATTCAGAGCATCTCACCAAATCATAGAATCACAGAATTAGTTGGAAGGGCTTTAGCGTCCAGTGAGTCTAAGCAGTACCTAGGCAGGAATCCAGACTACAACCTCAACAAGTGGTCATCTAGTTTATGCTCGACCTGAAGAATACCAATGAGAAGGAACCTGCTACCTCAGGAAGCATACCTTTGCACTTTTCTATGCCGCTAATTCTTCGGAAGTTTTTTACTTACTTCTTTGTAATACCTGCCCTGCTGCATCTTTCACTCACTACTCCTAGTGTTTCCATTTTGCAGTAACCAGAAAACAAGCTGAATCCCCCTTCCACATCATGGCCCTTCAAATACTGGGAGACAGTAGTCTCCTCAGTCCCTTCTGCTAATTCCCATATGGAATGGTTTCCAGTCCCCTTACACCTTTGCTCATTCTTCCCAAGATATACAACAGCTCATCAATGTCCTTCCTAAAAGTTGGTGCTCAGAGCTGAACACAATAGTCCAGATAAACTGTGGACTGAATACAATGAAGCCACCTTCCTTTCTGCATCTTCCCTAAGGCAGCCAAATATCATGTAAACTTTTTTTTCCTGAATTGCCACATGATTGATTCATGTTGAGCTTGTAGTCCATTAAAAGCCCCAGATCTTTTTCACAGGCACTGTTGCCTAGGAATGTCTCCCCCGATCCTGTATTTTCACAGTTGGTTTTCTTGAATCTACATGTAGAGCATTTCCAAGGACATTGTCTCTGCCTGGTGTGATTTCCTGATCCCAGGGAAGGTTCCAGGCTCCTAGAGAGGGCTCTTCTTTACCAGCATGCTCACAAGAGGCTGATAATGGGTTAAATTTCATTGCATGTGACTTGTCCTATGGTCATGGGGCTATATTTGGGCAGGTTCTCCTATAATATCAATTTTCCAAATGTTCTTGTTGGGTATCTTTCAGGATATACTCTCCATAAGATTAGGCATGGAAGTCATCTACTACAACCCCTTATTTTTATAGGTTAGGAAACTGTGACCCAGAGAAGTTAGTGATTTTTCCAAGGTTATACAGCTAGTAAGAAAGCTTAGATTCAAACCCGGGTCCTCTGATTCCAGATGCAGTGCTCTCCTACTATAGTGACAAGTACCCATTCTATCTCCGGAGTTATCCCCTTTTTAATACTCCTTCAATTACTTTCATTCTATCAGGGAGAAGGGCTCTGATAAATGTAATTAGCCTAATCATGTGCTAATGCCCATTTTCAACAACGAAGTAAAAGTAGTAGCATCTAGGGAGAAGGAAGATTGGAGCAGAAATGATCAGAGGATCACAGATCCAGGGTCAGAGAAGAGGAAGTAGGCTGTCAGTGTGCAGAGCAAGTAATTCCAAAGAGGTAATCCTTTAATGAATCCTTAACCTGGACATTGGATTTTAACTTGGTTACCAACTCACAGAATCACAGAACTGCAGAATCTCAAGAGTTGAAAGGGAGTTTGGCAGACATAAAGTCAAACCTATATCAAAAAAAAAAGAACCTTCTTTACAATATACCCAATAAGTTTTCATCTAGTCTCTCTCTTCTTGAAATCTTCAATGAGGCTGTTCCAGAGCAGACCACGTCCCAGCAAACCAGGAGCAGGCCTCAGGATGCCACTGAGTCAGTGGCAAGAATGGTGGTTTCCAGACCTCTCAACCCACTGACAGTTAGGGGATTGGACAATTGGTCAAGAGATTTACAGGGGTCCCTTTACTGGCATCAGGGGCAGGACCCTGTTGCATTGCCTACATTTGGATCTGTATCACAGTCCTGGATCTTAGTCCTACTGCAAAGAGGAGTTCTAACATAGCAGAGCTTGCAGCTGCAGGGGAATGGGCACCCTGGTTACAGTTCCAGGGTTGAAAAGGGGTGCTTCTAGTCGCTCACATACCAGTGCACAGTACAAGAGAATAGTAAATATATCTCTCCCTACATCATACCACCTTGGAAGAGCCAAATACTTACAGGTCCCTAGAGTTACCTGTGAAAACAGCTGCATAAAAAACATGAAGCTTGGGACAGTGCCCCCTTCACTTGGGAAACAGAGCCCCATTTTAGCATAGAATTAAAAGTCAAGAAATAGGTTGGAAAATGAGCAAACAGAAAAAAATTCTGACCACAGAAAGTTACTATGGTAACAAGGAATATCAAAACACATGCTCAGAAGAAGACAACAAAGCCAAAACTCCTACATGCAAAAGCTTAAAGAAAAATATGACTTGGTCTCAGGCCATGGAAGATCTGAAAAAGGATTTTAAAAATTAAGTAAGAGAGGTAGAGGAAAAACTGAGAAGAGAAATGAGAGTGAGGCAAGAAAATCATGAAAAAGGAGTCAACAGCTTGGTAAAGGAGACACAAGAAATTACTGAAGAAAATAGCAACTCAAAAAACAGAATCTGCCAAATGGCAAAAGAGGCAAAAAAAAAAAAATCTAATAAAGAATGCTTTGAAAAGCAGAACTGGCCAAATGGAAAAAGATATACAAAAATTCACTGAAGAGTTAATTTAATGAAAAAGGTGGTACAAAAGCTCACTGAAGAAAATAATTCCTTAAAAGTTAGAATTGGGCAAGTGGAAGCTAATTACTTTATGAAACATCAAGACACGATAAAACAAAATCAAAAGAATGAAAAAACAGAATAAAATGTGAATTATTTCATTGGGAAAACAACTGACATGGAAAAAAATCAAAGAGAGGACTACTTGAAAGACATGATAAAAAAAAAAAAGAGCCTAGAAATCATCTTTCAAGAAATTATCAAGGAAAACTGCCCTAATATTCTAGAACCAGAGGATAAAACAGAAATTGAAAGAATCTACCATTTACTTCCAGAAAGAGATCTCAAAATGAAAATTCCCATGGATATTATAGCCAAATTTCAGACCTCCAAGATAAGGGAGAAAATAATGCGAGTAGCCAAAAGTAAACAAAGTATCATAGATATACCCAAAGGGCTATAAAAATGTGCAGACCTTTTGACCCGGCAATACCACTTCTAGGGCTATATCCCAAAGAGATCATGTAAGTGGGAAATTGTACAAAAATATTTATAGCAGCTCTTTTTGTGGTGGCAAAGAATTAGAAATCAAGGGGATGCCCATCAATTGGGGAATGGCTAAACAAGTTGTGGTATATGAATGCAATGGAATACTATATTGTGCTATAAGAAATGAGGAGCAAATGGACTTCATAATAACCTTACGTGATCCGATGCTGAGTGAGAGGAGTGGAACTAGGCGAACACTATACATGATTACAGACATACAATATCTGTGATGATTAACTTTGATAGACTTGGCTATTCTCAGCAATATAAGGTTCAAACACATCTCCAAAAGACTCATGATGGAAGAAAGCTATCCACCACCAGAGAAAGAATTAAGGACTCTGCATGCAGATTGAGGCAAACTATTTGCTCTTTTTTTCCTTCTCTTTTGGTTTTGTTTCTTTTTTTCACAGTTCATTCCACTGGTTATAATTCTTTTTTATAATTTGACTATTGTGTAGATGAGTTTGATGTGAAAGTATATGTAGAACCTATATCGGATTGTGTGCCATCTTGGCAGGGAGGGGGAAGAGAAGGAGGGGGAGAAAAACTGGAACACAAAAACTTATGGAACTGAGTGTTGTAAACTAAAAATAAAAAATAAATTAAAAAAAGAAAGTAATACAAAAATAAAATATCATGGAGCCAGAGTCAGGATAACATAAGATTTAGCAGCTTCTATGTTAAAAGACTGGAGGGCTTGGAATATGATATTCCAGAGGTTAAAAGACTAGAATTAAACCAATAATCACCTACCCAGCAAAATTGAGTATAATCTTTCTGGGGGGGGAATGAATTTTCAATGAAATAAAGGACTTTCAAACATTCCTGATGAAAAGACCAGAGCTGAACAGAAAACTTGACTTTCAAATACAAGATGCAAAAGAAGCATAAAAAGGTAAACAGGAAAGAGAAATCATAAGGGATTTGATAAGGTTAAACTGTTTACATTCCTACATTGGGAAAATGATATTTATAACTCATAAGAACTTTCTCATTATTAGGGCAGTTAGGAGCATACATAGAGAGAAAGCAGAGGTGTGAGTTTAGTTGGACGGTATGATTATCTAAAAAAATAAAGTGATGAGAAAGAATACATGGGGAGAAGGCGAAAAGGAGAGGTAGAATGGGATAAATTATCTAATATAAAAGAGGCCTGAAAAAGATTTTACAGTGGATAGGAAAATGGGGGAAGTGGGTTGGGGAGCACATGACCCTTACTCCATCAGAATTGACTCAAAGAGGGTCCTCACTAAGGACCCTGGCTCTCTTGCTTCCTCCTGGAACCACCTTCCCCCAAACTCCTGCCTCTTCATACCTCTATAAATAATTATAATCTGGGGTTTGTTCAGCTGCTTTCAGTCATGTCTAACTCTTCATGACCTCGCCTGGGGTTTTCTTGGCAAAGATACTGGAATGGTTTGCCATTTCCTTCTCCAGATCATTTTTTAGATGAGGAAAATGAAGCTAACACGGTTAAGTGACTTGCCCTGGGTCACACAGCTAGTAAGTGTCTGAGGCTGCACTTGAACCCTGAAACTTGAATCTTCCTGACTCTGTGCCACTTAGCTGCCCATAAATAATTATAACACAAGGCAGAATGTTCTAAATATAAAAAAAGAGAGACATGTACAAATTGGTAGGAGAATTCAGAGTAAGGAGAGAGCTAAAATCAAAGAATTTGTCTTGAAAAGTGGCCATCTAGTCCAACGTGTATATATATGTATATATATACATATATACACACATACATATATATATGCGAAAAGAATCTACACTCTAACGTACCCATCACGCTGGGAGAATTCACCTATTCTTAAAGCCATTCAGTCTACTTTAGAAGGACTGTAATTGTTTGGAAATTTTTCCTGACATCAAGTTTTAATTGGCCATTGGCAACCTTTACCTCAGCCTCTTGGAGCCAAACAGAACAATGCGATTCGTGGATCAGAGAATGTGTCAAACTATGAAAAGCTGGGAATAAACAGAATTTATTCTGTAAACCAGAAAGACTTTTGGTCATGAACCTGGTTCCAAAATGTATCAGCTGAAGTCAACATGAAAAGGCTTTCTAGGAATGATACTGCGAACAGTCGCTTCCCCTTAGTAGGTGCTAAATAAATAATTGTACAGTCAATAGTTTTGGTAGGAGCTCTGTCCTTCACAAATGTTTTCAGTGGTTTCCAGCAGTATCATTTGTAAAAACATAACAATAAATTCATGATTCAGTGATGAGGAGACATAAGAATAACTGAGTTTGAGACAGGGCTGTGTAAGTATAACTTCTTTTAGTCTGTTTTTTTAATCTGTAAAATGGGTACAACCATACTCCCATCATTGACTTTAAGGTTTGCAAAGTATTTTCCTCACTATAACCCAGAGGTATTAATATGATAAAAACTGAAACATGCCAAGAGCCACATAGTGACAAAGTAGAGACTTTAACCTAGGTGTCCCTGCTCCATGATCAGTGTTCTTACCACTACCCAACACAAAGTTGACCTTTTATCCTTATTACATCTCTGACAAGACTTGGAAAGCTGCCTTTGAAAGAAGAGCCAGGTTTAAGTCCTGCTTCTGACATATCAGCAAGTCATTAAACCCCTCAGTGCTATATGCAACTCTCTACAACTATAAGTGATACACCTGAAGAACTGGGAGGTCATCTGGGGGAGTTTTTAGAAAATGCCTTCACATGGTTGTTTCCATGTAGATTCTCATCCCTGTTCCTGCAATTTTCATTAAGCTCAATAAACAGGGTTTATAGTATGGAGGGGGAGGGAATAGTACTGTGTACTATGTGCCAGGCACTGTACTAAGTGCTTTTATAAATATCTCATTTGATCCTCACAACAATCTTGAGAAGTAGGTGCTGTTATGATCCCAATTTTACAGTTGAGGAAACTGGGGTTAAATGACTTACCCAGAGTCATAAAGCTAGTAAGTATCCAAGGCTGGATTTGAACTCGAATCTTCTGGATTCCAGGCCCAGTGCTCCATCTACTGTTCAACCAACTGCTTTCACAATAGATGGAATACTGGAGTCCTACGAATGTGGGGTGTCATGACTATTGAGAGGAATATTCAGATAATGTATGGGAGATCTATAGCTCTAGATTTCATATTTTGATGTTTTGAGTAACATTCCATTATAATTTGCTAAGTAAAATTTGAAAGTGGCCATGCATAGCAACCCAGGTATTTGTATGCTAAATCTCTGGTACCTAGAAGGGATATGTTAGCTTTTGAAAGGCAATTAATGTGATGGCTCTAGGAGGAGTGTTACCTGGTGGACAATATAAGTACTACATTCCTCAGCTGGATAATTAACTGTGATATGCTATCTTCTTGTAGGCTAAAGGAAGGCAGCACACAAGCTGAACTGTATGGCTGCCAGGACTTCAGTGGCTCAAATAATACATGCAGGGCAACACAGGTAGGATACCTGCAACAAGCTCTGAGCACTGAAGTAAAGAAATAACAAGATGCAAAGAAATCACAAAGTTTTGTTGCCAAAAGGCTATGAATGAGAGTAAGATTTCACATATGGTTTTTGCTCCATGTTGCATAAAGTTTAATTTCACAGTGGGCATTACTACTGAAGCAAATGCTACAAGAATTTTTTTTTAGTCCAGATTTGTGATTTCATTGGTGGAAGGAATCTTAGTACAGAAACTTCCTCTTCCAATGTAGTTCAGCACCTGTAACTTACAGTCTTTGTGACTTTCTGGACCACAAGAAGTTGTCACTTGCTGAGGGTCACACTGCTAGGTGTCAGAAGTAGGACCTAAATCCAGGTCTTCCTGACAATGAAGCTAGGTCTCTATGCACTATGCCAGGCTGTCTCTCTTCCTACAGGTTATTTCCCATCTCACTCCCCCAACATTTTAGAGATGAGAAAACTAAAGCTCAGAGAGAGGCAGTTACTTATACACGGTTATGAAGTATTAGAGGCAGGATTCAAACCCAGGTCTCTTTGGATTCCAAGTCTCGAGATTTTTGTCTTTTCTTTACCAAGCTGTTCCTATTAATTAACATATACCTTCATTTCTAAAGGAAATTATGTAGACCTCTAGACAATTCCAGCCCTTTGTCTGGGAAGCTTCCTTCAAAAGTGACAAACACCACATTGGACATAGCTTACCATCTTTCTTTTGCTTCCCAAGATGTGTCCTGATGGAGGTCACTGGATATATGTTTGAGGATCAGCTTGAAAACCCTGATGTTCAACCAGTAGTCTTTTCTATATAGAACACATGGTGAAGGTCATTTACCCTACTCCTCTCCAATCCTTCTCTCTTACAAAGATCAATCAAGAGTCTGCATAAGTAATTAATAAAAGAACAGGAACCAAATGTAACAACTTAAATTTCACAATTTGCCATTGATACAATTAAACATAACTTACAATTTAATCCTTCTTTGGTGACTAAATCACTGGACAAGATTTCTTAATTCTGAAACTAAAGGGAGAATTCAAGTGATCCCTGCATGGAGGATTTTATAAACCTTATAAAAATGATAAATATAATTCAATAAATATAACAAAGAATTCAACATACATTTATTGAACATCTAAAACTTGCAAAGTTCTGTGTTAGGTGCTGTGGGAGTTATAAAGATGAATAAAACAGGGCCCTAGCTGAGGGTAGATGAAGGACAGTTGTTTATCCTTTGTTTTAGAAGAGGACCAATGACACCATGGATATCTTGACTAGTGACTGAATTGGATTTAAGTGAAGTAGATCTGAAAAAAGTCATCAGCCTCATTCTCTCTTCCTGAATCATTGAAATCCAGTGGCAGGACAAAAGTCAAGATGATTGACTATGGCTGGGGATAAGGGGATGTCCTAGGATTCTTTGATGTCTGACCAAGCACTAAGAGCTTCACAGGGCCTGCTTCAGCCATCTTCATGTCCTTTGGAACGAACTGTTCTCATCTGTCCACCCCACCAGGGAAAGTCTTCACATGCTTGGAGTGGGCATTCCTCTAACTCACTGAATTTGATGCACAGTATTTTGGAGTTGGAAGGGACCTCTGAGGACAACTAGTACTAGATATACCTGAACAGGAATCTTCTCCAGATAGTGAAGTACAGCAGAAAAAGGCACTAGATTTGGAACCAGAAGATCTAAGTTTGAATCCTACCTCTGCCACTTAAGTACTTGTGTGATCTTAGGCAAATCTCTAAACCTCTGGTCTCAGTTTCATCATTTATAATATAAGATGGTTGAACTACAAGGTCTCAGAGGCCCTTTCTAGTTCTAGCCATAGTCAACAGTCAATTTATTAAGTGCCTACTATATGCTAGCCACCGTGTTAAGTGCTGGGGATTGCAATATATAAAAAAAAAATCCCTATTCTAAAGGAGTTTACAATTTAGTGGGGGCATATTGAGAAGTTCCTCTTTACACTGAGGAGAAATATGTGTTTTGTTTTGTTTTTTTGCAATTCCACCCCTTATTTCTAATTATCTTTTCTAGGGCAAGAGTTCTTAAGCTATTTTTGTGTCATTGGCCCCACTGGTGCTCTGGTAAAACCTATTCTCTGAAACTCTTCTTGGAATAATGTTTTTAAAAGCATACAATGAATTAAAAAGGGAACCAATTATACTGAAACATACAGAACATTAAAAAACAAACAAAGTTCATAGACTCCAAGTTAAAAGCCAAGCACAAATCTAAACCTTCTTCTATATGACTTTTTGATCGAAGGGTGGGGCCGTGAACTTCCAATCTCCATTTAAGGAGACTACAGTTTAGAAAACTCACTTCTTACCTGGGTGCTCTACCTTGGGGCTTACCTTTTTCCACTAAGCATCCACATTGGTTATCTCCTCTCTTCCTCTCACTTTTTCAGTTTCCTTTTGAGCCTTGTCTTCCCTTACTGATTGCAAGCTGCTTGAAGAACTTTGTATCTCCAGTGCTTAGCACATGTTCAGTCATTTTCAGTCACGTCCTACTCTTCATGACCTCACCTAGGGTTTCTTGACAAAGATACTGGAGTGGTTTGCCATTTCCTTCTCCAGCTCATTTTATAGATGAGGCAACTGAGGCAAACAGGGTTAAGTGACTTGCCCAGGGTCACACAGCTAGTGTCTGAGATCATATGTGGTCTTATGCCTTCTTGACTATATGTCTAGTGTTCCATCCACTAAGCCACCTAGCTACCTGGTATGGGGTTAGGGGGAAGGCAAATCTACCACACATGGTGTTAGCACTGGGCACTGATAAAAAAATGTCATGCTGTGTGGCATGTGATGAATGACATACTAGTGACAGAGATAAATGAATTCTGGTAAGAAAGAGGTGATTCCCTACTTCCCCAGCGGCTCTGCTATGGCTGCCTGGGCTTGATGAGCATGAGGGGCAGGGATCCAAAGGAAGCAGGGTTGAGGTCCAGTATCTTCTATAGGTGCATCCCTGCTGTTATGGGGGCCGCTAGGATAGGAATGGATGTCAGATCTTCAGTTGCCACTATCTAAAGTGGAAAGATTCAGAGGAAGAGTACCACAACAATGAGTCCTACTGGGTTCTAGGGGACTGGAGAGGAGAGGAGCAGAACAGTCAGTTCCTGAGTAGCTAAGAAGTGATGAAAGCATACAGAGCCCACTAGATTGAATCTCTGGCAGCACTGCTTTCAGCCTAATCCTCCTCTTCACATTGCTGTGCTTACTGAACAAAGAACTAAGCCCACTCCAGCCTGGCTCCACTGGGGAACACACTTGAGGGTCTGGGGCTTCCCTTGCTTCAGCCGCTGTTGCTGTTATCTTCACTTGTCTGAGTATGCCCCCAAGTGGCTCAGGTATGAGACACTGGGTATCCTGAGTGACATATCGGCCTCCTTCAAACTCTGTTGCACGACTATGCTATTGGAGGGTGAGACCACATGCCCACTGCGGCTACTGGGTCTTGGCGCAGCTGACCTCTTTGCCACAACCAAGCCTGCCAGCTCTGACTTGCTGCCAAGTGTCCCCACGCTCCACTCCCAGCTCTCCAACTTTTGTTTTTTTAGCTGTGAGACTTCCTCTAAGATGGCTGGAACGGGCAGCTGGGTAGGTGCAAGGGTGGGCTCTTCATCAGAGTCAGTGTCTTCTATCAGTCACCATTTCCTGGCTTTGTTCTTTCCATTTTCATTTGGGTTTTCTCCTGATCTCACTGGAGTTTCTCGTCTTCACACTGCTGGTACTGCTGTAACATCACTTCAAAGTCCACATTAGCCTAGTGCTGGGTAAGCACCAACAGCTCCAGATTTTCCAGTATCACCATCTCCAGCTTGGAGTCCTTGATCTGATTCTGCAGCCCCTTCATGGGATTATTTAATTCTTCATCCTCTCTTTCCTTCTGTACCCTTTTCTCTTCAACTTTCAGGAATTTCTTGGCCTGGAAATTTTGAGTGGTTCCATGATATAATCAGTATATTCTGGGTCTGTTTCGAAGGTAATTTCAGCTAGACAACAGGTATATTTGATGTAGAAATTAAAAATTCCATATATAGCTCATTCCAGTCTCCTCCCAGGCATTAAATTTCTTGCCTTCATATACTCACTATGTGCTACACCTGATGTTGAATGGGCCCATTACTTTCACCACATATTGCTGATCTTTGAGCAGCTCAAGTTTAGGGATTTTTGATGGATCAAATTTTTTTTTTTTCCTCAGACGTCTTGGTGGCAGCCACTATGCTCCCCTTCCCCTCCACTTCGCCAAATGCTCCTGGCTTATATATGGTTTTTGATAAGTCAATAGTGGCCCCAGTTTCTATTTGAGCTTGACACCATTGCTCCAGTTTCATCAACTTATCTTGCTATCATATAGCCTATTGGCAGAAAAAAAGTCCTGGATTTGGAATTAGAGGACCGGGGTTTGAACTCTGTTGTTAATGTTGGGTCTCCCACTTAAACTCTTTGGACCTCAGTTTCCTATAAATGTAAAATGAGGGGCTGGATTAGACACCCTTCTAAGGTACTTTTCAGATTTAAATCTTTTCGTTTTAAGATCTCTTCATTTTTCCAGTCACTCTTCAATTTTTTATTGTTTTGACTTAAGTTGGGTCCAACTCTCCATGACCCCATTTGGTGTTTTCTTGTTAAAGATACTGGAGCAGTTTGCCATTTCCTTCCTCAGCTCACTTTACAAAGGAGAAAACTGAGAGGCAAATAGGATTAAGAGACTTGCTCAGGGTCACACAGCTAGTAAGTGTCTGAAGCTGGATTTGAACTCAGGTTTTTCTGACTCCAGGCCCACAACTCTATCCACCTAGTTTATTAATGTCACCCAAATATGACCCAGACTGAACTTAGCACTCCAGACTTGGCCTGACTAGGGCACAGTAGAGACTGAATAAAAAAAAAAAATCACTTTCATCTGCTCAAAACAGCTTTTAAAAACTTTGCAATTTTCTCTTAAAGCAAAAGTTTTCCAGTTTCTTAATTTCTTTAAGACTTTTTAAAATAACTTGAAGTTTTATGTTGCCTTTAAATTCATATATTCTCCCCAAGAGAGAAAAAAAGAAAAAAATCATAAACAGCGCTTTAAAGTTTGCAGGGCTTCCAGAATGCTCTAGGGATTATCTCATTTGAAGAATTATAAAGAAAAAAAAATCAGTCTAGCAAAACCAGATCAGCACATTGAATCCAGTCGGAAAGAACGGGCAATGCTCCATACCCTTCTCAGTGTGCAGCATGATTCAGCGGGTTCAATGGGAATACAGGGTGCTCCTCGGGGCCTGGGAGAGCAAGCACTGCACTTGACAAGACCTGGGTTCAGGATCCAGTGGTGCTGTGCGACCTGGGCTGAATCACCTAATCTCTTAAGAGCCTCCTTTCCCTGGCGTGCCAAAGAGGGCGGTAGAAACCGAAGACGTTTAACTTCCACACCGGCTAAAGCCCTGGGGGGTCTGATTCCAAACTCATGTTTACCCCAGCTCTTAGGAGGTCGAGATGGCCCGACTCTGCCCAGGATTCAGCCCCGGGAAAGAATCTTCTCGCAAAAAGGAGCCCTCAGCTGGGGGCCACGTGACGCTGGGAACCTCTACGTGCGCGCGTAGTGGTAGGTGGCGGTGTTTTCTGTGTGACGCGCGTACGTCACGTGAAGGTTGAGAGGCGTAAAAAACTTCCTGTGCCCTCTTCCCACAGGTCGTTGGGTGTCACATGCTCGCTAGCCCCCGACTTTCTGGTCCGGGCCTTCCTTTGGTTCTCCCCCCCAACCCCCCCTTGCGTCGAGCCTATTTAGCAAGGGCACCCACGCCGGAAATCCCGACGGCGGCAGCGGTCTCGGCGGAGAGTGAGGGACGTTGTCTGCGGAGGCAAGCAAGGCAGGCCGGAAGTGTCTCGGTCTCGGCGGCTGGGTGGCGGAGCAGTAGACGGTGTGCACACTCACACACACACACACACACACACCGGAAGCCTCTGGTCAGAGACGGAGGCGGCGGCTGACGCTGAGACCGAGGCCGAGGCAGGCCGCGGAGCCCCCGAGTGTCAGTGTCCCTCCCGCCGCGGGGCCGACCGGGCTGGTCGCCATGGAGCCCGGGGCGGCGGAGCTGTACGACCAGGCGCTGCTGGGCATCCTGCAGCACGTGGGCAACGTCCAGGACTTTCTTCGGGTGTTGTTCGGTTTCCTTTACCGCAAGACGGACTTCTACCGCTTGCTGCGCCACTCGGCGGATCGAATGGGCTTTCCCCCTGGGGCGGCCCAAGCCATGGTGCTACAGGTAACCCGCGGGGGGCCACGCCGGGGCGGGGCGGCTCTGCGCGACCCCACCCGAGGGCTGCGTCCCTTTGTCACCGGGGTCTGGTGAGCCGCCCCTTCGCCGCCGCCTCTGTCCCGGTTCCCCGGGGTAGGGGGGCGGGGGAGAGGAGAGCCCGTTGCTCGGTCACTCTCTGTGTGGTTGTGGCCGGTCCCTTCCCCTCTCTGGCCCGCAGCTTCCTTCTCGGTGATGTGACAGAGTTAGACCGGATGACCTCTAAGACCTCTTCCAAGTCGGACATTGTAGGAGTCTGTTTGGAGTGATTTCCGTCCCCTTGCTCTCTTCTTCTAGTGAGCTGTCTTCCCTGAAAGGGCATGACGGGGCTCTTGCTGAGGGGGCCTGTGGACTTGGAATCAGTCTGGAAGGCTTGGGTTTTCAGTCCTGCCTTCACACTGCTCTTACAGTCGGAAGGGAGCCTAGAGGTTATCTTAGTGCCGTCCCCCTCGATTTACAGATGGGAAAACCGGGTAAAAAAACCTAAGTGATTTGCTCACGTTTAAGCAGTAGTAGTGAAGAACTGGCATTTGAACCCTGGTCATTTCACCCCAAATCCAGCTCTTTCCATACTAACGCAGTGTCTCTTTACTGTGATCTTGGACAAGATAGTTTGTCTCTCTGGATTTTAGTTTCCTCATTTGTAAAACGGTAAATAAAAGTAGCATCTACCTTACGAATATTTTGAGGCTCAAATGAGGTGTTGTATGTAAATTGGCTTTGCAGATCTTAAAAGAGGAATATAAATATCTATTATTATGGTGGCCAGGACACCACTGTAGGCTTGGGAGCACCACTTAGCACCTTCCTTAGAGGAAAACACAGATAACCTCAACGGAACTAGAGCCGTGTTAAAGTAGAATAATTGACAAAGAGGTTGAAGGGAAACAGGATGATCTGCTGTCAGGTTGTGGAATGGGTCCAGTTTTTTTTTGTTCAAAGTTTGATGGATTTTAAAGTGTCTACATTTAAATCCAGAAGTAAAAATATTAATCTGTATCTGAGGTAGAAAGAAATCTCCTCTATTTGTCATATTAGTAAGTGGGTGTCTTATCCCTCTACCAGGATTATAAATTTAAAGCCGGAAGGGACCTTAGAGGACATCCAGTCCAATCCCCTCATTTACACATGAGAAAATTGAGGCCCAGAGAGATTAAAAATGATTTGCCCAAGGTGACACAGATAGTAAGTATCAGAGTTGGGATTTGAACTTAGGTCCTTTGACTTGAAACCAAGTGCTTTTTCCATCGTACCATGAACTGTGAATTACTTCAGGGCCAGTATTGTGTCTCTTCTAACCTTTCCTATGACCAGAAATTTCATCTAATAGTTGTGTACAAATAATAATGATGGTGATGATAAATAGATCACATTTACATAGCACTTTACATATTGTTTAATTTTATTCTTATGACAGCCCTGTGAAATAGATGCTGTTATTATCTCCATTTAAAGATGAGAGAATTGGTTCAGAGATGTTAAGTGACTTGCCTCGGTGTGATCATACAGCTAGCAAGTGTGTGAGGCAAAATTGTTTGTTTTTCTTTTGATTTTTAAAAAAAAATTGTTTGTTTTAATCATCCAAGATCTGTCTTCTCACTCTCCTATTCCAAACCCCTACCCAAACACAAGAAAAACAAAACCCATTACAAACACGTACGGTCAATCAAAGCAAATTTCTTTGCTGGCCATGTCAAAAAAAAAATTTGAGTGCTTTACCTCTCAGGAGGTGGATAGCATATTCATTATCAATTTTCTGGAGTCCTGGCTGGTCGTTATGCTGATAAGAGCTTAGCACAATAGTATTTTATTCCATTTATAGACTATATTTTGTTCATCTGTTACTCAATTTATGGGTACCCCCTCAAGTTCCCATTTCTTATCACCTCAAAAAAAGCTATGTTTTTGTACATCTTTAGAGTGTTTTGCTTAGAGCTAAGACCTTCCTTGACTTACCCTTCCTTGAAGACTCCCTTTCCCTTATTTTCTTTCCCTTCTATTTCCCTGTTGAATGAAATGTATTTCTGTCTTCATCTGTGTATGTGTATTCTCCCTTCTTTTGGCTATTTTGGATGAGAGGGAGGTTCAAATGTCTCTCTGACTTCCCTTCCACCCTTACCCCCTTTACTCATTCATTCTGTTTAAGTAAGATAATTTTCTCAAACCTTCCTTTCCCTTTTTAATCAGGAATGTTTGAAAGTTCTGTATTTAAGGATCCATTTTTTTTTCTCCCATAGCATTACATTCAGTTTTGCTGGGTAAGTTATTCTTGACTATAAGCCTTTGCCTTCTGGAATATTATGTTCCATGTTCTCCATTCCTTTATAGTGGTGGCAGCTAAATAGTATGTGATCCTGTGGCTCCTTGGTACTTGAATTCTTTCTTTCTGGCTATTTGCAGTATTTTTTGTTTGTTTTGAAAGTTCTAGGTTTTGGCTATGATGTTCCTAAGAGTTTTCATTTTGGGGTTTCGTAACCAGTGGATTCTTTCTGTTTCTACTTTGTTCTCTGATTCTAAGAGATCTGGGCAATTTTCTTTTAAGATTTCTTGCAACATTTTGTATGTATATATGTGCACATATACATATACACATACGTGTATATGTATGTGTATACACACACACACTCCCTTTTTTGGTCGTGGTGTTCAGATAGACCAGTGATTTTTAAATTTTTTTTCCTTATTCTTTTTCCAAGTCAATTGTTTTTGCTATGAGAAAACTTACATTTGCTTCTATCTTTTTCAGTTTTTTGACTTTGTCTTAATATTCCTTGTTGCCTCATGAAGTCATTGGTTTTGATTTCTACCATTCAAACCTTGCTTGGGCATGGTTTCGTACCTCTAGTGCCAAGCTGTTAATTTCTTTTACAATTCTTTATTCTATAGCTTTCATTTCTTTTCCAATTTTTTACTCATGCACTTTCATTCCATTTATAAAAATTTTTTTAAAAACTTGTTCATCTCTTCCAGGAACTCTAGTTTAGTTTGAGCCCAAACTGTTTTTCTTTGAGGCATTGCTTGCAGATGTTTTGGAGTCATTTTCCTTATCCGTGTTTAGGTCTTGAGCTTCTGTGCCACCATGATACCCATTATGGTGGGGTTCTTTTTTTAGTTTGCCCATTCTTCCATCTACTTAATGATTTTCAGATTTGACATTAGAACTAGGCCCTGTCACACTTCTGGAGGGAAGTTATGGGTTTTTCCTGTTGCTGCTTTCTTGGGGTATTGAGTTTTGCATCTCCCAGGTTCTCAGTCACAAGTGAGAGACCTGTAAACTCTCGGTGTTCCCGGAGTGGTCTGACCCAGGGCAAGTCGTCCCCCTGCTCTGAACTCTGCAAGTTCCTCACCTAGGTTTGTGTCTGAGCAAGAGTAGACTGCTGCAGGACTCGTCCCCTATCAGCCAAGTGAAAACTTTTGAACACTCCTGGTTCAAAGTGACAGGAGTGAAGGCTTCCCTCTGTTCTAGGATTCCTGCTTTGGTTATTCTGTAGCCTGGGCTAGAGACTGGAAGTGAGACCCTGCTCTGAGATTGGGCTCTGAGCCATACCATTGCTGATTGCTTCTGATCTTTCTCCTTTTTCCATATAGAACCCAAGGCCTCTCTATGTGGGTATGCCCCTCTCCTGTACATCCTCTTTGCCTTCCTTATTGTATTTGTGACCTGAAACTGGTTATGAGTGATGTCCCTGTCCCTGTTGTAATGCCCTAGTGTGGGCATTTTGCTCAATTATCGAGAGTCGTTTTGGCCTAGTAGATGCAGTGCTGTACTGTACTTCATCTGGGAATGCCCTGTAAGAGTCTGGGATCTCTTCCTGCTCTAGTACACAGCCTTTTCCTGGGCACTGCTGTGCTTTGTACACTTTGTGATTCAGGCCAGACTCCTCCCCAGTGTCTATACTTTCTTGTCTGTCTCCCTGAGCTGAAATGTGCTGGATAAAGGACTCACTGTGACTTCTTCTGTATTTACCCAAGAGGACTTGGTGCATTTAGTCTGGTGCATTTTCTTTTTTCTTTTTGGAGGGGGGAAGGCAGGGCAGTTGGGGTTAAGTCACTTGCCCAAGCTAGTAAGTGTGTCGAGTGGCTGAGTTCGGATTTGAATTCAGGTCCTCCTGGTTCCAGGGCTGGTGTTCTACTAACTGTGCCACCTAGCTGCCCCTGGTGCATTTCCTAGATCTGTTTGGAGGAGTTTTTTGGAATGAGGCTTGCAGTATTTCTTATCACTCCACCATCTTGGCTCTACCTCACTGATGCTGAATTTGAACCCAGCTCTTTTTTTAAAAACTTTTTTAAAAAATAATTTAATAAATATATTAAATAAAATTTTAAAAATAAATTAAATTAAGCCAGACATGGTGCAAGGCATTGGAAATATGAATACAAAGAACAAAACAGTCCTTATTTATGAGCTTTCTAATAGGAAAGAAAACATGTACATATAAAACGTGCATAGCATAAATATAAAAGAGTAATTAAATACAAAGTTTTTTGGGAAAAGAGGCACTAGCAATTAGATCTTAAAAGGTCTTAATGGCAAAGCTTTTTGAGTTTCATCTTTTCTTTTTTTAAATAATTTATTTTAAGTTTTCAACATTTACTTCCATAAAATTTTGAGTTTTAAATTTTTCTCACCCTCTCCTCCCCCCTCCCCAAGAAGGCATGTAATCTGATACAGGCCCTATTTATATATTCATATTAAACATATTTTCACATTAGTCATGATGTAAAGGAGAATTAGAACTAATGGGAGGAACCACAAGAAAGAACAAAACAAAAGGAGAGTAAATAGTATGCTTCTATCTGCATTCAGAATCCAAAGTTCGTTCTTGAGATGTGGATAGCATTTTCCATCATGAGTCTTTTGAAGTTATCCTAGATTCTTGCATTGTTGAGAAGAGCTAAGTTTATTAAAGTCAGTCATCGCACAGTGTGGCTGTTACTGTGTACCATGTTCTCCTGGTTCCCTGCTCATTTCACTCAGCATCAGTTCATCTGAGTCTTTCCAGGTTCTTCCAGGTGAACACACTGCTCACCATTTCTTATAGCACGATAGTATTCTATTGCATTCATGTACCACAACTTGTTCATCCATTCGCCAGTTGATGAGCATCCCCTCAATGTCCAATTCTTTGCCACCACAAAAAGAGCTGCTATAAATATTTTTGTACATGTGGGTCTTTTTCCTGTTTTTATGATGTCTTCCAGATACAGATCTAGAAGTGACATTGCTGGGTCAAAGGGTATGCACAGTTTTATAGCCCTTTGGCTATAATTCCAAATTGCTCTCCAGAATGGTTGGATCAATTTACAAGTCCACCAACAATGCATTAGTGTTCCAATTTTCCTACATCGCCAACATTTATCATTTTCATGTTTTGTCTTGTTAGCCAATCCGGTAGGTGTGATGTGGTACTTCAGAGTTGTTTTGATTTGCATTTCTCTAATCAATAGTGATGTGGAGAATTTTTTTTTCATATGACTATAGATAGCTTTAATTTCTTCTTCTGAGAACTGCCTTCATATCCTTTGACCATTTATCAATTGGAGAATGACTTGTATTGTTATAAATTCGACTCAGTTCTCTCAGAGACACTGCCTGTAAAAACTGTTTCCCAGCTTTCTGCTTCCCTTCTAATCTTGGTTGCATTGGTTTTGTTTGTGCAAAACCTTTTCAATTTAATGTAATTAGTATCATCCATTTTGCATTTCATAATTAAACCCAGATCTTGGTGGTTGTGTTATAGTACTCTGCTTATTAGTCAACTAATACTTAATTGCTTATTTTGTTCAATTATTGAGAGTCATTTTGGCCCAGTAGATGCAGTGCTGTACTGTACTTGGGATTCTGGAGATCTAGGGTTAGAATCTTGCTTCAGGTGCTTATTAATAAGTTTAGTGACCTTGAGTAAGTCACTGAGACTCTGAGCCACAGTTTCTTCATCAGTAAAATGGAGGTAACAGTAGCCGGGTTGTGGTGATTTCTCTGTTATCCCTTTTGGATGTGGAATCTCATTCCAGCTTATCACTGACAGATTTCATTAATTTGGACTGTGTATCCAAAATGTTTACTTCCTATCTGTTTCTTTCTTAATCCCTGTAAATAGCATCTATCCATACAATTCTACCGAAATTACTTTTTCTGTGATTATCGATGACTTCCTTCTTGCCAAATCTACCTGGGACATAAGCTCACATGTTTATCACAAATTTATCTTACTGTGCGGGTGTTGTGCCAGACTGTGAGAGTTGAGGTGAGTGTATAGAGTATACAAAATTACCTATATCCTAGGGAGATAAGGCAAGTATGCAGATAACTAATAGAGTGAAGGCCATATAGAGCAAGGTTGGTATAGGAGATAGTTTTAGGCTTGGAGAGACAAAGTTACATCTGCCTGACACTAGCCATATCACTCTGGGCTAGTCACTCTGCCTCTGTGTATGGCTCACGCAACTCTCTACCAAGTCAGTCTGGAATAGATTGATGGCTTTCTGAGATGTGAAGGGGAATTCCCCAAATAACAAAATCATAGATTCTATATTCAAAATCATAGTGTTTTTATACTTTGTAGCTTATTTTCTGTAAGTGTTATAAGAGAGATACAGAAGTGTAAATTGAGATACCTGTCCTGCCCTAAGGAAGCTTATGGTCAAAGAGGGGTATGTGGCAGAAAATTGTGAGCATAGAAACATTTTAGCAGCATAGCTGAAATGCTGAGAGTGAGTGAAATTTACAAATAAGTTGGTATATAGAGAGAATGGTGACCTAAGTTCAGAAACTTAGGTGAATATCTAGAATTGTGAGGTGGGAAGAATGCTAGTAGAAAACGAGGAAAGTTCAGTTTCTGAGAAACTGAGGAAAATTTCAATAATAATGAAGTTCACATGTATATAATGGTTTATAGTTTGCAAAATGCTTTCCTCACAGTCAACAAGTATCATTATGCTTGTTTTCACATAAGGAAACTGACTTGCCCAGCATATACAGGGAGTAAATGGCAGAGCCAATACTCAAACCCAGGTCTTCTGAATCCAAGTCCACTACTCTTTCCTTTTTACCACATAGCAGTTCTTTTATGAAGAATAGATGGTCAGATGTCTCAGGTAGAGTTGGTAAAGAAGACGTCATTTGGAGCCTTAGAGCAAGGCTTCTTAATCTGGGATCTGTGAACTTACTTAAAAAAATTTTTTTTTAACTATTTCAGTATAATTGGTTTCCTTTATAATCTTGTTTATTTTACTTTATTCATTGGAAAGGATTAGTCTGAGAAGGGGTCCATAGGTTTAACCAGACTGCCAAAGGGATCCATGATACAAAAAATGTAAAAAAAAAAAAAAAAAGCCTCTACCTTTGAGAAAATGGTATCAGTGGAGTTATGTGATAAGAAGCTAGATTGAAGGGATTAGGAAACTAAGTGGATAGCTAGGACATAGAGGTTTTGGATGTAGAGCTCAAATTCATGAAATTGAAAAGTGAAAAGTTGGAAAGAAGTTGCTCATTTAGGAGGAATGAACAGCAAATTCTTCTTGCTTAAGTATCTTAAGATAGAGGAGATGTGAATATGTTTGCCAATTGAAAGAGCTTGTGGGGAAAGGTTACTGATGGGGAGAGGGTATGAGAGAGGTAGAGACTGCCATGATTATAGATAATCACATAAAGGTGACTCAGGCATCACTTAACCTCTTTTTTGGGTCAGTTTCCTCATTTGTAAAATGAGGAGATTGGTAAAAGACGATTCTTGCCATCTCTAGTCTGTAACCCCAATTGTAAGAATAATTCTGTAAAAAAAAAAAAAAGTAGGAAAGAATGGAGTCCATGAGTACAAGGAAGGGTTTAACTTTATAGAGAAAAGAAATCTCCTTAGCCTAGAGGGAAGGATAAAAGGGACCATGTGGGGACCGTAATATGAATACCAGCATAGGAATTCATTCCTGGATACTCTCACTCCTCTCAGTAAAATAGATAGTGTGGTTATTAGTTGACAGTTGTGAGAGAAGAGGAAGGAGTTAAGGATATTAGAACAGAGTAAAGGTCTAGAACAGGTGGGGAACCTATGGCCTCGAGGCCACATGTGGCCCCTCTGGGTCCTCAAATGTAGCCCTTTGACTGAATCCAAATTTCACAGAACAAATCCCCCTTTTTTTTTTTAAATTTATTTTTAATATGTTTAGTTTTCATCATTGATTTTCACATGCGTTTGTATTACAGATTTTCTCCCCATTTCCACCCCCCCCACTCTAAGATGGCGTACACTCTGGTTGCCCTGTTCCCCAGT
>CM053625.1:157494919-157509938 GCA_028646595.1 Phalanger gymnotis | reverse complement strand
CCAGATGGGCCTGGGGCTGGAAGCAACTGCAGCTGTAGTTCTGTAGCTGCACCACCTCCACTGCTCCCCCCCCCCCCTTGGTGGCTGAACCTCAAACTCCTTCCACTCTGCCCACCGCAGCTTTTCCCGCTAACCTTCTCTGTTGTCTTTGGTGTTTGTGGGTTGAGAAGTCTGGTAACTGCCACAGCTCACTGATTCAGTACGCTAGGGCCTGTTCTGCCTGGCTCCTGACCTGGTTGGTCCTGCTGCCGCTCCCCTCTGCTCCCAGCTCTGTGCACAATAGACCTCACCCAGCGACCATCCAGGTTGTCCTGGGCTGGAGCCCTGCCTCCCTCTGCTGTTTTGTGGGTTCTGCAGTTTTAGAATTTGTTCAGAGCCATTTTTTGTAGGTTTTTGGAGGGACCTGGCAGGGAGCTCACGCAAGTCCCTGCTTTCCAGCTGCCATCTTGGCTCTGCCCCTGTAACACTCAAGATATTATTATTGTGGCTAGAATAGGTACTGAAATAGTAGAGATATCCCATATGTGGTGGGATATATGAATGATGACTGATCGGAGAAAAGGCAAGCAGTATCTGGTCCAGGGTGTCATGATGCTCTTGCTCTCTTGATGTGCAGGAAAAATGGAGATGAAGGCCAATAAACCACTCAGGTTATCTAGGAATGTAGAAACAAATCTATTTGTGGTTTCTAGTTTTGAAATTAAGGGCTTTGTTTCTCTATGACTTTTTTTTTTGCTCATAGTTTTACTTCGCCCTTTTACTACTGTTACGCCTTTCCTCTTGATGAATTCTTTTTTTGTTGGTTAAATAACTTCTACTTCTCTCCTGTGCTCTTATTTTTCTTTTAGATTGGCTAATTTATATAGCTCATCTGAAATTAGTTTTTGTTTTCCCCTTTCCCACCGTGTGTCAGAGCAAGCAGTAATATGTACTTTTGTCTGTGAGCAGCAGCATAGTAAACCAAACAGTATCCCCTGGGCATTAAAATTCAACTCATTTCTCATTTGGCATTTAATCTGACTAAATTGATAAGTGTCTTTAAAATATAGGACAGTGACTGTTGCTTTAGACTTTTTATATTTTATACATTTGTTTAGTAAGAAATAATAACATGGGTTTTTTTCTTAGCATTCAATAAAAAGAAAGGTATATTGATAAAATGTTGGACATTTAAAAGGATGATGACATACTGAGCTTTGATGAGGGGTAGAAATGTATTCTTTTTGTAGTACCTTTTGAAATCTTTTTTACAAAGCCTAGCTCAGGTGTCACTTCAACCATATAACTTTCTCCGATCCCTACCTCAGATGAAAGTGGTCCCTTCATCCTTAACTTGTTAGAGCACTTTGAGTATCTCCTTTTACTTCACTGTACACTACCTGGTCCTGTGGTTACTTGTACAGGCAGTCTGTATCACATTACAGCTCGATGAGATGGTAACTCTTCTGAGGGCAGGACCCACGTATCCTTTTTTTTCTCTTGCTGAAGAAGTGAGAGGCACTTAGTGCTTGCTAAGTTTAATACTTGGCATTGGTGCTGTCTGTGTTGGTTTGTATAGTAGCTTGAGGAAGTCAAAGTACATCTCCCATTTAGCAGAAAAGGAAGTCTTAGCACAGGGTGACTTTAGAACTCAGAGTCAACTAAAGGGGGTACTTGTGATCTCTGTTGTCTCCATTGCCTTTTGACACTGAAGCTAACAGACTTTAACCTGTGACAGGGCATGTACGGTGTCGTACTGGGTAGCTGGATTGATTATGTCATTTTTTTTGGCTTTAGGTGTTCAAAAACTTTGAGTACATGGCTCGTCAGGACGATGAGAGGAGAAGAAAGGAACTTGAAGAGAAAGTGAGAAGAAGGGAAGAGGAGGAGGCCATAGCAGCAGCAACTGCTGAAAAAGTGCCAGCCCCAGCCCAGGAGGTGGAGATAGACTCTGGCGCAGAGTGTGGCTCTGCTGCAGGGGCTGCTGGGCATCAGGAAACCAAGAAGGTGAAGCCTCCTGCACGTCCAGGGACTGAGCAGGAGGCAGGTCATGGCTCTGCAGAGGTAGAACCTCCAGCAGTAGCTGTTGCTGATGTTCCAGTTGAACCAACAGCCCTTCCCAAGTAAGGATTTCAGTTTTGCAGCTTCTTTTCCATGCCGGCAGCTGGGTTTAGCTCAAATGGGGTTTCACATGATAGGCATGTTTGTTTTGTTTTTTTTTTGTCCTTTTGTTTATTAAGCACAACACATTTTCAGAATGCTTTATGGTGCTTCGGATGTTCCACACTGGGTTGTATAAAAGATTGTGATTTTGTCTCTGGGGAAATTCAAAGAGTAGCATAGGAATTTGCCCATGACTATATGCGAAATCAGTATTGAAACCAGAATCAGAACTCCCAGTTCACCTGACTATTCTGTTTTTCTGAAGCTAGCATTATCCTGTATAAGCTCTCTGAGCATTGTTAGGAGCAGTTTTCTTGCTTAAGTTTTTACTTTTCCTTGTAATGTGTAGTATAGTGCAACCACTGTAATCCAAGCATATGCTATAGATAGTGATTATTATGTAACATTTTTAAAGTCCTTATACTTTTCTGGATGATCCAAACTAGTTACAAAGGTTGCCTTTTTTGGAGTCTGCAGGCAATTTGGTTTTCTCTTTAAGTGAATAAAGCTGGAACTTCTGTGTAGAAAGCATGCTAGGCTATCTCTTAGCTGTGGCATTATAGGAAAGGAAGAAGTATATCTTGGTATGCTTTCTTTTTTAGGTGAATCTCTTGATTTCAAAGGTAAATGTAGATCTTTGTACCTTTCTTTTTATAGGTCTGTTGGTTCTTATTATTTAGATTCACATTCATTATCACTTTTCTTAGAGTACTCGAGATCTTAGTCCTTTTTTTCTAAATCCCTCTAGGCCTGGGCTAGGCTTGGCATTTTTGTTAGAATAGTATAAATACTTCTTGACTTGCAGATGATTGCCAAGGACTTATCTTTATCATTCTGTAAAGAATTGTCTCATCATTGACAGCTTAATATTATGGTTTCCTATTACTATGAATGATCTTCCTGATTTCCTTTCAGAGCTCCTTACAAATACATGATAATCTTATAATTTTGTTGGTACATTGTTGGCTAGTTCTTCAGTGGTTCTCTGATCTTACTGTAAGTGCTCCCTCCAGTGGTACAAATTAGAACGCATCCATGTTTTCTCATTCTGTGCAACTCTTATACTTCTCCTCCTGTAGTTCTTCCATAAAGACCATGCCCGGCGTGTTGGGAGCTTTCTTTTAAATTTCTTTACATTGTATAGGTACCAGTAGAGCAAACAGCCTCTGCATTGATCATGCATTGCTTTTGATACTTCACCAGCACATCTCTTTTTCTAGTTATGTATTTCTCAGATAATACCTCATGTTGCTTTTTCTGGGCAGTTCTTTGTTGGTAATGTATTATAGAGTATTCATACCCACTGTGAATCCCTCTGTTGCCTTTTGGGTGGCTTGCAACTTTGATTCTTCAGAGAATATGGCATTGTATGTTATTTAGCTGCATAGCATCACTGGAAGAATATTGGTATTAAAAAGATAGGGCTTTGTTTCAGGGAGAAGCTTGAAGTTATTAAAAGCATTGTACAATTTCACAAATGCAGTCTACACTGTTTTCTTATTTCTCTTTATTTCTGAGCCCTCTTTATTTTTTATTGAGAGTATCTGTTCAGATTTTACACACGCACACAAAATGTAGTATGCGTATATTTATATAGGGGTGTGTGTGTGTACTGATAGTCCAGCTTTTTAGGTATGTTTTTGCAACTGATATTTTATAGCCCATTACATCTTTATGATTAAACAGGTACAGAGAATATAAGATACCACTGTACTTATTGTTTTTTAAAAAACTATAAAAACCCATTTGGTTCAATAAATCAAAATGCCAACTTGAAAACTCTTGTCAAACTAGATATTTTCCATTTAGTAACACATAATTGTTTGAAAGCAGAAAAAAACAGATATAATTTTCACCTTTAATTATAAATTTCAGTTAAAGGATCATGTATGACTACTTTATAAGTGCTAAGGAATACTGTATGAGTAAGTTAAAATGCTAAAAGTAATAGTGTCATGGAATGTTGGTGTTGGAAAGGACTTTAGAGAAGATCTGGTTTAATGCCTTCGTTTATAGATGGAGAAACTGGGCTTAGAGAAATAAAGTGACTTGCCCAAGGTCATGTGTAGTCTGCAAGAAAGGCTTTTTTTTTTGTTTGTTTGTTTATGTGTATGTATTCCTGTATTCTTTATTGGAGAGAGGTTTGAGTTAGGAGATCATAGATTATAGATTTGATGACTACTGTTCAGGTCCGCTTTAGCCTTCTGAGTCTTTGATTCTATGGTATGTCCCAAAGCACTCCAAGGGTGCATCGTCATTCCACAAATGAGACAATCGGAGTTCCATCTGCTTGTGCTGGAAAGAACAGTTGATGGCAACGTGATGGGAATCCATGGGGGAGAAAGGAGACCTAGCAGCCTGGGCTTTCTGTGAGTTTCAAGGACAGAAAGACTGAAGGGCAGGCATGCCCCTAAATGCATGCCTTTGGTTGTAAGGGGCATGCCAAAAGAATGGAGAATCATGGTGTGTTCCATCCTGGTTGATAGTTACCAGAGAGAGAAGCATCAACATCTGGGTTTTCAAGGCCTGGGGGGACCCTTGAGGGCTGCCCAGAGTCTCCACACCAACACTCTTCCAGTGAATGTGCCCCCTGCAAGAAAGGCTTATTGGAGGAGATTGTGCTTGACTCAAGTCTTGGTGCACATAATTGGTAGAACATAAATATTTTCTTTTTGAGACTAGTTTTTCCTATCTCACCCAGCTTGGGAATGCAGTGGCCACTCATGATCCAAACCCTATGCTGATTGGCATGGGAAATCTTCATCCTCTGCTGTTTCTGACTTGGGCTGTACCCTATCTTGGGCAACCTGGCCTAGCCTCCATCTTCTGCATTCAGAGGCTCATCATATCAATGTCAGGAACTTTGTGCAGATACTTGCTTGGCTTTAGCGTGTTTACTACTCAAACCTGCTGAGGCTGAGCTCAGAAATACCACCTCAGTAGAACTATGACCTTCAGCTTCAGATGCAGGTGTTACAGGTATGTGTCACCAGGGGGTGGCAGAGTTGTATGTATGTAGGGGGTGGGGTGAACTGAGAAATTTAGGTTTTAATATTAATAGGTGATTGGATGTAACCATAGATTCTGGATTAGGGTAGTTACATGGTACAAAAAAGCTTTTGAGATTTTGGCAAATTGTGTACAGATTAAACTGAAATGAGCAAGGCTGGTGACAGAGATGGTCAAGGAGGGGAGTGCTATTAGGTTTTGGTATAGTAGAATTCAGGTGTTTAAGGGACTCTTGATTTTCTCATTTCCCATAGCCTGACTGAGCTTAAGACTTAATACATATCTATGACTATTACAAGTATGGCTAGAATAGCTCTTCAGAAGTCTTCTAGAGATGCCCTTGGCTTTGCTTTTTGCTTTAACTTTTGTAGGCTTATTAAAAAATTTGAATTTGCTTTGATGGTTTGTGAGTTTAAATTGAGTTATAATATGTTAGAGGTAAGCATCTCTCTGTTCATCAACATTTCTTCCTATCTGGTCATTGCTTTAGCCATTGCCAAGAATTGTCCTGCAGCATACCAGAAAGCATTGTCATTTTTTGGCTTCTTTTTGGTTCTCTGTGAATACGGTAGCCAGAGAAGTGACAAAGTATCTCATTAGTTCTGGGTGAAATTTAGTGTGGTGAGGCTTACAGGTTTTAAAAATGGATTGAGAAAGACTATCTTAAGGACTGTCTTTTGAGTTGGTCTGATTTTTGTCATGCTCCTGGTCTCTCTGGTTGAATATTCACATTGTGATCTACAGAGCTAGATTTTTGATACTTGAGTAAAAACTCAGACTTAGGATGTATTCTCTCCATTTTATCCCTAAAGAAGTCAATAGAGTAAGATGCTAATTTGCCCGTAGCCACATAAGCAAATAAATGACAGGGCAAAATCAGAACTCTCAGTATAATCCATTGCACTGCTCTGTGTTTTGTTTCCCCTAAGACTGCATCATCTTGTAGAAGGTGTCTAGGCATTAGACTTTGTTACTCAAGGTCCTTGTCTGTGTCACAATTTGCATAGTGGGTCCTTTTCTTTCAGAATAGGATTATCTAGGCCCTCTGGTTTTGCTGAGTACCATTTGAAGAATCTCTTATCCTTATAAAAAGGCTTCATTAGAATGAAAGGCAGTGGGGTGCAGTGGATAGAGACCTGGCATTGAAGCCAGACAAACCTTGATTTCAGTCCTGTCTCTCTAACATATATTGTCTTTCATCCAGGAGTATCCTATGCTAGTGAAATCACAGGTATAGTTCTTATTCTTATTTTTCTTATCTGGACACCTAGAAAAAACTGTCTTCTCTTATTGCCGCCTCTTCCTCCCTTTTCACATACTTCTTGATCCTGTATGATCTGGATTCCAACCTTATGAGTCAACCGAAACTGCCCTCTTCAAAAGTGACCAGCACTCTCTTAATTGCCAAAGCCTCTGATAGCTTTTTCTCAGTTTTCATCCTTCTTGATCTCTCTCTGGCATTTGACACCATTGATACTGCTTTCCTTCTGAAAACTCTTTCTTTCTCTGGGTTTTCACTACACTGCTCTCTTTTGGCTCTTCTCCTACCTGTCTGACTGCTCCTTCTCTTTTTTTTTTTTTTGCCTATTCTTCGTCTCCTGCCCCCTAACTGTGGACAGAGCTTTGTCCTTGGCCTTCTTGTCTGATGTTCTCTTGATGTCATCTTTAGGGTTTAATTATTTCTACAATGATAACTTACAAATCTCCAGTCCTAGTTTTTCCCTTGAGCTCTAATCTCTCATCACCAGCTGGCCTACTGGTAATTTTGAGTTGGATGTCATATAGACATCTCACATTTATCATGTCCAAAACAGAATTCATTATTTTTAAATATCAACTAACTTCTCTTTCTGAATTTCCCTATTTGTGTTGAGGGTATCGCCATTTTGTGCTTAGCACGGTGCCTGGCTCATAGTGAGTGCTTAATATGAGTCTGTTCATTCATCCTTTTTTCCAGTTACCCAAGTTCACTATTTTAGTGTCATCCTCTACTCCTTAGTCATTTGTTAAGTCTTGTTAATTCAGCCTCCATAGCATCTCTTGCATTTGTCCTCTGTTCACACATCCTTCACTGTAGTTCAGGACCTTATTGCCTCTCTCCTGGATATTGCAGTAGCCTCTTTTTTGGTTTCACTGCCGCAGATGTTCTAATCCATTCTTCACACAGCTGTGGAAATGATTTTTCCTGAAGTGTAAGTCTGACTATGTCACTGCTATGCTCAGTAAAATCTCTGTGATCTTTAGGATCAGATATAAGCTCCTCTGTATGGCATTTAAAGACTTTCACAGCCAGATCCCACCTTACCTTTCTTTGTTAGACATTACTCCCATGCATGTACCTTGTGGTCCAGACACACTGGCCTTTTTACTGTTCTCATATACTGTCCTCCCTTCCCTTGCTTCTGTGCCTTTGCACTGTCTATTCGCCATGCCTATAATTTGCCTCCTCCTTACCCCCATCTCAGAATTCTTAGGTTTCTTCAGATTTCAGCACAAGCACTACTTTCTGTATGAAGCCTTTCTGATTTTCGCCTTCTCTCCCCCCCCCCCCCAACTGTTAAAGCCTTCCCCTAAATCAGCTTGTATTTACTTTGGTTATACCTATGTATGTATGTACATGCCATCTCTCCCTGGCTGGATTGTTAACCACACTGTTTCACTTTCATCTTTGTGTTTCCAGTGCCTGGCATAGTACTTAACACACACTGTAGGGGCTTAATCAATTTTTTTTTTTCTTCCCAGGACCTTTAGCTTTATCTACCAGTTTCAGGTAGATTCGCACACACAGTGTCGTTACTGATTGTAGCACAACACTTTTAATGCACTAACATTAACAGTTTCTTCTGGTTCAGCTTACTCTTTCTAAAAATAATTATTTATTTTTATTCTGAACTTAATAACACGAAATAAAATGAGTATTTCCACGCACCAATTAAAACAGAAAGAAAATTGTACACAGAACCATGAATATGTCTTGCTTCGGTTTGCTTTTCTCTTTAAGTGTAATATAAATTCAACATGCAATTTTTAAAGGTGTCCTGCTTGTCTGTTTCTTTCTTTTGTGTGCATTCAAAAAATGTTTCAGTGCCCCCTTTTTCTTTTTTTTCTTTGATAAGACTATCACTGACTCCCTTTTCACCCCTTCCCCCATCTCTGACACTTAATAAATTCTTATTTGATTGATATGGTTAGTTTTACTTATTTTGGGGTACTAGTGGAAGGAACTTCTCATTTTTCCCACCAGCTACTTAAGTGGCTTGGCATTGATACCAATTTAACTAGGGTATATGAAGATCAGAATTATTCCCTAGTTGCCTGAAGTGTCTTACTTTCATTCTTTCAGGCAGTGAAGCAAGGCAAGTGAATGGTACTAATACTCACAAACCAGTTTTCTGGTCTAACAAATTCTTAATTTAGGATTTGTTTATATGCTCTCACTCCACTTTTTCTCTGGCTTCACTGTCTGATACTGCTGAGAGCGTTTTGGAAAGTTTGGGGCTGATGATTTTAATGTCTTGCTTGAGTTATCCTGGAAGGGTGCTTGAACAGGATGAAGAGTTGTTCTAAAAGATAAATAGAGCATGTTTTGTAGTGAGGAAGAACTAGAGATCAATGTGGAAGTTTTGTCTTTGGCTTTGGTTGGTAGTGCCCAGGTATAATTGCTGTGTGACTCTTATAGTTCAGAATTTTTAAGTGAGCAGGTATGTGTCCCCTACTTCAGAGTGTACCAACATGTCTAGCAGTTAATCAAATCTTTTGTTGGTAGTTTGAGAAGGTGTCAATAAAACTGAATGCCAGAAATTGCCTTTGTAAAGTGAGAAGTCTTGCGAAGACCACAATTCCTACTACCTACATTTGCAAACTCACCAAGGTGTGTCAGCTGGCACTGCTAAGATTCTTGTGGAGTTATAGCTGGCATTTGAGCATCTGTTTTAATGGGGGAATATGCAGCATAATTAAATGAAATAAATATATGAATTCTTAATTTGCTTTAGCCAGTATTTTAGCATTTGTCACCAACAAATATTTTAATACTTATAGCTATACTAATAGCTTGAGTTTCACTGCTTCTCTGTGTTAAATCTTTGAATAACAATAAATATTTATCTGGTACTTTAAAGTTTCAAAAGACTTTATGTAAATTCTCGCATTTGATTTTCACAGTGTGAGGTAAGTACTCCAGATATATAGTAGGTAATACAGGATGAAGGTACCCATCTAGCAATAGTGAAATTGCTAGATTTCAGAGTTACAAAATAAGTAAACTGGTACTGCAACAATAGAGATGATTCGTACAGATATCTGTATCAGTAAACTTACATTTTAAATTTAAAAAAAAGTTTTTTGTCCCTGCCATAGTCTAAAAGGATATTGCTATTTTTTACCATTATTTTCTAATGGAAATTAAGAATTTCTAAAGGAAATTAAGACTCTTGACCTGCTAAAAACCAATGCTTATCTCTTTGTCCTTACGTTTAAAAATTTTTTTAAAAATTAAATTTTACTTGCCTTTTTCCACCTATCCAGTTTAGATATTTTGGAAAGCAAGAGATGAACAAAGGTACAATGGGAATAGAAAGTATTTAAAGGATTATGATTACATTTATGTTCAGTTTATATAGCTGGAGGTCTATATCAACTCTTAAGAGACTATTTTGATAATTCAGCTCTTTTGTCCTTCGTTAATTGTCTCCATTATCCCTTGGAAGGAAACAACAGAATTACCTGCTTTTTAACAGATTTGATGCTATGAAATTCTACTCTTTATTGCTATAGTGAATTTTGTTATAGCAAAGTACCTCTTAAGTGTGTTAAACTAGAATGGCTAATATGACAAATCAATAGTTCCTTTTTGTAGGTGGATCTTATAACAAAAGTCTAAATGGCTCTAATTTTAATTAGATGATTTTTGATTCAGAACAGTATTTTAATGCTTTCATATATCTGTGGTTCTCATCACTGTGTTCACTCAACCAGTGCTGATTACAACCCTTTTATGCCTCTTATCCTTTGTGTTTCATACCCATATCTTTCCAGAACTTGCCAGAGGCCTTTCCTGTGGTTTCTTTTAATATCTCAAAATAGTCTTTGAAGCGTCTGTATGTTTTCATTAAATCTTGCCAAGTAATCGGTCTTTCTCCTTTTCTGGTCACAGATATAGTTGCTGTTGTCTTTTTTGTTGTTGTTTCTTCTTAAGCGTAAGTCATTGCTGGTAATGTGATGAAGCCTATTTTTGCTTGCTTTGTTCCTTTCAGTTGCCTTTTGACTCACATGTAACTTTTTAAAAGTCACATTGATTTGTAGCCATGTAGACTTAATGGAGAATATTGATGTTTCAAGAGAAGGGCTTTTGTAGTAATGAACATTTGAGATTACTGAGAAAACAAGTTTCCCATGTAATCCAGTCCTATCTATTCCATTTTGTAGTTCCTCTTTAAGATAAATAGAATTTGCTTATTCAGCTATGAATCATGGTTGAAGACTACTAAGCAATAGGTGGTTTTTTATCTATGTTGTTTTCATAGTGTATAGATTGTTAGGCCAATCAACAGGAATGTTTTAGAGAACATCTTCAATAGAGATTTTTTTTTTTATTTGGGTGCTGCACTGGACTTCTTCCTGGTGTGTAGTTTAGCAGATGTCTTCTTGTAGGAAACCTCACTGAAGGCAGAAGGAATGGTTGCACTTTAGTGAATGAAATTGACTCATAAATTATCAGATAATTCAACAAATATTTATTAAGTGAATATGAGGTGCAAAGCAGTGATGTTTAGGTGCTAAAGACAGAAAGTAAAAAGCTACGTGGTTCTAGCTCTCAAGCTTATAATTTAATAACTTACAAACTTGTGCATAAGGTTGGTTTTTTACCAGTGACTTGCTGTTTCTCATATTCCATAATGTGAAGTTTAGGGCTTCCTCTATTTCTAACATAGTATTGACTCCCAGTAGACATTATTGTTAGCTCAGGTAGAAATGTTGGCCTCTGAAACAGTAGAAAATTCGTTGAGTAAGATTCAGACTGGTAAGTCAGGTTTATCAAAGAACTTCTTTGCCCAGTTCCCTGAGCAGAGATGAAAGTGATACGCATTCACCCTTTGGAACAATAGAGCAGTGATAACTGAAATAGAGATATGGTTGGATAAAATGATATAGAATGGAATAAGGGAAATCTTTGTTGGAAGATGTCCCCTTTGTCGCCTGCCAGAGAGGATTAGGAATCTGTTGTTACACAAAATCCTTTGGGCTTGTGCAGTGGTATGTGTTGCGCACTCTGTACTCTCTAAAAGGTGTTTGGCTCCCTCTTTAGCTTAAAGCCTTATAGAAAGTGGCACTAGGAAAGAAAAAGGTAAAACACAGTGCAAGGAATAATTTTGTTAAGTCCTTGCCTGAAACTGAATTATGTCTATTTGTTTGGTAGGATGACCTCTTTGCTTTTTGGTAGATTCTGTGTTACAGTTTAGCATTGTCTCTAGGGTGTATGGGTGTTGCAGAGGTCTAGCACGTCTGGCATGAGGGCTTGCCAGGCCCTTTTCAAGGCTGCTCATCCACTTTTGGTGTCCACCTGATTAGTCACTCAGCTCTCACCTACGGTTTCAAGAAGTTTTAGCATTCACAACAGTCATACCCCAGTAAACTATTTCAGCAGGCAGGGTAAACCAGGTTGAGAGTAACCACTGGGCCTCAAACCTCTTGGTGAGTTAGGAAGGTTAGGGAAGTATTTACCCCAAGCATCTGAAGACTTTCCCTAGTGGAATGGGTGGATGAGAACAATTTGTTCCAAAGTCCATGAATGCCATTGAAGCAGGCTCTGTGGAGCTTTTAGAGCTTTGTTAGACATTGAAGATGCCAAGATCATCTACTGCATCCCAGGCCATTGCCAGTCATCTTCACTTTTGTTTTGCCACTGGACTTTGATGACTGGAAGAGAGTCTGCTGATGAGGCTGATAATTTATACAACTCTGCCTTAGTTAAATCCAATTCACTTGAAAGTCAAGCCATTGCTTGTGATGTCATTGGTCCTTTTCGAAAATAAAGGACAAACAACAGCATTGGCTCTATAGAAGAACATTTGTGGGGGAATTGGTCAGAATTTTTTTTTCTATCTCAAATTTTTTCTGAAGCCAATAGTTACTGTGGTTGTTATTTTAGTTTTCTTTCCTTTTTAATTTATATCCTTTTTTAAATATCACATTCATTTCTGAATGTCTCTCCTCTCCCACACAGTGAGCCTTCCCTGGGAACAAAGATTAAAAGTGTAAAAGAAAAAAAATGGTTCGGCATGAACAGCCCCATGTATGCAGTATTCCTTACCCGTAGTACCTCATCTCTGCAATGAAGGAGAGGGACGTGTATTTTCTCAATATTTCCATTATGGCTGAGCTTGTTAATTACATATCATTCTGTTTCTTTTTTGGGGGGGTGGTTATTGTTGTTATTTTAGATTGTTTTGGTCCTATACATTGTTTTCCTGGTTCTCCTTACTTCATTCTGCATCAGTCCATATAAATCTTTTCATATTTTTCTGAATCATTTATATAGTTTTTTACAGTAAGGTAATTCCATTGCATTCATGTACCACAATTTCTTTAGCCAACCTCCAACCTATAAGCTTTTTTTCCGGTACTTTGCCGCATCACAAAGTACTGCAATATATATTTTGGTGTCTACCAGAGGACTTTTTAAAAATAATTAATTCGTGTTTAATTTTTAACATTCACTTCCATAAGCTTTTGAGTTTTACATTGTCTCACGTTCTCTCTTCTCCCCCCTCCCCAAGATGGCGTGTAATCTGATATAGGCTCTACTTATACATTCATATTAAACATATTTTCACATTAGTCATGATGTAAAGGAGAATTAGAACTAATAGGAACCACAAGAAAGAACAAAACAGAAGAAAGGGAGAGCAAGTAGTATGCTTCCATCTGCATTCAGAATCCAAAGTTCCTTCTTGGGATGTGGTTAGCATTTTCCATCATGAGTCTTTTGGAATTATCCTAGATCCTTGCATTGCTGAGAAGAGCTAGGTCTATCAAAGTCAGTCATCACACAATGTGACTGTTACTGTGTACCATGTTCTCTTGGTTCTGCTCATTTCACTCAGCATCACTTCATCTAAGTCTTTCCAGTTTTTTCTGAAGTCTGCCTACTTGTCATTTCTTATAGCACAATAATATTCCATTACATTCATGTACCACAACTTGTTCAATGTCCAATTCTTTGCCGCCACAAAAAGAGCTACTATAAATATTTTTGTACATGTGGGTCTTTTTCCTGTTTTTATGATGTCTTAGGGATACAGACCTAGAAGTAGTATTGCTGGATCAAAGGGTATGCAGTTTTAGCCCTTTTTTAGCATAGCCCTTTGGGCATAGCTCCAAATTGCTCTCCAGAATGGTTGGATCAGTTTACAACTCCACCAACAATGCATTAATGTTCCAGTTTTCCCACATCTTCTCCAACATTTATCATTTTCTTGTTTTGTCATGTTAGCTAAACTGGTAGGTGTGATGTGGTACTTCAGAGTTGTTTTGATTTGCATTTCTCTAATCAATAGTGATGTGGAGAATTTTTTTTTCATATGACTATAGATAGCTTTAATTTCTTCTTCTGAAAACTGACTTTAATTTCCTCTGAAAACTGCCTTCATGTCCTTTGACCATTTATCAATTGGAGAATTACTTGTATTGTTATAAATTCGACTCAGTTCTCTATATATTTTAGAAATGAGGCCTTTCTCAGAGACATTGCCTGTAAAAATTGTTTCCCAGCTTTCTGCTTCCCTTCTAATCTTGGTTGCATTGGCTTTGTTTAAGCAAAAACTTTTCAATTTAATGTAACTAAAATCATCCACTTTGCACTTCCTAATATTCTCTAACTCGTTTGGTCCAGGAATTTTTTATTTCTGTCTTTTTCTTCCTTGGGGGTGATTCACCAGTGGTATCTCTGTATATATTATTATATAATTTCTCTTTTTTTGAGGTGTGATTCTGAATTGCTTTTGAGATCAATTCATAATCTCACCAACAAGTGTGGTCTGTCTTTCTGTTACCCCTGCCCCAACATTGACTATTTCCATCTTTAGTCATATTTGCCAGTTTGTTGGATGTATAAGGTGAAACTTGAATTGTTTTGACTTCCTTATCTCTTATTAGTGATTGGGAACAATCTTTTATACGTCAGTTGTTTGCAATCTTTTATATGTTATTAGTTTTCAACTCTTTTGAGAACTATTTGTTCATATCCTTTGATTCAATGAGGAATGGCTCTCGGTCTTATATATTTTGTATTAATTTCTATGTATTTTGTACATGGAGTCCTAAAAATCTTAGTGCAATTTTAACTAATCTTAACCTTAATAGTGTAAAACTACTGTGAGAATTTTGGAATACCCTATATATCAAACCCTTGTTAGAGGTATTTGATGCAAAGGTTTTTTTTCCCCCAAAAATGACAGTTTACCTTTTTATCCTAGTTAACATTGATTCTTGTTGGTACAAAGTCCTTTCAGTTTCATGTAATTACAATTATCTGTTTTGTCTTTTCTGATTTCTGTCTTTTGTTTTGTTAAACATTCTCCTAGTCATAGTTGTGGAGGATATCTCTAACCATTTTCCTGTAGTTTTAAAAATGATGTGATGTTTATAGTTGAGTATCGATATGCTCTTTTGTGGTATATGGTGTGATCCTCTTAAGGATTTGTTCTGTAAAACTTAGACTCAGTCAAAAGGCTGTACCCAAGGACCTAGAAGGCCACATGTGGCCTTGAGGCCATCCTTGGTGTAAGGTGTTTAATTTAGTTAAAATCAATTTCTTGCCAAACTACTTTTCATTTTCCCCCAGAAGTAACTTAAGTAGAGTGTCTTT
>CM053625.1:157483635-157494819 GCA_028646595.1 Phalanger gymnotis | reverse complement strand
TCTCCCTCTCCCTCTCCCTCTCCCTCTCCCTCTCCCTCTCCCTCTCCCTCTCCCTCTCCCTCTCCCTCTCCCTTTCCTTCTCTCTCTCTCTCTCTCTCTCTCTCTCCCTCTCCCTCTCCCTCTTTTGCTTATCTAGTTTGAAAAGCCATCTTATGGACTAGGGAGTTTTCTTGAGGTCTTTGAACTGTGAACTTTCTGTGGAGGTATCAATATTTATATTGGAGGTATGTGAATACCCTCTGGCTTGATAGTGTTGATCTAAAAGTACAAATTTTTTTATAGGGAGTTTTATCTAGAGTGTTCAAGGTTGTGTTTGCATGGTAGAACATATTTTATCTTGCAGATGTTTCTAGTTCCTTGGAAGTAGAGAGACAAAAGCCAAGTCTACAGGGTTTCCCAGTTTTATTTCAAATTATATCCTTTTTTTTTTGACCAGATTTGTGATTTCATAGTGACTTTTGGCAATTTACAATGTTAGAGAGTTGTTTGGAGTAAGCACTTGGAGGTTAATGACTTGTTCGAGGACATACATCTAGCTTGTGTCAGAGACAGGACTTGAGTCATCCTGGCTCTGATTCCAGTTCTCTATTATGCCCGTCTGCCTCTCATCAAATTATGTATGGTTGACAAATTAGCAAAATACTTTATCAAAAATCATCTTGGTTTAGTTGGTCCCTTTTTTTAATTGTGTGATTCTTGCATCTCTTTTTTTCAGGGACAAACTGTTCTGTGAGAGCTTTTAACTACATGATCTCTTTGGTCCCTTCCATCTCTAAATACTATGATGTAATTTGTGGAATTAGTGTGTACCTCTAACAGAAGCATTACCTTAGTTTCTTTCATTGAAGACATTTTACCTCTAGGTGTCACTGTGGTTAATGAAAAGACTATTGCATGCGAATCTGGTGATGAATAATACAAAACTGTAGAAGTGCAGATTCTATTTTTTCTTTTGCAAAATAGAGCAGGTTCTTAAAAAATAGCATATAACAAAAATGTACATTAGTGTATGAAAACCATATTTTCTCCTATCTTATAGTGATGCATCTACTGTAGATGGTGCTGTCTGCCATGTAGTTGTTCAAATAATACAGTAGAAACCTAGATTAATAACTTATTTGCATATGCCTTGGGTCAGATGATTGCGGCCGAAGATGTGAGGAGAGTTATAAAAGTCACTCAGCCCAATTTAACCATTTTCATTAGATGCCTAATAAAGTATGGTTAGCTTTTAAGATGTGTGTTGGTTCTTTTTCCTGAAGCCGTTGTTCTACAGGTGTTCCTAAAGTCTGGACACATAGGCAAAAATGCATATTTTCAAGAAATTAAATCATTGAAATTTTCAAAAACATTTTATTTAATTGGAACGTTAACAAATAACATCTTCAACTTCAAATAACATCATATGATTTCATATTCATATTCCAAGAATGAATGTGCTAAAATTGACAGCAATGTGGAGTTACTGAGTTATTGTATCGAGTTCATGTGGATCTTGTAAAGTGCATCAACCTTTGCATCACAAATGATGGAAATCATATTGAAGGTGTTATTTGTTAATATTCCAATTAAATAAAATGATATTGAAAATTTCAGTCATTTCATTTCTTGAAAATATGCATTTTTGCCTATGTGTCCAGACTTTAGGAACACCATGTAGAAGGATCTCAGTGCATTTGAATTGGAATGCAACATGCTTGTTCTGGGTGACTGCTCTCTATGATGTTTGTATTGCTTCTTGGCAGTCTTCTGATTTTGCCTCCAATTGCTGTTTTTCTTTTTCTTTTTGTTATCTTTGCCAATTTGATGGGTGTATGTTAGAACCTCAAAGCCATTTCAATTTGTATTTCTCATTAATAGTGATTTGGGGCAGTGTTTTCCTACAGTGGTTGAAATACTCTACCCTCGTAGTTTCTCAACTTATTCACTTCACCTGACCTACTCTTCTACTTCACTTCAGCAGCATACAAACTTGGTCATAACCTTGATTTTTGCCATTACCCATAAATGCAATACTTCCATTTTTGTGAATTCTGAAGTTCTTTTATCTGATCATAATCTGTTGTAATTTAATTTCTCTCTGCCTGCCATCCTCCTAACCCTGTTCTTCATTTTTCACCTTGACCTCTAATCCCTCCACTCCTCAGTTCTTTCTCAGGACATCAACCATGCACTAGCTGTATTCTTCTCCCTTCCCTATCTTGACCCCTTGATGAAGCAGTTCAACTCTCTACTGTCCTCTTGATTCCTTTGCCACTTTACACTATTGAAGATTTTGTCCTGCCAAGCCTCTGCCTTGGATTATTCTCATCATCCATCGTCTTCTATTTGTGTACTGCTGGGTAAAGATGGAAAGAATCGTGAAACTGCTGACTGGATCCCTGCAGATTTATGTTGTATAATCTCAGCTCAGTCCTCACTCTGAGCATTTTCACTAGCTTTCTATCATGCCTGGGATTCTCTTCCTTCTCATCTCTACCTCCTACCTTCTTTGGTTTCCTACAAGACCTAGATAAAATCTCGCCTTCCACAGGAAGTTTTTCCTCATCCTCTGTTGATTATCTCCAATTTGTCCTGTCTGTGTTTGTGTATAGTTGTTTGCATGTTTTCTGTCCTGTTAGACCTTGAGCCTCTTAAGAGCAGTGAATGTCTGTCTTTTGTCCTTTCTTATATCCTCGGTTCTTAGCATAGCACCTGGAGTGTAATAGGTACTTACTAAATGCCTGTTGATTGATCACATGAATTTTGAATGGAATTTCTTTTCCATTCTATTCTTGCTGGGTATTATTGGGAGTCTGTAGAAAGGCTGGTGATTTGTGTTGGGTTTATTTTATAATAACTTTGCTAAGTTATTATTTTAGTTACTTCTTTAATTGATCCTCTAACTCATATCTGCAAAAGGGCTAATTTTGATTCCCCTTTGCCTGTGCTTACTCCCTCCATTTTTCTTGAATTGTTGCTTTAGCTAGGATTTCTAGAACTGTATCAAATAATAGTGGTAAGAGTAGGCATTCTTGTTTTACCCTTCATCTTATTGGAAAAGCTTCTAGCATTTCTATATTACACATAATTCTGACTCTTCTTCTATATAGGTCTTATTTACCATATTAAGGAATAGCTAATTCATTTATTTCTATGTTTTTTTAAAAATGTTTTTTAAAAAAGTCTATTATATTTTGCCAATAGCCTTTTCTAATGGCTAATCATTATTTTAAATTGTTATTGTTACTAATACGATCTCTTAGGTTTATAAGTTTCCTAGTATTTAACCAACCTTGTATTCATGGTATAATCCAATTTGGTCATAATATCTAATTTTTCTACTATATTGTTGTAAGCTCTTTGCTAAAATTTTATTAAATATTTTCACATTGAGACTCATAAGAGATATTGGTTTATAGATTCTTGGCTTTAGCTCTCCCTGGTTGGCTATCATGGCTATATTTGTTTCATAAGATTTTGGTTAGGATCCTTTCTTTACCTACTTTTGCAAATAGTTTGTGAGACAGCTAGGTGGCGTAATAGATACCATACTAGATTTGGAGGCAGAAACACCCAAGTTCAGATTCTGCCTCATATACTTAATAGCTATGTGACTATGGACAAGTCATGTAACCTCCTGGCCTCATTTCTTCATCTGTAAAGTGGAGATGATAATAATAGCATCTACCTCACAGGATTGTTGTGAGAATCAAATGAGAACCTGCAAAGAGCTTTCCAAACCTCAAAGTGCTATATAAATAGCTACTATTATCACTATTAATACTGTAATTTTTATTATTAATAATAGTATTAGAATGAACTATTCTTTGAATGTTTGATACAATTCACTTGTAAATCTATCTGGTCCTGAAGTTTTTTTCTTTCAGAGTACCTTTGTAGCGTATTAAATTTCTTTTTAGGAGATTGGGTTATTTAAAAATCTATTTCATGTAAGCTTAATCTGTGCATTTTGTATTTTTATAAATATTTGTTTGAAGTTTCATTTTTGCTAGCATATAATCTGGCAAAATAGTTGGTAATCATTTCTTTTTATTTGTTGAGGTCTTTTTCATTTTGAATTCTTACAGTTTGGTTTTCTTTTTTGTCAGAGTAACTATTGGTTTATTTCAGTTTTTGAAAAATTAGCTTGTGGTTTTATTTACCAATTGGTTTTTTAAACCAACTAAATGGTTTTTTTGTTATCAATTTTGTTCACTAATTTTTCAAAATTGACGATTTTTAGTTTAAATGGTTTTTTTCTTATCTAATTTTTTTTTTTAACTTGAATGCCCAGTTTATCGATCCTTTCTCTCTCTCTCTCTCTCTCTCTCTCTCTCTCTCTCTCTCTCTCTCTCTCTCTCTCTTTTTTCTTTTTGGCTGATGCACGTGTGCAGAGATACAGATTTTCTCCTGAGGACTGCTTTGGTATTTTCTTAATGTTATAAGCTGAGACTAAATTCTCAGAATTGCATGGTGGTCATTACTTGTTATAATATATTATGGTGCCCTGAATCCCAGGCACCAAAGGGATTTATGTAAAGATAATTTAGTTTATTAACTATCTTAGCAAATTATGGAGGTACAGGGTAAATTGGAGTATCATTTATGACTGTCTCATCTTCCTTTCTACCCTTTGGGGTTAAATCAGTTTCTTAATCTATTTTGAGGAACCTTCCAAAGGAAGATTTTTTTTTTGCTTGACTTTCCCTGCTTCTCTTTTGATGTTTCAGCCAGTATTTCATTTTCTTACTTTACTGAATTTGGAACTTCTTCTTTCTAAAGAAATTCATGGCCACATTTGTATAGTAGAATTGGCCAGAAATATTTAATTTAAATTGCTAGCTAGGAAAATCCAGTTTAATCTGTTTTGTCCTACAAAAAGTACATTCTTGTTTTTAGTTTTCACAATTCAGAGATAGCCATAGGCTTCATTTTGAGAAGGTTACAATTTACTTTATATTTTAAAGTAATGATTTGTATTACTTTTTTCAGATTATTTTTGAAGCTTCTCCAGAAAACAGAATGACTATATGGTTATTTTATTTACCAAAGCTAATCGAAATCATTACTTGAAAAGGCATAGAAAAGTGAACCATCTCTGTGCTAGTCATGGATATTTGGGGTATATTTTTATGATGTATCAAAATAGCAACCATCACCAAACAAGAGACATAAATGACTTTATTTAAATAAGACAACCAGCTTATGCATATAGGTATCTTTTTTAAATTGCCAAGCAAATATGTCCATTTTTGAAGTTTTAACAGTTACACTTGTAAAATGTATGTAGGGGACAAATATGAAACTTAAAATATGGAGTTTACCAACTATTGTTCAATCTGTGTCTCAAGACCTTTTTTTTTATTGTAAACATAGTAACTATCAAGACAAATAAGAATCAAGAATACAATCTTATATAAACCCCTAGCATATAGTAAAGTAAAAACAGACAGATTACCGAATAACAAACAAAAGTACATTTGCTCTATGTTCCCTGTACAAGCAGGGACCATGAAAATTATCAGAAGAGAGTTGAGGGGTAAGGTATGACATGTGCCATTTGGAATCAAGATAATTGGCCTCAGGTGCTGATGCTTAGAGCCCTTAAACACTGGAAAGGTTTTTTGTTTTTGTTTTGCTTTTTAAATAGGTTGTTTAAGATGTGATTTGTTGTTGTTGTTTTAGTGACAGGGGTTGCAAATAAAACCTGGCAATATTTTTTGTACAGATATAGACTATAAGCTTCTTGAAAGCAGGGACCATATGTCATATTCCTTTGCATACTCTCCATTGCATTCTATGTGATAACCTGTGAATATTGGCAGGCTAATTGACTGTTTAGAAATGTCTGCCATTCTTAGCAAGACATGAATCATCTTATTTAGGGGTGAAGGAGATTGTGGTCTGTAAAAAGAACAAGAAATCTTAGAAGTTTTTATTCTTTGAACAAAGATTCTGCTTGGAAAAAAAAAGTTCTCTATTCCATAGTCTTTAGTACCATGTTTGCTTTTTCCATTTCTTCCTTTTTCCTTTGTTTATCTTTACTTCCCCTAATGGTATAGACAGTAATCTCAAGAATGTTATTTGTCTGTGCCTTGAGACAATTTGTAATTACTGACATTGGACTATAGCATAGTCTAATTGTTCCTGGCTTGCCCTGACCCTGGGACAGTTGACCTCTTCTAGCTTTGATCAGTTCTTTGATTCTCTTTCCTCTAGGTCTGCTTGTACAGTTGGAGTTAGTTGTGTGGGTTGGGGGTGGGGGTGGAGCAAGGGAAAGGAAGACTTTGACGTGTATTTATTTTCCCTTCCCTCCCAACCCTAACATAAATAAGTCTCAGTGCATATCCTTAGAGTTTAGAGTGTCTTCTGACCCATTTAAATGAACGGCTTGTGGGTATATCCTTCCCCAGAAAGCAAAAATTATTCCTGATCTGTTGGTGTTGTGTGTTGAAGCATTTGTAGGTAGACTTACTCTTCTGCTTCCTTCTTCTTTCCCTTTTTGTTATTATCTTTATTCTTTTATTAATTAATTACTCATTTGTCCTATGGTGCTGGCTCAGCAAGACCTCAGTAGCAGAAGAAACTCCAACACAAAATTGAAAAGAACCTATTAAAGTTTACCTTGTCTTCTTCCTCTGCTGAAGGTAAATGTCCTCTGGCTGGAGTAAGAAGAATGCAATGTTCCATCATAGTTAGAGATATTGAGGGTGAGAATACAAAAAGGAAATCAAGACTTGAGCCTTTGGGTTTTGTTTTTTTTTTTAATAGCAGTGATGGCATTGAGCCATCCATTCACTTGGCTTGGGGCTAGGATTCTATTCTAGGAAAATAAGTACTTGCTTTTTATTTACCTGCTGGGAAGAAATTAACTAAAGTTTAGGCTGACCGTATTCATACCACTTGAGACTTTTTTGACCTCTGTAAATTTATGGCGGAGAGTGATGCTTCCCCCTCCCTTCTCTCCCTGCCACAAATTTACATCATGTTTGGCAAGCTGACTCACTGAGAGCTTTTTCTTTGCGCAGTGCCAGAACTTCACAGTAAGTGGGTAGGTAGGACTAGCCGTGACCTAAAAAACATTTATGCATTTTCTGGGTGTCCTTAATGAAAATCTGATTAAAATAGGAGAACTTACTGCCATCTTGAGGTTCAAGTTATCTCAGGAGAAAAAAATTCCAAGATCCTTTGTCTTTTGCTACTGAGATGGTAGTATCAGCAGGATATGTGTTAGGTGAATAAAGTAGAATGACTTGTGCTTATATCTTCCTCAGTTTGGATCCCTCAATTCAGTGGTTTGAGTGGCTTCTTGGTTCCTGTAACCTTTCTTCCTGATAACCACTTTTTGTACAAAATAAAATGAGAAAAAAAAATCAATTCACTCTTTCAAAAAACCAAACCAAACCATATACTTCCTAGATAGCTAGTATATTTGTATATTTGTGATTTGTATATATTTGATATCTTTTTTTATTGCAGATTGTTAGAACTCTTATGTATACATGTATGCTTTGACATAGGCACTGAATAAAGATTAAAGAACCATATTGCCTGGGTTATACACACAGCAGGGTGTTTGGCAAAGGTTAAGGTACTAGAAAAAATAGCAGGGAAGGGTGTAGGAGCCCATAATCCCAGAACCTTTCCCTTTCCCTTTTCCTTTCCCTTTCCCTTCTTTCCTTTTCTCTTCTTTCTAGCATGTGATGGTGGTGACACAGCAACGGTAGGGATTCTTGGGATGGTTTAGTTCTCTGCTGTTTGTACTCATTTTCTAGTTGTCAGCTTCTCTAAAGGGAGTAACAGGAGGTGAAATTCAAAGTCTGTTCTAACTTCTTTTGCTGTGTTGCTGAAGCTTATTTTGTGTTTTTGAGAAAAATATAAAATGTCCTGCTTTTTGCTATGGCTATATACCTTTAATTGTGCTGTTGACTGTTCTTTCTTTTTTGCTCCTTTTACACTTTTCCAAACCTAATAATCTCAACTTTAGTTTTCTAGTAGAGAGACAGGTGGTTAAGCATTTTTTTCAGTAAATGGGACAGGTGGTTAAATATGTAAGGAATGAGTGAAATTTTAAATAAGCTTTTCTACATAAAAGCTTTTATAGTAAATGTTCCTTCTATTTATATGACTTCTTTCTGTTCTAGGGATTGTTTCTTAGTGCAGTGGAGATTGGGATATATTGATGTGACCCAGTGGCATTACTGTGATGAAAGTAGAACACAGACATCTGTCTGTTTTGTCACTTAGTCTTACATTTATGAGTGCTTACTTCCTCTTGCCCTGTTTACTTATATTATGCACAGCCACTTGAGAAGGTCTCTTTTTAGTAACTCTTTCACCTGTGGGTTTCTCTGCTGTGCTGTTAACCCTCTTTGTTAAAGTTTAATTTCCAAAATAAATGATATGAGGTAAAAATACCTGCTGCTGCACACAGTTGTGTTATGCATTAAAAATGCATTAAAAACAAGTCTCCCTACTTCTCTCCCCACCTTTCAAATAAAACTAGGTTATTGTTTCTCATCCTGTAAAAACTAGATGTTTAGAATGGAAGTCAACTGCCTGTATTTTCTGAGTACCTTTTGTGTGTGTAAGACAGTATAATAATTGCTCTGGAAAATTTCATAGTTCCTGACTGAAGAACTTATCTACAAGGATTGGGGACTGTTTTCTATTTATAGGATCATTGATCCACAGGGAAGAAAAATCAAGGCCATACACAAAACAAAAGAGAAAAATCACACCTTTCATTTTCACAGATTCGTAGATTTTTCTTCAGAGCTGGAAGAGACCTTAAATAGAATTGAATTTGACAAACCCCTCATATTATAGAGAAAGGAATGAAGATCTAGAGAGATGGCATGAAATGCCCAAAGTTATCTTGAAGGCAGTCTGGCATAGTGGAGAAAGTGCTAGACTTGGAGGCAGCGTCTGGGTTCCAGTTTTTGCTCTTCCATTTACTTCCTGTGTAACATTAGACAAATCATTTTACCTCCCTGGACCTCAGTTTCCTCATTTTTAAAATGAGACTACTATTCATTTATAGGTGAGTTGCCGTCTGTATTGGTGGAGAGAGTTCTTACACTGAAGAAAACCAGATCATTGACATATTGGACTTGCCTTAGAAAACCCTCTGGCACCAAAGTTGTGATCCTATGACTTTTAGACTCGTGTTCCTTTTACTATACTAGGTTACCTCTGGTTTTTGTTGAATTTTGAGACAGATATAAAATGTTACACTCATCTGCTACTTGAATTAAAAGTAGAGCACATACCATTTAATAGACTTCAGTTTCATATTGTGGCAGCCAAGGAAGAGAGGAAAAAAGAAAGGGGAGTGGGTAGAAGAGACAGGACAGGATGAAATTGGAAACACCAGGAGAGAATCTCAGTAGGTATGGAAATGAATCTGATGGTAGAAAATAAACTGCTTATTAATCATGCTGTTCACTTGGGCTGTAAATACTAGTGTAAAGTATCATGACACTTCAAAATTTCAATCAGCTCTTTAGCAATTTAGAAAGCTCCTTTTGGCAGGTTATCTGCTTTGCTTTTCAGATTTAAAAGATTACTATTGAAACATCAGCCTATACCTTCTTTCATATTTTGCTTCCTGGATGCATGGCCAGATAGTTTGTCCATCACTACATAGATCTTTTATCTGTCAAACATCATGCATATGGACCAATGAACTGAGCCTAGAATTGAACAAGAGGAGGAGAGTAGGTTGGGTTGTCTTACTTCCTGTGTGGGAAAATAAAGGGTTTTTTTGTTTTTTGATGGCCCCAAGCTTTTCTTTAAAAAAAAAAAGGTCCATCTTTTTAACAATACTTTTTTTCCAGTGATGTTATTTAGCTCATTTAAGTTTTCAAAGTATTGATCAATGTTCCTGTACATTATCTGTACAGGAACATAGCAGATATAAGTAGACTACGGCGTGTTATAAACGTGGAATTCTGAAGAAGTGGTGTAAAGAATGTGATCCAAGAAATGTAGGACTGGAAGAAAGATGGGACATATATAAAGTGAGACAAAAGGATAAGTGATGAACAGCCCATGTTTTCCATTGATATCAATGCAATAGCAAAACAGTGAGAAGGAAGGAAGCCAGTAGAATTTATGGAATGACAGGGATAAGAGTTGTACAGTATGGACATGCATCAGTTGGTTGTGTTCTCTTTCAAGGTAATACTTGCTTCAGTGAAATCAGATCTTTTTCTTATTGTAGCATACTAAATTAGGGTTATCACTACAGTACTTTAAAGGGTATTTGTTTGAGCTCTAGGAGTCTTAAAATGTGGAGACCTGATTGGCTTCTCATACATATTTCAATTCCTATATTTGGTGGCAAAGGCCTCTTCAGATGAGTAATTATGTGATAATTTAATGCCGAACAAGGAAAGGGAAAAGGATTAAGTCCAAGCCTACGACTTAGGTGTCCAAGTGAAGCCTATTAAGAGGTATTTTTTTTAAACAAATTTTTTATTGATAGCTTTTTAAAATGTCACCAAGATTTGTCCTAACATTTGTTCCCATTCTTCCTCTCAGGGAGCCATCCCATATAAAAATATTTTTTTAAAAAAGAGAAATCAGTGAAATTGATCAATACTTTGAAAATAAATCTGAAAATATATCTATTGGACTACACCCATAGACTTCCCACTTCCATAAAGGTATGAGATTGAGATACATTCTCATTTTTCTTCTCTGGAACCATGTTTGTTCTTTGTGATTTCTCAACATTCACTTTTGATTTTTTTTGTGGTGGTGGTTGTTTCCTTTTATGTTCTTATAGGAGCACATGTTGTTTTCTTGGCTCTGCTTACTTCACTCTGTAGCAGTTCATGTAAATCTTTCTATGCTTCTTTATATTCATCATACTTGTCATTTTTTTTTATTTTTTTCCTGTGTGCTTTTCTTTTTTTTTTTAATTTATTTTTGACGTTTGGTTTTCAGCATTAATTTTCACAGGAGTTTGAATTACAAATTTTCTCCCCATTTCCTCCCCCCCCCCCCACTCCAAGATGGCGTACATTCTGGTTGCCCTGTTCCCCAGTCTGCCCTCCCCTCCGTCGCCCCATTCCCTTCCCATCCCCCTTTCCCTTCCTCTCTCCCCTCTTCCCTTCCCATCCACCCTCCCTAAGAAGTCAAGCAATTCAACATGGGCCCCATGCATATCATTATGTATAACCCTTCCACAATACT
>CM053625.1:157465483-157483135 GCA_028646595.1 Phalanger gymnotis | reverse complement strand
TTTTTAAGCTAGTGTTTTCTTCAGTGGTCTTTTGGACCTCCTTTTCCATTTGGCTAATTCTGCCTTTCAAGGCATTCTTCTCCTCATTGGCTTTTTGAAGCTCTTTTGCCATTTGAGTTAGTCTATTTTTTAAGGTGTTGTTTTCTTCAGTATACTTTTCAGTATTTTTTTGAGTCTCTTTTAGCAAGTCATTGACTTGGGGGCTGGGAGGTCCGTGTGGGATAGACCTTACCCAGAGACCATCCAGGCTGTCCTGGGGTGGGGCCCTGCTTCCCTCTGCCACTTTGTGGGTTCTGCAGCTCTAGAATTGGTTCAGAGCCATTGTTTTATAGGTTTTTGGAGGAACTTGGTGGGGAGCTCACGCCAGTCACTGCTTCCCAGCCGCCATCTTGGCTCCGCCCCCCCATACTTGTCATTTTTTTATAGCACAGTAATATTCCATTACATTCATGTGCCACAATTTTTTTAGTTGTTCTCCAATTAGTGAGTATCCACTTCATTTCCAAATCTTTACTATCACAAAAAATGGTGCTATAAATATTTTGGTTAAAAGATACTCTTTTCAGCTAGGTATAGGTAGGAGGCTCCAGTTCTGCAAATCTAGGTAGATATTGGGATAGTGGTATGATAGTTTCTGTATGAAAGAGGAAGGCCGAAAAACCATCCTTGCACAATTTCCATCTTTCTATGTTAAGGATTTTTTCTTTCTGCTTTTTTGGAGTTTCAGGGTGGTGATTTGTGGGGAACCAAGGTGTTATCTGTTAATAGCTGCTTCTAGATCAACACTTGGGGATTTTTGAACATTATAATTGATTCATGAGACAAAGGGGAACAATGGGTTATCAAGGAAAGAATCTGACTCATCCCGTGGTTGACTTTGGATCTTTCCTCATAGACAGAGGAGTCTGTTCTTCATAGTCTTCTGAGAAATTCTCTCCGGCACAGGTTGTGAACTCAGAGGAAGAATAAAGGTGCTAAAGTTTGTTCGTGGCCTGGATTTCTTATTTGATTCAATTATCTGAACAGTTCTCTAGGTTCTAAAACGTACAGTGTAAAAAAAAAAAGCAACAACATACATTGAACATTGATTGGGGACCTTTTGTTGAATAGTACTTCATATATTGTGGTACCTTGTGAATCTCTGAGACGGGCTAGTGGGCACTTGTCCAGGGCTAGATTAGGCTGTAACACATATATCCAACTTGGCCAAAACAATTAGTCCCTTCTTTTCTGAGTGGAATTAATCACAAATTTCTTAGACCTAAGGAATTAATAGGTATATATTCTTGCATTTTCTAGGCCATCATGTCAACAAGCTCAATTTCTTACTCTGTGGAAGCAAGCAGCGGCTTCTGCTACCCTATAAACTTGTCAAAGGATGGCACATTAATCTCTGGACACATCTCACTTATCTTTACGTCACTGCAATCACCATCTTTAAGCTTTTCTCTTCTCTTAACGCTTTGTACCCTGAGAACTCTTAGGTTGTTGAACAAATATGAAGAAATTTAGGAATGTGAATAATAAAATAAATTCTTCCTTTTTCACTCTGGCAGCAGGGGCAGAATTGGAGGGACTTTGTATCAAGCTGTGGCTACAGTCACTGCCAGGGTACAGGCATGTGTTTCCCTTGTACTGGCATAGCAACCAAAGTCAGTTGCCAAATGCCTGTTCTGTAGTCTCAGTTATGGTCCGTGCTTGTCAGTGCTACTATATAGATCAAATTTTGGGTTACTCTTTATGGTATGAAACTTAGAGCATCATCTGGGTAAAATGGTTAGAGTCTTTGTTGAATGGCTAAGTTGTCATGGAAGTAACATGAAGGCCAGGAAAATCTTGGCACCACAATTGCTTAAACATCTTGGGTCATACGTATAAAGTTATAATAACAATAACTGTCAGAAATAAACTGTTTCCTAATTGTTATTTTTAATGAACTTAGTTACTTTTGTATTCTGTGGCATGGAGTGTCATTTTCTGCAGTAGTAGCTCTGTCTTTCGTAGACCTCATTTATTTTTAAAGTTATTTCTTCCCAGTGTGTCTCAGCTATTATGTAGAACCATGCTGTGCTTCCAGAACAGTAATCAGGTTCTTGGGCAGAGAACAGAATGTCTCTGAAAGCTAATAGTTGACTTTGTTGTTCTGTGTAGCTATGAAGAAAGGATGGGAAAAAGTAATTGCATGAAGAATTTCTTGAGTGTGGTTTCAAAGGAATTAAAATTGAGTGAATTACTATTCAGAACCCTAGTAACATTACGCATTTATATGAGTTTGTTATCCCCAAATCTTAGAATAGATTAGCCAATGGCAGTTACCATCTAGTTTGCTGCATTAAGCTAATCAGTCATCATTAGTTTCATTGATTTGCTAGGCTTTTAGCCCGCCAGAGGGCCTTTACTACCTTAAAAGACTTTTTGACCTTTTCATTAAATCAAACCATTTCTAGCATATTAGTTACTTTATGATTTCCCTTATCCTCCCTCCCTAATTTCTTCAGCCCTTGAAAGGAAAAATAGGCATATTATTGACTATCAGAATTTTCTTTTATCTCTGACCCTGCAATCTTCACCATTATCACTATAATCCACTTATTATCTCCCTAATATGACTCTCACCTATAGGCCCTGACTGTTAACACCCTAGGACTGCTTTCTGTCTCAGTGAAGAACATAGAAGAGGCTTATAGTATGAAGTTGTAATTGCCACAATTTCAAGATCTCCTTGGGTTTTTTTTTTCTGCCTTGCATTGAATTCCATTACATTTTGACCACTGTGTGGATTGTAATTGCTTACTGCTTGTTTAATTTCTGACTTCTGGTTCAGGCTCAACCTTTATTTTCTAGATGCTTCCTGCCATACATGGCCCCTGAATTGTATTTTTTTTGTGTTGCATTGGCTCTCCTAATCCTAACTTCTTGCTCTCTCTCTCTGCTATTTACTGATATTCTTGATCCTGGTGTGACATTGAAATATAATTTACCTCTTCAATGTCTTTCTCATTTTTAGCAAATGAATGCCCCTTCTGCTTTACTGAGAAGACACAAGTGATGTAGCTTGAGTTTTCTTCCTTCTCTCTCTTCTAATTTCCACAGCCTCTTTTACTCTACTCCTTTCTTCCTTAGAAATTTTCTTTACTTATTAGTCTGTGTCTTTCCCATTCCCTTCCACCTCAGAGATTTAGGTGTTACTCTTCTTATCCAAAGTTAATCCCTCTATGTTCCTTTTTACTCTTTTAGGACCTTGTCTTCTTCCCTATCTTCCTTTCTATTTTCCTATCTTTAAACATGTTCAGATTCCCGCATTGCTTTCTATTCTCTACTAAATTTCTTGAAAGAGTAGTTTATGCTTATTACCTCCACTTATTCCTTAGTTCCTTGCAGTTTGGCTTCTGATCCCACAATTTTGCTGACCTGGCTCTCTGGAAAGTTACAGGTGATCTATCTCCTGATTTGTAAAAATTATGATGGCCTTTTCTCAGTTCTCATCTTTCTTGTGTGCTTGGCAGCCTTAGATATTGTTGATTGCTGACCTTTTCATGAAAATCTCTTCCTCTGATTTCTGTTACACTCTACTATTTAGATCTAGGTAGTTAGGCAGAAGTCAGCACCTTAGAATTAACATACCTAAAGCTGAACTTATTTGTAATTATCTGTCTCTCCCTTCTGCTGTCTCACAACTTTTGCTCTTGACTTCCCTATCTCTTCTAGCACTCACTAGTAACCCAGGTGCAGAATCTTGTACACATAATTTGAGTCCTTCATCTCATTTGTACCCCAATTAGCATGTCCACTCAAATTGCCAAGACTTGTTGAGTCTTCCTTTATGATTTCATGAACTCATAATTTTCTTTCTGAAAACAAAGAGAGAAACAAGTTGTCAGGAAAAGGCCTTTTCCCCACCCTCTCCCAGTTTTTTCCTGTTTCTTTGTTTAGACCTTTATATCTCTGTTGAAGGTAGAGAATTAGTGGATTTGGTAGTAGAAAGAGAGAGCTGGCAGTTAAGAACTTTGTGGTAGTGACGGGAAATACTGAATTAGAGATTTTAGACGTGAAAATGTCTCATGATGATAAGATCTAGTCTATAGCCATGTTGTTGTTGAGTAGGTATATGTTTAATGTAGATTAGAGATGAAAGTTTTAAAAGTTCAGGAAAATGAGGAACAGTGACCTCAAGAAGTTTGAAGGTTTTACTCTGAGAAGGTTTTATAGTGATAGAATAAATTTTACTGGTGCCAGAGTCTGATATTTATTTTTAAGAAACCTAGTAGATAGAATACATGAGATAGGCTGAACGATTAAATACAGTCCTGAAGGACTCAGTAGGGGAGAGATTCTTTTGGATGGATGAACAGTTATTTTCCACTTCTTCCCTGGAAGTTTCGAACAGAGTTCCCATAGGGCAACTCCATCCATCCCTACTAATGTCTGTAAACGAGTTAATAAAATCCTAATTGACAGAAGCAAAGGCTGCTGATAGCTATTAGAAACATGATCATTGCTTATGTTAATATTTACAGTATAACAACAATATGCTGTGTGTTGTATGGACCAGATAATTAGACCCAGTTTCTTCTCATTGGACTATTTTAAGTTGGGGCAGACAAGTGAGACAACATAAGAAATGAGGGGAATCTGCGCAAGATAAGGAGAGTAAAGATGTAATAGTGAAATGAGAAATAATTAGTATTGAATACCTGTGAGGTAGCTTCAGAAACTTAGTCATGTTCGTGAAAGTGACATGTTTTTAGGTATTTGAAGAATAAGGGTAATAAGGAGCTGATTTATCATATGTGTTTTATAAAGTTCTAGGAACAAAAGTTAAGGAAGAATGCATCAGTGATAGAAATGGAAACTCATGTTTTCTGTGGTATATATAATTTATACAATATGTTTATGTAGGGCTTTTCACTTTGATTTTTTTTAAATTCTCAAATAAATGAACATCAAAAAAATTTCAGTATCCAAAGTAGAAAAGAAAAAGAGGATTATATGTGGAACTATGATTATCTATGTATATATAACTGTTGTTTTTTTTTTTAAAGAAGTTTATAAGACATAACATGTGACTTTCAAAGCTGTCCTGCTTTGCATATTCTTATGTGCTTTTTAAAAAAAGCCTTCATTAACCTCGTTTTGTTTGTTTCTCTTCTTTTTTTCCTTTGGCAGTACTGTTGCTAGATCCTTGGCACTCCCCCTCCGCCCCCCCCCCCCAAAAAAAAACCCAAACCCAAGAAAACCACAATCCTTTTTCTAAATAAGCATGGTTTAGTGACACAAATCCATACATTTGCCAAGTCCACAAATTTATGTCTCATTTGACGTTTTGAATCTTTTACTTCCTATCTAAAAGTGAGTAGTATATTTCATTATCTAGTTGGTTGGTTATTGACCATAGTTCTCAAGTCTTTTAAAGTTGTTTTTCTTTACAGTGTTGTATAAATTGTATAAATTATAATTACTGTAGAAATTGTTTCTTAGTCCCTTTAGTTCTTACAACACAATAATACTATATTCATTAATATACTATAATTTGTTAAGTCATTCCCCAAGTTGATGGGCACTTTCTTAATTTTCAGTTCTTTGCTATGACAATCAGAGCTGCTAAAAACATTTTTGTATGTATGTGTATAAGCCTAATAGTGGTATTGCTTGGTCAAAAAAGTTTAGTAATTTTGGAGGTATTGTTTATCTTTTCATCCTTTTTTTTTTTTTTTTTTTGCAGGGGGGTAGGGCAGGGCAATTGAGGTTAAGTGACTTGCCCAAGGTCACACAGCTAGTAAATTTATCAAGTGATGAGGCTGGATTTGAACTCAGGTATTCCTGACTCCAGGGCCAGTGCTCTATTCACTTCGCCACCTAGCTGCACCCCCCCAATTTTGGGGGTATTGTTACAGGTTGCTTTTCAGAGTATCTAGATTTACTACCCTACACACAGACTAGTGTGTCTGTCCTCATGCAGATTTTCCAAGAGTTGTCATTTATTTCCTTTTACGTTTTTTCCAATCAGATGAGTTTGAAGTGGAACGTCATAGCTGTTTTAATTTTTCGTTTCTCTACTAGTGATTTGGCAGATTCTTTTTCTTTTTTTTAATTGAATTTTATTTTCAGTGCTGAATTTTTTCTCCCTCTTCCCCTTTACCAAGCAGACCAGAAAAATAGAACCCGTTACATATATGTATAGTCATGCAAGACAAATTCATGCATTATCCAGGTAAGAGAAAGAAAGAAAAGAATGAAAAGAAAATATGCTTTATTTTGTAGTCTGAATCCATCAACTTTCTGTTCGGAGGTAGATGGCTTTCTTCATCGTGAGTTCTTTGGAAATGTGGTTGGTCATTTTGTTGATCATTCACTAAGTCTTTCAGAGTTCATTATCTTTACAGTATTCTTGTCCTTATATACATTATCTTTCTGGTTCTGTTCACTTCACTTTGCATCAGCTCATACAAATCTCAGGTTTTTCTGAATCTGTTCCTTTCATCATTTCTTTCAGTACAGTATCTCATCACATTCATATATCATAATTTGTTCAACCATCTTTCCAGCTAATGGGCATCCTTTCAGATTCTAATTCTTTGTCACCGCAAAAGGAGTTGCTACAAATATTTTGTTACAAATGGGTTCTTTTTGTCTTTCTTTGCTGGGTCACAGGCTATGCACAATATAGTAGCTTTGGGGATTTAGTTTCAAATTGCTTTCCAGAATGGTTGAACTAGTTTACAGCTCTGCCAACAGTGCATTAGTGTGCCTGTCGCATGGTTCCTCCAGCATTTGTCACTTTCTATTTTTGTCATCTTAGCCAAACTGATGGATGTAGGGTGGTACTTCAATGTTGTGTTAACATGGTAGTTCTCTATTAGTGATTTAGAACATTTTTCATGAGACTGTTGATAGCTTGGATTTCTTCCTCTGAAAACTGCCTAGTCATATCCCTTGACCTTTTATCATTTGGGGAATGGCTCTTATTCTTGTAAATTTGATTCCATTTCCTACATAGTGCTTAACACAGTACTTGGCACATACTAGATGCTTAATGTATATTGATTAGTTGGTGAATATATCTTAGAAACAAGACCTTTATTGGAGAAATGCATTACAAAATTTTCCTCCCAGTTTTCTGCTTTTTATTTAATTTTAGTTGCATTTTTTTGGGTGCAAGAATCTTATAATTTTATGTAATCAAAATTACTGATTTTTTTTTTTTTTACCTCTCTATACTTCTCTACCTCTTGGCTGGCCATGACTCCTTTTCTCTTATCCATAGATCTGGCAGGTAATTTCTGCCATATTCCACTAATTTGCTTATGATGTCATCTGTCTTGTCTAAACCATATATATGTGTTTTGAGTTTATTTTGGCGTATATTGTGAGAAATTGCTCTGTACATCGTTTCTCCTAGACTACTTTCCAGTTTTCCCAATAGTTTCTGTCAGATAGTAAACTCTTGTTCCAGTAGCTGGAATCTTTGGGTTTATCAAACACTAGATTATTGTACTTCCTCTGTATTTTGTGTGCCTAAATCTATTCTAGTGATCCACCAGTCTTTTCATCATGAATCCTTGAAATCAGTCCTCCATTTGGTTAAAGATCCATTTTTCCCCTTGTAGTATTATACTTAGTTTTAATGAGTAAGTTATTCTTGATGGTAAGCCTAGATTCTTTGCTTTCTGGAATATCATATTCCCAGCCCTCTACTCTTTTATATCAGTGGCTGCTAAATCTTGTGTGATCCTGATTGTGGCTCCTCAGTACTTAAGCTCTTCCTTTCTGGTTGTTTGTGGTATTTTTTTTCCTTGACTTGGGAGCTCAGGATTTTGGCTATAATATTCATGGGAGTTTTCATTTGGAGATTTCTTTCAGGAAGTGACAGTGTGTTCCTTTGATTTCTACTTTGCCTTTTGGTTCTAAGATAGTGGAACAGTCTTTTGTAATTTCTTGAAATATGTTGTCTTTTTTTTTGTTTCTCCTGACTTTGAGATAGTCCAGTGAATCTTAAATTATCTCTCCACAATCTGTTTTCCAGGGCAATTGTTTTTCCTATATTTCACATTTTCTTCTATTATTTTGGTCTTTTGGCTTTGTTTTAGTATTTCTTGTTGTCTCATGGAGTCGTTAGTTTCCATTTGACCAGTTCTAATTTCAAGGAGTTATTCTCCTCAGTAAGGTTTTTTTACTTGTTTTTTTCCAAGCTGTTAATTCTTTTTTTTCATATCTTTCTTCCCTGGTCCTTTTTTTTGGAGGGTGGGGGTGGGGTGGGTGGGTGAGGCAGTTAGGGTTAAGTGACTTACCCAGGGTCACACAGTGTCAAGTGTAAGTGTCTGAGGCCAGATTTGAACTTGGGTTCTCCTGACTCCAGGGCCAGTGCTCTATCTATGCTTTTTCCATTCTGTTTGTGTTTTCAGCTTCCCCGTTGCTGTAATAGCAATTTGGTTTTGTTGTTGTTGTTGGTTTTTTTGGTGTTTTTACTTATTCTTCCAGGCTACTTCTTGACTTTCGCTTTATGTTAATATTGGGCTGTTCGCGAAGGTTTAAAATTATTAGACTTTAATGCTCCCATGAATCCTTTGTTACTGATTATTGCTTTTGCTGCTCATGTGTGACATCTTCCAGGTAACTGATGATGCTCCATGTTATAAAAACAACACTTCCTTGACCCAGACCTCAGGACATGTATGTAATATTAGAATGCTAGTTAGTTAACTTTACATTCTAGTCTTTTTCTCTTTCTTACCTAGTAGAAATCTTGTACAGATGTATCTTGCTTCAAGCCATTCTGATAAGAGAGACTTCTCTTCCCTTCACTAACCTTCTCTTTGTCTTTTCAGACATTCCTCTTAAGGACCAAACCTTAATTTGGTCATCTGCTTTTTGCTTTTTTCTCTGTGTTTTCTCTTTTGCTTGGAAAGCATATTTTTTCCTTTAGGTTCACCTATTCAGAGGATTCCCTAATTCAGCAGTCCTGACCTATCTTCTGAGCTCTGAGCTCTAGTTCCTTTTTCCTCCTGAGCACTGAATCATAGTTTTTTAGTGCTGGAAGGAACCTTAGAGGCCATTTTAAAAATGAGAAAACTGGGACATTCAGGGGTCAAGTGACTTGACCAGGGTGATACGGGCAGAGTCAGTATTTGAACCCCTCTACTCTCTCCACTGTACTGTGCTGCCACTCGTTTCTGCTTACATATTCTATTACCCAAAACTATGATTCTTTGTCTAGAATCAAACCTACTATTATCCTCTCAAAACTGCCCTCCTGCTGCTAGCAATATCCCTATTGTTGACATCTTACCATATCCCCAGTCATCTAAGCTGCATACCTTTGTTTCTCATCCAGTTACCAAATTTTATTCTTTCTACCTTGGTTTTCTTTCCTACATTTGTCTTTTCCGTTCCATGCCTCTCACTACCACCATAATCCAGACCTGGCTTTATTGGAGGAACTTCTTCATCGGTATCTCTGTCCACATTATCATAGCCATTGTCGCTTGCAAATGTTTGACTACCATGTTTAGAGCACTCATGTTTCCAGTAACTTCCCCTCTACAACCCTTTTACAGCCCTCTTCCATTATACTTAGTATACTTTATTCATGATGTATACTTTGATCATGGTCACTCCACTTGTTTAGGGAAACTTAAATGGCTCCTCTTTGGTTGCCAGATGAGTCAATCAGCAATATTTTTCAAAACACCTACTGCGTGCTGGACTCTGTTCTAAGCGCAGGGGATACATAAACAAAAATAAAAACTGTTCCTGCTCTTAAAGAACTTAGATTCAATGGGGGAGAAAAGATGTGTGTGTGTGTGTGCGCATGCACGTGCGTGTATAAAAATAAAATATATAAATATATATAATATACAAATATAACATATACAAATAAATAAATTGATTTAAAAAATCAAACTTAGTCTGTCTTTAAAGGCCCTCTCAATTCAGTCTCCCCCACCCAACATTATTACAAACTCTAATCTAGTGAGACTGATCTCCTCACAGTTTTCTGAGCGTACTTTGCTCATTTTTTCATGCATTGTTTATGCTATACTTTTTTCCTGAAGGGATCTCCCCTCTTCTCTGATTTTTATTTTTTATTTTTTAAAAGGATGTGCATTGCATTTTTGTTTCCATTATAAAGTACATTTGTTCAAATATACAAACAAGTGTACTTTAATCTGTCTGTTAGTTTATACAATGTCCAGTTTGAAGATTGCCACCCATCTCCACCTTCTCATTCTGTGCAACTCTTGTCCATAGTCCGGGGGGGTGGGGTGGGGGAGGGGTCCATTCAACATGCCATTGGGGCCCTTTCTCTAAACACTTTGACATTGCATGGATATTAGTGAAGCACGCACCTTTACTTGCTACATGATTGCATACCTCTTTTAAAAACATTTCAAATCTCTGCCCCCCCCCCCCCCCATAACCTTTAAGTTTGAATTTGACAGACACCAACAAACTTGAAAGTTTACAAAGTATACAAAGAAGATGAGTACATCCTGGAGGTGACAGAATTCTGAAAGATGGTGAAATTAAAAGTCTGACCATAATTATGTGGTTGAAGTGGGGTAGAGAAGGAAACGCAATAGAAAAGGTTGAAAAATTATGGAAACATATTGTTGGAGGAGTTGTCAAATTGAATAGTGAAGTTTGTAAGGATGTTGGCAGAAGATAGAGTGAAAAAAATAGTAAACTAGGCCTAAGTCATTTCACTTCTCTGGGCCTGAGCTTCCTTATCATAGTAGAGGGGTTAGACTAGGTGGTCTTTAATAAGGTATATAACTAGCACTAAATCCTTTGTTCCCAAAATCCAAGATTAGAATCCAGGTATCCTAACTTCAGTTGTCTTTGCCTTTCCCTGATGGAAACTGATTTTTTCCCCCTCCTCTGAACTCTAGTCCTTCATACTTTTTCTACTTATACTTATGGTGGTGCTTTCTGTGTTTTTGTCTTTCTCAGCATGTGGGACTGATTTGAAAGGGAGAGGGGATAGAAAGGTGAGGTCTAATGCTACTTTATTTATTGATAGTATTATTTATTGCTAGTATCATCTTGACATAGGAAGTATGATAAAATCATTAATTGGTTTCTTTAAAAAAAACCCATACATTATTTCCTTTATTCTTTATTCATGTATATTGGTAAATAGTTGGTATTTTCTTCATCAGTCATATCATAGCTCTTCCAGGCTCTCATCTTGTTCAATTTTCATTTGTTTTTATTGAAAAATCTTCTGTAGATGATCTACCCAATGTACAGGGAGGTTTTTTTTCCTCTTAACCTTTGGTACTAGTGTACTACTGGCTTGTTCTGGGAAGGGAGGTAGATCACAGTCAGCTGCTTTGAGGGTTAGGCAAGTGGGGAAAGGATAAAATACTGTCTGCACTTGAGGGACTTGGCTTCCATTGTCTTCAAAGCATTTGCCTTGTTGTTTTAGTTTCTTTCTGGGGCTGATAGTGGCTCTGGTAGGAGCTGTTTTAGTTGTGGTGAAGAGTGCCCTCAAATGGGCCCCTAAATTTCAACTACACCTATTTCCCTGACAACCAGGGAGAAGGCTCCTATTATTTTAAATTAAATAAAAAATTTTAATTTGAAGAACTATTTATCAGTAAGTTGATCCCTTTTATTTTCTCTCTTCTAGAGTATCATTCTTTGCACATCAGTATTGAAGCAGCTGTTTCTGTTGTACGTAGATGAACAGGTTTGGGTTTCTGTTAAAAATAAGCATATTGTAGCAGAACTTGGACAGAATAGTATGATCTTGAATTCTAAGTTGTTTTTGTACTGAAAATAACTTTTAAGTTTAATGGACTTTTGTGTTTGCTGGCCTGTACTACAGCTCGTGTTGATCTTCTTAATAAGCTTATCAGTTCCATTTTATTGATGAGGAAACTTTAGATCTATTAGAAAGTTGATAAATGAGGGTTACCATGTTACGCACTCCTGGAATTAAAAAAAAAAAAGAATGCATTCTAAACTTAAATGCCAAAAAAGAACATTATTTCTATGTGGCAAGTAGAACAGAAAAAGAGGATTATATGTGAAACCGTGAATCTTATTATCTATGGCTTGCATTAAAAAAATGTATATAATAAATTGGTCATGTGATGGTCACTGCTATTCTCCTCATCTGTTTCCTTATGAACTTTCCTCTGTTCTCTTCTGTGAGTTAAAAAAAAATTTTTTTAGTCTTCTCACATCCAAATCCCCTCCTCTTCCATAACATTATTGCTCTCTCCCCTCTTCCCCAAATATTTATAATTAGGGAAAAAGAAAAGCAAAATCTTTGTAATAAATAAGCGTAGTCAAACATAACAAATTCACATATTTGTGATTTCTAAAAATGTGTATCTTTGCACTTAAAAAACACTTTTTCATTGTTCCTTTGGAGCTGTGATTGGTTATTGCATCAATTAAGATTCCTTTTTTTTTTCAGTTTTGATTAAATTGTTTTTCAATCAATAAGCATTTATTTTTTCCTCAGAGAGGCAAATGGAGCAGTGGATAGAGTGCTCAGCCTGAAGTCTGGAAAACCTAAATTCAAATCCAGCCCCAGATACTTACTAGCTGTTTAGACTTGGGGCAAGTTTTTTAACCTCTGTTTGCCTCAGTTTCTTCTGCTGTAAAATATGGATAACAATAGCATCTACCTCACAGGGTTGTGAGAATAAAATGAGATTCTTTTGAGTAATTATGAAACTCAGTAGGAGGCTTAGGCAGTGTTCCAAGATTTGAAGCAATGCAATTCCAAAACAGAAGCATTGGGAGGATCAGCATAGGAAAATCCATTTTTGACAGATTCCATGCTGGACTTCATCTGTGATACAGGCAACATCTTTGGCTAACATAGTTCTGATTGTTTTATCGTTGCTTGCTAGAATTTACTTAATTATTGTCATCTGTAAAGAATTTGTGCAAAATGAAAAAAAGTTTTCCTCTTAAAATTTGTATAAAGGGGGAATATCCCAGAAAATAAAATAATTTGAAGTTGAAAATGACATGATCACCTTTGGTTTGGAAGTTGGATGAGAACTAGCATCATCTCTGATGTTAGTAAATAGGAACAGAAGAGAACATTACAGACATTAACAACTCATCTTTTTATTTTGAGTGGGTGTTGAAATGTAAACATTTACCATAAACATTTACACTTTATAGGCAGAGGTATATATGCTTTGTTGTTTCAGTGGCAGAAGGTATAATTTATATTGTCTCTAACACATTAAGTACCTATTATGAAAAAGAAACTAAAGAAGATATAAAGAAGTAGGGGAGTGTAATGGCAAGCAAAGTGGGACTTTTTGTTTTGCTATTTTTTCTTTTGAAGTTCTAGTTCTTCTCAGTACTAAGGTAATCAAGTGCCTTTGATTTAGACTTGCCTTTGTTTGAATCAAGAGTCTTTGATTAATCGAGAGTCTTTGATGACCTGCTTAAGTCACAAGAAAGTCTAAGTCACATGAGTTCGAGTCACATGGTTGTGACACTCTCTGTGGGCTGACCCTGAAGAAGTGTATATATACTCTGAGGTTAGCATTTTGCTTTGGGTGCACATTCATTGGAAGAGGGTTCCTGTGATTTCACCAGATGAAACTCTAGGTAGCCGTTAGGGAGCCCCCTGGCTTTGAAAATCCAGATGTTGGTGCTAATCTGTCTGGTAACTATGTATGTATTGCTCTGGACAGACAGAAGCCCTGTCTGCTGATTTGTGTTATTTGTTTTGGTTATATAATTTTAGCTTGTAATTTCTTTTTGTGTTTTCTTTGAAGTTCAGAGTGCTGACTTTTCCCCCTAAACTAAGTGAATGATATATGTATGTTTAATTAAAGTGAGATTGTAAGCTCCTTAAAGTTGCTTTCCTTAGAAAAGTAGATCAAAGAATCTGTGCTTGCAGCTCTCCTGTGTGCTTGTGTTATTGGCCTTACACTTCCACAGCAGCTGCAAGCAGCATTGTTGTTACAGGGAAGTAATAGGTATCTGTATAAATATAGTACAAAGTAGAGTATTACAAAATGTTTGAGAATTCATTGGAGGGAGAGATCACTTTCAGATAGAGAATAAAAGAAGACTTAATGGAAACTTTTGATCTGGGCCTTAAATGTAGAAAGAAGACATCAGGGTCCAAATAGTGATAGGAACAAAGCTATGGAGGCAGGGAGTTGGCAGTTGCTTTGAGTGACAAGTACTCTAGTTTGGCCAGTTTATTCTCCTTCCAAACTCCATTTTGTTCTACTTCACATTAAGGATTGATTCAACTTATACTTCTTAAGAACCCTACTGTATGCCAGACTAAACTAACTTCTGATGATCTCAATGAAAACCATAGGAACTTACATTCTAGGAACTTACTTTCTACTGGAGGGAAGTAACGCATGTTCATGTGAATAATTTGGGAGAGGTTTAGGGAGTTGAACACTAGCAATTGGAAGAATTAGGGAAGGCTCTTGAGGAGATGGCCCTCGAGCTAAGCCTTGAAGGAATTTAGGGGTTCTGAAGGCGAGACATAAGGATGGCACAAGAAGGGTGCAAAAACATAGACGCGGGAGATGGAGTATTATGTACAGCGACAGCAAATAGTCTAATTTGGCCAAAGTGTAATGTGTAGGAAGGAGAATAATGGGAACTTGCCCTATGACAGTAGAATTGAGTCAGATTTTAAAGGTCTTTAATACTAAACAAAGGTCTGTTATTTTATGTTGGAAGAAATAAGGAGCCACTGAAGCTTTTTGAGCAGGGGAATGACATGATCAGATCTGTGCTTTTAAAATATCAATTTGTTATCCATGGTGGTGGCTGAATTGAAATGGGGAGAGACTGGAGACTCAGAGACTAATTAAGGGGTTATTGTAATAGTCCAGCAAAGAGATAAGGCTCAGAACTAGAGTAGTGACTGTGTATTTGCCAGAAAGGGGACAGATAAGAGAGATGTACTAGATATAGCACAGACAGGACTTTGAAACTGATTGGATATAGAGTGTGAAGAAGAGTGAAGAGTCCAAGATGAACACCAGGCTTGTCACCTGAATACTACCTTTGCATAGGCAAGTTAGGAAGGTGAATGACTTTAGAGGAAAAGTTAATAAGTTTGGAAATTTTGAGTTTGAGAACATAGAGTTGGAGATATCTAGCAGCCTGTTGGAGCTCAGATCCATGGAAGCTGATGAAATAACCAAGAATGTATTTTGTACAAAGACAAAAGTGTATATAAAAGTACACTCAAGAGTGGATGGTCCAGCAAAGGAATGTGAGTAGCAGTTGTCAGACACAAAGGAGAACAAGAGAGAACAGCATCATGAAGAGTTAGAGAGAAAACCTTTTAGTTATGTTTATATTCTTTTGAATGTAGTTATATTTTATGTTTCAATTTAAAAGAAAAGGAAAGAAAAATCCAGATAAGAGAGAGTATCTAAGTAAATGGGGATAGTTAGCTGTGTCAAATCCTAGGGAGAGGACAAGAAAGATGAGGAATGGTAAAAGGCCACTGCATTTAGCAGTTATGAAATCTTTGGTTACCTGAGAATGATTCAGTCTGGGTGGTGTTGGAGTCTGAAAGAGAAGGAGCAAGTTCCTGAGAGTGGTGTAGATTAAAATAAAAACAAGTTGAGGTGAGGAAAACAAAGATGAGACCAGAACCCATTGGTAGTATAATAAGTCAGGGATGAGTAAAAGGAATTTACTGCAGCATTGAGGGCTTAGTTGGGTTGCATAAATAAATTTGTTAGTGGACCCAGCCAACACAGTTATGTGGCTGTGATGTGATACTCAATTACCTTTAGCAACTTCTGTGGTTTCTTACTTTTTGAAGAATAAGACCAATTTCCTTATTCTTACCTTTGGCCCTAGATAGTCTGGTTCTAACCTGGCATTCCAGTCTTACCTTGCATATTTCTTCTTATGTAATCTAGATGCATCTAGGGAATTTATTTTGCATGCATACATTTGCAGAAGAAATAGCTTTTGAGCTTTTGTTTCCTTTTGAAATACGAATTTTGAACTACTAAAAGATATCGGTCATGCTATTGCTGTGACTGTATTCAATGAATTAGTCCTTGTCATCTTGGAAGGAGATCTTTAGGGACGGGCCCCCTAGGCACCTGTGCTTAGGCTTGTGCTGTTAAAATTTTTAATCAGTGGTGTACCAATGGCATTTTTATTAATTTTGTAGATGATACAAATCAAGGAGAGCACTAGCTAACACATTTGGTGACAGAATCAGTTTCTAAAAAAGACCTTAAGTTAGAAAGTTGAGATTAAAGATTTAATTTAATACTAATAAACATAAAGTCTTTCACTTCAGTTCAAGAAATGGTTTCATAGTAAGAGATGGAGAGACATGGCTAAGCAGCAATCTATCTGAAAAAGATCTTAGGGTTTTAGTGGATTGTAAGGTCAGTAAGAGTCAATGGTGTGTTTTATATACCATAAGGTATACAAAAGGTATACAAAAAAGCTAATTTGGGGCTGCATTAAAGTCATGGTTGAATAATAAGGTGACAGTCCTACTTTATTTTACCCTATTGAGATTGGGAACCACAGTTAAGAAAGGACATTTATGTATTGGAGAGGAGGCTAATCGGAATAGTGAAGGGCTTTGAGTTCCTTCTCTGATATTATATGCATGACCTTGGACTAGTCATCTAACCTCACTCAGCCTCAATTTTATCATCTTTAAAATGAGAGGGTTGGACTAGATGACCTCTGAAGGGCAACTTTTCAGGTCTAGATCTATGATCTTTATCTTGTTTATACCATATGAGGATTGATCAGAGGAACTAGGGATATTTCTGTTGGAGAAGAGAAGAGCAGTGGTAGACTTTATTTTATGTGAACTTCACTGCCACCTTGAGAATTAAGTAGTGCAGATTTTATCTCCATTATACACATTTACTTGAATAGGTTTCACTGCTAGGAACAAATGAATGAAAAAGGATTTATTAAGCACTTACTGTATACCAAGTACTGTGCTAAACTCTGGGCATACAAAGACAAGGAAGGTAGTGCCTGTCCTCGAGGAGCTTACAGCCTAATGGGTCAAACAAACATGTAAAGGTGAACAGGCAGATGAATGGTTTGGAAATACGTAGAGGCCTGTTTTGGGGAAAAGCTTATTTATCAGAGCACAGGGTCCAGAAAAAGGTGTCAGAGGAGTAAGGAAGGAGAAATATCCAAATACAGAAATTGCTCAGAAGGGGCAAACTTTCATATGATTATACCTCTTCAGCTATGAGACCTTAGAGGCCATCTAGTCCAATCTTCTTATTTTGAAAATAAGGAAACTGAGGCTTAGAGAGCTTTAAGTGATTTGCCTATGGTCACATTGGTAGCCATATATAATTACTGTTAGAATTACAAGTTGGGTTTTGAACTCAGGTCCTCTTACTCCAGAAACTTGGATTCTCTGTGTTGTATTGCACTTTGAACTCCATTGCTTTTTCAACCATACAGTATTGTCTAACATTTTAACTGATTTTACCTGAATCAAAGCCCTAATATGAGGTATTCCTAATGAGTTTTCTTTTTTTTTTTTTAAATTTATTTTTGACATGTTTGGTTTTCAGCATTGATTTTCACAGGCGTTTGAATTACAAATTTTCTCCCCATTTCTTCCCCATTCCCCCCCCCCACTCCAAGATGGCGTACATTCTGGTTGCCCTGTTCCCCAGT
>CM053625.1:157451757-157464983 GCA_028646595.1 Phalanger gymnotis | reverse complement strand
GTGGAGCCCTGCTTCCCTCTGCCACTTTGTGGGTTCTGCAGCTCTAAAATTGGTTCAGAGCCATTGTTTTATAGGTTTTTGGAGGAACTTGGTGGGGAGCTCACGCTAGTCACTGCTTCCCAGCCGCCATCTTGGCTCCGCCCCTAATGAATTTTCTAATAAAGAACTGGAGTATTCCTAGAACTACCTGAAGTAGATCGTTGAGAGACCAGAGTTTTCAGAATCTTATAGGCATTGGCTTGTACTGCACTTGTACTAATTCTAAGACACTAGAAGCTAGAGTTAGGGGGTGGATTAATTGGATAGGTTTGAGAACAGTGCAAGTAAATTCACCTGTAAATATGTTAAGAAGAATCTTGAGATGTTAATTTTCCCCCCTATTTTACCCAGTAGGCCTTCTCTGAGTCAAACATAACAGAAATTTTTTTCAGAACTTTTTTTCATCATATTTATCTTGGTTAATGAGGGGAATTGATTTGCGCCCTGGGTGTAATGGCAAGTGGCTTTACTTTTCTTCCTCTGGAATGAAAACAATGTAGCTTTAGCAACTAAAATTGTTACATAAACTTTGGATTTTCTTCAGGGGGCCATTCAGCCCCTCTGAGCCTTCATTTCTAGGTAACTGACCTTTAACTTGGTCTTCTTAGTGCGGTTGGGATGGAATTGCATTTTCAAAGCATAGCTCAGTTTATATGTACACAAAGCAGATTTGCTGCTTCTCAGCAGCAGCATTATTACAAGTTTTACTTCCCTCCATATGACACAAACATGAATCAGAGTGAAACCTGGTACTCTCTGCCTTTTGAGTGTGAACAATGCTTAACCTCTAATTGAATTCTTTTCACCTTATTTCTTCAACCATACCTCTGAGCACTGTCACCCACTCCTGGGATAGATGTCTTTTGAGCATGTTTTAGTTCTTGAAAGCTTTGACAGGCTTATTAGGCCATCAGCATAGTGATGGCTAGAGGACTGGACATAATTCAACACTCCATTTTGTATAATATTAATCTTTTAAGTCTACTAGCATTCATCTTCTTTGTCTCTAATGTTATTAAAAGTTCAGATTTGGTTAGTTTGCAGTGAATCTCCTCATTGTTGACTAGTTATCTGCCTCTTTCCCCCTGGGTCCTAAGGAGATAGTTATCAATATATACAGTGATATATGCATTTCACCCTTTATCTTCCATATTGGATACCTTAATTAAACCTGATTCTCCTTTCATTTTTCCTGCTTTGATCCTGTAGCAACTTCTGTGTATCAAATGTCTGTTTGCATTAGTAAGTACACAGTCTAGGTACACTGAATAGTTCTCCATCTGTTCTGCAGCTGCTGTGCCTTCTCTTTCATTCCATGTTTGTTTCAGGAATACTGTGGGAAGGTTTTAAAAGAGAACAACACCAAGGTTCCATTCTCAAACAGCTTCCTCATTCTTCTTTAGTTAGAAGGATCTTTTTTTTTTTTTTTTGAGTTTTGGTATGGAACTGTGATATCATTGGTGTAGGAGATTCTCCTTAAGTAAATTTCCTCTACTCATGAGGGTCATCAGCTATTCTGCAATTCATAGTTTTAGAGCATAACCTGGGGCCACAGAGGGAAAGATTGAGTGTTTTGTTCTGCTTTTCACTGCCAGGATGTTTCAGAGGTATGACTGACCCAGTCTTAGATCTTGCTTCTTCCTCTCAGCTTTACCATATTGCTACTCCATCATTATCCACTGTACCACATTACCCCTTATGGAAAGATTTAGGAGAGCAGAATTAGACATTGGTTATTACATTTAGAATATAGCTGTTAAATTGTTAATTTTTTAATATATTTTAATTTTCAATTGAATTTTTAATGAAGCGGATGGAAAAATAATTGAGACATTCTCTTATAGCTGATTCTATCTATAGGGTATCCTAGTTCTGTTGGTTATTCTTTTCTTAAGGAAGTTACTCATTGTATTCACTTTAATGGCTAGCACAGTGCCTTATATTGTAGGTGCCCAATAAATATTTGCTGAATGAATGAAAAATTTTAGTGTTAAAAGCAAACTTATTCAAGAAATTAACTTATGAAGTTTAAAAGGTAGCTAGTATTTATCACCAGATTATTGAATTAAATTAGTTTTGTTAAAAAAAAAAACCCCAACAACAATTTGACTAGCTCAAGTAAAACATAACTACATTGTTAACGGCAACTTCCCTGAAGTCCAGTTGAAGGTAGAATATGAAGGTAGGTGTGAATAAGTTTACATATTTTCTTCTACATCCTTGTGCCTTTCCCTCTTTTCCTGAGGTCCTCTTTTCCAGGCACTGGATGACCTCCATCCTCTTTCCCAACTCTGTTTGATATGTAAAGCTTTTCATAATATGCCTAACCTACTTTCTAGGCTTCCATTTTTTGTCTTTACATAGGCTGAAACTTATTCCTGGAACGCGTATCTTCCTAACCTTCACTATTTATAGTCCCTAGCTTCCTCCAAAGATCAGCTTAAGTACCACCTTCCCAACATTACCTTAGATTTACTTTGTATATATTTTTTATATGTGTACATGTTGTTTCCTTAATAGAATGTAACCTTCTTGAGGTCAGGGACTGTTTAATTTTTAATTTTGGTATCCTCAGCACCTTGCATGGTGCCTAGTAGTAGATCATTAAAAAATGCTTATTGTTGACTGGTTCTTCCTGTAAAAAGAAATTGAGAAAGGGTTATAGTTAGTTATATTTATGAATTTGACTATGTTTAGTGTGATTTCATTGTGTTACCTCAACCAGCATCTTTTATTCTAAACTTTTAAAAAATGACTAATTGTGGAATAAACAAGATTTTTTCTTTTGTTTTCTTTTATCAGACTAACTTCAGACTTTGGTGGTCTGAGAGAGATTTTTCTGTGGGGGCCCAATCTTGGAACTTTTCTAGGGGTCGAAGAAAAGTATGAATTCATCTCTAAGACTTAGGGTCCACTCTCCTCTAGCCACAGGTCCATTGTCAGTTCTCTTTTCTCTACCAAAGATGAGGAATGTTTTGTTTGTTTAGAAGGACAGAGATCATGCCCAAGACTTCCCCATTCATCTCAACCCAACTTCCTCCCTAACTCCTCCATGTCCTACTCTCTGGCTACCCTTTCACTTTGCTCTCTGGAATGCCTGCTCCATAGTTAACAAAGTTGCTTTCTTCTTAAATATTTTCTTTCCCCACTCCTTCCATCTGTCTCCCATTGAAACCTGGCTCCCTTCTAATATAGCCTCCTCAGCTTCCCTTTCTAGCCCTACTTTGCATTTTGACTCATTTACCCAACTTATTGGTGGGAGTAGGGAAATTGGAATACTCTTTGTTCTCCATTGCCACTTTCTTTTACACCGTCACTCGGTAATATCTCCTCCTTTGAAGTTCACTCAATCCATATTTGCCACTAAGTCAAAATTCTGGTAGCTGCTGTTACTTTTCCTCAAAGAGTTCAGTGCCTGACTCAGTCTTTCTCTCTGCTCTCTTACCGGGGAGCTTATTTACCTACATAGTGATACTTTTTGAAATAACCTAACCTAAGTGATTTATATTACTTCGCATGACCTACTCTTCCACCTCACTTCAGCTACACAAAGTTGGTTACACATTTCTTGTCATCACCTACAGATGAACTGCTTCCATGGTCATGAATTCTGAAATTCCCTCACGTAAATTCCACTTTCATCATTATGGTTATTGTGTGTATTGTTTTCTTGATTCTTCTTATTTCATGCTGCATCAGTTGTGATCTTTCCATGCTTCTGTATTCATCACATAAAGCATTTCTTTTTTGTTGTCGTTGTTTAGTCATTTCCTTCATGTCTGAACCTTTGTGACCCCATGTGGGGTTTTCTTGGCAAAGATACTGGAGTGTTTTGCCATTTCCTTATGCAGCTCATTTTGCAGATGAGGAAACTGAGGCAAACAGGGTCATGTGATTTGCCCAGAGTCACACAGCTAGTAAGTGTCTGAGGCCAGATTTGAACTCAGAAAGATGAGTCTTCCTGACTCCAAGTCTGACACTCTATCCACTGTGCAACCAAGTGCCCCCTACAGCATTTCTTACGGCGTGGTAATTCCATTACATTCATGTACTACAATTTTTTATCCATTCCAGTTGATTTGCATGTGCTTTATTTCCAATTCTTAGCTATCACAGAAAATGCTGCTGTAAATATTTTGGAGTAAATAGGGACTTTCTTATCACTGGTTTCCTTAGGGTATAAGCATAGGAGTTGTCTGTGTGACTGAACTGGCTTAGACCTGTGATTGGTGGGAGCTGAACAGAGCAGGCTAGAGACAGAAGAGCCAGGAATTAAACTGAAGTTTAATTTCAAAGTGAGGGAAATGGCTTGCAAGCAAAGAGGCAAATTAGACACCTGTGGGAGGGGCCCATCTGTAGTGGGGGTGGGGGGGGGGAATCCACTTTAGTGTGGGTAGATTTCAGTACCTATACCAGTGGCTATGCAGTGAGTGAGCTGTAGCTCTGACAATGAGGAGTAACAGCAACAATGTGAGGAGTTTGAGCTTGTGACCAGAACTTGTTCAAGCTTGTCCATTGCTTGTCTGAGCTCAGAGAACACCTGGTACTGGTCAAGGCAGTACAGTAATCATGTGGGATTTTTTAGATCATCCAGAGGGTATGTACAAAGGATTGTTGTTATGCCAAGCTCAGGGCACAGACTGCCTGCTGGGCCTAAGCTCTGGGAAACGCGGTGTCTTCCAATATCTTTTTTTTTTTCATGCTGTAGTGTATTTTTATTTATTTTGTCAAACATTTGCCAATGACTTCTTTTGTTGTTTTGGTTTTTTTAAATTTGATTAGATTTTTTTATTTTTAGTTTACAACACTTAGTTCTACATGTTCTTGAGTTTCAAATTTTCTTCCCTTCCTTTCCCCCCCAAAACGGCATGCAGTCTGATATAGATTCTATATAAACTTTTGCATTAAACTTACTTACACAGTAGTCAAGTTGCGAAGAAGAATTATGACCAATGGAGTAAATCATGAGAGAGAAGAAACAAAACCAAAAAAGAAGAGAAAAAAAAAGAGAGCAAATAATCTGCCTTAGTCTGCTTTCAGACTCCACAGTTCTTTTTCTGGATGTAGCTAGCTCTCTCTATCATGAGGCCTTTGGAGCTGTCTTTGAGCCTTGTATTGCTGAGGAGAGCCAGGTCTATCGAAGTTAATTATCACAGAGTCAGTATGTCTGTGGATGTGTGCAATGTTCTCCTGGTTCTGCTTCTCTCACTCAGCATCATATCATGTAGGTTTTTCCAGATTACAGTGAAGGTCCATATCTTCCCCATTTCTTATAGCACAATAGTATTCCATTACGTTGATGTACCACAACTTGTTCAGCCATTTTCCAGTTGATGGGCATGTCCTTGATTTCCAGTTCTTAGCTACCACAAAAAGAGCTGCTATAAATATTTTTGTACATACTCCCTTTCCGTGATCTCTTTGGGATACAGCCCTAGGAGTGGTATTGCTGGGTCAAAGGGTATGCAATTTTTTTTTTAAATGCTTCCTTTATTAAATAAAGCCAATCTGTTATCTCTAGATTTGTTTGTGCATCTATACGCTGTTCAAAAGTGTTATGCCCAAGGTGTTAAGACAGTTACTGAAAGCTTTCATAAAGTAGATGATTAAAGTGAGTATTATGTTTCATACCTGTTACCCATTTCACATACAATCAACCTATCTCCATAGGAAATTAAGAAGTCTCCCCATGTCCTAAAGTAAACACCTGCTTAATGATCTTCCATAGCTTACAGTACTAGAAGCAGGATAGTTCTGAAGGATACATGAGTCAAGATCTCACAGGCCCCCTGGCTTGTCAACACAACGTTCTGGCATCTTCATTGACAAACCAACTTACTGTAGAGCTGGAATTTGTTTTGTGTCATAATTTGGTGTAACATAAAGGTATTCCACAATTACTCCAGAATGCACTGTGATTTCCAGAATGAGAGATTATTTCATCAGAACAAAGTCTCACAGCTAGTGAATAGAAGAGCTTTACCATAGGTTTGAGGAGTTGCTTCCTGTGTTCTATGTGCTTTAAATACTGCTTTGAAAGATTAGCTTTTACTACTTGTGTACACAAATTTAAGGCAGTCTTTATCACACATTAACTGTTAAAGCGAAGACAGCCTGACTTGACTTACTACTGTATTTAGTGGATTAGTATTGGTCTTAGAATTTTTCGGGAGAAATGCTCTCTATTCATTCAAACCTTTAAAGGCAGTTTCTATTTAGCTCAAAGAAGGTTGATTTTTTTAAATGGGCTTAAATTTCCATCAGATTATGAATAATATGGTAATCAAAGGAGAGACAGTACCTAATAGACGTTACAAAAGTGCCTATGAGTTCTCCGTTTTATCCTTATGGCCACTTTTTTTCTTTTGTCTTAATTGTATAATTAAAAACTCTGAGCTTAAAACAATAATCTTAAAGCAAACTTGCCAAATAGACTGTCAGACAGCAAAAATTTAATTTACAGCCAATGAAAACTTTAGACTTTAGATTTATTTAGGGTTATTTTATACAGGTTTTTATAGTATCTAGTTTAATCTAGAACAAGACAGTTCCCCCTCAATGAAACTCTGGCCTAAGTATATTTGTTTTACATATTTAGCAAGAAGATACATTAAACATGGAAGCTTTTCAACCTTGTGGCACTGAATGATCATCTACACAGGACATCCTTCAAAAGCTACACTTAAGGACCCTCCTAGATTCTCAGCAATACAAGCCCGGTTGATGATATCTTCTGGCCCATTTGCTTGACATTCGTGTTTAGTGCCTGGAAATTTCTTTTTGATTGCATCCTTGGAGCTTGCATAGATCATTTTACTTTTGAGAGGTGCTAATTACGGTGCCTACAGGAAAAATATCAACTCTTCTTTTCTTGATTCCTTTGTTTCAAAGCTTGCATCATATAAAGCATAGCGACAATCCTTTTCAGGAAGCATTCCCACAAAATACTTGAAAGGATCAGTAATGGTCACACTAACATCTCCCACTAAGATCTCTTCGCCTTCTTCCACAATGATGCATTTTTTGTCAGCACTGAGACAAAAGATAACTGCCTTCTTTCTTTTCTTGATTTCTTCTGGTATAGAACATTTCCGAACTTTCACATAGAAAATGTGGCATACATCATCAGCTACTTGCACTCCTGAGGCCATCTTTCCAAAGCCAATGATCTGGTCCCTGGGCTGGTGGGGGCTGGGAGGAGGGAGAGCTGAGAGTTTAGGCACTGCTACAGTGAGGAGCATCTTCCTCCCAGGAGTCTGAGGGGAACAGTGAGAGGGGGCAGGAGGGAGGCGACAGAGGACCAGGCTGTCTAGGAGAGAGGCTGAGGGAGAGAGTCGGGTATGCACATTTTTATAGCCCTTTGGGCATAGTTCCAAATTGCTCTCCAAGATCACTGGATCTGTTTACACCTCCGCCAACAATGTATTAATGTTCCAATTTTCCCACATCCTCCCTAGCATTTATCATTTTCCTGTTTTGTCACTTAGCCAATCTGACAGGAGAGATGTGGTACCTAAGAATTGTTTTGATTTGCATTTCTCTAATCAGTAGTGATTTTGAGTATTTTTTCACATGCCTGTAGATATCTTTAATTTCTTCCTCAGAAAACTGCCTGTTCATATCCTTTGACCATTTCTCAATTGGGGAGTGGCTTTTATTCCTATAAATTTGGCTCAGTTCCCTATATATTTTAGATATGAGGCCTTTATCAGAGACACTGGTTGTAAAGATTTCCTCCCAGTTTTCTGCTTCCCTCCTAATCTTTGTTGCATTGGCTTTGTTTATACAAAAACTTTTCAGTTTAACATAATTAAAATTATCCATTTTGTATTTTGTAATGCTCTTTATCTCTTGTTGGGTCATGAATTCTTCCCTTTTCCATAGATCTGATAGGTAAACTGTTCCATGCTCTCCCAGATTGCTTAGTGTCAGCCTTTATTCCTAAATCATGAACTCCTTTTGACTTTATTATGGTGTTAGATCCGTTTGCTTGGGAATCGAAAGAGACCAGGGACAACAGGATTAGGCAATCCCCTAGAGCTCTTTATTACTGGTATACCAGGGCCTCCATCCTAGTGATGAAGACCCCGACTCCAGGTTTAAGGCAGGTTTTATAGGGTACAGAAACAAAGAGGTAATTAGGGTACAGAAACGAAGAGGCAATTAATGCATAGTCAACATTCCGTTCTTGTCAGTTCCTGGGGTCCAGACCTTATCAGTTCCTGGGTCCAGACCTTATCAGTTCCTAGGTCCGGACATCCCGACGCCCTTCTTGTTATCTGTAGAAGCAGACCCCACCTGGAGGTCAGGTCCCACCCAGAGGTAGCTAATCTTGTGACAATTTTATCATTCTGTGCCTTCTGTGCATATTTTCAACTATTTCCTTGTTGAGACTATTAATCCTTTCCTAGGTCCCTACAATGGTATGTGGTGTAAGATAGTGGTCTATGTCCAGTTTCTGCCATTCCATTTTCCAGTTTTCCCAGCAGTTTTTGTGAAATAGTGAATTCTTAGCCCAGACTCTGGATTCTTTGGCTTTATCAAAGAGTAGATTGCTGTAGTCATTGACTACTTCGTCTTGCGTACCTAACCTATTCCACTGATCTACCACCGTTTCTTATCCAGTACCAGGTAGTTTTGATGACTGCTGCTTTATAGTACAGTTTGATATCTAGTATGGCTTGGCTACCTTCCCTAGCATTTCTTTTCATTAATTCCCTTGATATTCTGAACTTTTTGTTCTTCCAGATGAATTTTGTTATTATTTTATTCAGCCTTGTAAAATAATTTTTTGGTAGTTCGATTGTGTATTAATATGATTTAATGAGGTTTGGATCCACTTCTATAAATGACGCTCTTTAACACACCAGAGAAAGTAGAAAAATAGAAATTTATTTAGAAAAAGCAAGGCACAGGTAGCTTAGATTTGCATAAGCAGCATATAATGATAAGAATAATCTATAATACAATACCAATCAAGATAATTGCTAAAGGAAGAGAATACATCACCAATTCAAGGGAACCTCTGGATCAATCAATGGCTGGGAGCCCCGTTACAGCCTACGCAGCTTGAATTGTGTAAAGAGTTTTCCCGGGCGAAGCGTCCTCCTCACGGGTGAGGCCCACCGGGGGCTTAATGGACGCAGGTTTTTATAATGTTCTAAACAAAGAAGGCTTAGGGCCAAGGAAGTTTTAGCTTGGTGCATCCGCTATTCATGTCCAATACACATCTGGTTTAATCACATTCCACCCGCCTGAGGCTTGGTATGTGTTCTTATCAATTCTCACGTTGCACAAGGAGGGGGGCCACCCTCCTGGCCCACGTGTCCTGGGAATGGCTAGTTCCTGGAATGCTAAACCAAGGACACTCAGGGGTTATGGAACGGTCATAGCCGGGATGTGAACTGAACCTATTTATTTGAATGATCTTATTAATTTAAAGGGGAATTCTCAATTTCCATTTCAGATTGGTATGGCACTAAATAAGTAAATTAATTTGGGTAAAATTGTCATTTTTATTATATTAGCTCAGCCTAACCATGAGCAACTGATGTTATTCCTTTTTTTTGTTTTAGGGGTTAACAATCTCAGTTTAATCAAACATACATATATCATTCACTTAGTTCAGGGCGAAAAGATCAGCTCCCTGAGCTTCAAGGCAAATACACACAGAAATTACAAACATCAACAGACAGACCTTGTCTGATCCAAATCACAATCTATAGTTACCAGAGAAGCACCAACATGTGTCTGGGTTATCAAAGTGGGGGGGAGGGCATGGAACAGGACAGGGACGGGTTGGGGCAGGGGACGACAGTTGCGACAGCTTGCCCAGAGTCTCAGTACTCCTTCTATGAGTGAGCCCCAAAAGTCAAACACTAAGCTACTCTCAATTATATCCTGTTTGGAGCCCTGAGGGCTTTTACCTTGCCCAGCGTGTGAAAGTTCTCCATCCCCAGTATCTCATCATATACAAGTCTGCCTCGGTGCTGAGAAATATTCCAAAACAAAGACAGCAAAAGGTTTCCCACCAATTCATACAAAGGGGAGACTTGATAGTCTTAGCATCCCAAAAGGTAATAATAGGGAAAAGCCTGATTGCCTTAACAACGTTTAATCTTGGCGAATCCAGAATAGAACAGATTATTTTCTTCCCTAAGGCTACTGCTTCACTCAGTTCTCTTATTTCTTCTAAGGATATTCCCATGCACCAAGTCACTCAGATTTGTAAACTTGTAATCATCTTTAATGCTTCTATCTTTCTTAATCAACAAGTATTTATTAAGCATCTGCCGTATGCCAGGGACTTGTGTTAGGTGCTGGAGATACAAGCGTAAAAAATGAAACAGTTGCTACTTGCAGCAAGCTTCCTTTCTAATTGGGAAGTAGGAGTCATGGAATCAACACACATTTATTAAGCGCCTACTAGGTGGAAGAACTACACTAAGTGCTGAGGATACAAAGAAAGGCAAAAAATAAATTTAGGGTAGCCCTGCCCTAAAGGAGTTCATCTAATGGGAGGAACCGTATGCAAACTACTACAAACAAGATATATGCAGAATAAATTGGTGAAAACCTCAGAGAGAAGATTAAGAAGATTATGGAGGATGAAAGACCAGGAAAGGCTTTTTGTTGAAGGTGAGACTTTAGCTGAGACATGAAGGAAGCCAAAGAAGTTAGGAGGCAAGAGGTAAAAAGAAGAGAGTGTTCCAGGCATGGGAAACAGCCAGTGAAAATATCTGTAGTGAGGAGATGGAATGTCTTCAAGGAACAGTATAGAGGCTGGTGTCACTGTACACATAAAAATATAAGCAATGTAAATAGAAAGCTAATAAATACATACAGCATATAAACATCCATCCATCCATCTGTTATCAATATCGTCAATTATTTATCGAATTACTTTTGTTAACTTTGAGGAAGGGAACCTGTGCTTACATCATTGTGGTCATCTCTAGGTGTGGAAATTCCTTCACTGATGTAAATCAGTAATTTTCTATAACTTCTGTAGTCATGGGAAGTTCCTGAGGGCATCAAGGAGTTAAATAACTTCTCCATAATGGTAGTGTCAGAGGCAGGACTTGTACCTGGATCTTTCTGACTCAATGGCTAGTTCTTTATTCGTTATACCATAACTGTTACCTCTCTTTGGTAACTATTAAGCAAATCACTATCTAATTTCTTAAAAGTATTTTCCTAATTTGGAAAAACATTAATTAAGATGATTTTTGAGTGTATTTTAGTTTAAAAAAAGTTGATTAAATGGAGACTTCTTGATCAGCAACACACACACACACACAGAGACACAAACACACACATTTATCCTCTAAAAAATCTTAGGATCATAAATTTAGATTTGGTAGGAACCTTATGGGTCATCTACTTGATTTTATAGTTGAAAAGCTCTGTAAAACTCTATAAAGCTGAGCTCCATAAAGGTGACTTGCCCTGGTTTAAAGTCACAAAGAAGGTAGTAACTGGCAGAACAGTATTTTGAACTCCTAGGCCCTCTGACTCCAGATCCATTTTCTCCTCTTCCTCCGCCCCCCCCCCCCCAATACTTTACACATTTTCAATATGAACCTAAAGCTTTATTTAGCTAAAGGCTTCTGATAACTTTTCTGTTAGTTGATCCAGATGATGTGTTTATGGTCACTCCTTTGTTCCTAATGTTTGTCTCTTTAAATGTAGTTGCTAAGAACTCCTTATCAATTAAACCATTAGATAAACTGTGAAAAGATCAAAATTGAAATGAAACAATACCACCATTAAAAATTATAGGAGCAGCTAGGTGTCAGTGGATAGTGCACCAGCCCTGCAGTCAGGAGGATCTGAGTTCAAATTTAGCCTCATACACTTAGTAGCTGTTATGACCCTGGGCAAGTCACTTAACCCTGTTTGCCTCTCCCCAAAATTATGGAGGACAAGGGATTGTTGTATCATGTTGAGAGGGGATAAAACTGGCTTAGAAGAAATAAAAGATAAAAACTAGATTTGGTTATTTAAAAAAATGAAAAGCTTTTGCTCAACAATAAGCTATGTATCCAGAAGAAGTAGGAAAGAAAGAAACTGGGGGAGAGGGAGGAATTGTTGCATCACATAAACAGATAAAGGTTGGACATAACAAAACTTATAAGAAACCGACATGGACCATGTATTACTTGTTCTTGAAATGTTTCTGCTATTTCTTTTATGTTAGGTCTTCAATAAACCATGCAGCCACCTTGTTGGCTTCCTTGAGTTACCTAGATTCCTTGAACATAAGAAGCCTTAAACAGTTGAGGATTGATTTCATGCTAGGTGATTAGCTTAAAATCTTTTAGGAAAAGAGTATTGTTCTAAATAAAAGCTCTCTAAATGCAGAGTAGTAGAAAGTCTAGGTTTGACATCTGTAGAGTTGTAGTGACTATTTTATAACTAAGGAAACCAAGGCCTACCAAAGTGGTGAATTTACTTCTTCATGAATACAGATCTTGATTAAGTATAGTTGTGGTTTTGTTATCTAGGGCATTCTTTGACCACAAAGGGACAGACATGGACAACTAGGATTAATTAAAATGGCCAAGATAGTAGCTGGAACTCCTCATGTGGGAACGCTTTCCTAAGCAGATATACCTCTCTGACAGTACATAAGTTCTGGGGAGTTGATGAGGCACAGAAAAGGCACTTTCTACTACTCCAGGATGCCTCTGTATGACTTGAGTGTGATGTATAGTAATTATGTGATGGGAGGGGGATGGTCTTCCTATCCCTGAGTTTGAAAGCTGTGAGATTCTTGAAAATGGAGAAGTGACTCTCGAAACCAGGAGTAATTTGAACCTATACTTTTCTACAGTCCTCATCTTTGCTATCCTAGTGGAATTTCTTGTTGCCCCCTAGACACTTTGCCACCTTGGATAGAAATGGTAGTGGGAGAAATGTCTGTTGCCTTAGATGTGGGTGTAACTAAGGCATTCTTTTATATTTTTTTCCTGGAGAATTTACTCAGTATCCATATGTTTTCAACATTCGCTTCCATAAGATTTTGAGTCCTAAATTTTCTTTCCCCCATTTCCTCCCCCCTCCCCGAGATAGTGTGCAATCTGATATGGGCTCTACATATACATTCCTATTAAACATATTTTCACATTGGTCATATTGTAAAGAAGAACTAGAACCAATGGAAGGAAGCACAAGAAAGAAGAAAC
>CM053625.1:157381292-157451657 GCA_028646595.1 Phalanger gymnotis | reverse complement strand
GTATGTATCATTATGCAAAACACTTCCATAACAGTCATGTTGTGAAAGACTAACTATATTTCCCTCCATCCTATCCTGTCCCCCTTTATTCAATTTTCTCCCTTGACCCTGTCCCTTTTCAAAAGTATTTGCCTTTGATTACCTCCTTCCCCATCTGCCCTCCCTTCTATCATTCCTGCTTTTTTATGGCCTTCCCCCCCATAGGCTAAGTTACCTAATTGAGTGTGTATGTTATTCCCTCTTCAAGTCAAATACAATGAGAGCAAGATTCACTCATTCCCCCTCACCTGCCCCCTCTTCCCTTCCAACAGAACTGCTTTTTCTTGCCACTTTTATGTGACATAATTTACCCCATTCTCTCTTTCCCTTTCTCCTTCTCCCAAGCAACCGCAGCTAGAGCTCTGGAAACAGCTGCAGCACTGTACCACCTCCACTGCCCTGGGGCTGGGGCCGACTGCGCAATCCTCTCACTCTGTTCCAGCAGTTTTTCCACTAACCTGCTCTGTTGTCTTTCGTGTTTGTGGGTAGAGAAGTCTGGTAACTGCCACAGCTCAATGATTCAGGGTCCTGTAGCCTGTTCTGCCTGGCTCCCTCTCTGGTTGGTCTTGATGCTCTCCGCTGGGCTGTGCTTCGCTCCAGCACTATGCAATAGACCCTTCCCAGCCATCATCCAGGCTGTCCTGGGCTGGAGTCCTGCTTCCCTCTGCTATTTCGTAGGTTCTGCAGCTCTAGAATTTGTTCAGAGCCATTTTTTACAGGTGTTTGGAGGGATTTGGGGGGAGAGCTTAAGCAAGTCCCTGCTTTCCAGCTGCCATCTTGGCTCTGCCCCTCCCAGACTCCATAGTTCTTTTTCAGGATGTGGATAGCCTTTTCCATTGTGAGTCTTTTAGAGTTGTCTTAAAATCCCCGCATTGCTAAGAAGAGCTAAGTCTGTCAGAGTTAGTTATCGTACCTGTTGCTGTTCATATGACACTTTTTAAAAAAAACAGTGGTTACAGTAAATCCATACACCCATCTGTCTCTCCAGCATAGCTCTGTGAATATCTCCCACCTTATTCACTAATTTTATTTTATTATGGGTAGAACTTCCATGTGCAAGTAAATAAATCTAACAATAAAAAGTATGTCACAAAACCCTCTGACCAGGAAAATAAAACTGAGCTGGCAGTGCTTATTGGGGATTAGGAAAAGTGGAAAATTAGACTAGCTAGTAATAGAAAACTTCTGTTATCTGTATAATGATTGGTGGATACCTTGTTGAGATAAGATGGAAATAAGGCTTTGTGTATAAGATAAATGACTACTCTCTGTAATGGATGAGTTTTAGAATATACAGGAAAAGAAAATCTTGGACCCAATTCTAAGGAAAATAATGAATAGGAACTGTTGGAGATAATAGCTTTGTAAACATGTATATTGTACCAGGTGTCATAATCCAATTAAATAAAACATTCAAATGGGAAAAGGAACACCACATCATCTTTCACATGGTTATTCAGTTTTAGAAAAGAGAATAACTACCAGATTTGGTATTGGGATTAAACGAAAAGTAATCGTTAAAGAATAAAAAATCTTACCAAGAGCTTTGATCCTTTGAAGCTCAGGAAAATATACTCCTCCAAATAAAAATGAAGCATTAAAATATGACATCCAGCTGGTTAACTGGTAAAATAAAAGAGGCTATTGTAGGAGAAGTATACAGATTTTTTTAAAAATTAAAGATAATTGCCAAGAGTTTTCCAGTTTTGTGTGCTTCCCTGCCAGATTCCTCTAGATTTGTGCCCACTCTTCAACATAGTATTTGTGGCAGAGTATAATGACGTTGATCAATTTTATTTTATACATTGACTTTGATAAATATCTATGATGATATTATGTCATTTGCCTTTTTGTTAAGTGATTATGTTTAAAAGCTTTAAAAAAATTGCCCAAGAGAGAAAACATTAGGTGTAAACAAAAATTTTCTAAAGAATCTGTGGCATCTTCAGAAATTCCTCTGTGGAAATTCCCTCTACCAAACCATTTATGTTTTAGTAGACAAGTCCTACAGTTGTCTGAGGCAGCCTACCCTCAAATTTTATATACCAGTAGAGGACATGGCAAAAATTTTAGCTTCACTAATCTCAACTTTCAGGAGTCCTGATTTAGTGATATAGGTATTTAAATATTTTTCTGGCCTTGAGGAGGTTTCTACTTTTTGTTGTTGATACATTTTATTTTGGTATAACAATAGTTCTTAACAATCCATTCCTTTGCCCATCTATTGGAGAATGGCTGAACAAGCTGTGGTATATGAATGTAATGGAATATACTATTGTAGTGAAAGAAATGATGCACAAGTGGATTTCAGAAAAACCTGGAAAGACTTATATGGACTGATACAAAGTAAAATGAGCAGAACCAAGAGAATATTGTACATGGTAACAGCAACATTGTGTAATGATCAACTGTATGACTCCAGGACAATTATTACAAAAGACTAATTATGGAAAATGCAATCCATATCCAGAGAAAGAACCGGACTCTAAATGCAGGTTGAAGCATACTATTTTCGCTTTTTTTTTGTGTGTTTTGTGTTTTTTTCCTTTTGGTCTGTTTCTTCTTTCACAACATGGCAGACATGGAAATATGTTTTACATGATTGTACATATATAACCCACAACAAATTGGTAACAGTTTTAGGGAAAGGGGAGGGGAGGGAGAGAGAAAAATTTGGAACTCAAAATTATGTAAAAGTGAATGTTAAAATTGTCTTTACATATAGTCGGAAAAAATAAAATACTATTAAAAAAAATTCCAACCCCCCCCCCCCCCCTGCCCCCAGCATATTTTCCTGAAACAGTTAAATTTTGACCTAAAATGATGATGTAAGTTGTAGTACATGTTACTTTCCATTGTGATAGTTTAACAACTTAGAACAGAAAGGAAGGTTGTGAGGCTTAAGTTTGATAGTTTGTTATCAACATTGTCTTGGTATGTTTTGACCTTAGTTTCTTTGAAAGCCTTTTAGTGTTGTCTTTTAAAAAAAAAAAACAAAAAAACAACATTGTTGCAGTGTATATTCTCTCAGCTCCACTTTCTTCACTTTTCCTAGAAGTCTTTCCATGTCTCTATGAATTCTCAGTAGTTAGCATTGCTTTTGGTAGCCTCTGCTTTTACGGAAGTAGAAGGGACCTGAGAGGTCATTTAATTTAGTCTCATTATTTAAAAATACAAAACTTTAGTTTTATCAAATATTTTTGTTTGATATTGTGATTTAGAGTTTCTTTCCTTATTTGGTTATTGCATATAAGATAAATTTGGACTCAGGTTACTTACTAAGATGGTCTTTAATCATCTAACTGGGAATGTGCTTAGTCTAGTAGTCTTACCAATGGTAGTGATTAGAGAGGGCTCTGTGGTGAGAGAAGGAAGACAAATGGAGATAGACTAAGAAAATAGGAAGGGGAGAGCCTTGGGAGTGCCTGGCTAGAGGTCAGGGATTGGTGCACAGAAGAATTTAATGGAGCACAGAAGAGATAGTTGGGGCAGGTAGGTATACTCTCTTTCCCCACTGGCATTTGTACTGGTACTGTCTCCTTTGGCTCCTCCCCAGTCTTCTTCTCATTCATCTTCATCTCTAAAAGGGAGATAATAATAGTACCTACTTCACTGGGTGTTGTAAGGATCACATAAGATAATGTATGTAAACCTTAAAGTACTATGTAAATGTGAGCTATTAATATTCATGATTCCTCCTTTCCCCATAAAATCTCCTCTTCAGAACCCACTGGTACAAGTAATAAATTTTTCTAGTAGACTATTCTTTTTCTTCTCATTACATTGGAGTACCTGTAAAGGAGTACTCATACGGATGAGATGCAGTAAGTTCCTTTTAGTATCAAAGTATTCTTTTCACCTTTGATTTTGTTATTTTTAAAAGAAATGTGCCCAAGAAAGGCTCCTGTTACCCATAATATGAACAGTACACTTCTGATAACTTAGTTGATAGCAGTGTTTAATATGTTCTGTGGTTAAAATATAGTCACCAGGGCTGATAATAATAGTAGTATTAGCTGACATATATGTAGCAACCTTCCACCTCCAATTTAAAAAAAGTAGGTTGGTACCATTTCATTTTAAATAAAGGATTTAATTGATTCTTATGTTAAAAATGTTTTGCCCAATTTTTTTTCTCTTTTTCTTTTCTCTTTATATTACCATCTTTCTATCATAGTTTTTAGCCTTTTGCACCTGCCACAACAGTATGTCCATTTTTTATCCCATTCTGTTGTTCAACACAAGTTGCAAGATGTTAATCCTAAAATAAAAGGTATACAAAGTACTGAGAAAATATGTTACTATGAAAAAGAGCACTGGACTAGGAATCTTGAAACATGGGTTCTATGCCTACTTCTCTCACTAATTTGGGGAATAGCCTTAACCTCCCTATCCCTTGAAAAATGTAAATAATTACACCACCAAAATGGACATTTATAGGGCTTTAAGGTTTGCAGAATGCTTTACATTATCTCATTTTTACCCCATGATAGCTCTTTCATATAAATACCTCAGGTATTGTTATACCCATTTTGCAGATGAATAAATAGAGATTCAGAGAGAAGTTAAGGGACTTAACCCATGGTCACATAACTCATATCAGAGACAGGATTTAAGCCCAGGTCTTTCTGACCAGCACTCTATCTACTTTGTCACACTTCTCGTAGAAGACTTTTTACATGCCCTTAAATATCCTTAGGAAAGCCAAGTAGCGATAGCCATAGAAGCTGATATACACCTCCTACCCCATCAATCTGTATTCTTCAAAATGCTTCTGTTTTGGAATCATCACTACTTGTCTCCTGGTAGTCAGGTAACAATGATCCATAGAGAGCCAAAAAGAGTGTGTATATCTATCTTTCCCCAAAAGGAGGATGGTAGCAGCTAGGTTTTTAGTCATGGGAACAAAAATCTGTCACTACTGGGTCACTATATGATTGTACCTTTACAATCTTGCTTTCTTAAATATTCAGTGGCTTGTTACCAGGAGTCTTGAATGGAATAATATTCTTATAGTACTTAAAAAGGGAATGAAAATCTTTCCATGTTTTTCTAAGGTCATTGAGCTCATCATTTCTTATAGCATAGTAGTGTTCCATCACAATCATATACCACAACTTGTTTAGCTATTCCCCAGATGATGAGCCTTCCTGCAATTTTCAGTTCTTTGCCACCATAAAGAGAGCTGCTATAATCATTTTAGAGTATATAGGTTCTTTTCCTTTTTCCCTAATCATCTTTGGAAATAGACCTGTTAGTGGTATTGCTGGGTCAAAGAGTATAGGCATTTTAATAATCCAAATTGCTCTACAAAATGGTTTGATCAGTTTACAATTCCACCAACAATTAGTGTCCCATATTTTCCACATCCCCTCTAACATTTGTTGCTTTCCCTTTCAATCATTTTAGCCAATCTGATAGGTGTAAAATGATGTCTCAAAGTTTTTTTAATTTGCATTTCTCTAATCAATAATAATTTAGAACATTTTTTCATATGACTACAAATTATTTTGATTTCTTCATTGGAAAACTGCCTGTTCATATCCTTGGCCATTTATCTATTGGGGAATGACTTGTATTCTTATAGACTTGACAAAATTCTCTATGTATTTGAGATATGCCCTTTATCTGAGATACTGAGATAGGGCCTTTATCTGAGAAACTGTCTATAAAATTTTTCTTGCATGAAATAAAAAAGAGTGAAATGAGCAGAACCAGGAGATCATTGTATACAGAAGAGCGATATTGTTTTAAGAACAACTTTGAGTGAATAAGTCAGTTTGACTATTATAAATACCCAGATTAACTACAAAGGCCCAATGAAGGAAGGCTGTATCTGCATCCAGAAAAAGAACAGACAAATAGATGTAAAGAATGATTTTACAGACACACACATGCACACGTCAGGGCAGGAATGGAAAAAAAAGAAATTTTCATAATAACGTTATTATATATTTAAAAGGAAAAACAAGTTGTACATAACAGATTTGAAATTTCATGTGCAATTTTTTTCTTATACTATGTTACGGAAATTTTTGTTTTATCTCATAAATTGAAAATAAATTTAAAAATTTTGAAAGAAAACATTTAGCTTGTAGTTTCGCATAGTGATGCCATAGTGAGCCTGAGCCATTGATGAAATGTAATCCCAGATATTTCTCAAGATCATCAGACTAAGTGAGGTGTTTGGATACCTGACCAATTATGACAGAAGATGTGTGAGTTGTCAGTAGTGTCTATTTCTGTGCTCTACTTTTGTCCTTCTGAAATTATTATATGTATTTGCAGAAAAGGCACTGAATATGACCATTTTTTTGTGATAGCTTCCCCTCTACTGTCATGATTTTCCCCTGACCTTTTGGCTTCCATTATCTTCAGGTGATTTTGGAATTGAACATTCCCTGCTACTTAGAGGTACAGTGCTACTGTCGGCAAGACAAGGTAGAGGGCGGGGATGGGCATCTATATATGTTTATAGCACTCTTGTCACCTTGGAAACAAAGGGACCATGGACGTCCAAAGAGATAGGCGATGTGGGTTCTTCAAATCTGAATATGTTTAGGACCCTGTTACCTCTATTGAGGTAATGAGAATTAAAATCTACTCAATCTGACTACAGGCTACTGACTCATTTTCATTCTCACCCTTCATGGTAAAGCTTCTCTTTCCTAACTCTGAACTTCCTTTCTTCTCTTTCCCACCCATGCTAACCCCTCATTAGCAACCTTGCAGGAGATTTTTCACTGCTTTTTTGTTTTCATGGACTAACATCTGGAATGGTGGCTGAAATTCTCATATCAGATTGTAACTTTAAAGTGAATGGGGAAGGTGGTTGGTTTCAAAACCACCTGCAAATGACAGGAGCCAAAAAATAAATGAAGGAGGTTTATTTTTACTTTGTGTATTCTTTAAATAATCAACTTTATTTAAAGAAAATGTGGATTTGGAGGGTTTAAAATAGTGTCTTGCAACTTGCTACTGATTATGCAGTTTTATCACTGATTCTCTTGCAGCAGAGTCTTCCTAAGGAGAACAGGAATCTAGAGCAATGGAGGATCTTAGAGTTGTACCTAGCGTAATTTTTATTTTGTAATCAATGAATCATCATTTCCCCAGCCATGTAGGAACCAAAATGATACTTCCTAGTGTTCTGTGGTTGCTTCCCCCACCCCAAATAAAAAAGGGCAGGTTGATTTATTTAACTTAAAAATAAACTAAGGACTACATTGACTGTATGTTTAAAATGGTTTTCCCAGGTCCCCTTTCTCCTATCCTATTCCGTTTTCTTCAGATTACTGTATTTCCACATCCATTTTCAGCCTTTCTACAACTTCCTCAGTACCATTTCCTCTTTTGTCCCATTCTTTTCTTCAAGAAAGATTGTAATACATCAGTTCCTAAACCCAAAATAAGAAGTTTAGAAGGTTTGGAGATAGTGTGTTACAATGAAAAGAGCACTGGAGGAGGAATCTGTAGAATTGGATGCTTTTTCTGACTCCAAACCAGCATTCTATCCACATTACCACAGTGCCTGTCATAAAAAGGAAAGTATTCACGTAGCTATTACGTGCCCATTGAGATCTCTAGGAAGGCCAAGTAGTCAGATCCACAGAGGGTAATGAGGAGCAGTAGTCAGTAACCTTTCCTATCCCTTACCAACACCCTATTATTTATCCAAATGCCTCTTTTAGAAATCATCACTGCTCCTGTCCTGGAAGAGCCAAGCCTCCTTGCTCTCTTTTCCCACAGAGAACCTGAAAAAGGATGGTAGCATTACCCAAATTTTTATTTTGTATTCAATTGCTTGCATTGAATATTAAATTCCTCCAAGAGAGGAATACTTTTAAGATGATCTAGTTCCACTATGTATGTAGTTGAATGTGTGGCTTTTTTAAATGAAATAATTTATAAATAAGATTTCTTTTTAAACAAGTTTTCTTTAATTATACCCACCCCGCAACTGGCATTTGCATAGGGCTTTAAGGTTGCAAAGTGTCTTTAAACACATTTTCATTTGATTTGAAATAATAATTCTTGCCCCAATTTCCTCATAATATTGTTGAGAGTCAGCACTTTCCGCTTCCCACTAGCCTGGATCCTATGGGGGGGGGCAGAAGATTCCAGCCTGAGCAGGCCAGTGGTACTGCCCTCACTCTTTTCTCACAAAAAAGCCCAGCCTCAACCTTCCTGCCAGCTTATCTATATAGGCAGGATCAACCTCCTTTCCCCTGCCCCATTCTGGATATGAGGGACCCCAGCATCCCCTTTTTGCTGTGACTTTTAGGACCATTCCTCTTACCCACTCGTGGTAGACCACTCCTCTGAGACAAACATCCTAGTGCATCTTAAGGACTATTGGGCCTTGCCATCTTAGGATCTTTCCTGCCTTTCTACTAAACCTGAAACTGAACTCCAGTTAGAGTGTGAACTCTCTGAGAGCAAGGACTATCTTCTTTTTCTGTTTGTATCTTGAATGCTTAGCACATGAAAATTTTTCCTTCATTCATCAGTTGTATGGGGAAGAGCTTTGAGAAGGTTAAACTGCCACAAAAAGAAAAAAAGTGTGTAAATGTTCAAAAGAGAACTAAATTTATCACAGATTTGAAACAAGTGTTGAGGAAAAGCTAAGATAGTTATTACTATTTTAGCTAATCCTCCTTGCCTACTACCTTTATACTAAGACTCCTTGATCTTCTGTCTTTCCGTTGGTTTTTCCCAGCTTTCTATATTAAATATATTTCTTCTGACCTTCAAAGCATTGGATTGTTCTTAACCTATTTTTCTTTTCCTCCGTTCTGTGACCTCTTTTTCTTTGCACTCCAGAAAATTTCTGGTAATCAATTTCATTCTTTTTTTTTTTTTCATTCTCGTATTTTCACACAGTTTTAGAGCTGTAATTCATTTGGCAAGTTGACAATAATTACTTTTAACCTTTTTAAAAATTTTTCCAAAAACATTCTTTTCAAGAATTTTTTCCATTTTCAGAGGCGCTGGCTCAAGAGGACTTGTCTATGGTACTACTTCTTTCCACTGAGGCCTAATATGCAAGCATAGTGAAGGATCCATCTGGTGATTGATTATCTGCCTGGCAGAAGTTAAGGTCCTGATAGTGGATGCTATGGGAGAATGTAGTTGTGTATTTGTTCAGTAACAGTAAACAGCTGTTCACATATCACCTTGCTTGTGTACCCAAGAAGTCCAATGAGAGTGTCAGGGCCACTGAGCCTGGAGAGTTATCTTTGCTGTGTTGTAATCTTGGATATCCATTAATGTTTTCTTTTCCATAACCATCCTGCTTTTGTGTCTAATTTAGACCATAAATCCATGGTGCTGGAATTATGTTTATTTCTTTATAGTGTTTAGGATAGCATTATACTAATTTTTAGATAATTTTATAACCAACATTTAAATAAATATTGCCTATTTGGCTCCTTACTGGGCTTTTATACTGATACTTGGTTTTAGTTTTCGGATTTCCTGTACAGTTTAAAAATAGTGTCTTCTGTGCATTATTCCACTCCCACCTCAAATTGAGTTAACTTTGAGCTTTCTTTGTAAGCATATTTTCTATATCATCATCATTATAATGAGCTCTTTGATATCAGACTGTCACTGATATAATTGCTAAGAAGAAATAGAGGTTCTTAGAGGTTTGGTAGAGATTTAAAATTTGGCAGTAGCAGCAAAGTTTTTTCTAACACAGACCCTGACTTTCCTCCTCTTATTGAGCTGAGCATTTTATAAGAAAATAAATAGTAGACATTTTATTAGTAAGGGCATTTTGCTTAATTAAGCAGGCTCCATTCTTAAGTCTTCGTGGGGACTTAAGAGGGTTAAGCAGTACTTTTGACTATGGTTGCTGCTTATATTGTAAAACAAGGGGGTGCTATATTCGTATTTATTCCCTCAGACATTTCCCTCCATCTCTGTGTTATTCTTGGAGACAAGTATAGATTATCAGGAAAGAAACTAGCCACAAAGAGCAAGTTTCTAATCATAAATTAAATCTGACTTGATTGTTCTCTTCTGAGTTTTAAAACATCTTTTGAATCTTTTTTTCTGACTTTTTAAAAATGGTGGGCAGTCAAACTTGATCCTCAATTTCCTATCCTATCTGTATGGATAAGTTGGCATTTCAAGTTTTTTGTTCTTCTCCAGGAGACAGGAGCAGTTCCAGAAAAACCCCGACAGTTACAATGGTGCTGTACGTGAGAACTACACCTGGTCTCAAGACTACAGTGACCTGGAGGTTAAGGTGCCAGTGCCCAAGCATGTCCTTAAAGGGAAGCAGGTAATAAGCGTTAGAGCTTCTGAGTAACAGATGGATCTTATATTTGCCAGCCCCTGAGTTCCCATATTCTAGCACAAGTGACAACTTGTAACTTCAAGGGTGATAGATAACCTTTGCTTAATCAAAGGCAGCACTTTAAGTTTTGCAGATGTTAGGCTTGCTAAGCATGATGTGAGACAGAGTACATCTTTTATATTCACCTAATGAAGATGTGATCCAGTGATGATCTACTATGGAAAGAGACTGTTACTGGTAAACATCCTGGAGTGAAATTGTTTTAGAAGTAAGTAGGCTATGGAACTTTAATGATCCATTACTTTATTTTTCCACTTAGGTTTTTTTTCCTATCCAAGAATATATTTTATCTCTTTCACTATGTTTCCTTGCTATTACTTAAACCTTTTATAGCTTTTGGGCAACATATATTCTTGCTGATTGGTAACATTTCCTTGAAATCATTTTTGTCTTTCCTAGAAAGAACACTATTTGAATTAATATGTTTGTCTTTCTCTTCAGATATTGTCAGCATACCACATGTATATTATAAATGTAGTAATTAAACTATACTTGGCATTTACATGCATTTTTATCCCTTCAAAGAAAAACTTGGTTCTCTGTAATTCCTGACCTGTTTCCTGATTCACTCACCTTTTTGCATGCATTCCATATTTAGTACCACCTGGATGTCTCACTGGCACCATAAATTGAAAAATATATAAAGCAGAACTCATTCTCTTCCCTGTCCCCTCAGTCCTACTCCTATCCCAACTTACCTATATCTTTCTAGTGATAGCACCTTTCTTCAGTCTTGCATGCTTTTAATCTTGAAATAATCTTTGACTCTTCACTATCCACATTTTTTGTCAGTTCTTTGTACTTATGTTCACCAAAAGTATTTGCCACTGTGAAGGAGGAGATCCAGCACAGAGTCCAGGTTGAAAAGGAATTCCCAGTGAATGGAGAGGTCCTCCAGATGCTCCTGTTTACAGAAGATATTATTTTGTTTGGATCAAACCCTAAGACATAAACCATGAGATAAATGTAATCCATAAAACAAACTATCATACCAAAGAATAATGATTTATTCAGATATTATCTACTAGACTAAGAAGGTCCCTGGAAAAATCAAGTGTCAAGCACATGGCTTTGCTTAACAGCTGTCCTTAAGTACTAGTTAAGAGGTAGGAGTCTTTTTCATTTATTTGGGTGAGTATCCTTTTTAGGTATCATAAGCAAGTTTTAAGATTGAGATTGACTTATACTTTCTTTTTCCTCTTATTCATAAGTTTACAGTTTGTTAGAAATATGCTTGACACTGAAATTCAGGTATCAAGGGCTATTTATTATTATCGAGGAATGCAAAGGAATTGGTAAACATTCCTTCCCAGGAGCCCAGGAGCGGGCTCCACCCTTCTTTAGGAAAGGGGAGTGGAGTGTACACAAGTGAGACCAACTTTATTCTGTTAGACTGACATAGATTGATGCACCATCAGCTCAGTACCTCCCTTCATAAAACGGATTGGTCTGCTCCCTTCTAGGTCACAATCTTCCCCATATGACACCAACATGCAACTCCTTGGCATGTTTCCCCCTCCTCAACATATGTCCTATGTTCAAAAATGGCAGAAAACTCCAATTAAGCCAATTGAGCATGCATGGTAGCCATTTTGACCCAGTTTTCTCTTCAACCCTGACTGTTATCTGGCCAGTTTAGACCAGTTCTTCTACATCCTGGGCCTGAGGCATCCACCAAAACCACAAAGTTGATTTGGATTGGTTAAGGACTCTTATCCTGGTTAATTTTTACTCTTTCTTTGTTCAAGCTGACAATTATTCTGTGGAACTCAACTCTTCTGTGGAAACCTAACTTTCCCTAACTTTTACCCATCTCTCACATGTTGAAAATATCTTTTCCAGTACATACTGTGATTTGAAACATTGTTCACACAATTCTGGCTTGTAGGGCAGTTGTCTATCCCGTGTTGGTTTTTCCTTCCCCATCCTTCTTTACCCCAGGAATCTTCTCTATTGCTATTTTGCTGGCTTTGCATAGATTTCAAAATCCTGCATTCATATCCATTGTTACCTTTTCTAAGGAGTTACAGCTTGGCTTTTCATCTAAGAATAGCTTTTTTTATGGCTCCTTCTAATACTATGAATTAAACTGATCCTCTCATGATATCTTCCATATAAGCAATTAATTTATTTGATATTTCAATAGAACATAAGCTCCTAGAAGGCAGCTACTATTTCTTTTGTTTCTGTAGAGCTTCGAATATGGTAGGTGTTTAATAAATTTTTGTTGAATGGAGAACTCCCATTTCATTTATATTGATGCCTTAAAGGTGAAAAGTTTTATGTCCTACCTCATCTTTTGAACAGTTTGATTTTTTTCCTTTCTCTACTTTGTATTTTTTGTTCTGTTATGCTAATAATAGCTGACATTTATGTAGTAGTTTGTAGTTTACAAAAGGAATTTATATAACCTGATAATATCTCATTTGCTTCTCCAAAGAATGTGCAGGGTAGCTCAAATACATGAGCTCATTAAAATGAGGATCTGTAGTATTAGAGAAGTGAAGTGTCTTGCACATAGTAGGTCCTTAATGTTTGTTCACTTGAATTGTCTATAGCCCTCAGCTAGTAGGTAGTCAAGACGTGTCTTAATCCTTGGTCTTCTGACTTCATGTCCAATTTTTGTTTTGTTTTGTTTTTGCTACTACAGACGATCTTTGAGGCTCCGTCTCAATTTTTTAATCATCTTAAAGAATTTCATGTCAAACTTAAGACTTCTGAGGAAGTTTGTCATGTCTTGGATTTTTCCAACTTGTATTATTTTTTTTCTTGTTGAGTTTTTACCTTCTATCTGGATTGACTTATTCTCAGCTCTTCTCTGAAGTTAACAGTTACCTGTCAGCCATAGTTAATTTCAAGTAGATCATGTGACAGACACTTCTGAGAAATAATTGTAGCAACCTAGTTGATAAAAAAAATTTTTTTTTCCTATCTAGGTTATGGGGAGTTGTTCTGGGAGAATGATGGGGAAGCATGAGAAGCTTTTTCCGGATGGATTCTTAGAATAAAATTTTAAAACACTTGAGTCCCCTAGCTTCATTTTTGCCCCTGAATTATCATGATCACTTTTCTTCATCCCTTTTTATTGATTTATTTCCCTTTCTCTAGAACAGTTAGGGAAGAGAATATATTTGTATCTCATTGTGTCATGAGGATGAATAAAAAAGTGTTCATACTTCAGATTCAGAACTTTTGATAGTTGTGCTGATGAATCTTAAGAAATAGCCCCCTTTCAAAATGAGTATTTAAAAATTTCACAGTTAAAATTTCAGATACCTCCAGTCTCCTCTTTAGTTTTTATTTTGATGAATTTCCAGTTGGGAAAGTGATAAAGTCCACTTTGTTATATTTATCAAATTTCTGTTTTGTTTCCTCATCATTGCCATGGGCTATATAATATCAACTTTTAGTGTAGCTACAAGGTTGTTAATGTCACTTTTGAAACAAACTAGGACAACCAGTCAGTTGACAAGCATTTGAGTATCTCCTATGTAGAAAATATTTGGCCTTATTATGACACTTGCTTAAAACTTTGCCAAAGCCTTCCATGTGATAATGTGGTGTGTCAGTGCTCTGCTAGTACGCTGATTTCATCTTGAATATCCTCACTTTTTTAAACACTAGCTGAAGATAGCCTCATTTGCCTGATTTGGTGTTCCCTGCTCTCCAGTCAGATTTCTTGGCAATGTAATTTGGAATCACCAAGACAGTATGTCATAGGTTGATATATGTAATAGGGTGTGTTTCTCTCTAAAATTTTGCTGTCACATAGCTGCCTTATAAGGTCAGTCACCCATCATATTAAAGAAAAGGATAGTGAACCTTGCAGATGAGATGACCTGTATTGAGATCTTGCCACTGAATCTGCTATTTAGTGCAGCTGCCATTTGTGCTAAGCAAGCACATGCATGTGTGACTGCGCGCTCTCTCTCTCTCTCTCACATATCTCTCTCTCCTTCCCTCCCTCCCCCTCCCTCTCTCTCCCTCTTCTCTCTCTCACAGACACATGCATGCACACACACACACACACACACACACACTAGCAACATATTTTTTTCATGTTTTAGAAATTATTCAGAAGAAAAATTTGACATCTTGTGGTAAATGTCAGCAATGAAGTTTCCATTAGAGAGACATCTACAATGGAGGTCACATATAAATAAATACACTAAGGCAGATTCTTATCTTTTTTACATTTTGATTCATTATGAAAATAAACAGATTTCATTAAAATGTAGCTTTTGTAAAACTAAATTGTTTGATCCCTTGCTCTTTGAGAAATTACTTCTGTCCATCAGCACCATTATACCATTTTAACAATTTTGACTAACTCCTATTGGGAGACTTTTCCAGTCTTTGCTTCCATCCACATACTCTAGCCATAGGGGGTCTTCTTACTGTTCCTTGATCATGACACTCCATCTCCTGATTCCATGTCCCCCATGCCCGAAATACTTTCTTTCCTCGTTTCTTCCTCATGACTTACCCAGCTTCTTTTAAGACTTGGCTCAAGTCCTATCTTTTACAAGAAACCTTCCTCTCTCTCCTCTGTTGTCTCTTCCTCCCTCACATAAAGTGGGCAATCTGTAGTTGACCCAATCTGTCTTCTTGCCACTGGACCCAGATGGCTTCAGAGGAGAAAGTGAGGCTGGTGACTTTGCACAGCCTTCCCTTACTTAAATCCAATTCACTTGCAAGTCATGGCATCACCTTCCTGATGGACAAACAACAATCTGTGAGTAGTAGAAACTGCCCCACCGGGAACCCAACTGGCCAGTTCCAGTTAGGCAAAACAGTTCTTTCCTTCCTTCTTCTTTTCTTCCCCTTCTCTCCACTCCTTTCCTTCCCAACCCAAACTCCAAGTGACCATTGTTTGGGCCTTGATGGCTCAGAGTAAATGTAAATAAGCAATTGTTCCCGTTTTGGCCAGAAACCCTGAGGGTCTTCCCCTCCCAGATTGATTTTTTCTTTTCTTTTTTTTTTTTTTTTTTTTTTTTTTTGACTGGGTAGAAGGGGCCATTCTTTGCCTCATTTCTTACTTAGCCTTAATCATTAAATGGGCATTGCCTTAGTCAGACTGAGACCTGGGAAAAACCTTAGCTTAAAAAGATCAAGATCTCCCACTATATCTGAGGCCATCTCCAGTCATTCTGATCTGTGTCTTGCCACTGGACCCAGATGCCTCTGGAGGAGAAAATGAGGCTGGGGACTTTGCACAGCCCTCACTCACTTAAATCCAGTTCACTGGCAAGTCACTACATTGCATTCCTGATGTCATGTTCTTCGAGAGAATAAAGGACAAACAACAGTAACAACAACCTTCACATAAATCACAGCTCTACAGTCACAAGGTCTATTGCCTTCCTTTTGAGATTACTTCCCATCAACACCGTATATGTCTTCTTTATACTTAGTTGTTTGCATATTATCTCCCTGATTAGAATGTGAGCTCCTTGAGGGCAAGGACTGTTTTTGCCTTTTTTATATCCCAAGTACTTAATACTGGCACAAAGTAAGAATTTAATAAATAATTCATTGACTGAAAAAGAAGGGACAGGATTTGGCGACTGATTGGATGTATGGAGTGAGAATGGAGATCCAAGGATGACATTGAAGTTGTAAACCTGGGTGACTGGAAGGATAGTAGTTCCTGGGACAGTCTAGTCATTAATCCTCTTTGGATCTCAGTTTTCTCATGTGTAAATTGAGGACATTGAATTAGATAATTTCCAAGGGCCCTTCCATCTCTAAGTCCTATATTCACATGTTACAGAACTCGATATAATTTTGTCAATATATTTGCTACCTAATAATGGAGAAGTACAGAATAAATTAATACTTGTTCATTTATATCTGGTTTTTATAGCGTGTAATTTTAATGTTCTGAATGATACGATTTAACTTGAAGGATGTACAAGCCTATATACACATTTATAACAGGGTTCAACTGTTATCACTTGGCTATTTTTTTCCATTTCAGTAAAAGATTTGGTTTTATATTTGTATGCTGAACTAAACTACACAACTTTTATGCATCAAAATGCATCTTTTCATTAAAATAAAACATTAAGGAAAATTGCCTGATTTTTTTCCGTTGCTTCATGAAATAGATGTGTTTTAGCAAAGTTGTGAGACAGATTAGAGTAAATTCTGTTTATCCATTCTATTTCATCACAAAATTGAAAGTGTATTACTATATTTAATTTTCTCCCAAGAATTTGTATTAGAAAAATTTGGTAGCAGATGGGTTAAGAGTGTGGCATACCGAGTATTGAAGCACCCAACATTCTGTATTTGCCAAAGCTGTTTTTCACCTTCTACTTTACATTTTATTTTGTAGGCATACTTTATAGACCCCACCATTTCAAAGAAAGCCATTTTTCTCTATCCTGAAAAGTTATTTACTTGTAGACTCAACAACTACCAGGATTAAGCTCCCCTTCTCCTTTTGTCTGGCTGTCTATCATGTTTAATGGAGTTAGGCTATAATATCATGCTTTGTCAGCAAATGTCTGGAGATAGCTTAATCTTGAAGTTAGTTTCTGTAAAAATGAAGGACTACCATACTTAACTAGTTATACATTTGAAATGCTGTGCATATCGTCTTTATTTACAACAAATGATAACCATTTTTAACTTTTGAGTGTAAATTTTTGCTGGATATAATCTTGGTAGATTTATACTAATCATCCCTAATGTGATACCTGAATTTACACTCTATTTTCTATCTCTTGCAAATAAATGTTCTGCTCCCCATCTTATGAATTTAGTCCTTGTCTCACAAGACACTCTTCCTCTTCTTCCATGATATGACTCTCAATTATTTCCTTTTCTTATGTTTTCAGGTGTCTGTGGATCTCAGCAGTAGTTCTATCCGTGTGGCAATACTAGAAGGGAGTGGGGAACGTGTTCTCATGGAAGGAAAATTCACCCATAAAATCAACACTGAAAGTTCTTTATGGAGCCTTGAACCAGGGAAATGTGTCTTGGTAAGGATAATGGAGTCTTGTGATATTTTGTTAGTTTGCTTATTTCCCCTTTTTGGTGTTCTTGATGTTGTTGTTTTAGTAAATCTGTATTTGAGTGAATCTGTCTTTGGAGACTTGGTCAATCCACCAGTACATTTAATTTCTACAGACAGTGAAGGTGGATGATGAACTGGGCCCAGAAATGAGTAGGAGGAAGAGAAGGGGCAGAGTTGGGTTTCATTTCAGTTCATAACCCTTTGAAATAAAAAGTCTTACTCTACTTAAGTAGTGACATTTACAACTCCAGTTGGAGCAAATCCTAGAGTGCACACAAGATTTTACTGAAAAAAAAATTGGGGGGGGATCTTCATCTACTCTGAATGTTGTCTAAGTCTTCTGAAAAAGCCCATATCCTTTCCACACTACTCTATTGAATTGAGACGTTAAATGCATATTTGCTATGAATCTGTGTTGTTCAATATTGTCTTTGTATAGTTTTAGTTATTTTGGGGCAACAATAAGTACTTTTTCTTTTTTTCTTTCAGTCAGATGAATGTGTGGATATGTGTGGCCACAAGTGCCTTTCTTGATCTTTTCCTCTTCTTTGGTGCATTGATAGGTCTGTGATCTCATTCAGGTGGATGTGATCTTCAGTAGTACAGGTCACAGCCTGTCCTGGGCAATTCTTGTCCATATTGCTCTGTAAATCCTCTATGGAATTTATTATAAACCTGGCACAGAAGCATGACATAGTAGCAGAGGGGGGAAATATTAATTATTGAGACATTTGTGGAAGTTCTCCACCAAAAGCAGAAGAAATTCTATTCTTAATGGATTTAACTAACAGAGAGAAATTGGTTGTTAGTGTGGAAATGTTAGGAACTCCCAAGGGGAAGTGGCCATTCTCTCTTAGAGTTTGTGGTAGAGAAGAAGAGGAAATCAAGGCATAATCTGGCATGTACCCTAGGTTTTGGGAAAGCAGATTTTAGAGTGTCTGGGGAATAGGTGGGATCCCATGGATTAAAGTGTTTCAGGGAAAGTTATCCTTGGAGGGATGGGAGATGCTGAAGAATGAAATTCAGAAGACATAGAAACAGTTCCAATGAGGAGGAAAAATGGATTTTGTATGTAAGTATGACATGGTTGTATAAAAGTAGTATCAGGAATTCTAAAGTTCAGAATGTGCTGAGGCTGGTAAGAGAAGCTAAGGACAACAAAAAATTTTTAAAAAAAAGTATTGGGAGAAAAAGAAGAATCAAAGAAAGGCTAAGACCTTCACTTGGGGCAGTAACTGACAACAGAGAAAAGACCGAGATGCTCATTTTTTAATTTCTTCTGTTTTCTCAGCTGGAGAATGACCTTTGCTGTAGAAATAACAGAACAGAAATGGTTAACAAGGCATTGATAACACAGGATAAATAGATAAAGACTCTCTAATAGCCATTGATGAATGCAAGTTAGTTGACTCAGATAAACTGAAAGAGGTTAAAATTGCACTAAAGCTGTTGGGATAGCTTGTAATTCCTTCTTTTTTCCTTTAAAAATTAATTGTTAACATTTTTAAAAATTTTGAGGTCCGAATTTTCTTCCACCCTCAGTCTCACCCTGTACTCATTGAGAAGGCAAGCAATATGATACCTATTATACATGTGTAATCGTGCAAAACACATTTCCATATTAACCTTGTTGTACCCCATTTTCTCTCCCCCCCCCCCCCATAAAAGCAAGAAAAATAAGAGTTAAAAAGAATGCTTCATTCTGCATTCAAAGTTCATCAGCTTTCTCTTTGGAGGTAGCTAGCATTTTTCTTCATGAGTCCTTTGGAACTGTCAAGAATCGTTGTATTGATTAGAGTAGCTAGGTATTTTAACAGTTGATCACCCTTAAAATATTGTAATTACAGTGTATTTTTTTTTTCAGGTTTCTGGCTGCTTCACTCTGTATTAGTTCATATAAGTTTTCCCAAGTTTTTCTGAAACTGTCTCACCTCATTATTTCCTATAGCACAATAGTATTTCATCACAATCATATACCGCAGCTTGATCTGCCATTTCCCAATTGATGGGCATTCTCTTGATTTCCAATTCCTTGCTACCACAAAAAGAACTGCTATAAGTATTTTTATACATATGGATGCTTTTGTTTTTTCTTTAATCTCTTTGGAATACAGACTTAATGGTGGTATTGCTGAGTCAAAGGGTATACACCAGAGGTGGGAAACCTGGTGGCCTCGAGACCACATGTGGCCTTCAAGGTCCTTAGGTGTGGCTTTTTGACTGAGTCCAAGTTTTACAGAACAAATCCTTTTACTAAGGGGATTTAATAATAATAATCCTTATTATTTGTAATAAGGATTTTTTAATGGTATCTCCTTGATCTGTCTTCCAGATCAGTTGTTTCAATGAGATATTTTACATTTTCTTCTATTTTTCATACTTTCAATTTTGTTTTATCGTTTCTTGATGTCTCATAGAGTCATTAGCTTCAACTTGCCCAATTCTAATTTTTAAGGAATTATTTTCTTCAGTGAAGTTTTGTACCTTTTTTCCCTTTTGGTTAAATCTGATTTTTAAGTACTTTTCTTCAACAAGATTTTGTGCCTCTTTTACAAATCTGTTAATTCTCTTTTTCAAAGTTTCTTGTATCACTCTCATTTCTTTTCCCAATTTTTCCTTTACCACTGATTTTTTAAAAATCATTTTCTTGCTTGCGCTTTAACTCTTCCAGTAATTCTTGTTGGGCTCATATCCAGTTTGCATTTTTCTTTGAGTTGTTGCTTGTAGCTGTTTTCACATCATTGTCTTCTAAGTTTGTGTCTTGATCTTCTCTGTCACCACAGTAGCTTTTTATGGACAGCTTTTTTTTTGTTGTTGTTTGCTCTTTTTTTCCAGCTGATTTCTTTAACTTTGTTAAAATTGTCTGAGGAAGTGTATGTGGGTACAGCCTTAACCTTAAGGGGTTTTTTTGTGCTACTATTTTGAGAGCTAGTTCTGGGGGTTTGTAATTTTTTGGTGCTTCCTAGGGGATATGATGCAGGGAGAGGTGTGGTGCCTGTTCTCCTGGTCTGCACTCTGGTCCTTACCCAATATTGCCAGTTGGTTCTTTTGAAAATCTATAAGATAGAAAAATAAGCAAAGGATAAGTTTAAATCAGAAAAACCCTTAAAACTGCAATGAGAGACCACATAAGATTTGTTTCTCGGAATGTTTGGTGATGGCCTGTGGCTTGTAATGCATTTATACCTCAGTCGTGGTTTTCAAACAGCGTAACATTTGTACTACAAATATTCAGTACATCTTAATCTTGTAGTTAATGATGAATTATAGTTACAGGGTAACAGAGGGGAATGAGGAAGCTACTCTGTTTCAGTGTACAGAACATATGAGGTTATATGAATTCATATGACTATCTGCTGAGAATCAGTTTGTGCTTGAATGTTGAACCTTTGTGACAGTTTAGAAACAATTTCATGACAAGTAGAGAGACTGCATGAACAACAAAATTGTGTGCATTATTATGATAGTCTAAAATAACTATAGAAACAAACCTGTAATGTTTTAAATATGCACATGTTTGTTGTCATAAAGGGAAAATATTTTTAATAATTGGACAGTTACATTCCTGCTAAAGATGTTATTATATTTTTAGCATGACCATTGTCATGAATTTGTTGGGAGTTCATGAACCATTAAATGGAAACCATTAATATAAAGAGTATGAGATGTATGAGATAGAGAATCAAGAGTCCTGGCCTATAAGAACTACTTTTGTCTTCTTTTTTCTTTCAAATTTGATGAAAACTTTATTCAAAGGAATTTCCAAATACATAAGAGGTTGCAAGTTAATGTTAAAATACTCAGCTGATCTATGTTGCTGTACATTCACCACAAACTAGTGTAAAAATCATCCATTTGTTCAGTAAAAAAACCACCTAAGACAGAATTAAAGCAGAAACATTTGATAACTAGGACCAGTAGACATCCATCTAGAACAAGTTCCTGGCAACTGAAATTTTTGGCTGAAGGAGGCAGATGCCACTTACAGCAGTGAGAGACATAGGAACAGGATAGGGAGTGGGGTGGGTAATGGTCCTGCCAGATGTTAGATAGGAATGTCAGACTCACAATGAGGCACTTGGGTTGAAAAGCTTAGAGATTTTATATCCCACCTGTAGCACTATGATTTAGAATTGAACCCCATGACACAATGACCAAATTTTAGACATGCTGTAACAGCTCTTAATCTTGCAACGAACTGGGTTTGAATATATAAAGCACCATGCTAGAAATGCCTTTTTGCTTATGGCACTGAGCTTCTTTCAGGTTTCATCTTATTCCAAGGGCTCCACCTATATCCCCTGTCATCCTGATACAGGCATATTGGTGTGGTGGTGCTCATTAGTTTACTATCTCCCCTGTGATCTGCCTACATAAGAGAGAGTTTTTCTTGCCAAAAGCTGCCATTGTACCACCAACTTACTAATGGAATATTCACTCTTAGTTTAGTAGCTGTAGATTTTGCCTTTTTCAGTTGAATAGTTGACACCACTCTTACATCCATCAGGCTGAGGAAGAGAGAATGGGACAAGGACATCTAGCACAAGGTGGTGCACCAAAGCTGTGCTGTCCTGACATTGGATATCATTGATAAAGGTGACATTGACACTATAGGATTTTCTTATGTGTGGTTCGTGGGGCTGCAAGGGGGCAAGTCTTCATACTTATCTACTGAACTCCAACCAAATAGCAACTGTTCAAGTGAATTATCTCAGCCATAATAGTGGCCCTTGGGACCCAAACGATAACACTGTGGTAGAGGAGGCCATCACTGACAGCTGAGGGTCCAAGGACTAAGAGGGAGCTGAACTAGCTCTGTCTTGAACCCCTTTTGTTGCCTTGGACAATATAAAATGAGGGGGAGGGGTTAGACTAGAAAATATTCTTCTACTGCTAATATTTTATGATTCTAATAAGCAATAAAGCATGCTGAAGTAGAGGTAGGAGACAATATGTGCCAGTCAAGTCGAACTACCACCACTACCTCCCCTTGGAGTCCAGTGGACATAGCCCAGGAACCTAAAACCCAAGAGCTTTAGAAATAATCATGCACTTCATACCACCAGTCTTACTTCTAGCTCAGTCCCCACAGTCATTGAATGGGGAAGCAACTGCTATAGAGAAAGGTCCAGCCATCCCCACCATTTGCCAACTAAATGACAACTATGAGGCGAGCAAGCCAGCCCAGCTGAAGCAGCAAGGCACCCTGTGGGAGAAGGAGGATCCTGACAGCATATGCCAAGCAAGTCAAACCACCACCTCCAGCAGCAGTTTAAATGTTACTTCTCTGCCAACCCTAGTGGACCTAGCCCAGAACCCAAGAGTTTTGGGAATAGCAGTGATCTCCAGACCACTGGCCCTGTAGCCATCGTTGAGGGGAGCAGTCACTGGAGAAGGGGCCCAATGCTAACTGTCCCTCTGTCATCAATAGGTAGAAAAGCCCAAGAGCCACCAGAATGGCAGTATGTGTGCCCCCCCCCCCCCCCCCCCAGCTCATCTTCCTATCCCAGTCCTTAGAGTAGACCTGCACAACTTGGTAGTAGGTAGGGGCCAAAATTAAAATAGGCTAAACTTCTTTGGGCTACAGATAAGGTTTTTAGTAGCTTACTTTCCAAGTAAAGGTATAATTAATGATTAAATTATTTTGCAAATAAACCATATTTTTAAAAAGGGAAATTTCAATTAATATTAGTTAATCATACTTATTACTTAAAATTTTTATTTATCCTGAAATTGCTTCTCTCATGATAGGCACAATAGTGACTAGTGGAAGGCAGGTTAAACAGGGGATGGACAAAAGCACTTTTACATCTTTTAACATCCTCTAAATTTTTCGTGGGTCCCCAAAATCCTTTGGCAGACCACAAGTGACCCATGGGCCATATGTTGTGCACGCCTGCCTTAGAGTCATCCCAGGAATCAATGTCAGTGAAGATATGACCTGGAAAATGCTTCAGTGGGTGCTTCAGCCCCACCTTCTCAGTAGCCATAACTACTAAAGATGTGGAAAAAAAAATAGATTCTCAACACCATCAAAATCCTTGGCATTTTCAAGTCATTCATCATCAGAAACAGATATGATTTTTTCAGTGGAAATGACATTAAAGAAGATGCATTGCCATTTATTTTGTATCCTAGGGAATTGGATCTTTCCAGATGACTTGTAGCAGAAATCTCTTACGTAGTATCTCCTACATTAGAATGTAAACTCCTTGAGAGCAGGAGCTGTTTGGTTTTTCTATTTGTATTTCCAGCTTTTAGCACAGTGCTTTTTTGCATATAGTAAGAGCTTGATAAATATTTTTTTCATTCATTCATTTATTCTTTCATTCTAAGATATTTGGGAACTTCCATAATAGCTACCTTCCCAAATTGGTTTACTGTATGTAGTTCATGAAACTTTTGTCTATCTCCTTTCTATATTATATTTTTGCTGGAGTATATTCCTTATATACGCTCTTATCAGCTGTGTGAAAGTTCTAAACTAAGAACTATGGATTCCAATTTAATAAATAGCATCCCATTTTTGTCAAATGAAGTTGTACATCCTTCATGTCTCAATAGTAAAAAATTCCTCTTTGGCCCTTCCTTAGTTATCAAGACTTGAAACATATGGAAAGTATTGACAGTCTCTTCATTATTTGTATTTTCTTTTCATGAACAGTTTTAAGCATTGTTTAGACAGGATAGTGTATGATTTTCATTATGGGGAAAAAAAAGACATAAAAATCCAGAAGGATTAATTGAATCGATAGGCTTCATAACACCAGCACTATTTTATTTCACTTTGCTTATTCCAAAGTTAAATGTGCATCTGCTTTTGGTGTAGGAAGCTAAATACATTTTTGTTTTTCTTGGGTGGCATTAGAATATGTCTCTCTGACTTCTGTAACCTCAGCAAGTAACTTTGTCTCCCCACACCTTGATTTGAAAACTTTCTGTGGGAAATTCGAAGTTATCATTCTTTTTTACCTTGATCCATTCCTAACCAGAGTGATTAAAGTACTCTTTGGTCACTGATTGCTTGCCCACTTGCCTGTTAATTCCTCAAGGTCCAAAGGAAAAGAAAAATCATTAGATGTGATTGGATAATGATGTAAACCATTTCAGAAAGGGAATTATAGTGTTGCTAGCAGGCATATTTTTCCATCTTGGCAACCATTTCTTCTTTTTAATATTTTTCCCTTCAAGGCTTAACTCAGGTGCTTCTTTGTGAGCCCTTTTCTACTCTTCCCTCTTCCCACTCACCAGCTGTTATATCTCCCTCGAATTTTTTGTAGTGCTTTTCCCTAAATCTTTCCTTTGCACTTTCTGCTTTATTACTTATAGCATAATAATATGAGCTGCCATTATCATAGTTATTATGTCTTTTTCTATTCTGTGTTCAAAGTCCTTACAATTCATGTCTATTTGTCTTAGCAGATTCTTAGCTTTAACAGAGTTCCTTTCTCTGTGGTAGGTAGGCACTTAATAGATTTTTGTTGAAACATACTGAATTTTGAACCTCAGAGATTATTTAGTTCTCTCTGCCATTTTTTGGTGAATTAATGGTCAATAAAGTAATTTTTTGACTACTCACTTTAGAGCTCTTTCATTCATTCTTTCCCAAGAACTTCATTCAAAGATGAGCACTAAATGATTCCTGATCAAACGTTAGATGATAACATTAGATTTTTGAGGATGTAAACTTGGGAGGTAACAAAGTGTCAGAAGATATAAAACATACTGAAACTGACTTATAACATCAAAGGAACCAACATGAGATAATGTTAGTTCATACCACTTTAATAAATAAGATTAAAAACTAAATATTATGGCATGTTAACATCAAATATTATGACGTGTAAATTGGCATTTAAAATTTTTTGCTGAGAAAATCTTATATGAGGTTGAGCTTAATGTATATACCTCAGATATCCTGGCAGCTGAGTCATCTTACAGTTCTGTAGGTTTTTTTTTTTAATTGGACTAGCGATTTTGTTGCATAAGGAATTCCCTCTTCTAATGTAGACTAGCATCACTGAAATCTATTGGCTTAAAGAGTTACCTGGGAGACTGGGAAGTTTAGAGGCATGTAGCCAAGTCTGAGTCTGAGGTGGGGCTTGAACCCACTTGAAATATTCCTGACTCTGAGGCCAGTTTCTGCCTCTCAAATTAGTCATTATCCCTTCCATTTGACAGAAGAGAAAATAGCTTCATCGAAGTTGTGACTTGCTCAGGACATGACTAGTTGTTTGCCCTAGCCAGCAACTGTTCATATTTATTACCAAGTCCATGTTAAGAACTGGAAACAGTTGTGGCGAATAGCGTTGTCACTAAGTAACAGGCAGGCTCCTGACCCAGACAGCAGAGTAAGCAATGAAGAGCCATCTTTTTTCTTTAGGATCTTAGATGGGTTAGAAATGAAAGTAGCTCTAGCGATGACTTTGTTTAGTCCTCTTATTTTACAGATGAGGAACAGGACCTAGAGAGTTTAAGTGATTAACCTCTAGTCATGAAACTAATGGCAGAGGAATGACTAGGACCGAAGTCGTCTTCTAGTGCTTTTCCAGAATATTTTGCTGACTTATCTATAGTTAATAAAATTTTACCGAGAGAAAAATAAGCCTATGAGCCCTAGATAGAAAAGCCTTTTGAGTGTAAGAATATTTGAATGACTTCTTTGTTTCTGAGATACTGATCTCCAAGCCTGATGTCATTTGTTGATATATTCTTCATTGCAGCACACCACAAATGAAGGCTAGTCACAGTTTGTAACTAATAGCAGTGCAGTCCTGTATATATTTCCCCCTGGAGTGGGGTAGCTTCTGGTGAGCTCCTTCCAAATTGTGTTATCTGACATTATTGATGTCTTCACAGAGAAGGCAATAAGCTCAATAAATCTTTCTCCCTGCTGAGATTATTGCTAAAATAAAACAAATCAAAACATCTAGCCATAGTGACTGACTTCTGGGCTTTGCTATGAGGGAAATACTGAAGGTTTACAGTTGTGGTATTCTGAATCTATTAGTATTGTAATCAGTCTATTAACTCATTACTTATTTCACTTATCTATGTAAAATACTATTATTATTACAAGTCAACCCTTGATTTTTCACGTTAATGAAGGTGGAACTACCTTTAGATTCTCAAAATGGTAGATGCTTCCAAAATAGGCCCATTTAGCTGGAGATCCTATGATTCTGTCAGTTTATTAGACTTTGATGTATTTTTGTATTTGCATTTGAATATATGTGGTTAATGTTCTGGGAATTCACTATTCTAACAGAATAACGAAGCCACATTATGAAGTCGAGGCTTAGCAAAAGCTGGGCAGCTCTCCAGCTTCTGCTTCCTGACCCCTGCTTAACTTAAGTTCCCTGCTACTTACTTCATGCTGGGAGTAGACAGCATTCTTTTTGATAGAAAGCACCAATTTCTCAGGAGCAGGAGGACTAGGTTAAGAATGTGGAATTTATAAGGCTTCTCTTCTTTATTTTAAATATGTAGTATGGCAACAAATCAAATGCTTAAGGAACAAACTGCTCATGAACTTAAAAACCAGAATGTTGAATACTACCTACCCAGAGTGCCTAGATATGTCTGTATTTCATATGCATATATTCCTTATGAATTCAGTAAATTCAAGTCAACAGTAGACTAGATGCTGAAGGAAATACAAAAATAAATAAGATATATCACTACCATAGTCATAGTCAACAAGCATTTATTATGCACTTACAATGTGCTAGGCACTGTGCTAAGCTTGAGGGATATAAAGAATGACAAAAACCACAGTTTCTGTGCTAAAAGAGCTCATTTTAATGGAGACAACAAGTAAAGAAATATATACGTACAAGATATACAATGTAATGAGAAGTAGTCTCAGAGGGAAGCCTTTTCACTGTCTGTCTCCCATTCCTCAAATGCTCTCCTTCCTTGTCCCTGCCTCTTGATTTTAGTCAAGACCATGCTCAAATCCTACCTTCTGCAGGTGGCCTTTCCCTGTGTTCCTTAGTACCTTCCCCCTAAGACTACCACCCATTTATATTGCATATAGACGGTGAGATGAAGGGTCAAGTTTGAGAACAGCAAACATGTCCATATATCTAGTTCTTAGAGTGCATGGAAGGAAATAACATGTAAAAAAAGTAGGAATGGACCAGGTTGAAAAGGACTTTAAAAGCTAAACAAAAGATTTTATATTTGATCTCGGAAGTAATGAGCAACCATTGTAGCTTATTGAGAAGGATCAGTGGCATGGTCGGACATGTTTTAGGAAGATCATTTTGACAGCGAAGTGGAAGATGGACTGGACTAAGAAGACTCTTAAGGTAGGGAAACCAACTGGCAGGCATCACTGGATTGGGGAGACCTGAGCAGACTAGTGGCTGTATGGGTGGAGAAAGAAGGGAGATTTTGCAACTTGGCTCCAGTCTACTCTTCATGCACTTTACGATCCAGCCAGACTTGCCTTTTTGCTGTTCATTGCCCCATCTCCCATTTCTGTGACTTTAGATATGTAATTCACCATATCTGGAATGCTTTCCCTCTTATCTCTTCCTCTTAGAATCTCTGGTATCCTTCAGCAGGTGGCTCATGTGCCACTGGACTCATGAGGCTTTTCCTGATTCCTGTAGCCACTAGTGCCTTCCCAAATTACTTTGCATTTATTTTGGATTTCTTAGATGTGTTTGTGTTGCCTCCCCCAATATAATAGAAGTTCCCCAAGTGTAGGAACTGTTTCATTTTTGTCTTTCTGTCCCCAGCACCTAGCACAATGCCTGAAGCACAGTTTAATAAGTGTTTATTGATTGACTGAAATGCCTGCCTCAGGCTGTCACACATGTGTGGCCCCTGCCAGGTCTGCTACGTACATTGAACTGTCCTCCTAGGAGAGAAATCTTAGGTAGGAAAGGACTAGAAAGAAATGGTACCTTTTACCTGATGTCATTAATTGGTTCTATAAAGACACATGAAATGATATTGCAGGGGGAGGCTAATTCTACAGGGAAAATGGTACAAATGGAAATTCAGCCAAATATCATCATAACTTTTTAGTTAGGTTTGAGTTAAATGTATTAATTGTACATCTGTAACCTCCTGTGTTTGACTTATTTGGGACCAAGCCCAAATCCTAGGACCCTAGGATCCTAAATCCAGAACTGGAAGGGACTTCAGAGGCCATCTAGTCCAACCTCATCATTTAACAAGTGAGGAAACTGAGGCCCAGGGAGGCTAAATGATTTGTGTGTCAACAAGTGACACAAGTTAGAGTGAAGATTTAAACCTAGGTCCTCTGACTACAAAACCAGTGCTCTTTCCACTGTATCATGCTTAAATTATGAGATGTGAAGTTTCTGGGAATTTTTCACAGATTCACAGAATTTCAGAAGTGGAAGGGACCCTTGCAGCCTTCTAGTACAACTTGTACCCAAACAAGAATTCCCACTACAGCACACCTGCCGAGTGGCATCCAGCCTTTATCTGCAAGCTTTCTACTTCTACCCATTATGCTTGGTTTTGCCCCCTAGGGCCAAAGAGAACAAATCTAATCCCTCTTTCACGTGACCGTCTTAAAAATGCTTGAAGGTATGACACAGATGAAGATCCAGCAAAGAAGACAGGGAAGGAGTGGTCAGACAGATAGTAGAAGAACCAAGCGAGAACACTATCATGAAAACATAGAGGAATATCCAAGAGGAGAAGTGATTGACAGTATTGAAGGCTTCAGAGAGGTTAAGAAGGATGAGGATTGAGAAAAAGCCATTAGACTTTGCAATTAAGAGATCATTGGTAGCTTTGGAGAGAATGGTTTCAATTGAATGATGATGAGGTTGCAAGTTAAGCTGCAGTGAGTTTAGGAAAAAGTGGAGGTTCCCACTGTAGATGCTATAGAAAGCCTTTTAAAGGTAACTTAACTGTCAGGGCACAAGCACAGTATTGCATTCCTCTTATTATCCCAAATAAACATAAACTATTATCACAGCTTCACCACTGTAGATATCTCTAGGAGGTTTCAAAGAATGAATGCTCTCTTTCCCATTGCCCATTTGTTTACAAAAGAATTTATCTTGGGCCTTCATTTCGATGAATGAAACTGCTTCCTTCCTAGTGCTAGCTTTCGGTTGCCATGACTTTTGGTATCATAAGTATTACGTTTTCAGGAAAAAACAAAACAGAAGATGAAGATATAACATAAAACTTAAGAAAAAAACATTAAAAACACAAATATCATGTTTTTTAGAGGCAATTTGTGGCACAGTGTATTGAGTGCTGTCCTGGAATTGAGAAGACCTGAGTTCAAATATGACCTCTGTTTGCCTCAGTTTCCTCAGTCGTAAAATGGGGATAGTAACAACATCTATCTTGCACAGTTTTTGTGAGGATCAGATGACCCATTTGTAAAGGGCTTACCACAGTGCTGGCACATAGTGGGTGCTACATAAATACTTATTTCCTTCCCTTTCCCTTCAGGACAATATTTGATGCATTGTGCCATTGTTAATGTTTTGTTGGAAGTTACTTTTTTCAGTGTGATTTATGAAGTTGATGCATTCAAAACACTTAAAGGTGGGTTTTTTGTTTTTTTGTGTTTTTTTTTTTTTAGTAGAGCTAACCTTTTTCTCCTGTGGAAACAAATTTCCAAAATTACAGCATTTAGCCAATGGGAAAATGGGACTTGATTTTTAAATGCTCTTCAGATTCCCAGGAATACATCTACTGTATATAAAGTCAATTAGACTTATAAAGCTAGATGAAGTGTTTTTCTTTTAAGTACTACAATTCAGAAGCCATTCTTATTGCCACATTTGGATTGTTGGTTGGAATCTGGAATCTCTGACCTAAGGCACAGTCAGCAGATTGACCCAAGCAAGCCAGTTGCTTATCAAATATCCATTCTATAATAGGTGCACCCCTTTTCTTCCTTATGTCATGGATTCTATAGTAGACACACAAGGGCAGGCATTCAAAGCAAGCAGGGGTGGCAGCTAAAAGTGTATGACATTTCCTGCCTCCCTTCCTCCTACACCTTAGAATGTTAAATGAGAATCTTTGGGTTTCAGGCAAGCTTCTTTCTCGGTTAGTGAAATGCAGTCTTAGCTCTGGCAACAGTGCTGATGGCTTCTCATTTCCCTGGAAGCCTCATTCAGGCACATAAACCAAGCAGTTAGCTTGCTCATAGTGTTAATTTCTTAGTCAAGTGGGGAAACTGACAGGTTTTCCCACTCACTATTGGGGGTGTCTGGAGGCAGGCATTCCAGTGAGATTGCTGATACCTGCATATTCTCCCTGTTACAAGAGCCTTCAGGAAAGGGCACTGTAGCCCTGGTTTTTGTGTGACATTGGTTTTAAAAAAGTAAAATTCAGTTGCTTTTTTTTCTGACAGTGTTTAAAGTTATCTTGCCCAGTGGGTTAATCTTTGCTCATTATTGCATACTCTTCACTTTGAGTTAAAAGTAAAAGCTACAAGGTAAGTGACTTTGACATTTGGTATCTGAAATAGGGCAAATGCTGAGAACATAAGAATTAATATAAGAAGAGAATTGTGGGTACACCAAGCCTTAAGTTATTGCCAGAACATAAAGGAGAATTAGGCAACATTTCCACTGGTAGCCAGAAGTCTAGTATCATTCCCTAAAGTCTATGCCTACTGACTGTTTTGACATACATTCATGTGTGTCATCTCCCCACCCCCACCTTACCCCTCAGTGAGATAAAATTGAAACTTGAGTAGGCAAAGTAGCCTGAGGTAGTAGAATCCCAAGGAGGATATTTTGTTGAGTTATTTTTTAAAATTATGTTGTAGAGAATCATGTTGCTATTAAAAAAGGAAGGGAGAGAAAAATACATGTTGAAAAGAACTAGATTTATGTTTCCTTAAAAACATCTTGAGCAAAGCAGAGGAGTACAAGCATTAGCAGTGGCTGAATGATATTGCATCAGAATAGCCTACTTTCAATGCATTATTTTCACTCATCTACTGGAACAGTATACAAAGGAGGAGGTGATCCTTGGTGATATGGAAAATTCTTGTTCAATAAAGTATAGCAGCAATTTGGGGGGAAATATTTCCATCAGATAGCTATAATAGAAGTCAAGTCTGATAGCCAGTATATAAAGGGAATTGACATAAATACACACAGTGACAGACAGACAGACAGACAGACACACACACACACAAGCTAGTTCTCAATAAGTAAGTAGTCAACGAGGATGAACAGTTTTCAAAATACTTAAACATCATCACATACAGTATATACTGCTATGGTCATTTGTAATAATTTGAGTGGCAATCTTGTATCTTGTGTGCTCATAGACCTTTCCACACTTTCCTCCCCCTTGTTTTATGGCTTCAATGGGACAGGCCAGGAATTAGAATACATTAGAAGGAACAACTTGGTGGAAGCTGGCAAGATGAAAACTGGCTTCATGATACCTAATAAAACGTTAGGCATTTCTATCAACAATTTTATCAAGGTATGCTTAAATCATTAATAAGAGAAATGTGAATTAAAACAATACTGAAATTTTACTTTATACCCCTCGAACTCGCAAAGATGAGACCAGTTGGAAATAGGCAATGTTAGAAGGGCTAGGAAAAGTCAGGTACAGTAACATTGTGTGGAGCTGTGAATTGGTACAGCTGTTATGGAATGGTTTTGAATTGTGTGAGAAAAATCACTAAACTTTTCACCTTGAAATCCCATCCAGCTATTGAGGTCAGAGTCGGGGGAATGGTTCAGGTGTGAAAGAATTCACTGAGATGACTTTCTCCTAACCAAGGGGAGCTTTATTGATGCAAAAGCATCAGGCTAGCCCTGGAAGAAGGACTAGCAATTTACAGAGGGACAGAGACTTGTTTTTATAAGGACAAGATAAGGAAGACAGGGGAAATTTTATGACCCAGGATGAGGGAGACAAGAGAGGGACAAGGGAGACAGGGAGAAGGAATTTTATGGTCCAGGATATGGGGAAGTTTTATGGTATTTCAAGGTAAGGGTAAGAGACTTTAGGATGCCCTCAAGCTGAGGAGGGACCTCACAAGGTACTGGGAAAACAACCCTTAATATTATGTTTAACCTTCTAGGGCACCATATGCTGTATACACTTCAAAACTATCCACCCAAGCCGTCTCATCATCTGCCACTACTATTCTGATCTTACCCACTTACCCCTCCAGATCGTTCTTGGGAACTGAGACCTTCAAGGGCCTACCAAAAGTTGATGCTCCTTAGGCCCTAGAGAAGTTAATTCACTTGTCTTTAGAGCTTCTACCTTAGGATGGCTTCTACTCTTCTGCCCAGGTAACAATCAGTGAATCAGTCAACAGGCAACTAGAACTTAGTAACTAGTAAGTAACTGACCTCTAGCCCTGAACACCAAACCATGCTTTAGCTACACATTCTCTCCAGCCATCTACCAGGCCATCTCCCCATCAGGCAGGCCTCTCCCTGAGCTCAGGTCCCCAGAACACCCATTCCCTGGTCACCATCCCCATATATGTGTGTGTGTGTGTGTATTGTTGTTGTTGTTCTTGTTCTTGTTCTTGTTCCTTGTTTGAATATAAGTTTTTTGAGGAGAGGGGCTCTCTCTTTTTAAAATATCTGTATGCTTAGCACTTAGTATGGTGCCTGGCACATAGTAAGTGCTTAATAAATGCTCATTCATACCTTTTGACCCAGTGATACTATTACTTGGCATGTTGTGTTTGTCTGTTCTCAAAGAAGACCATGACATCAGGGAAGTGATGACATGACTTGCAGGTGACTTTGATTTGAGTGAGGGAGGGCTGTGCAAGGTCACCAGCCTCACTTTCTCCTCCAGAGCCATCTGGGTCTAGTAGTTTGATGCTCACCAGATAGAAAAATATGCCAAAATATAGCAGCACTTTTTTTGTGCTAGTAAAAATTTTTTAAAGAAAGTGAATGCCCATTGATTGAGGAATGTCTAAGCAAATTGTGGTATATACATGCCATGGAACAAATGCTGTTGTACCTTAAGAAATCATGACTGTCATTCAGAGAAATGGAGAATGACAGTATGGACTTTTGAAAAGTGAACTTTTTTTTTTTTGCAAAAGATCAGTATGCCCAGTGACTGTAACAGTGTTATACAAAAATAGCATGAATAGCATGAGAGAGCTATCCTCATAATGATTCCAGGGACCCCTCCAGCAGAGAGTAACTGATAATTTCTCTCCACAGAGAAATAGTGGTGACTAGGGGGAATATTTTTAATTGACATCTTTTCTTTTTACATAGCCCAGATTGTCTCCTGTATTCCACCCCATCCCCACCCAGAGCCACTTCATTTTTTTTGCATGTATTTCTGTATTTCCTTGTTTTGTTAATGGGTTTTGCTTAACTGTTGCTCTTTGTTTTCTTACAAAGAAGAGGCATCTCTCTCTCTCTCTCTCTCTCTCTCTCTCTCTCTCTCTCTCTCTCTCTCTCTCTCTCTCTGTCGTTAGACTACCCTTATCTGTCTGCTCTAGTCCAGGAGAGGTAAGTTTGGTGGAGCTGTGTTTATTGGAAGCTTTTTAAGCTAAAAGGGAATTTGATTGTATGTTGATTTATTTCTTTTATCTCAGTGAATTGAGGAGAATAGAGCTCTAGGCCAAAGCTTTGTGTGTTCTCTCCCTCCCCTCACAAAGCACTAAGTCTCATTATACATCCTCTTCTAATATCTTTAGAAAATGTCCATTGGCACTTCCCCTTCCCCTCACCCCATTGTTGCTCTCCTTTTCTGCTTTTTGTTATTTCCTCACACCAGTTTCGTAGTTCTAGTATAACATTTTGCTAATCTAGTAAATTAACTGTCCATAGAAGAACCGCTTATGGAACTTCTCCCTGATTCTTTGACCACACGTGTGTAATATATAACATGGATAGTCTCCAAATAAATAATAATTTCGTCTTTGGAAAAGATTATAGGTTAGCAACCCCTGGAAAATCATTCTAGCATCAATGGAAAAATATGTAAAATGTTATGCTACTCATCAAAAAGTTATATTCTAAGACTATAATAGTCTCTGGCCTCTGAGCTAGGAGATGACTTGTTCTGGGGCTATCACAGAGCTGCTATAATAGTCTCTGGCCTCTGAGCTAGGAGATGACTTGTTCTGGGGCTATCACAGAGCTGCGTCTTGAGGTGGATTTTGAATGGTTTGCCATTTCTCCTCTTTCCAGGCCTAGAAGCCTAACATTAAAAGTAGTGTGGTGTAAAGCTATTTTGGGCCTGTTGGGGACTAGATTTAGGGGGAGAAGAGAAAGAGTGTTTGTTCAACTTGATGTGTTCTGTTTACACATTAGAACTTAGCTCAAGGTCTTTTGTCTTCTTTAAATCCCTGAAAGCCTTGGAAGAAAAAAAAAATCCTATTTATCTTTGTCAAATCAGCTCTATAGATTGACCCGAATTTTTCTATATAAAATTAGGGTTTTAGCTTATACCAGTTCTAGTTCTTGTCCCTTGCTGTTACATAATAGCAGAGTAGGGTTAAACTTTACTAGCTATCTGCTGTAGCCTGAGCAAGGTATAGTGGGAGAACTTAGCCATCACTATACCTGGAATAAAAATCAACCCCTATACTGTGAAAGTTTTTTTTTTTAACCTTTAAAAATAGACTTAAATACCATGATATACAATCCATAGTACTTTGGATATTTAGAACATTGTTGGAGTCTTGTATCTTGGGCTTGCATGAGATCCCCCGGAGCCTCCTGCCCTCTCACAAAGCCTCATGGGATTGTGAGGTTTAGAATTATTAGAGCTGGTTCAGGTATGAAAGAATTCTTTTAGACCTTCTTTGTAGCCATTGGGAGCTTTATTGACTCAAAAGCACACAGACCTGAGATTTAGTGAGGAGCTAAACAAAGGCCCTAATATAGGAAAAGAATCAAATTTATATAGACAGAAAGCTATACATCCTGTAGGAGGATGATGTAATTTTTAGAGTTTCTAATGAGGGTTGGAGATTTAGGGACAGGATGAGGAAGATGGATGACACAAAATAAGGGAGACAGGGAAAATTTTATGATCCAGATTGGGGGGAGACAAGGAATTTTATGGTCCAGGACAAGAGGGAAGTTTTATGGTACTTCAAGATAAGGGGAAGAGACTTTAGGGTGCCTTCAGGTTAGAGAATAAACTAAGGGCTTCACAAAGTCAACTCTTAATATTATTTTTAACTCTTAGGGCACTGTTTGTATCCACATCAGGATGGCCAGGAATTGAAGCAGCTTTGGAAGGAATTTGGTGGCTGTTCACAAGATGAAAACTGACTTCATGATAACCTGATAAAACATTATGCCTACCTACTCATCTCTCTTTGTTCTTCTTTCCTCAAACCTATTCTTACAGTAATAAGCAGAATAATCAGTAATAATTATGAGCACTGCTGTGTAAAATTTTTAAGAATACGTTGCATTTATCTGTGGTTTAAATCTTAGTATTCTGTATGAGTACTAGAATGTAGATGCTGTGTCTTTATAACCACCTCCAGAACTGCTTACAATGTCATGCATCCTGTGGGCATCAAGGAAAAATATTATTACTGTATTGATTAGCTTGCTTTATAACAGGACTTTCAGCCTAGAGGATCCTAGGGCTCTTTACAAATGACACCCTAGTGTTACTTCATTTGCTGCAGTGTATATATTACTGGAATACAATGTGGTGCCCTTTAAAAATCTAGAAAACAATATATTTAAGTGGCAGAGTATGAGAAGTCAAAAACATAATTAAAGTAGGACTGATGATTTAAATGAGGCGCAGGATGCATTTACCTCACTTTTTTTGGAATTTAGACAGGTTCCAGTTTGATTTTTAAAAATATGTTTATTTTCCAGGAAAATAATATCACAGTCAGTCCGGGGGAGGAGAAAAGGGGACAAAGGGAAATAATTACTCACTTCTGACTGATGAGGGTGCAAATTGTTTCAACTAATGAAACAAAGTGGTCAGTTAACAAATAGCAAAACTTTAGATCTTTTATGTTCTGTATCATTGCACAATAAAAACTTGTATTTCCTTTGCAGAAATGGTAATGGTCATACTCTAATGATTTTGTCTCTCTCTTTTTTAAACAGTAAAACAGTAGTGAAAGCTTCCAAGGATTTTTTAGTTTGAGATTTTGAATGGCCCATTTCATGTGAGTCATTTTCTAGGTGGGGAAATATGGTAGTGTCTAGGTAGTGAATGAAAAGAACTTTTATGTTCAAATATGTTTTCCATCATATGAGCCCATTTTGTACGTGTGTGTACACATATGTGTATGTCTATATTACTCATTTTATTTATATTTGTTTATCTGTTTGTTTATGTATATGTTATTTGTATACACAAACATAGAATTCTACCTTACAATGAGGAAAGCCAAAGGGTGTTTCCCACTTAAAAGGGTTTTCACTGCATTGGTTGGAGGTCTAGATTTTGTCCAGCTAAGTAAACATAGGATCAGGATTTTCTGCTTTGGAAATTCTCAGTAACTGCTCTACAAATATGAAGATATTACAGAATCCAGTTGGGGAAGAGTAAGCTAACCATAAGGTCTGGAAATTAGAAAATCAATATAAACGTGGATTTTGGTAAACTGGAAGTAATCTCCTTGGGAATTGTCTGTTATCTAGTCCAAGCCACAGAGAACTGGCATTCTGAGGAGAGAATGGATAGGATTTAGGAATTTGTTAACTTTATTACTCTTTTCCTCCTCCTCCCCAATCCAGTAGAGAGAAAAGGGCTATTTTTCTGTAAGTATATTTGCAGCCTGCTTAGCTGCCAAAGTGGTTATGCCCACAGAATGATCACAGTTCTATATCTTATGGTTGAACCCTATTTGGGAGGAGGGGGGCGAGATATTTCCCTTTATAAGTTCTCCCACAGGCCCATTTCTATCAGTACCCCCAATAGTTCATTAGAAATTATAATCTTTTGTACTAAGCTTTTAAGACAGAGTTTCTTTAAGTTCTGACCCACATTTTAATCCCACAGGGATTCTAACTGTGGGAGAGAACAGGAGAATGTGAACATCTGTTCTTTTTGAGCTGTCCTATTGATTTATTTGGCTAAACTTTAGGGTTGTGGAAGGTGACCCACTCAGAACAATAGGTGGTATTTTAAAGCCATATAAGACCCAGGATAAATACTACCAGAGCTAATAACTGATATAAATATATATACGTGTGTGTGTGTGTGTGTGTGTGTGTGTGTCCGTCCCCATTACCTGTCATCAGGGGAGTGCCAAGTATTCCACATATGTTAATCACCAATTTGTTTGGTTTACTCATAGGAAATAGGGAGCACTTAGGAAACACTTTCCTCTTCAGAGTAGGAAACTGAGGCACACACATTGTCACCAGTTTGTAGTCTTAACTTTAGTCTATTAAGACATCTGGTACACCTAAAATTTTAACTCAGGAAATCATAGATTTTAAAGCTGGAAAAACCTTTACAGATCTCCTAGTCTGATGCCCTCTGTAAAACATGAGAAAATTCAGGCCCACGAAGATGAAATGACTCAAGTTTGCTCAGCTAGTTAGTGATAAATCTAAAGCTAGAGTTCAGGCAACCTCACTCCTAATTCAGTGCCCTTAAATCTCATGCATTTTCTCACCAAGGCTTCTCCATATGATCAGACATCATGTTCTAGTTTGTAAGCTTCCTGAGGGGAAGGACCATGCCTTTTTTTAAAAAAGTTAAATATTTGTATTTTTTTCCCAGCATTTAGCCCAGTACATATTAGGTAATCTTAAATTTTGAATCCTTGGTTACCCCAAGGACTGATTGTTGTGTCTTCTTGAGCCTTATTATTTTCCTTTGCTTAAACTCTTAAAACCATCAGTAGAAGTAAAAGAAAATAAAAAATGAATCAGAGCATTTCACTACATAATGCCTCTGGTTTTGAAAACAAATACAAAAGTGGGTAAAGTTGTTGAATGAAATGAGATACTTGGATTATTGGTGAATTTCATTTATCTGTGCTATAGCATGTGGTTAGCTGAGGAGTAACCATAGTGTATTTCATCTCAATTTCAGACTTCTCAAATATTTGAGAAGCTAGCTTGAGCACTGAACCTGGAGACAGGAAGACCTGAGTTAAAATCCATTCTCAGATACTTACCAGCTGTGTGACCTTGGGCAAGTCGCTTAATCCCTCTGTCTGCTTCAGTTTCCTCAGCTGTAAAATGGGAATAATGATAGGTTGATGGTGAGGATCAAATGAGGTCATATTTGTAAAGCACTCAGCACATTGCCTGGCACAGAGCAAGGTCTCAATAAATGCTTGTTTCTTTCCTTCCGTTTACTCTGTATATATCTTATATGTGCCTATTGGAGTCCCTCTTTGGTGTACTACTTTTATTCTTAGCTCACTCTTTACTCAGACATGCTTAGTTCTGCAGCTTTCTATGGTGTTAAGGTAAAGTCTCCCTTTTGGTTATGTCTGTGGCAAAGACCTTGTATTCTTATGGTGTAGTAGGTACTGAACGACTGTCTGGGATATGAGAGATTGAGACTATACTTGTCCACCTGGTGTTCATTAGGTAATTTGTAGAAATAGAAAACAAATGAATAGCTTTATAAATTAATTTGATTTTTTTTTAATTGACATTTTGGAAAGACTCTGATAGACTTTGCTTTCCATTTTACCAAAGCTTCTTCTAGCATCTGTGTATCCTTTGTTGGATTATATATGTACAATAACTGGCAGTAGTTATTTCACTCTGTGGCTCACGCTTCTCTAAGTAGTTCTGTGTCCCACCACTTTACACAAATGGATTGATAATTCTAGAATTGATCCATTAAGTTGCTGGCCTTGTTGATTAGCAGTTGTTGTCACTTTCTTGTACTTAAAATGATTTCTATTCTTTTCTGTCTCCAGATTAACCTGAATAAGGTTGGAGAGTACTGGTGGAGTGCTATCCTAGAAGGAGAGGAGCAAATTGACATTGACAAAATAAACAAGGAACGTTCAATGGCGACAGTGGATGAAGAGGAACATGCTGTACTGGATAGACTGACCTTTGACTACCACCAAAAACTACAGGGCAAACCCCAGAGCCATGAGCTGGTATGAGCTCAGATTGATTTTCCTGTATAATATCCTTCGAAGAAATACAAGGAGATACTTTCCAAGCAGCAGCTTACCTTCTCAGCAAATGCTGTAGGTTTTATTTCATGCAAATGAGTAGGTACAGTAGAAGAGCTAGGAAGAGAAGAAGAAATATGGAGAATATAAAGAATTTAGGGAATTGCTTAGTTCAGTATTGGGAAGAACTGCTTCCTCATGTTGTTTTCTACTTCTAGGTATCTGGTACTACCTCAGAAAGCAGCTTCCTGGCAGTCATCACTGTAGTTAGTAGTGACCAAAACACACACACACTCTTCCTTTTACCCCTACATTATATCCTTGTTTGGATGTGTTACAGCTTACATTTTCTCTGGTGCCCTGGAGTGAGAAGGAAAACAAAATTATGCGGGTGTCATCAGGACTAAGAATCTAAGTACTACAGATTGACATTGATAAAATAAACAGGGAATGTTTGGTTATGGTGGATGAAGAAGACTGTGTTGTATTGGATAGATTGACCTTTGACAGTCATAAACAACCACAGGGCAAACTCTCCAGAGCCATGAGTCAGTCCAAGCTCTGATGGGACCCAGTACTTTCATTGTTTTTTTTTGGGTAGTCCATTTTTTGATTGATGAAACTTCCTCCACTGATGCAGGTCAGCAGCACTTTAGAAATATCACATGTAGCTCAGTGAATAGGAAGCACTAGGGTGTAATTACTAATAACAAAGATGATTGTTAGCTTTAATGAAGTGCATTATTAACTTACCAGCCCTGGGCTAGTCAGAGAAGCCCCTACATGAACTAAGCCCCGCTTCACGGCATGTGACCAGTAAGGCCTGAGAGTATAAGCAGGGTGTTATGGAACCCTACTGCTGTCAGCACTTCATGTGCAAGTCCTCTAAGTAGAAAGTAATAAGGTTTCCTTTGAAACTCAAAGAATATGAGTGCACCCTCCTTTTTTTGGTGGGATTTTTTTGGGGAAAAGGGGAGCAGTGGTGAAAGTAATATAAAGATGCCAGCCAAAACCAAACATAAACTGGTTAACATCAAACCCAGTGTAAACAGACTACTAGTGGGAAAAATTGGCCAAGTGAATGTATAAATTCTTCCTTTCTATTTTTGTAATCCTAAGAGTGGGTAGTTAAGCAGGGAAGAAAAAACTCGCTTTTCTCAGAAATTATTTTTAACTTGGCGTTGTCCCACATAAGCAGTTAGTACCATTTATTTGAACTTCAGTGTGACAGTGAAATGGAAATTAAGCAGAAAATTTAGACTCGTGTGCATGTGGTAGAATTTGGGGGATCCCTGACCTAATGTATTTATTCTTTATTGTTGATTTATCCATTTATTTTTGTATTATAGATGAGGCCAGTGCTGAGCATAGTCCTTGGTACATAGAGCTTTATAAATGATTATTAGCCGACTGAAGGAAGCACTTCTAATGTTCATGGCCTCCAGATTTTTTTAAAAAGCCACCTTGCCTTGTGCCTGATGACTTTGTAATGAAATCCACTGCCAAGATCTCTACCCTTTGGGATACTCAGACAGTAATTGTCAAAGCTCTTCCTAGCCCTTTTTTACATATAAACTCAAAACTAATTTCATTAAAATGTACTCCCTTTTCCCCCAAATTCATATATAAGTATCTATAGGTAACTTTATCTTTTTCTTTGTATTAAGAACCATTTACAAGTCTTAAAGAACTAAAAATTTAGTGGAATGTAGTCCACTGATGAGATTTTTAAGCATGCCTCATATTCCTTAAAAAATATCCATACAGTTAATTCTATATGTATCCAGCATAGGTAGTTACTATACCTAGCACCTGAGAATATCCCAGATTATAGAATTTAATTTAGGTGGCCTTTAGATTTTAAGGAGCTTGTATTTCTAAAAGGACTCTTACCTTTGCACATATTTGGGCAGTTAGACTTAGTCCTACTTAGTTGCTTTTCCTAGGTAGTTGCCTTTATCCAATGGCTATCCCAAATATAGAAGAGATTTGTTTGTAAGCTTTTCTTTGGACCTAATACAAGAATTCCTTTTTTTTCTGTCTGGTTAGTTTACGTTCAATGGGATTAGAAAATACTTGTCATTTAGTTAATATTTGTATATTTGTGTTAAGGTTAAAATGGAGTACCTAAATTCCAGCTGCCAAAATTAGGGCTTCATATACGTGCTTGATGGTTACCAAATGGGCAATCTGGCAAGTCTACCAGCTTATCCAGATGTGAATCCATAAGAAACTGGGTTGTTAGAAATAAAATTGAATTTTCGTCATAAAGAAACACTCCAAATTAATTTTTTCCTTATTTCAGTTGTAGTTTGATTGTTATTGATGGAGTTTGTAAGAGCAACAGTCAAGTGCTTTATGGACTAGAGTTGAGTAGTGCAAGGAAAATTTCATAATCCAGTTTATAAACTTCATTGGAATACTTAAAACAAATCAGATGTTTGCATCTAAAGGGGATACTTGATTACTTACTACGTCCACTCAATCTGCTCTTTCCCATCCCCACTCTCTTTGGTGCATTTATTCTCTGCCTTTACCTCTACCCCTCTGTCTTATTTCAGTTGTCCAGTCTTCTTAGAAGTGTCTGGAATAACTCTGACCTTATTTTGAATCAAAGGCTCAGTCCTTCTTTATAAGGCCCTGCTTTCCAGGAACCTGAGCTGATTTTGAGAGAGTTTGATTTCTTCTCTACTTTAATGTCTTGTCCATTCACTTGCTTTTTTTAATTGCCTACTATGTGCCAGAGATAATGCTAGGGGCTGGAGTTACAAAGGCAAAAGTAAAACAGTTATTGCCCTTGTTTGGTCCTCAAGGAGCTTACTTTCTATTGTTTTGAAGTTATCCATAAAGAACTGCTCATTTGGGGGCTAAAATGGTCCAACATAAAATGGGGCCGTATCCTGGTCAGGAGAAACTGCCTACTTTTTCTTATCACAATAGTAGTCTTTGAAGGTGCTCCATAGGATTAACACACAAGGGTCAAATGATCCTGTGAACAACTGTCACCTTTTCCAGCTCCAAAAGCCAATGTTATTTTGATTTGATTTCGGAAAATCCAGCTTGACCTTAGTTAATAATGTTAATAATGTTAATTAAGTTAATAATGTTTTGAAACTTGTCTAGGGGAAGGTCGGGGGTGTTTATCTGTTCCAGAGTGAACCTAAAGGTCCTCAGGCTTTACCAAGAATGCACCCAAACTTCCAGGGAGCACCAGATTTGGCTCACTTTCCTCAGGATTCCGCAGTCTACACACAAACCAGGAACAAAGTTTCTTAGTGCCAAATTAGAGCAGAATTAGTTTCCTAAAGTGAGAGAAGATAATGCCATTTGCCTCCCTCACATTCATGGAGTGTTAGATTATCTGATGACATCATGTGGTGCAAATGGAATACTTTCTGCGCATTGTCTCTTTACCCAGTAGGGTTTAGTTTCCACTTTGTGTATGGGGATTGCTCGGCTATACTAAGGTTACTTGGATGGTGAAGTATCAACTCTTTGCCTTATTGGTAAAGAGAAACAGTGAGGTTCGTGTTTGTTTCCCTCTGGTCTCCTCAGAAAGTGCAGACTGTAAGGTTTAAGTTAAGAATACAGGAAGTTCTCTCCCTTCTTGTATAACTGAAAGGTGAATGAAATGAAAACTATTGAGTGATAGGTAGTAAAATGAAGACCACAAGGACCCAGAGAAAACTCTCTCCTCAAACAGCACAGACATAACAACTAGGCCTGCAAAATTGTTTATTTTACTTTTCTGTGTCATCAGAAGTCTGACACATTTATTCCAGGTCCATATTTACATCCAAGCTCCTAACAGTAATTGGAAATGACAATGCCATTTACTATATTTGAGCCATTAAATGATGAAACAGACATAAGAAGCAGGCTTGTGTCTGTTATAGTGTGAGTTTGTATCATTTTGATACATCTAATTACATTTTTACATATTAAGAGCATATAAAAGAAGACCGCTCTGAAAGAATCATAAGTCATAGCTATTGTTATTAACTGACAAACTTCCTCTAGAATTATAGTAGTTCACATTTATAGAGTACTGTAAAGGTTTAAAAGCACTTTTCCTTTAATGATCAAGAAATTACTATCTTTTATCTGTGAAGAAAAGAGTTTGGGCATTACTCTTTGTTGGAGGTCATTTGCTTTGTGGAATTGGCAAAGTCATAGTTAAACTGTGTGTTATGAGGAGGCAAGACCTGGGAGTCAAGAAGACCTAGGTTGAAATTCCATGTTTTACACTTCTAGCTATGTGACCATAGACAAGTCATTTAATTTCTCTGAGCCTCACTTTTCTCACTATAAAATGAGGATGATAATATCTGTAGTTTGTATAGCACTGGGTTGCTAAATTCAAATGAGATCATGTATATAAAGCATTTTGAAACTTTTAAATGGATGCCAATTATTGTCAGTAATACTAATATTTTCCACTTATGACAACTTCTGAGGCATTATAACAGTATAGTATACCCTTTTACTGTTCCTATAGTATAGACTTTTGGCACTTTATGTTTTAGGTAGATAATGGACTACTTTAATATCCCTCAGTCTGGGAATACATATAGGCTATCCCATGCCTAGTACACTGATTTGTATCCCAAGGAAGTTCTGGATATCTGACTGCTTTCTTAATTTTACCAGATTTGCAAATTATGTTTCTGGCATTCCAGGTAAATTGTGAGGGTTTTTTGCTCTTAAAGTTTTCTTCATCTGTAAAATGAGGATAAGAATGCTATACTGGCATTGGAGCTGAATTTATTGTGAGAAAAACAAAACTTTGTAGATTTTAAGTGCTATATAAATGTGAGTTATAATTATTAAAGCGATCATTTCATGACAATATTCTTGTCATAATTTGAAATTTTGTACAATCACCTTGTATTTTCTTTTTTGGGGTCAATTACTTTAACTGTTTTCCATATGTAGTTTAGTCTAAGTAGAGTTACCTGTCTCAGAGGCAAGAGTATTCTATCTAGATTGCACTCAAATTCTAGTGTTTCTTTGCCTCATACTTTATCTCTTGTATTTATAATTGCTATTAGTAAACATTTGTTAAATTTCTGCCATGTACATTCTACCATGAAACAAAAAGCAGGCATTCACATGATCTCTATTTCTGAGAAAAAAGATAAGCTCTCTCCTCCCTCCTTCCCTCTCTCTCTCTCACTCTCTCTCATGTTCCCCCTCCCCCCTTTCTTTTCTCTTTTTCCTTCTCTCCCTCTTCCCTCTCTCCTTCCTCCATTTCTCCCTCCTCTCCCCACGCTCTGCTGTGTGGATAGTTTGAGTGGGCACACTTTTAATTAGCTGACTATTCTACACTCAATTCCTTGTTGGCTTACCCCTAGTGAAGCAAAGTTAGCCTGACTTTTCTTAAATTTCTGGCTTTGGATTAGGCCTAGAACAGGCCTGTCCAACCTTAGGTTTTTATTGAAACAATAGACAATATATTTTGATTTGCCATTTTAGTGAGAGCTCTGTGGTAGCTCAGCTTCATTTACTAAAGCATTTATGTAAATTTCTGTGCTTGTAGGTGGGCTGCATAAATTACACTGCGGCCGCATGCAGCCTGCAGGCCACATTTTGGGCAGCCCTGACCTAGAACATATTCTTACAGTATAATTACAGGTCCCTTACCCTTCTGTAATTCCACAAGTAAGCCAAGAATTCCCAGAAATTCCTTAGTATGTAAGTTGGTGTGTTGTATAGACAGCCTCTGTCTTTTATTATTGGGCCCTTTAACTGAGGGGTGTGGCTCTAGGAGTAGCAGCTAGAGTGTGTCATTCTATTGTTACACTGCAAAAAATAGCATTTGATGCTCTGGGAACAGAACTTGACTAGCAAGGCCATTAGGGTAAAATCTCTAGTGATAGAAAAGATCTGATGAAGATAGGGAAATAGTAGAAAAGAATACTAGACTAGAATGGGGTGGGTAGTGTTGAGGCAGCATAATCCTCAGAAAGAAGAGGATCCATTCAATGAAAGTCATGTGGCGGGAGTAGAAATGATCAGTGATAATCAAACATAAGAAATCTCAGTGTTAGAATAAATATATGGGTATTTGTAGCATTTGAAAGGCAGAGAGAAATCGTACATGAGTACACAGAGTACATGGGTAGGAATTAGACTTCAATGGCAGTTCTCCCAACGCAGTGCACTAGGAAGAGTGAGGCTGCCTGAAGTGGGCCTCTGCAGGGGAGGCAGGATGGTACCTGAGGTGAATCAGAAGCAGACAAGCAAAGACCATTCTCCATTACAGGGAAACTTCTCTAGCATCTATTACTGTAAAATTGATTTAATTTCTAAAATCCTTCTTTGAAGACAGTTGATTTTTTTATTTTTTTAAGTTTTATTGATGCTATTTGGTTTTTATATCAGCTATTTTCTGATATACACTATTTCTGTACCCTCTTAGAACCCTCCTTTATGACCAAGAAAATTAAGAAAAATCAGCCAGCATGGTGACTGACTATATGCGATTCTGAAACCATGAATCTCCACTTCTGAGAGAGGAAGAAAGTGTTTTATCATCTGTTCTTTGGGACCAAGATTAGTTATTGCATTTAGGCTGAGAGTAACTGCTTTTTTGTGTTATCGGTTACATGATTATCTTTGTGTATCCAAGCACCTCATCCTGCTTTCTTTGTTGTCTGTTAATTCATACAAGTCTTCCAGTGTTTTTCTAAATTCATCACAGTCCAGTAATATTCCATTACATTTATATATCATAGCTCGTTCAGTTACTTCCCAACTGATGGATAATCACTTTGTGACCACGAAAAAAGACTGCCATGAAAAGACTTTTTTTAAACAGGAGTAACTGCAAGTTAGGACCAAGACAGAATCATATAGTAAAGAGTTGCTTCTTGTTTCTCTTCATGGCTTTATTATCTCTGTAGGTGCCATTTGTTTGTAAAAATTCAGTGTTGGAAATCCCAGTACTTTGGCATCTGATTAGAGAAAGATTTCCTCACAGGTGGGGAAGGTTTTTAATAAAAAGTAAATGCTAAATTTTTGTTTCTCCTTAATAGTGTCTATTCGACTTCAGTCCATGTAGCTGCATTTCCTAGACATCCTGCAGCATCAGTGCTGATGTCATCTAATACCAGATTATAGTTACCTTAAAAAATTTTTTTTTAACACATCACAGAGAGCCACATAGGTTAGTTAGATATAAGAAGTTGAGAGTAACAGTCATTAATTCCTTGGAAATATTACTCCACAGTGAAATATCCACTGTTTGATTGTTTGATTTTTAAAAGCTATTTTCCAGCCCATGGAAAAAGCTGTATGTATCAGTTGTCTTAGAAAGTTGCTCTAGTTCTGAGTGTTTAGAGACATGAGTTTTATTCCTACTATATTGTCAGTGAGTTGGGAGGTCAGTAGTTGATAAAGTCAGTGATCTTTGAGCCTCCTGAAAACAAGACCTACAGCCTCCCTGGCAAGTAATGCAGTGCCTCATACAGGAAGAAGGCAACCCTCTTGTCTCTAGACAGTTACTGGCTATCCTTCCCCAAATGTTACCCTTTTTCAGTTCATTTTGAAAAATTATTCCCTACTAATAAAGGCCACATCCTTCAGTTGGCATAGTTTCTCCTAAAAAGTAGCCTATCACTGTCATAGGACATCCAAAGGGATCTTTGAAGAAATTATTTAAGAAGAAAAGGCCAGGTCAGATCAATTGAGGCAGACTCCATCTTAAGTGGAGCAGCTGAACTGCGCATGGTCCTGGGGTTCTATCTCCACAGATTTGCCCCTCCTCATTTAAGGATGTCTCTTGATTCCATTGATGCTAGCAGTTCCCCAAGGTTCATATACTGGGAAGAGCTAGCTTGCCATGAAGTAAAGACCTCATGGAGAATTCAGCTGGGTTAGAGGCAGGTAATTAGGAACCAGTTCTCCATTACTATAGTAAAGAGTTCTTAAAACATACAGGGGAACTTTCTAGCATCCGTTACCATGCAACACATACTGAAATAATCTGGTTTGACTAGAACAGTTTGGTCTTATGCTATTTGCTTAATCCATTCTATCCCATTTGTGGAAAAGTAGGAGCCATGCTTTTGCTCAGGTGGGGGATAGAAATTGGGGACTAAAACTGTAATTTCATTGTCATGGGAAACTCTTCATCTTCTCTCCAACTTGTGGTCTTAGAGAGTTGTATAGAGCACTGACAGGTTGGGACTTGAACCCAGGTCTTCTTGGCTTTGAGACAGATTTTAACCCATTGTGCCATGCTGCTCTCTTGCTCAAAGTTGTTCCTAAATTGGTGTAGGTGAAAGGCTGAAGTCTGAAATTGCCTCTGCTTCGGTATCTCTTTTTGGATTTTGGAGAGATGCCTAATGGTAGTGAAAAAGGAAATGCAATCCAAAGAGTATCTAATACTCCTGTTCTGTGGTGGTAAGATGAAAGGTATCAACTGTTGAAAACATGTCTGCTTGCCCTGCTCTTTGTGGTCCTGTGAGTCCCATAGAAGTGACAGCAAGCCAGTCACCCTCCTTTCTGGCCACTGACAAATATTAACCAGAAGAAGCAAGAGGGAGTCATACCTATTGATTGGAAACCTGCTTTGGGGAAAAAACAAACAAAAAAAACTTTGCAGTGCCATGTGGTGATGCTAATTTTTCTATTTTTTGTTTGTAGAAAGTCCATGAGATGCTGAAGAAGGGATGGGATGCTGAAGGCTCCCCCTTCCGAGGCCAGAGATTCGACCCATCCATGTTCAACATCTCCCCAGGGGCTGTGCAGTTTTAATGACAAGAAGGAAAGGAAACTCACTCGAGTCAAGCTCTTGGAAGTAGAGGCTAAGGCAGAGAGAGGCCTTTTTGTGTGGGCTGTTTCCCTCCTGCTTTTCCTCCATGGCTCTCATGCATGCCTAGGACTCATCTTGTCCACCCCTGTAATCTATCTTTATTTGCAAGGGGTGTTTGGGTACCCCAATCTCCTCCTTCCTCCCTTCTTGACTGTTTCAAGGAAGAAGGGGGGAAAGTAGAGGGAAGGTTAATGCATAGCAACTGCTATGGCTGACGCCAAGTTAGGATATTCGTTATGCATGAGGGAGATGTCCTAGCAAATGCAGGATTACATACTCCTGTCACCACGGTAACCAGCCACTGCAAGCCGCATTTTCTTTCCTTCTGTGTTCTCTGCTTGCTGTTGTTTTGATGCTATTCTGCTCAGTTCTCTTTAGGGGGTGGGGAGGGAGGGTTGGGGGGGGGGGGGGAAGGGAGTTGCTGTTGCTGGGTTTTTTCCCTGCAGTTGTTGGAGTGATTTGGAGTTGTGTGACTTATGTGTGCTGATGAGAAGCGGCTCTCTGATGGCTGCTTCAGGCTGTACTGTTTCAGGAAGCCCCTTAGTTTGGCCTTTTGTTTAAAGACTCCACATTCAGTCTTGCTCATCAGTTTGTCAAGTACTATTTTTTCCTGCCTTTGGGTGCCTCCCAGGCACTAGCAGTAGAAGGTTGAAGCTGCACCCACAGTGGCAGAAACCTGCCTAGTTGGGATTCTGTATCTTTATTTGTTGCTCTCTTATTGAACAAGGCCCAGATATTGGAAGGAAGTGCAAGTTCTCCCAGCAAGATCAGCTGCAGTTAGGGATTTCTGTCTCAGGAAAGAGTGCAGGATAGGGCTTTCTAATCATGGCCTTCTCTGAGGCCAGGGAAGGTTAGGCCAGCACCTGTGCTTCCTAGTGTTGGCCATGCATTCTATCCCACTCTTGTCTGAGTAATTGATTTCTGGGTGCCACGGTTCTTCTGTGTTTATCCTCAAGTCTCTTTTCAGCCCCAGTAATCCACAGCTTATATTTTGTTTACATACATCTCCTGGATGAATGTAGAGTTCAGTGGGAGTCAGGACAGTCTCTGAGAACAGGGGAGAGATTTCAGCATACAATTAATTATAGGTTTGCCCTGTGCTGAAGGGCATGAAGCGGTGGAAATCCTCAGATGACTAATGGATAGCCACAATAGCATATCATTGCCCTCAGCCCTCAATGGCCCCAATGGAACCATTGCTGTTTGTGTAGAATAATTGCACTAAGGGTAGGAATAAGGATGCTGGCTCCTGTGTGCTGAGCAGACAGAGGCAGAAATGTCAGCAGCTTGGTACTCTCAAAATCATGTTCTGTATGAGCTAGCTGCATTTTATATCTTTGTTCCTCTCTGCTCCTACTGTGCAGCAGTGGTTGGTTACTTAGGAGAAAGAACTCACTTGGTTACTTAGAAGAAAGAACGTTATTAACACCTAAAAAACAACTGTCTTGCTAATCTGTGCCATTGACAAGGATGGGACCTCCACTTTACAAACTGCTTACAGGTGAGCCGGCCTGCTGACTGTTCCTTCTGAAGTCTAGGAACAAGTACTCTTTAATTCTTTGCTTGTTCAGGGATACTTGTTTTTCAGTGTTCCTTAGAAACCACACATCACTGTTAACTCAAAAGATATAAACATAGCCCACTTTTAATTAAACCTTTATCCCAACCCCATTTGACCACCACTCGAAAGTAAAGCCTTCAGGTTCACCTAGCATTGTGCATCTGATTAATAGATAATCCAAGAAGATAAATTAGATCATTTTTTTTTGAGTTCCTGCAGAAATGTTTCTTTATTTCAGAACCCCACCCCAATTTAAGGTCACCCAGAATTAATGCCTGTGTATTCTTTTTGTCACCCTTTTCTGAGAGAATAATAGACTGATTTTTATGGGATAAATAGTTTCTCATGCTCGCTCACTCCTATAAGGAGTGGGGTGGGTCCAGCAACTAAGTAGTGATCTTACTGAAGCTCTCATTTCAGAGTTAGCCACTGATTTACAATTCATTTTCAGCCACATTATTTCCCTGGAGTCCTTATAAGAAAGCTGTTCAACTCTCATCCTCAGGGAACTTTCCATAGGACATATAACTTTTTTCTGCAGAAAAGACCAGGGGCATCCTCTTGAGTTACATGGTGGATCTCTTCAGAATCAGACGTGTTAAGGCGTCCAGGTGGTGTTGGAGGCAGCATTAGCTTATTCCAAACAGTTAAAGACTCCTAAAAAGTCTAAGAGATATCTCCTCTTGGGGAAGTGATGGTGGACAAATGTGTTGGAGTTAGTCACTAAGGCTGTGGTTTTTATGAATCAGAAATAGAACTGTTCTCTAAAATTACAGAGCAAAAATAACAAGAATCCCTTGCCTATTATGAGGGCCTTGTGCTTTGAAACTTGCTAAACAAGAGTCTCTGCTCATTTCTCTCTGAGGTCACATGAAAGGGAGTGAGGCTAATACACCCTCATTCCACAGATGGAATGCTCTATGTTTAAAGACTCCTTTGTTTTAAATTTTTAATGACATTTGTATGCACCTCTTGAACTTTGTCCATCTTTCTTGCTGTTCCTAGCATATTTCTAATTCATACTTATGCCAACTCTTTAAGTACCCGTGGCATAGGAGCTTTGTAGAAGGGTATATGTGGTTTGGCTAAAGCAGGGACAATAGATAATCTGTCCATAAACTACTGGAAGATTTTTTTAAATGACTCACTTCTAATTGTAAATGTTTTTCTCCCTAGGGCATTATTTGATAGTGCCCTAATGTGGCTCAGGTCTTCTGTTAGAAAGTATCAGATGATAGAAGCTCTACTAGCATGTCCCTATTAAAAGAAATGAAACCACTAAACAAAAATAGGAACTTTTAGGGGTGTTTAATTACATCATAGAAGTACTCACTGGAAGATTCCTTTTAGTAGCAAGCTTCTCTGGTGCATGCATGTTAAGTGACTAGACTTGGAAGACTTGGACTTAGACCCACCTTTCCAGGATATACATTAATCACATCTATCTGTATTTTTAAACCTTCATCCTCTCCTCTGTAATGATTTGCTTTCTCTCTTCTTAAGCTTCTGCCCTACCCTTTCTGTCCATGTGCCAGTCCAGCCCTCCAGAGTCAGTGCACACTACCTGTTTTATTTGTTTTAGAACCAACAACAACAACTTGGCCACTAAGTTCCACCAACAGAGATTCTGAGCAAAGCAGGGCAACTCACTTCCCTTCTCCAGGGGAGCCAAAGAGATTAGGGTGTGCTACATCCTGAGGCTGCTCGCCTTCACACACTCCACATTTCTGTGTTGGTTTGCAATAAATCTGTATTTAAGCAGTTTGTTGTCTGTGTGTGAGATTTGATGCTGAAAAAATTTCATCTATGTTTGATGATTAATTGTAACATTATTTCAAGATTTCTGGACTCAGATACATAGGAAATGCTGTTAATGAATTAATATTAGGCGGTTCCCACCCACCAGCAATCTCATGTTACTTATTTGGACTGCCAGACTCTGCACTGTGCTTGGAAATCTAATGGGATTTTGAACTACATTTCCAAATGAGAAGGAAATTGAAGTTCTACATCCTCTATTTAGATGCAAAGAGATGATTAGTGCATTTTGGCAGATGATACCTGAATTATATATTAACCTCAACATCTGGATAGTGCTAAGATGAATACCTTGCAATAACCTGTCCCCTTAGAATTCTTCCATTGAAGGATCCCTCCCAGTTAAAAACAATTCAGATGAGATTTCATCTCACATGTATGTCCTTGCCTCTGCTTTTCTTTTGGGGTGTGCCATGAATAACAATAATACTTAATGTCTAGGAAGCAAACTTTTTCATTCCCATTTATACTTTATACTGTAGCCCCTCTAATTTAGTATTTTGTCATGTATTACTTTGGGAAAAAATAATATTTTCCTTCCCTCAGTTGCTGAAAGTTGGTGCTATCATCCTTTGGTATATACCATATCCCATACTACAAAGATGGAGGTGGAAGTGGAATTCTGGGAAACAAGGGAATATTGTAACAATTTGTGTGTTCAAAAATAGCATGAATTGTCTCCATAAGAGTGGATATCCCCCTCACAGGAGGTCTTTGAGCAAAGGCTTGATCATAGGTATGTTGTAGAAGGAGTTCTTATTCAGGTAGGGATTGGACAAGGTGGCCTTTAAGGTTTCTTCGAATCAAATGATCGCATTCTCTGATAATGTAAATGATGAATATCATGTACCATGGAGTCCTGCAGACTCATTCAATATGTATTCTAAACTATAGTGTTGAGAATGGGCAGCATGGTAAAACAAACAAACAAAAACTTGGAACCAGAATACATAAATCCTACTGTTAGAACTTTGTAGCTTGTGGCAAGTCACTGCATGTCCGCAGGGCATAGTGCTTGGAACTGGAATTGAGAAGACCCAGGTTCAAATCTTACTTTAGATTTTTACTAGCTATGTGACCCTGAACAGGTCACTTAAACTTCTTGAGTTTTGTTTCCTCATAAAATAACACCTGCCTCACAGGGTTGTTGTGAGAATCATATGAGATAATATATGTGAAACTAAATTTTAAATTATGTAAATTCAGGCTACTGTTATTTATTTCTCTGCTTCCTAATTTCCTTGTCTGTAAAAGGAAGTGATTGGACCACATGACCCTTTAAGGTACCTTCTAAAATTGTATGGTCTTTTAGTTAATTAGGTGAACTGTTAAACAGTGCCCTGCCTCAATATGGATTTTGTTCTATTTTAAGTCAGGCCTAACAATTCATAACCACACCGGATCCACCCTGGGATAAACTCAAGTGCTCCTCGGTCTATTCTTAGACCTCCAAGGCCATCACTCCAACCACAGCTTCCAGTGGGCATGAGAAGAGGGGTTGTGCTCTGAGGTTTGAGGCAAGGCTGGGTTTTGGGATTACCTTTACAGGCCCTTCCTGCTCTAGATAGGCAGATACATAGAAGAGAGCTTTAATTGCCTGGAGATACCCAAATTTTGCTTGCCTTGTGTTGCATGGTACTGCACAACTCCCTAAAGTTAGCAATGTTTGGAAGAGTAGTCAGATTGGTTATGGGCAGAATCATATTGATGATGTGAGCAGGGCAAGTAATACTCTTGTCTCTGTGTTGTCTCTCTTCCCTTCCACCCCCCCAACAACTTTTATAGAAATGAAATTTGTTTAGGATAAACATTAGAGGCAGCCTTGAGAGGGAAAAGGAACATACAAATGCATTGCATAGTGCATCCTGACCTAAGGGATGTATATAGAATTGGGAAGGGTCAGTCACCTAGATGAAAAGGTTTGAGGTTAATTGTACATATATGAACATCTGGACTGTTAACACCACCTGGTTACCCTGTTGTATAAGCCCAATTGCAGGATTATAGATTTAGAACTAGAAGGGCTCTCAGAGGTCATCCATCTCTTCATTTTCTAGATGAGGAACTGAGGCCCAGAGAGTTTAGGTGACTTGTCCAGGGCCGTACAAGTATTAGTGGCTGAACCAACATTCTGATTGAGTATTCAAACCCACGTACTCTGGCTCCAAGTCTGATACTCTGTGCTGCACTTTATTGCCATAAATCATTTGTGGGCCGGAGAGGAAGTAAATGGTATTAAGGACAGGGCCTGATACTGGGCGTTTCAAGAATCAAAATTGTAAGTGAAAACATTTCAGGAAAGGTCAGTTGATCTTTAAAGAACTGAACTGAACTTGCACCATTGGGAAACAAAGCTACCATCACCCCACCTCAAATCTGTTCCCTTGACTGGTCAGCTGGGAAGAACTGGCCCCAGCAAGACCATTGGATGATAAGATCAGTTCACATTTGTTCAGTATGAAGGGAATACAGCCATAAGCTCAGAATTCAACAGCAAGTTAGACCTTGCTCTGCCACATGACCTAGGCAACCTCTTTGCCCTAAAGATTTAACACAACCCTAAGGCAATTTCCAGAATAAGAAATAGGAGAAAGGGAGCTCAAACTGAGAAATTAGATGGAAATGCTGATGGAACTTAGCACAAAATTTTCACAATGCAAAAGTGGCTTTTGAGGCCTGACATCAAGGAAATATGTGGAGCTGTGGTCTATGTTAGGGGGAGTGCTAGACCTGAAGTTAGGTGGTATGGGTTTGAATCCTGTCACAGATGTTTAGACAAGTCACTTAGCATTTTTGGACCTCAGTTTCCTCATGTCTAAAATGGGAGTGATATTTGATACTACTTCTTTGTGTTGTAGAGATCAAATGAAATTAATGCATGAAGCGCTTTGCAAACATTGAAGTGCTATATACACAAGCTATTATCACTTGCCTCTAGATTGTGGTCAAGATGGAGAATTGGCTTAAAATGCTGACCCAACAGAACTTCATTAATCAGATGCCACTCATTCAAAATGTGATAATTCAAAAATGGACCGGACTAGTTTACCTTTCCTCTTCCTAAAATTAGAAAATGTGTGAAATGAATGATGTAAATAAAACTGCAGGAGCTATGTTTAACATACTAAATGAATATGATGCCTCCAAGAATTTCTGAAGCATTTTAAAATTGACTAGTTATAAATAATTCTTGTCCATCAAAGTAGGGCCATTTGTGCCTCTGACAACACTGAAGCCACTTTATGTATTTAAAAGAAATAAAATGATTTTTGAAAAATGCTAAGACTTGTCATTTATTCAGTCTGGTCTCTCTTTGGTCTAAAGAGCTAAATGAATTTTATTTTTATATTGTATATGCACTTTCTTACATTCTTTGAGGCTTTTTAGAATTGGACCCCAATTAGAAGCCTATAAACTAATATGCTGTGTATTGCATTTAGAAGTAAGCTTTTTGTGATTCTCTTTTGCTGATACTTAAATAGCAGTAGAGAGCCACCAAAGATCTTTGAGTAATGACCAGAGCAGTTCATAGGTAAGTTTAAGTCAATGATTGAAGGATAGTTGGAGGCAAAAGAATGAAGATAGGATGATCGGTGAGGATTGTTTTGGAATAGTCCAGGCAGATGGTGTTAAGGATGCCTACTAGGGCGGTGATGGTAATAATGATAGTGGAAATAGAGGGTAGGGGATGGATGAGAGACACAGTATGGAGGGAGAATGGATAACATTTGGCAATTAGGAGAAAGAGAAGAGTCAAAATAATACTAAATCAACTTAACACTTATGAAGCACTTGCTATGATACAGAGATATAGATATACCTTGGATAAACATTGCAAAAGGACATTGAACCAGGCCAAGAATTGAGTAGAAAGAGAACAAGCTGGATTGCCCCAGGGAAACTGAAAACCCCAGGCTTCTTCCTGAAAGCCCTTCTTTTTAAAATGCAACATTCTTCTGATGGGGATGTATGCCTACAAGTCCAGAAATAACAATCTCTGGAGAATAGATCAGCCCAAGGGCAACGAAGAAGTGCTTCATAGGTGTGTGCAGATTGCTGCATAAAGAATATCCTCAAAGAAATATATGAGCCTCTGTGTGACCTCAGATTAATCACGTAATTTCCTTCAGGCTATACTTTGCTCATCTACGAAATAAATAGTTTGGATTTGATGTCCCTTTCAACTCCAGAGCTATGACCTGTGTGTATGTGAAAAAAGATGGACAAGTCACACAATGAGAATAAAGAATAGCCAATGGTTCATGTATTCCATTGGTATCCTTGCAATGTCAAGGTGTCCAGCACATTGGGTAGAATGCCTGTGGTGAATGTATGGGAGGACATGGCCAAGAGTTACATAGGATGGGTAGATATGGATAAATTTTGATTTGCATTGTTGGCAAGAGTATCCCAGTCCCTTGACATAGTAGCAAATGCTGGTAGACTCAATTGCTCGGGAGGGTGAGGTTGGTGTATCTCTTTGAGTTTGGGAGTTCTGAGTTGCAGTAACTAAAGCTGCTTGGGTGTCTGCATTCAGTCTGGCACCAGTATTGTGACCCCCTAAGAAAGTGATGGGTGGGGCAGGGTGAAGAGCCAGGCTACCAAAGGAGAGGAAAACTGGCCTGGGTCAGAAATGAAGATCAAAGTCTGTGTCTATCAGCAGTGGGTATATATATATATATATATATATTTAAGATGGGATATTAGGTAAATGATGTTACCACTGACAATGAAATCACAAGAATAGGAGGTTTGGGGATATTAAGCTCAGTTTGGGCCATGTGGAGATAGGAGTGGATAATCCAAAAGGGGTTATCCTATAGACTGGCAGAAATGTAGGGCTAAAGGCTTAAGGATTGCAGATACCATGTAAAGTTTTTGGTCATAAATTTCCTTTCTAAAACTGAGCCCTAGATATTCAGCTTTCAAGGAATGATAGAAAAATCTGCCTTGGAGCCTTCCCTTTCTAGATGGGTAAGAATTTAGACAGTTCAACTAAATCCAATGTATTTACTCTTATCTGTATTTTATTAAAATGCCTGCCTGCTGGTGTCACAGGAGTGTTCCACAGATAATGCATATAGTATAGAGTGCTTTGAGGTTCTTGTAAAAAAAAGTTGAGCTTCTGTTATTTAAATTTGTGGCATATCTGAAAGCTGCCCCTGCCCTATTGGTTGCATTTGCTTCCATTAAGGGGCATGTTCCTACTTAGTACAGGACCACATACCGTTCCAATAGTCCTCTCCACCCCCAGCTTAGAAGAGAAATTAACTTCACACCTCAGTGCTGAAATTAACTGAGCTCCTGCACCCACCGTTCTGCTCCACCTACACACTGCATACCCAGCCGCGTCACCAGGATGCATTGGAAACACAAGACCCGACCCTCTTCCATGGCCACCCAGTTCACATCAAACATTCCTGGAGAGGCCTAAGCACATAATGTGCCCTTTGAAGGATGACACAGCTTGAAACCAATGTCCTCAGCAGCTGCAGAGAGCTCAGCTCCAAGCTTGCAGCAAATCCTTAAAGCAAAGGCATTCCACCCTCTCCCCTTTACAGATGAAGAGATTAAAAGAGAAGCAACTTGTCTTAACCCAGGTGACAAATTCCCCATCCCTAGGACAACCCTTCAAATATTTGAGGACAACTAACATATCCTTCCAGAGACTTCCATTGTTCAGGCTCAAGAGGCCTAGTCATGGCATGGCATGGTTTCCAGTTCCCTCAACGTCATGGCTGATTCCTCTGGATATGTCCAACTTGTCAATGTCCCTCCTAAAATATGGTTTGTTCAGACTTGGCAGAGGTCTACTGGCGTAGGCTTTGAGAATCTATGGCTATCATCATGCCACGATGAGGCATCATTGATCTAGGACCTTCGTAGAGATTTCTTACCACCTTAACTGAGAGGTGAGCTGTCACCTACCCCAGTGGCTGCTGTCAGAATCCTTCCACTTCTCCCACCACCCTGAAACCAGAGACAAACTGTTATAAGGAAATTTCCAATGCAGACTCATTTTGGACGTGTGATTCAACATGTCCAAAAAACTCTTTTTCTTTTCTCCCAAACCTGCTTCTTTTCCAAACTTTGTTATTTCTATGCTAGTCACCCAAATTGGCAAACTCAGAATCATTCTTTACTCCTCATTCTCCCTTACCCTCCATATTTAATCAGTTGCTAATTCTTGTTGATTCTACTTCTATATCTTCTCCATCTATCTCCTCCATTCCACACCATCACAGTCCCAGTTAGGCCTTCGTTATCTATTGTCTAGATTATTACAATAACCTTTGTACTGCTTTTCTTTCCTGAAGTCTTTCCCATCTCTAATCGGTCCTGCATACAACTGCAAAAGTGATTTTCCTAAAGCATGTGTCTGACTGTGTTACTCCTCCACTTAGTAAATCCAGTGGCCCCCTATTATCTCTAGGATCAGTCAGTCAACTAGCATTTATTAAGTTCCTACTATGTGCCAGGAACTGTGCTAAGTGCTAGAGATACAAGAAAGGCAAAGAACATGATCCCTGCTCTCAAGGAACTCACAGTCTAATGGGAGAGACAACATATACATGACTATGTATAAGCAAGATATACATGATATATATATAGGTATATAATATATGTGTGTGGGTGTTTATACATACACACACGCATACATACAGAGAGAATAAATTGGGGGTAATCTCAGAGAGAAGGCACTAATTAAGGAGGATTGGGAAAGGGTTCTTGCAGAAGATAGGACTTACCTGAGACTTGAAGGAAGTCAGAGAAGCCGAGAGGAGGAAGAGACAAGGGAGAGAGTTCTTGGCATGGAGAAGAGCCAGTGAAAACACTTGGAGTTAGGAGACAAGTGTCATGTTTGAGGAACGGCAAGGAGGCCAAAGTCACTGGATTGAAGAGTATATGGAAGGTGGGAAGGGGCTAGGTTATAAAGGGCTTTCAAAAGCCAGACACCTTTCCTTCAGCAGGTGGCTTGTGTGCCACTGGACTCATGAGGCTTTTCCTGATTCCTGTAGCTCCTACTGCCTTTCCAAATTACTTTGCATTATATGGTACACCTTACCTGATGTCATTAATTGGTTCTATAAAAACACATGAAATGATATTGCAGGGGGAGGCTAATTCTACAGGGAAAATGGTACAAATGGAAATTCAGCCAAATATCATCATAACTTTTTAGTTAGGTTTGAGTCAAATGTATTAATTGCACATCTGTAACCTCCTGTGTTTGACTTATTTGGGACCAAGCCCAAATCCTAGGACCCTAGGATCCTAAATCCAGAACTGGAAGGGACTTCAGAGGCCATCTAGTCCAACCTCATCATTTAACAAGTAAGGAAACAGGCCTAGGGAGGCTAAATGATTTGTCTAAGGTCACACAAGTGACACAAGTTAGAGTGAAGATTTAAACCCAGGTCCTCTGACTGCAAAACAGTGCTCTTTCCACTGTATCATGCTTAAATCATGACATGTGAAGTTTCTGGGAATTTTTCACAGATTCACAGAATTTCAGAAGTGGAAGGGACCCTCGCAGCCTTCTAGTACAACTTGTACCCAAGCAAGAATTCCCACTACAACACACCTGCCGAGTGGCCATCCAGCCTTTATCTGCAAGCTTTCTACCTCTGGAAGTAGCTCATACTACTTTTGACAGCTCTTACTGGTAGGTAGATTTTCCTGACATTAATCCTAGAGTTGCCTCCTTGCAACATCTACCCATTATGTCTGGCCCTCTGGGGCCAAAGAGAACAAATCTAATCTTTCATGACTGGTCTTAAAAATACAGGCAGCTATTACATCATCCTTGAGTCTTCTCTAGGCCAACCATGCTTGCTTATTTCCTCTAACTGATCCTCATAGGACGTGAGTTGGAAGCCCTTCACCATCCTGGATTGCCCCTTTTGGGGGGCTCTGGCACTCCTCAATGTCATTCCTAAACTATGGTGCCCAGAACTGAACCCAATATTCCAGATGAGATCTAGTGAGGGTAGAGTTCAGTAGAACTATATGTAATTACTGGAAACTGTTAAATTCTAACTCTTCGTGAGCTTTTAATGCCATTGGGTAAAAATGTGGGCTAGGTAGATAATGAAATAAACATTTATTAAGCACCTACTTGATATGAGGAAAAAGAAAAGTGGGAAATGAGCAGTGGTGAAGTGGGTGCGGGATTGGAATGTATACAAATGCTACACACCCTCAGGGCTACTCCCCTAGCTTGTATTCTAGTGTTCTGGTTGGGTTCTGAGAGGTTACTACTCCTCAGGTTCTAGGGATAACCCTGCATGTAGCTATTCCTACAGCTATAGTTCACAAGCCCGTATCACTGTGCTTCCCTTTAATAATCAGCCATAAACAATTTCAGAAAGACCTGGAAAGACTTACATGAACTGATGCTGAGTGAAGTGAGCAGAATGAGGAGGCCATTGTACACAGTAACAGCAACACTGTGAGATGACCAACTTTGACAGACTCAGTTCTTCTCAGCAGTCACAATGATTTAAGACAATTCCAAGAGACTCATGATGGAAAATATTTTCCATATTCAGAAAAAGAACTATGGAGTCTGAATGCAGATCAAAACATACTATTTTCACCTTTTGTTGTTTTTTCTTTCTCTTAGTTTTCCCTTTTTGTTCTGATTCTTCTTTCACAACATGACTAATGTGCAAATATGTTTAATATGATTGTACATACATAACCTATATCAAATTGCTTGCCATCTTGGGGAGGGGAGAGATGGAGGCAGAAAAAAGTTTGGAACTCAAAATTTTATAAAAGTGAATGTTGAAAACTTTCTTTACATGTAATTGGAAAAAATACTATTGAAAATAATCAGCGTAAGACACAATTTGCTTTTTAACAAAGGCTAAGATGGTATTGTGGGCAGGTAGGTGGCACAGTGGATAGAGTGCCAGGCCTGGGGTCAGGAAGACTCATCTTCCCGAGTTCAAATCTGGCCTTAGACACTTCCTAGCTATGTGACCCTGGGCAAATCACTTAATCCTGTTTGTCTCAGTTTCTTTATCTGTAAAATGAGCTGGAGAAGGAAATGGTAAACTACTCCAGTATCTTTGCCAAGAAAACCCCAAATGAGTCACAGGACAGGACTGAAAAATGACTAAACAACAACAGAGGTGGTATTGTAAGAACAGGGGATTGGACAAAATGCTAGGGGAAGACAAAGAAGCCTTCTCTCTAAGAGTTTACATTCATGATTTGTTGTTGTTCAGTTGTTTTAGTCATATCTTACTCTTTGTTACCCCATTTTGGTTTTCTTGGCAAAGATACTGGAATGGCTTGTGATTACTTTCTCTGGCTCATTTTACAGATGAGGAAACTGAGGCAAACAGGGTTAAGTGACTTGCCCAGGGTCACATAGCTAGTAAGTGTCTGAGGCCATATTTAACCTCATGATGAATCTTCCTGATTCCAAGCCCAGTGTTCTATCCACTGTGTTACCTAGGTGTCTACAGTCACAATAAAAAAAGTGGTATATCAGGCTCATTCACATGGTAGGCTATGGGGGCCATTTAGTCCAACTCCTCCTATCTGAATAGATACCCCCTATACAACATTCCCAATAAATTATCCCAATCCCTCCAAGTTTCTAATTCAATCTCTTTAGAAAATTATTTTTATATATTTCGCATTTAAATTTCTATTTACCTATTGTTTCCCCTAATAGAATATAAACTTCTTGGAGACAGGGACTGTTTTGTATTTGTTTTCATATCTCCAGCAGTAGACAGAAAATTGGTCTCCAGTCCAGGAAGCCCAGAGTTCAAGTCCCATCTCTGGCACCTACTGGCTGTAGAATCCTGGGTAAATCACTTCTCAGTGCTTGGCACTGAGCTCTCCAAAATCACAAGTTGAAGAGAAGGCACAGATTTGTACTCTGAAAGGAAATTTTACATGAGATACTCCCTATGCTGATGAAAAATTCCCCAGTGCCTAGCATCAAGTAGACCAGGGCAGCCCAAAGTGTGGCCTGCAGGCCACATGCAGCCCGAGGTATGATTTATGTGGCCCGCCTACAGCCTAGAAATTTGCATAAATGTTCCAGTAAAGGAAGCCGAGCTACTGCCGAGCTCTCACTAAAATGGCAAATCAAAATATATTGTCTATTGTTTCAATAAAAACCTAAGGTTGGACAGCCCTGAAGTAGACACATGACTGTTGAATAGGGGGAAAATAACCCCAACAATTGGTTGTGGAGGCTTTGTTCGAAAACCTTCAGCGAAAGGCATCCCAGTATCCTCAGAGGCAGCCCCTTGCACCCTGGGATAGTTTTAGTCACTAGGATGCTTTCCCTTACATCGAAACTAAGTCTACATATCTTCAGCTGCCACCATTACTCCTAGTTCTACCCTGAGGGGCTAAGCAGGACAAGTCTTACCTCTTCTAGGTCATAATAGATCATAGTCCTTGGTTCAGCTATCAATGCTCTTAGTGCCCTAGAATGTGGTTCATGTGGTCCTGGTAACTTGAACTCATGGAAGACAGGTGCTCTTTTACTTCCTCCCTACTTATCTGGGGGAAAGTATCACTTCTTTATTTAACTTAATATGCAGAGTATATGATGCAAAATACCAGGCTGGGCAAATAAAAAGCTGAAATTAAAGTTGCCTGCAGAAATATCAGATATGCATATGTCACCCACTCTGATGGCAGAAAGTGAAGGGGAATTAGAAGCCCTCTTGATGAGGGTAAAAGAGGACAGTGTAAAATCTGGCTTGAAGCTTAATATTAAAAAAAAAAAACAACTAAGATCATGGTATCTGGCCCCATTACTTCCTGGTAAATAGAGGGTGAAGTAATGGAAGCTGTGTCAGATTTTATATTCTTGAGCTCAAAGGTCGTGGCAGACAGTGACTACAGCCATGAAATTAAAAGATGCTTGTTCCTTGGAAGGAAAGCTATAGAAAACCTTGACAGCATGCTAAAAAGGAGAGACATTGCCTTGCTGACAAAGGTTTATATAGTCAGAGCTATGTTTTTTCCATGGTAATGTAGGGTTGTAAGAACTGGACTATAAGGAAAGCTGGGTGCCTTAGAATCAACGTTTTCAAATTTTAGCACAGGAGAAAACTTTTCAAAGTCCTTTGGACAGGAAGGAGATAGAATTAGTCAATATTTAAAAAAAAATTAACTCTATTCATTGGAAGGACAAATACTAAAGCTCACTCATAAATACTTGGGTCACATAATGAGAAGATGGGACTCGTTGGAAAAGGCTCTGATGCTGGTAAAGATTGAAGGCAAAAGGAGAAGGGTGAGATGGATAGAGTGTATCATGGAAGCAACAAACATGAACTTGGACAGATGGTAGATAGTGGAGGACAGAAGGGCCTGGAATGCTACTGTCCATGGGGTCATAAAGAAGACTGTACGACTGAATGACAACAATCACTAGTCACTCTGGGACTGTCCTTGCTCATTACCAAATGAGTGGTGCAAACGATCACTGTTACAGAGTTACAAGGTGGTCCCTGCATTTTAAGATGAGGTGTTCCTAGAGGCTGTGTCTGAAAGGGGGCCACTGGAAGGCAAAATCCTGATTATTTCAGCCTTTTGCCTCTATCTCTTTGAATGTTGGTAGGAGTCATCAGACAAATAATTAAAAGTGGTAAAAAGTAAGTTTAGATGTTTTGTTAGGGAGCTTCAATGAGCCATGAGGCACCATGTAAAAAAAACCACTAGTATATAAAAGGGAGAGCTACCTATCTAATTTGATGAGGGATCACAAAGGGCTGGGATAGTCAGGCCTGGTTTTCCTGAGAAGGTGTGATTTGAGCTGGACATAGAAGGAAAGGTAGGATTTAGATCATTCAGTTCAATAATCATTTATCCAACACCTGCTACATGCCAAGTCCTGTGACTGGCACTGAGTATGCAAACATAAAAATAAAACACCCCCAAGGAGCTTACATTCTACTGGAGGGAACCAACATATGCACAGAGAAGTGACACAAATTATAGACAGAATACAAATATAAAGTCATTTGGCAGGGAGGCCAACAGCTTTGGGAATAGGAAAGGCCTCTTGTAGAAGATACTACCTTAGTGGAGCCTTGAAGGGAATTAGGGGTTCTAAGAGGCAAATGTCAGGAGGGAGAATATTCCAGCTGTTCACAACTTGGCTCCACCTTATTTTTTTCGGCCTTATTGTTAGCTGCCTTAATGTATTCTATGGTCTAGTCATACTTCATGCTGTTTATTACATATAAGTCTCTGCTTCCTAACTCTATGATTTGGCATGGCTGTTCCCCCATGCCTAGAAAGTACTCCCTCCTCATCTCTACCTCTTAGAAATCTTAGTTTCCTTCTAGACTTAACTCTACATCCCATATCAGGCCTTTTCAATTTCCTCTAGCTACTAGTGCCTCTTCCCTAAAAGTACCTTGTACTTATTTTACGTATACATACATACATACATATGTATATATATATATATATGTATATTTGTAACAATCCTCCCTCTGGGCTACTTTTCCAACTTGCTCTCATATTCATAGGTTGGGTCTCCCAGAGAGTCATTGCTACTTTGGGTTCAAAGGTGTACCCTATAGTACAACCCTTCTAAAACTATGGCTCACAAGCCCCCACCAGTGTGCTTCCCACTCATGATCATCCAGTAGACTCGATTAGTTCTTACTTAAATGACATAGCAAGAACAGGAATTGGAAAACATCACCCTTTCCTGCTAACTAGTAGTATACACTTCCAGTAATACACACTGCATTCATGGGGAAAGAGTAGAGACAAACAAAGTAGAATGGTCTGGAGACACATATTTACACATGGCCAAGGCAAATCACAACTTCAGAACTATAGTCTACACTGAATTGTTCATTTAAACTTCTATCTGTTTCAATCTATAATAATAGCACATACCTCCTAGGATTGTTGTGAGGATTAGACGAGGCAATGTATTTAAAGTGTTTTGTAAACCTTGAAGTGCTATATAAATATTATCATCATCATCATCATCATCATCATCATCATCAACATCATCTGTCACCAACTTATGGTTGACTATATAAATGAGCTACTCAAAGCCTTACATCCTTTACAATGTGCAAATGAAGCTGCTTAATGTTTTCTGTCTTTTACAGGGCATAAAATGATCTACTCACATACTAAAGGGGGCTCATTCCGTATGAGGTACAATGTAGTCAGAGTGGACCACACTCTTATGTCTTATTGTCTCGGTAACTTGGCCCCTTAGGATGTTCAACTTTGTTTAAGTTGGAAAGAGACAAATCTAGTGTTCCTGTCGAGTTAGGGACAGCTCCTAGCATAATGCCGGGCACTATGTAGGAACATAATGAATGTTTAATAATTGGTTCAGGTAGAAAGATCCAAAAGGCAGTTATTGTGGTTGCAGGACTGGAGATCAAGAGAGAAGTCAGAGCCAGGAATGTGGATTTGGGAATCATCTACATGTAACACAGACCACTCAGGCTTTTACCACCTATAGGCCAGATATGTTAGATCTCATCATTCCCCAACTCACTCATCCCCCAGGGTTTTCTGGTAATCTTAAGGAATTTGGGGGATCTAGGCTTTCTGTCATTGGCTCCAACCCTCAACAATGGTGTTCTTCCAAGTGCCTCTCCCATAGAACCTCTGTACCTCAGTTCCATTAGCCACTAACAGTCAGATTAGCTGTTACACAGAAATATTTACTTCAGAAGGTATAATCACAAATATACAAACTTATTCTCCCTAACACATAAGCATAAACCTAGCCCGTTTCACCTCAATCCCTTGGGAGGGAAAGGGGATTAGTTTTACAGCTTAGCATAGGTCCAATAGAGCATGCTCTCACTTCCAATTCTCAGGTTCTAATCCTAGGTACCTGGCTTCTCAAGGCCTCCATTCCATATTAGCTGGCTGCATCCATCCCACCTGCCAGGTCATTGTGGCTCAAGCTCCAGGACCCTATAGGGATTACCTCTAGCACCTGGAACTGAGGAGGACAAACAATGCAGAACAGAAACTAGTGCTGCTAGACCAATTTCTTGGAGCTGGGGTCAAAGAGGGAGATCAGGGGGAGGAAATCCTTTCCCTCTCACCAGTTCAGTTCATGGTGTTGCTGGGGCGTGGGGTAAGGGGGAATCTTCACACTCTGGATGCAGCAGATAAGAGTTGCTAAAAAGAGCATAAGAAAAAGAGCATGAGAAAGAGTTGCTAAGAAAGAGCATAAGAAAAGAGATGAAAAAAAGGGGATGAACTATTTCTGCATTGCATATTTAAAGATGCAGGCAACTGATCAAAAAAGACTACCCCTAACATGTGTCAGAGGGTGAAGAGGTCTCCATGGCAGGCAATCTGAATGTGCTCTAAAATCCCCTCAAGGGTGCTTTCATTAACCAAACGGGGCATGCCTGGAGCAGCCCAGGTTACATATACAAAGATGATAATTAATACTAGGGGAGTGGATAAGACCTACAAGGAAAAACATGGAGAGAGAGAAGAATAGAAGTCTGAGGAATGCTTAGGGTGCAAGAGGATAGTAGGACTTTGTTTTCTTAGGGCAAAAGCAGCTATATAAATGGAGTGGAGCAGCATGGTAGCACAGAGTATTGTCTGACTATGGTTTGAGTTGTATTTTAAGGCCTTGACCTTGTGGGAATTTGGGGGAAAATGAGGAACAGGACCCTGGGATTGGTTGACTGGCATTAGATATGAGAGATGGGTAAAAGTTAGGATTCCATAGAAGAGTTAATTGAGTTCTACCGAATAATTAATCAAGTGTCAGCTTGAACAAAGAAGGCATAAAAATTAACCAGGATGAGGGTCCCCAGCCAATGGGAATAGAGTTTGTGGTTTTACAGAAAACCACAGTTTCAGGATAGAGGCAAAACTGGTCTAAACTGGCCAGATAACAGTCAGGGCTGAAGAGAAAACTGGGTCAAATGGCTACCACGCATGCTTAATTGGCTTAATTGGAGTTTTCTGCCATTTTTGAACATGGGATATATGTTGAGGAGGGGGGAACATGCCAAGGAGATGCGTGTTGGGGTCATACATGGCAGATTGTAACCTAGAAGACAGCAGACCAATCTGTTCTCTGAAGGGAGGTACTGAGCTGATGGTGCATCAATCTATGTCAGTCTAACAGAATAAAGTTGGTTTCACTCCTGTGCACTCCATTCCCCCTTCCGAAAGAAGGGTGGAATCCACTCCTGGCCAGGAACGCTTACCAATTCCTTTGAATTCCTCAATAATAATAAATTGCCCTTGATATCTGAATTTCAGTGTCAAGCGTATTTCTAACATTAGATATAATCAGTGGAAGACAGTGAGGTGAGGTATGGGGATGGCAGTCGTTTTGGGAAAGATGGTTCCCCACCCCCACCCCCATTCTTTCTGTGGTAGTTACAGCTCTGAGGTACAACCACATTTAGGGGCCAAGAGGTAAAATAGCTTTTTTAATGAAAAACAAACAAATAAAAAAATATACCCAGAGAAGCAGCAGGAGATTCAGGGCAGAAAACAAGTCCCAAGCAAGAGGGGAAGGAAATTAGAGCGAGAGGCAAATATTCAGTCTTGTGAAAGGCTGAACAAAGGTAAAGGAGGAAGAAGGTGGGTTAAAGGCCATTAAATTTGTTGATTTAGGAAGCCGCTGTTGACCTGGGAGTTTCAGAAGAATCTTAGAGGATGGAGCCAGATTGCAAGGCTTAAGAAACGAGCAGGTAGTAAGGAAATGGAGGCAGCAAGTATCAGCTACGAGCTTTCCCCACAAGTTGAGGTGAGGTAATACACGGAGACAGAGTAGGAGAGAGAGGGTTGTGTGTTTGAGGAGTGTGGGAAAAGTTTGGACAGCTGCTGCAGAGAATATGATGTGGGATGAGTAACAGGATTGCCAGAGAACTTGGCGGATTCAGTTGAAGTTAGAATGACAAATGGATTTCTGATAAATAGATTTATAGAGACTTTCTCCAATAAAGTGGACCTGAGGGTAGAAGGAAGGGAAGTGGTGGTGGTGGAAGGGGTAGGAAGGATCACCTTGTCATGATAAGGCCCTTATCATGCCAGCAAAGAAAACAGTTCAGTCTGCTGAATTTCCAAACTCCCCCTGCTGGGGAATCTTTTATTTGGTAAAGGCTCTAAGCCTGCTCTCTAGCAATCTGGGATCCTTATAGAATTATGGATCAATGCTACCCATTCTAGCCTGGACTTTCTAATAACTAGTAAGACTGATCCCTTCTCTTCTCTTTTCTCTTTTATTCCACGGCATCAGCCATTCTTACATCTCCCTTTTCAGGTATGTCTGACTCTTCATGACCCCATTTGGTGTTTTCTTGGCAAAAAATACTGGAGTGATTTGCCATTTCCTTCTCCAGCTCCTTTTACAGATGAGGAAACCAAGGCAAACAGGGCTAAGTGATTTCCCCAGGGTCACACAGCTAGCAAGGGTCTGAGGTCAGATTTGAACTCAGGAAAATGAGTCTTCCTGACTCCAGGCCCAGCACTCTATCCACTGGGCTGCCTCTGCTAAACAGCTGTGTTTTCTGCCACAGGCACCTTTCTCTTGGACACATTGGTTCTGATGGTGCCCAGGTCATCCTTGTGATCTCCATGGCACTTAGTTGCTTGTCACCCCTTGCACACTGTAAGAATGCTCTTAATTTTCCCATAATAGCCATAATGGGCATTAATGTTGCAATCTATCTAAAATTCACAAGTATCCCACCAGGCTCTTCACCTGTGGATTTCTTTATCATGACCTAGACTCTTCATCCTAGAAGATCACTCCAGTCCTAGAACTCATGCTTTGGAAGTACCCTCTGCTTCTGAAGACACTCCCTCTGATTGAAGGGTCAAGGGTCTTCCTAGAAGCTTCATTTAAGGAGGTTGCCCAGGTCAGCCATCTCTTAATTTCCCACAAGTCTATATCATGACCATGCCCACGTACCTTGTTTTCCCCAGCTTCCTTTTATGTGTTGTCTTCCTTATTATCAGAACATAATCTCCTCAAGGGCAGGGACTATATTTTTCCTTGTATTTGTATTTCCAGAGCTTAGAACACTTAGGATTTCTGATAAATAGTAAGCACTTACTAAAGTAATAGTAAACATTTAATAAATGCTTGTTGACTCACTAAATGCTTTGTATTGTCCTACTGGACTCCCTAAAATGAGACACTCAAATTCTCCAATGGATCCCTGAATTCATTGATTGGGATGTTCTTTCCAATAACACAGATCACATCCAGGCCTGTTTGTTCTATACAACTCTTGTTCATGCCTTCCCACAAGCATATTACATGGCTTCTACATAAAGCCTTTCTTGCTTCCTCTTGACATTTCAAGTCAGGTATGACTGGTAATATTTTTCCCACTTTGTAGATGATGAAATTGAAGCTTAGAGAGGCACAGCATGGGAGAGGCGGAGCAGGAGTCCTACATGGCTAGGGGGTCTATTGAAGGCAAAAAGTGAAATAGGAGTGAGTCCTGAACAGGTGACTCACCTTCCATACAACACGTGTATGTTTCCCTCCCCCAGGGCTGACCATGACCCCCCAACATCTTAGTGGACAATCTTCTTGAGTTGTTACAGGGGAAACGTCCATTCTTCAATGGCCAACTTGGCGGTGAGCCTCTCCAGAATACTGGACTGGTCCTTGGGGCCTAAGAGGTTCTTAATCAATGCGTGTCGATTGATTGAAATACAGGCAAAATAGCAGCACAGAAACATGTCATCCTTCTTTTTTTTTAACCATTCATATTATTTATTTATTTATTTTTTGATGGTCAAATTTTATTCCTAAACACTCCTTTTTAGCTCTAGTCTTTTTTTTATTATTTATTTATTTATTAATTTTAGTTTTCAGCATCGATTTTCACAAGAGTTTGAATTACAAATTTTCTCCCCATTTCTACCCTCCCCCCCACTCCAAGATGGCATATATTCTGGTTGCCCCGTTCCCCAGTCAGCCCTCCCTTCTGTCACCCCACTCCCCTCCATCCCCTTTTCCCTTACTTTCTTGTAGGGCAAGATAGATTTCTATGCCCCATTGCCTGTATATCTTATTTCCCAGTTGCATGCAAAAACCTTTTTTTTTGAACATCTGTTTTTAAAACTTTGAGTTCCAAATTCTCTCCCCTCTTCCCTCCCCACCTACCCTCCCTAAGAAGGCAAGCAATTCAACATAGGCCACATACATATCATTATGTAAAACCCTTCCACAATACTCATGTTGTGAAAGGCTAACTATATTTTGCTCCTTCCTATCCTATCCCAAATTTCTCTCGTGACCCTGTCCCTTTTTGAAAGTGTCCATTTTTGATTACCTCTTCCCCCTATCTGCCTTCCCTTCTATCGTCCCCCCTTTTTTATCTCCTTCCTCCTTTCCAGTGGGGTAAGATACCCAATTGAATGTGTTTGTTATTCCCTCTTCAGGTCAATTCTGATGAGAGCAAGATTCACTCATTCCCCCCTCACCTGTCCTCTCTTCCCTTCCTACAGAACTGCTTTCTCTTGCCACTTTTATGTGAGATAATTTACCCCATTCTATATCTCCCTTTCTCCCTCTCTCAATATATTCCTCTCTCATCCCTTAATTTGATTTTATTTTTTTAGGTACCATCCCTTCATATTCAACTCACCCTGTGCCCTCTCTCTCTCTCTCTCTCTCTCTCTCTCTCTCTCTCTCTCTCTA
>CM053625.1:157360465-157380792 GCA_028646595.1 Phalanger gymnotis | reverse complement strand
GCAGTTCTCCTTGATAATTTCTTGAAAGATGATATCTAGGCTCTTTTTTTTGATCATGGCTTTCAAGTAGTCCAATGATTTTTAAATTATCTCTCCTGGATCTATTTTCCAGGTCAGTGGTTTTTCCAATGAGATATTTCATATTGTCTTCCATTTTTTCATTCCTTTGGTTCTATTTTATAATATCTTGATTTCTCATGAAATCACTAGCTTCCACTTGCTCCAATCTAATTTTTAAGGTGATATTTTCTTCAGTGGTCTTTTGGACCTCCTTTTCCATTTGGCTAATTCTGTTTTTCAAAGCATTCTTCTCCTCATTGGCTTTTTGGAGCTCTTTTGCCATTTGAGTTAGTCTATTTTTTAAGGTGTTATTTCTTCAGTATTTTTTGTGCCTCCTTTAGCAAGTCATTGACTTGTTTTTCATGATTTTCTCGCATCACTCTCATTTCTCTTCCCAATTTTTCCTCTACTTCTCTGACTTGCTTTTCCAAATGCTTTTTGAGCTCTTCCATGGCCTGAGACCAGTTCATGTTTTTCTTGGAGGCTTTTGATGTAGGCTCTTTGACTTTTTTGACTTCTTTTGGCTGTACGTTTTGATCTTCTTTGTCACCGAAAAAGATTCTATGGTCCAAGTCTGAGTCTGAGTCTGTTTTCGATGCCTGGTCATGTTTCCAGCCAACTACTTGACCCTTGAGCTTTTTGTCAGTGTATGACTGCTTGTAGAGTATAGAGTACTTTATCCCAAGCTTGAGGGCCTGCACCATTTTTTTCAGAGGTACACAGCAAGCTCTGCCACACCAGCGCTACTACCTCCCCCAAGAACCACCAACCCTGACCATACTCAGATCTAAAGTGGCTCTGCACTCGTGCTCAGATCTACCACTTAATTCCTCCCACCAGGTGGGCCTGGGGCCCTAAGCAAATGCAGCTGTAGTTCTGTAGCTGCACCACTGTCGCTGCCCCCTCACCCCGTGCAGTGGCCAAATTGTAAACTCCTTTCACTCTGTCCCCATAGCTTTTCCCATTAACTTTCTCTGTTGTCTTTGTTGTTTGTGGGTTGAGAAGTCTGGCAACAGCCCCAGCTCACTGATTCAGGGTGCTAGGGTCTGTTCCACCTGGCTCCCAGTCTGGTTTGTCCAGTTGGCCCATGCTAGGCTCTGCTCTGCTCCCAGCCCCGTGCGATAGACCTTACCCTGTGACCATCCAGGCTGTCCTGGGCTGGAGCTCTGCTTGCCTCTGCTATTTTGTGGGTTCTGCAGTTCTAGAATTTGTTCAGAGCCATTTTTTATAGGCGTTTGGAGGGACCCGAGTGGGAACCCATGCAAGTCCTTGCTTTCCAGCTGCCATCTACATGTCATCCTTCTAAAATAGGAAAATTTATAATCTAGCTAGAATGTTTTAAATTTTTAAAAAAGCTTTTAACAACCAGTCCATAACACAAAAATCCTTAATACTCTACGAAGGTCTATTTACCATCTCTTTATGTAGATTGCAGTATCTTCCCTGTGGCGTTTTCCAGCCCTTTTGCTAAAATATGCATATATTCCCATATATTCCTCTCAGTTTCCTCATTTGTAAGATGAACAGTTTGGACTAGGTGATCTTTAACATAATGCCTAGCTTGTGGAGTCTATGAAAAGTCAGATTCCCTAAATTCCCAGGTGAACAGGTGGAATGCTCCCACCCAACAGAAAGATCTGGCTAATTTAGAGATCAGATCAGCAGGAGTTGAAGGAAGTTGGATGTCTCCTGTGAGATAGCTTGGGGACTTCGCCCACAGGGAAGCTGCTGCCATTGCTGCCAGGCGGAACAGAAGCCCTGAAGGTGAATCCAGATGCAGTAGGGAATATGGCCTCTGGAGCATGAGTCACCAATGTCACTGTCTGCAGCAGACCGTACATAACCAGAGGAGGCGGGGAAGAGTAGGAGGCTAGCATGGGCCTCCGACGGCTGTCACTGCCCTCTTTTCACTAGCACTTTACCTGCAGAAGGCTTTGTAATCATTTCTTAGAGTTGTTCTTCAGTCCTAGCTTAGAGAGTGAACCTAGGAGATAGACAGGGAAACTGAGGCATGGGAAAGTATGTGGGTTGATTCAGAGTGTATGCAGCAAATTGACAGTTGGGAATAATCATTGAGACTGCAGAATCTTAAAAAGCATCTGGCTGAGTTCCCCAGGAATTAACATGCCCCTTCCCAGACTAGACTGGCTGGGCAGTATTTTCACAATCTCAGTGAGGACAGTTTCAGGGGGCTGCTATGGCCAAAGACAGGGCAGCTAGGTGACCCAGTGGATAGAGCGTCAGACCTGGAGTCAGGAAGCACGTCATCAGAGAGATGTAGGACAGGAAAAAATATGGGCCAGTCACACAGAGAGAGTGTGAGAACAAATTCAATTCAACAAACATTTACTAAGAATATACCCACTCTGTGCTATACCCTGGGCATACCAGAGTAAAGGGGAAGAAGTCCTTGTTCTAGAACGAGCTTTTACTTCATTAGCAGGAAATATAATATACACCAATAAGAAAATACAAAATGTGAACAAAAAAGATTCAAAGTAATTAATGCAGGGCAGTTAGCTGGCTCAGGGGATAGAGTGCCCCGTCTGGCAGAAAGACTTATTTTCCTCAGTTCAAATCCACTTTCAGACACTTACTTATTAGCTGTGTGACCCTGGGTAAGTCATATGACCCTGTTTGCCTCAGTTTCTTCAACTCTAAAATGAGCTGGAGAAGGAAATGGCAGACCACCCCTGTATCACTGCCAAGGAAACTCCAAGGGGCTTATGAAGAGTTGGGCATGACTTAAGCTACTGAACAAGAACAATTAATGTACCAATAGCCCATGGGCCCTCTTGGTATCCATGCGATGTCAAGAGGGCCCCAGCAAGGACTGTGACTTGTTCAGCAGACCCTATGAAAGCTTTACAGGAGGATGTGGTCAAGTGTTTCAAAGGATGGGTTATAATCTGTATCTTTAGCGGGAATGCCCAAATGGAGGAGATCCTGGAGTTTTTGTAGCAGAGATTGAAGTAACTCTGACAGGAGGTAAACACATATCTATGCTTAGAACATGGTGCTGGGCTCTGGATTGAGATATAAAGTTTAGCTAAGATATAGTCCCTGTCCTTCAGGACCTTGTGTGTGTGTGTGTGTGTGTGTGTGTGTGTGTGTGTGTGTGTGTGCACGTGTGCACACGTGTGCACATGCATGTGTGCTCTTGAGCACACAGGTATACTTGTGATTTCAAGTCCAAGTTCAAGTGGGGGAAGGGATCAAAGAAAGTTCTCTCACCAGACTTTTAATTAAAAGGGAATCAATGGCTAATCATAGTTCATATTGACCTTGTACTTGGATGATTTGAATGCCAAATGCTTCCTCCCTCCCATGAAGTAGAATGATTATGTTTTCCATTTCATAGAAGTGGAGACTGAAGTTCAGAGATATGTAGTGACTTGCCCAAGGTTAATGAATGTCTAGGGATGGGACCTAAGTCTTCTTATTCAAAGACCAGTACTTTTTCTGCAAGATCACATTAGTTTGATAGTAACTGACTAGTGAATATTGAAACCTTATCCAAGATTGGACTAGATGGATCGATGAATGAATGAATGAAAAAAAATTTATTAACCACTTACTATGTGCCAAGCATTGTACTAAGCACTGAGGATACAAACACAAGCAAACATAGTCCCTGTCTTCAGTGACCTTATATTCTAATAGGAGGAGAAGACAGAGTGGTGGCCAAGGAGATGTAGTTTAGTTTAGAAATTTATACAGATGGTGAGGGGACCTATAGGGAAGTAGACTGATACTCCCTTTCAAGGAGCAATGACAGAATTGACTTGATTATGAAAAACTGAGAGATAAAGATAGGAAGGAACTCAAGGAACAGCACTGCTGGTGAGAAGAGGGCCATGGAGTGAAATGGGGCATGGCTGAATTAGAGCCTGGAAGAGTTGAGGAAACCACCAATCAGGCCACTGAGCCACAGGGCAGAAGTCTAGAGTGGATATATGTGAGAGTGTTAATGCATCCAGGGGATGGACTCCTGCCCGGTCAACACGGCTGCTGGTGAGAAGATAGCCAAGAAGTAAAGAGGGTCTCTGAAGCCCCTTACAACTCTAAATTCAATAAGCATATAATCTACAGTCCGGCCACTGACTCCCAACAACTGGAAGATAAGGGTGGCATAGTGCAAAACCCCCTGGACTTGGAGGCAGAAGATTTGGGTTTAAATATTAGTTCTGCCATTTATTACCTGTGTGACTTGAGGAAAGTTATATGATTCCTCTTGGCCTCAGCTTCCTCATCTGTGACATGAAGAGGTTGGATTCTATTACCTTTAATATTCCTTCCATAACTAAATCAATGATTCTTTGATCACAGAGGGGATTCTCAAGCAAGGAAGAGCATTCACCCTTTCCCATCAGTAACTTGGGCTGACAGCAGCTCCAGTCCTCATCTTTATAAATCTAAGGACAAGTCAAACGTAGGTTCTCTTTGGGAAAAGACCAAGGACTCTGGGCTCCATAAAATGAGCCTGAATTGTCTGCTTTATCCTTTTTTTTTTTTTGAAGATGACACCTATGATTTTATTGGTATATGAGACTCCTGGGGAGGAAGCTACATTTACCAAGGTAGATAAAGTTAAGTGACTTGACTAGTCACATAATCACTATGCAGGTCAAATGCAGACTTGAACATGTCTTCTTTATTCCAAGGCCAGTTCTCTACATCCTTTGCAATGCTTTTCCTGGCTTATACTTAACAGTCTATTCCCACTGAATCAGACCTGGTGGAATCACCAAGCATTGATTAAGGGACCTTCTATGTGACAGCCACTGTGGACTTCCACTGTGGAAGGAGCCCTGGAGAGGAAGCTCAGGCTTTGCCTGATAGCTCATCTTTTGTGCATCCTTTTCTAGTTTCCAAAATGCCCTCATCACAACTACCCTGGGAGATGGGAAGTATAAGCAGCACTAGGTGAGGAAGGGAAGCCTGTGAAAGGGTCATGCAGTGGCAGAGTCAGGAATCCAACTCCATGATCTCCAGACAACACTAACCTCTGTTCAGAGACGGAGCTCTGGGTTTTGATAGAGGTTTCCTAGCATCGAGTTCCTCCTAAGCCAAGGTAGTTCCTGAAAGAGAGAAATTAGTATAATGACTGGTTTGTAAATATACACATACTCATTTCCTCTACACCTATTCAGTGAGCATTTATAGAGGGCTTGTGTGGGCTAAACCAGGTTGAGTATAATTGATAGGCCTAAAGTCAGTGAGTTAGGGGGATGTCTACCCCAAGCATGTGAAGACTTCACCCGGCAGAATGGGTGAATGAGAACAATTTGTTTGAACGGCCACGAAGGCAGCCAAAGCAGACATTGCTGAGTGCTTACAGGTTAGTCCAGGGGTGGGAAACCTGTGGCCTCGAGGCCACAAGTGGCCCTTTAGGTCCTCAAGTGCAGCCCTTTGACTAAACCCAAACTTCGCAGAAGAAATCCCCTTAATAAAAGGATTTGTTCTGTAAAATCTGGACTCACTCAAAAGGCCACATCCAAGCACCTAGAGGGCCACATGTGGCCTCGAGGCTGCAGGTTCCCCACCCCTGGTCAGTTAGACATCAAAGATGCCAAGGTCATCCACTGCATCCTGCTCTTGACTTTGTTTTATCACTGGACTTAGATGACTCTGGAAGAGAGACTCTGGAAGAGGCTGATGATTTGTGCAGCTCTGCCGAATTCCAGAGCAATTCAAGATGTCAGCCGGGATGCCACAGGTCCTCTTCGAAAATGAAGGACAAATAACAACTGTGTGCTGAGCAATGTATTGGGCTTTGTGGACAGATTTAAAATAAAAAAAGGGAACTCTAAGCCTATTCCCATGGGACAAAGCACAGTAGGCTGTGTGGGAAGGGACAGCTGTTGGTAGGAGGGAACTGTTCTTGGTCTGTTTAGCTGCCTTTTGTTTTCCTCTTGCTTCTTTCTCCAAACTTCTAAGCCTTGATGAAATGGTTGGAGATGGCACCTTTCTCTTAGGCATAGTTAAAGGTCTCTTCTTTGCTCATTCCTTTATAAATAGTAAACAGCTTCCCCTCACAAGGTGCCGGGGAATGGCAGAGACTCTGTGAAGTTTGTTGGTAGAAGGAACTAGGATCTTTAGCCTGGAGAAAAGAAGAGTTGGGCAACACTATAGTTGTCTTCAAACACTAGCACTTGAAAAGTACTCTTCTATTTGGTTCCTGACTCTAGAGGGCAGAACTGTGCGCAAAAGGTGGAAGATACAGAGGCACACTTAGACTTGAGAGAAGGAAAAATTCTTAAACCATTTAAAGCTGTCTGAAGTGAGGCAGGCTGCTTTGAGAGGTGGTGTTTTCAGGACATTTGAAAGCCTTTGTAGAATCTCACACTCTTAGAGGTAGTAGCCTTCTCACACTGGAAGTGCTTCCTCCTTCGAGGTTTCCTCCTCCTCCTCCTCCTCCTCTGATTGGTGAGTTTCTCCCCAGAACCTCCATTTGAGGAAGTGCGCTTGCCAGCCATGGTCACTTCCAACTTGGCTCAGCCCTTGCTTTTGCAGGCTACTTTTATACCTTCCCTTCTCCCCAGGGGATGCTGGTAAATATTTGACAGCTGAATCTCTGAAAGTGCAGGACACACTTTAAGATTAAATTTGCATTATTGACATTTTCTCCATCACTTTCTTTAGTCTAAGCAATCGATAAAACAATAAATCAAGTCGATTTGTAACTTATTTCTGGGATGTAAATCCTCACGCTGAAAATTTAATAATCACATGGACATAAGCAAGATGCAGAATAACCCTCCTTTCTACCCCCAATTTTCAGCTCTTGTTAATATATTGTCTTCTTCCATTAGAATGTAAGCTCCTTGAGGGCAAGGACTGTCTATTTGCTTGTGTTTGCATTCCCTTAGTATGGTGTTTGGCACATTATAATCCTTAATATATGCTTTGTGTATCTATCGATTACCTATCAATCTACTTCTCTCCAATTTCTACTCCTTCCCAGTCCTGCCCTCTTATGCCCAACAGAACAGCTCTAATCCTCCTTCCACATGATGGTCCTGCAAATATTTGAAGACGATTTTCACCTCTTTCTCTCCCATCTTCACTTCTTCAGGCTAAGTATCCCCATTTCTTTTGACTAATCAGCATAGGCCATTTGGCTTGATTTCAGAGTCCTTCACCATCCTGGTCACCTCCTCTGGACAATCTCCAGCTTATCAGTCTCCTTAAAATGTGGAGCCCAGAGCTGAACACAGTGCTCTAGAAGCCATCTGACCAAGACTGTCCCTTATGTCACTTAGCTTGGCTCTCTCTAAGGCATGCCTCCCTCACCTTGTGTTTTGCTGTTGTTGTTCATTTGTTTCAGTCATGTCCAATTCTTTGTGACCACATTTGGAGGGTTTTTTTTTGACAAAGATACTGGAGTGGTTTGCCATTTCCTTCTCCGACTCCTTTTATAGATGAAGAAACTGAGGCAAACAGGGTTAAGTGACTTACCCAGGGTTCCACAGCTAGTAAGTGTGTGAGGCAGATTTGAACTCAGGAAGAGGAGCCTTCTTGACTAGGTCCAGTGTTCTAGCCACTGCAAAGCTGATTTTTTAGTCCAAGCATAAGACCTTACATTTATCCCTATCAAATCTCACATTATTAAATTTGGCTGAACATTCTAACCTGTCTTTTTAAAGCAAAGGCTAGTTGGGAATCCTGAAAAGGGGATTCTCCATTGGGGAGGGCCTCTGAGATTCCTTCCAACTCTGAGATGCTATAGTTCACCAGGCTACCATTGCCACCACTTCAAAGGTGACTAGGTAAGACTGAGATATGATGGTTAACTTCATCAACTCAGAGGAACCATTGTTTTCTGTGTTCAGGAGAAGAGGATAAATAGCTAGTCTGCTCCTCCTTCCTCCTCCTCCTCCTCCTCCTTCTCCTGCTGTTGCTCTTCTTCCTTCCTCTAGTCCTCCTCCTCTTCGTCTTCTCTTTCTCCTCCTCTTCTTCCTCTCTTCCTTCCCTACTCCTCTTCCTCCCCCTCCTGATCTTTCCCTTCCATTTCTTCCTCTCCCCCTTTTAGCTCTTCCCCCTTCTCCTCTCCCTCCTTCTAGCGCAGTTGCTGTGCGACTCAGCTACAATTTAGCCTCCTCTGTGCCTGCTGAGATTTTAGGACATTGGAGGATTCCATGTGCTCATTGTCTACTGACCTATCTCTAATGCCTAAGGGCACTGGAGCCCCCATCATTCCACTCCTTGGTTCCCCCTTTTCAATCCAAGGAGTTAGTTATGATCCAATTCAGTCTGCTAAGTCCCATAACTTAGACCTCCCTGAGTCAGGCCATCTCAGAAGGCAGGCTTTGAGAGCCACTTCACTAGGCAAGGGCGCCCATCATGGGCTGAGAAGCAATAGAGGGAGTGGATAGGGCACTGGCCCTGGGTTCACATCTTGCTTCAGACACCTACTGCATGAGTGACCCTGGGCAATTCCCTGCATTTCTCCACCAGTTTGCTCATCTGTTAAATGAGGAGGTTGGACTCAATGGCCTCTAAGTTTCCTTTTAGCTCTAAATCCATGATGATGTCTGATCTCTGCTTTATGACTTTATAAATAAGGAGTAACCAAAAAGTCTGCTTATCTCAGGGAGACAAGCCCTGCTAAGAGCTCTGCCCTCTGGTTTCTGTCAGAAAGACCTCAGGTTTGGACTTGGCCAACCTCTGCCTTTCCATGCTCTCAGACCAGGTCTTTTGGGGAGAGACAATGATTAGCACTCTCCTGCATCCTCTGACACAGTTGGCTTAAATCAGTGATGCAATAGACTTCAAGGCAGGAAGATCTAACTTCAAATCCTGCCTCAGACACTTACTGACACTATCAGTGTGATCCTGAGCAGGCTTCTTACCTCTCTCTGTTTCAATTTCCTCATCTGTGAAATGAGAGGGTTGAATTGAACGTCCTCTAAGGTTCCTTTCAGCTCTACATCTCTGGCCTTATGTTCCTAAAAATGCTGGATTAGGTGTAGAAAATTTGAATTCCTGTTCCATCTCCTCCCCTATTGTGTGACCTTAGGTGAATCGTCTTATGTCTCCATGTCTCAGTTTCTTCATCTGTATATAGAAGGGCACCCCCTCTCTGGCCTCTGAAGTCCATTCCAGCTCCGGATCTATGATCCAAGGTCCTTTTTAGGGAGAGGGAGGAGGCAAGCTTTAGAGATTGACTCTTCCTTTGCTTAGATAGGGCAAAGCCCAATCAAGCCATTCTCTTCTCTTCCTGCCACTTCTTTTTTTTTTCTAAAATTGTCTTCATTTCTTCCTATTTTCCTTATCTTCCTCTTGTACTCAAGGTCATAGAATCATAAATTTTGACCTGGAAAGGATTTTAGGGGTCATCTAGGCCAATTCCTTCATTTTACAGATAAGGAGACAACCCAGACCCAGAGAGGTCAGTGGTTTGCTCAAGGTCACACAGGCAGGCAGATGGCAGAGTTAGTGCCTGTGCTTCCAAGTTCAGCACTTTGTGCCACATCAAATGTGCTCCTTCTGTCCTTTTGACTTCCCCCTACAGGAGGGGGGAGCAGGCGTTGTAGGGGCCATGGGGGAGGCTATCTTTTGTGCTCACAGCAGTCCTCCCATGTGAAGGTGAGATGTATGGTACCCTTTTCCTTAAGGACTCTTAAAGGCCTCAGCTAGCTAAGTCCTTCATGCATATGTCTCACTGGTGAGGGTCCCTAAAGAAAGGCTTCCTTTTGCTAGGAGTTGCTCAGAGTTCCAAGAGACTGGGTCAGAGCATCCTTGCAAAGATCTGGGCTGCATGGCAGCTCTCTTCTTGGCCTCTCCTCACCCTGGCATCCATTTTTTCAAAGATTTAAAACAAAAATCCAAATGGAATTGGGTACAGCCCCCACAAGCCACCTCCTTTGCTCTGTGCCCATGGCAACCTCCAATAATAGCAAACAGGCAACTGAGAATGTGGTCCAATCCCTGGGACGCTTTGGGCCAGTTCCTTCACTGCTTGTCCACCAGGTCAAATGGGGAAGGGGTCAGCTACGCTCAAGCTGTCCCTCTCGTCCTACCCAGCCCAATCTGGCTTACTCAACTGCTTCCCCTACCTCTACAATCTCCTTCCCCCAATGCACACCCTCCGACTCTCCCTCCCCACATTGCCAACACGTCCTCTGCCACTTCAACCTGGAAGCCTTGTCCCTTTTCCTAAAGCCTTGTGGGTAGAGAAGGAGCTCCAAGGAGGGAGGTGGGCAGAGCTGAGACGGATTTCTGATTTGAGGAGGGGAGTGCTCTTCTGTGCTCAGGCACTGACTCCTAGTGCCTAGTCTTGGAATAGCATGTCTCCATTCTCCCCATTTTCCAGCTGGAGAAATGGAGGTTGGCTTGTAATTTAGTAACTAGACTACAGGGCTTAGGACCAATGAAGAATAGTTGCTTCATAGATGATGAGAGGCAGCTGCATTATAGGGTGGAAAGAATAATATTTTTAGAGTCAGAGGATTGAGGTTTGAATCCTGGCTTTGCTGTGGGACATTGGGCAAGTAATTTCCCCTCTCTCAGGCTCAGTTTCCTTATCTCTAAGAAGAAGGAGTTGGAGTTGGAGATCTCTAAGATCTCTTCTAGCTTCCAATCAGAGGTTCTGAGTTGGAAGGGACCTCAGAGGTCATTGAGTCCAATGCAAAAACAAAAAGACAGTCCCTGCCCTCAAAGAGCTTATAATCTAGTGGGGAGATAACATGTAAATAAATATATATGAGTCAAGCTGTATACAGAATAAATAGGAAATGATTAAAAGAAGGAAGATATGGGAATTGAGAGGGGTTGGCGAAGGTTTCCTGGAGAAAGTGAGATTTTTCATGGATCTAAAGGAAGCCAGGGAGGTCAGTAGTCAAAGAAGAGGAGGGAAAGCATTCCAGGCATGGGGGACAGTCAGAGAGAATGTGGGGAGCCCAGAGATGGAATGTCTTCTTCACAGAATAGCCAAGAGACCAGTTGTTTCAACAATCGGGTTAGCAGCTTCTGTGGGAGTATAAGATCCACCCACAGCCAGCACCCAGAAAGCTGCCAATGGCACAGATTCTTTTGATCTGCTTAACTAAGGAAAGCAAGGTGAAGGGGTTTGACAAGCTTACTTTAATTCAGCATACAAATATCATTCATTTAGTTCAGGGGAAGAGACCAGCACACTGAACTTCAAAGCAAATTACAAACAAATTACAAACATCAACAGACATATCCAATACAGGTTCATAGTTACCGACATCTAGGTTCAGCCTGAGAGCTCAGAACAAGGGCTGGCCTAGTCACTCTTGCCCCCACTGCTACGGGAATGAGCTCCAAGGAAGAGGAGGCCAAGCCCTGGTTTAATATCTTTTCCAGCGTCAGAGGTGAGTCACACATGTGACTCACCCACGTGACCTAAAATCGTCACAAAGAGGTGGACTTAAACCCACATGGTCTAAGAGCCTCTGCTATCCCAGACCTGTAAACTAGGCCCTCCCTGGAGTTAGCCCCACCTTGGGCCCCGCCTTAGTTGCCAATCCACACCCACATAGGATTTACACCTAACAGGGGTTTGGGCCTGGGGCTTAGCACCTAGTAAGGCTCAATGAAATACACTGAACTACTCAAACAAAACAAAGGCCATTTTGCTTACCAACACACCAGTGTCACTAGATAAAACAGTATATGTTGGGGAGTAGGATGTAAAAAGCCTGGAAAGATAGGAAGGGTCTGAGTTATGAAGGGCTTTTAACGACAGACAGAACATTTGTATTTGATTTGTATTTGCTCCTGGGGGTAATAGAAGCCACTGGAGTTTACTGAGAGATAGATAGATAGATAGATAGATAGATAGATAGATAGATAGATAGATAGATAGATAGATAGAGAATGTGTGTGTGTGTGTGTGTGTGTGGTGGGGAGGAGAAGGTCGACACAGTCAGTCCTGTGCCTTAGGAAAATCACTCGTGACTGAATGGATGGATTGGAATGGGGAGAGACTTGAGACAGGCAGTTTTCCTCACCCTCCAGCAGGCCTCATCACTCCTGCCTCCCACTAAAAAAAAAAAGACTTCATAATAATTCACATTTGATAGGCACTTTCAAGTTTACTAAGCATATTCTTCAACCCTGTGAGGTAAATAATCCAAATATGTTTATGCCCATATTACAGATGAATTTGACATTCACAGAGGTCATGTGGACCCACAGCTAGTTAGCATGTGCCTAAGCCAGAGCTCTAGCCTAAGCCTTTGACTGAGGTCAGGGCTTGTGCTGCTGAACTTTATTGCTTTGTACCCTCCTTGGGCTAGGTGTGGGGGGAGAGGAATATAAAAAAAGAGTGGAGCTTATGTTCTGTGTGAGATCACATTTCAGCCTAGTCAGAAAAAAAATGAAAATCTGATTTGTGTTTTTTATTTTTCAGTGGGTTAAATGGAAGATAACATGGAAGCTCTTAAAGGCAACCTAGAATTAATGGATAAATGGCAGGGCATAGAGGCAGTGGGGTCCTCAGTATATGGGTCCTGATTCCTGTGAGATGCCAGGTTATTTCGATGCTCCATAGGTCAATCCACAAATAAGCAAACATGCCTTCTTCAGAGTCAATAGAGAACACACCCCACGTCTCCATCTGCATGTCTCGTAGCTATAGCCCATTCAACATGTACAAAACTGAACTCCCATTTTCACAAACGCAACCCTTTTCCAAAATTCTCTGCTTTGGCTGGTGGTACTACCAACTACTTTGACAGCTACCTAGGTTCCAAACCTTGGGGTAACCTCTCTCTGAACCCTCATACCCAATCGTGTCAAGCCTAGGCCTCTCTGTCTTTCCTGTTAGTCCCCTTCTCTCCCCTCACACAGCTTCTGTGTTAAAATGGTCCCTCATGACCCATCCTCCAGACCTTCCAATTAGTCTTTTTGCCTGTATTTTCTCTCTCCTCTCCAATCCCTGCTCCACATAGCTGCCAAATTGAGATTCCTAAAACACAAATTTCACCACAACCCCTACTCAAAAATCTCCAGCTCATTTTACAGATGAGGAAAAGTGAGGCTCAGAAAGGTTCACTGACTTGGTCATTACTTCTTACACCCCTTCTTCCCCCCTTCAAAACAGTGACATTAGTGTTCATCAAACAAGACACTCCATCTCCCGACTCCAGGCATTTTCAATATCTATGTGACTTTGGGCAAGTCACTTAACTTTAATCTGCCTCAATTTCTTCTACTGAAGGTTAGGGATGGTGGTTGTGAGGATCATGTAAGATAATAACTGGAAAGCACTTAGCACAGTGCTTAGCACATAGAAGGCACTATATAAAAATCTTATTACCTTCCCTCACCCCCAAGTACCGGGTCAGAGAATAGTGAGATCTGTGTAAGATTCAGGCTGCAAACTCGTTCCCAATCATCCTACAGACCTTGATTGGGAGCAGATAGTGTAGGGACGGTGGGTGGGGTGCCATGGCACAATCAGACATAGCCTAGGAAGGGGGACGCAGGAACCTGGGATCATGAGACCTTGGATCTAGAGCTTGAGGGACCCTGAAGTCCATTTTGCTCACAGGCTTTAAGTCTTTTTTTGTGTCATGGACCATTTTGGCAACAGTTTGGGGAAGTCCATGGACTTCACAAAATAATATTTTTTAAATACTTAAAACAAAATAAATGACAAAGTAAATAAATTATATTGAAATAAAGTTATCAAAATATTTTTTAAAAAGTTCGTGGACTCCAGGTTAAGAACTCCCAATTTAGTATAAACTCCTTTATTTACAGTTGAAGAAACTGAGATGTGGAGAGGGAATATTACTTATCTGAGGTCACAAAAACAATAATTGGTGGAGGAAAGATTTGAACCTAGGTCCTCTTACCCCAGAATCAATATTCTTCCTATCCCAACCAATTTGGGAGTGTTAGGTTCAAGCCCAACCCTACCCCTATCTCCCTAGCCCCTTCCTCCTACCCTTTTGGGATCCTGTTGACACACTCTGAACTCCAGGGAGCCTTCTTGGAGTTGGGGAGCAGGCATTTTTTCCCCTCTCTCTTTCCTTCCTCTCAAATCACTACAGCCTTTCCAGCTGGGGATGGGTCCATGTTCTTGATAGACCAGACCTTAGGCAGGGGCTGGATGGCCCTAACCCTGGTGCTTTACATGCTGGCCCATGTTTGTATGACTGCTCTTTTCAAAGCAACCCTGTGCAACAAGTAACAAGAGTATTTACCTCCCATTTTGCTGATGAGGAAATGAGCCCGAGGGAGGTTGAGTGCCTAGCTTATGCATCTATAGAATGGCAAAGCTAGCAACTCAAACCCATCTTTTTTTTTCAGTTTAAATTTTAATTGCTCCCTTGACCCACAACTATATTCTTTCCCTTCTCTGCGCATTGAACCAATTCTTTTAAATAAAAATGTAAAAGAAACAAAGGGAAAAAAGCAATTCAGCAAAACTAACCAACACATCCACTGAGTCTGACAGTATAGTTCTGCACTTCCCCCAAAAGAGAAGAGATATCTTTTCTTACCTCTTCTCTGGGGCTGATCTTTGGTTTTTGTTTTTGGTGTTCCTTCCACTTATGTTGTTGTTTTCCTAGGTCTTACTACTTCATTCTGCAACGGTTGGTGTAAGTCTTCCCATGTTTCTCTTATTTTTTGTATTTATCATTTCTCATGGTGCGGTGGTATTCCATTACACACCACAATTTGTTTAACCATTCCCCAATCAGTGGATGTTTACTTCATTTCCAATCCTCGGCTATCACAAGAAGTGCTGCTACAAATATTCTGGTGTAAACAGAATCTTTCTTTCTACCTTTGATCTCCTTGGGGTACATGCCTAGGAATGAGATCTCTGGATCAAAGATTGTGGACATTTTAGTCACTTGCTCATCATAATTCTGTACTGCTTTCCAAAATGGCTTGGCCCATTCACAAGTCCACTGACAATGTATTAGCGCATCTGTCCTTCCACAGGCCCTCTGATATTGACTATCTTGATTTTTTTTGTCATCTTTACCAATTTTTATGGTATGAGGTGAAACCTAAGGATAGTTTTGATGCATGTTTGTTAGTAGCTTGTAATCTTCTTAGAAACATCCATTCCTATCCTTTGACCACGCATCCATTAGGGAATGGCTCTTTGCTTTATACATTTGTCAAACCCATATCTTTTGGCTCTGAGTCTAAAAAACACAAGCCCTGTAGCAATCATCTTTCAGTGTTGTTAAAAATTCAAGTGAGATGTGAGAAATGTATGGAAAAAATGCTTTGTAAACTGGAGTTCCATGTTTTTGATTTTTACTAGACTCATGATTTAATTGACATGAGGAATTCTAAATGAAGATCTCTCTCTACCATGGTGCACTCTTCTGGGTCAGCATCTTCTCTGCAACTTGTAGTCTAAGGGGAGTGACTACATAGGCCACTATGAGGTTAAGTAACTTGTCCAGTGTCACATGACCTATGTGTGTTGGAGGCAGGATTTGAATCTAGGTCTTCCTGATTCCAAAATCAGCTCTCTATCCATTTACCAGTACTGCTTCTCAAAGCACTATTTTAATGCCAGTTATTACGTTGTTCTAATGTGCCCAGGATAAGAGTGGGTATTGCTTCACTCATGTACCAGTAGGAGGGGTGCTAGGAACTGACTCTTCCCCAGCAAATCACAAGCTACAACCTTGGACTGATAAGGCCTTCTTTACTCCTTGTTTGGAAATACCTTTGGATGGTGGTCTACAAGAAGAAAAAAAGTGGAATTTATATTATTCTTAAAGGTCATCATCTTCAGTCTCCTTTTCCTGCCAGACACTTGGTAAGACAGAGTCCTTATGAGCACACCTTGAGAATTCTCAGTTACTCTTGTCTCTCAGACCCAGTGTAGCATAAACTGCCCCCAGCTCCTACACCGTTTTTCTTGACTATTGAAGGACAGTGGGATATGAGTGTGATGGTGAAGGGCCTTTAAGGTCATGAGGATCAGTTAGAGTGACTAGGGATGTTTATGCCAGAGAAGATAAGGCCGGGGGTGGGAGGCCAAGATGGAGAGACAAGATGGATGGCCATGAGAACGATCTTCAATTGTATGACGGACTGTCATATGGAAGAGGAATTAGACTTGGTCTGTTTGGCTCCCAAAACAAGAATCAGGAGCAAAGAAGAAACAATGAAGAAGCAAAAAAGGAATCAGGCTTAATGTCAGGAACAACTTCCTAACAATCTGATCTGTGCAGAAGTCAAATGGGTGACCTGGGAAGGGAGAAGGTTCCCCTTTATTGAAGGTCTTCAAGCACAGGTTGACTCATTAGATCTGTTGTGGTGGCCCTTCTCTTGGGGGCTTGGGTTATATCAGATTGTTGCTGAGGCCTCCAAAATTCTGAAATTCTGTGAGTCTGATTTGGTTTAGGCAAAATAAATCTGGAACAAAACCAGTTTAAGACCTTTCATGAAAGAGAAGGTAGGTGGCTCAGGGGATGCTCAGTGAAGAGAGTGCCAGGCCTGGAGATGAGAAGACTTATCTTTAGTTCGAATCTGGCCTCAGATGCTTACTAGCTGGGCAAGTCACTTAACCCTGTTTGCTTCAGTTTCCTCATCTATAAAATGAGATGGAGAAGGAAATGGCAAGCCGTTTCAGTATCTTTACCAAGAAAACCCCAAATGGAGAGTCAGACATGATTGAAAAATGACTCAACAACAACAACACGAAAGAGAAATATGAGAGTACAGATGGATTCGGAGCCCGGTAACCTTAGAGATTCTCTTGTCTAAAGTAAGCATCATTTTGGAGAACATTGATGTTGGGGCCAGAGCAAAAAGAAATGATCAGAGGAGACTTTGTCTTGGCTATATTTTGTATGCCCCTTCTCGCCCCCACCGGTATCTAGCCCAGTGCTCTGACCCAGAAGGCATTTCATATTTTGTTGAATTGAAGTTCACCTTGTGACTTGGAAGCAAACCTCACCGTAAGAAGTATGTCAGAATCAGGAGGTATGGCTGCCACCCAAGCAGCCCCTTCCTGGCTTAGGGGCCTAATGAGACCCATTTAGTCATCCCAGTATCGGGGGCTGCAGCAATCTCTTTCTTCCTTGCTGCCCAGAGATTGTGGCTTCCATCAGGCTTATTTGCAGAGGTTAATCTGAGACCTCAGAAAGCTCGTAAAGCACTGTATTTCCATACTAAATTCACTTCAGCTAAATCCTTGCAAACTCCCCCAAAGTGTCCACTTTGCTGGAGATCTGTGGTTTGGCTTATGGATATTCAACTTCTCAGGGGCCTCTGTGAAATAACTGGCCTCCTTTCCCTCTCTCCATAAGGACAATTATCAGTCTTTAGTTTGCAGCAGGGTAGGCTAAAGCTTTTCCAGGTAACAAAAGCTGAACTGACTCTTCGGGGAGTCCTTTCTTAGAGACTCAGAATTTCAAGCTCCAGAAATTAGTGAGTTACGCCAGGGAATTGGAGAGTGACTAAGACATTAATGAGAAGCTTCGCCCTGGGACCTTCCTCCCAAACTGTTAGAGCAGACATCAAATAAGAGGAGTCGCCTTCCGTTCCTACTCTCAATTATTGAGAAAGTTCTAGAGCTGATGGGCTAAAATATTCTTACCTTTTTAGTATTCAGGAGGTTATTAAAAAGTAGCTTTGGTTCCAGATAGTGAATCTGCATGCTAATGTCACACTCGGCACTGGAGGGGGAATCTGTGGATAGAATCATTGTTTATTCGGAAAATAGACTATGTGGAATGGCTGACTTCCTTATTCACAATCTGTTGTGTTTTCTGAATTCCAATTTAATGATTACATAGACCATCAGGGTCAAAAGAGTGGGGATGAGAAAGGAAAACAACAGGAGAGGGGAATAGAATAAATTGTTACGTCAATGGGTTTGTTTTTTTCTTCTCCACTACATTTCTAAGAAATGCCCTGGCCAAGAGCTTTTAATGGGGGTGGGCTTTCAGGAAATATCACCCAATAGCAATATTCAGGATAGAGAAGCAGGAATCCCAAATTCTAATTCTCTCTTCATTATTGCCTTTTTTGGGGGGGTTGAGGAAATGCCAACTTTGTTAGACCTCCCCTAAAGGAGGGAAGGAGGTGGTGTGATACAAGAGAGAAGAAATACAAGTTTTATTTCTGGCCGTCCTATTTCCTCACCTCCTGTGTTATCTTGGGCAACTGATTTTACTCCTTGTGGCCCCAATTTTGTCATTTCTAAGATGAGGGAAATCAATTAGATTATAAGAATGGCCTCTTTACCTAAACCTTCTCCAAAACATACAAGGACGAAATTCTCCTCCAAACAACTTTAAATAACATCTCAAAACAATTGAATGTCTTCTTTACCTAGACCTTCTTCTCCAAAGCATACAAGAATGAAATTACCCTCCAAACAACTTTAAATGATGCTTCAAAACAAATTCTGGAGCATCAGAACCCACAAAAGGATTGAGTGAAACAATTTTCCAGCCCAAGACAATTTAGAAAGTCAACAGGAAAGGTCTATCATGACAGGGTAAGAGTGGAGTGTAGACTGTGCCCCAGAAAACCAGCAGCAGGCCTTGGGAACAACTGCCACAATGGTGGCAGCTGTTGCTTCTGGTGCTTTCAGTGCACAGACAGTAAGGAGGATCAGACAACCGATCAGAAAGAGATCACAGGTATTCCTTTGCTGGCACTTGGTGCAGGACTCTGTTGCATTGCCCATACTTGGATACAGGTCAAAGTTCTGAGTCACAATCCCAAGGTGAGGAGGAACACTAGCATGCCAGAGGTTGTAGCCCTGGGGAAGTGGCTCCTCCCAGTTTCAGGGGAAAAAAAGTGCATGTGGCTACTCATAGACCAGAGCACAGGCCAGAAGAGTAATAAACACACTTCTCCTTAAATCATACTACCTTGGAAGAACTGAAAGCTTTCAGATCTCCAGAACTAGGTGCACAAAAATCCTGAAGCTTGGGACAATACCCTCTCCACCCTAGGAGCAGAGTGCAACTTTAATATAAAGTTAAAAGTCAAGAAATAGGAAAAATGAGCAAACAACAACAAAAGAAGTCCTGACACTACAGTGACAAGGAAGATCAAAACACAAACTCAGAAAAAGACAAAAAAGGCAAATTACTACATCCAAAGCCTCAAAAAATAAAAAATGTGAATTGGTCTCAGGCCCAAAAAGAATTCCTGGAAGAGCTCAAAAAGGATTTTTGTTTTTGCAGGATAGATTTCTATACCCCATTGCCTGTATATTTTATTTCCCAGTTGCATGCGAAAAAATTTTTTTTGAGCATCCACTTTTAGAACTTTGAGTTCCAAATTCTCTCCCCTCTTCCCTCCCCACCTACCCTCCCTAAGAAGGCAAGCAATTCAACTAGGCCACACATGTATCATTATGCAAAACATTTCACAACTATATTTCCTTCTATCCTATCCTGTCCCCCTTTATTCAGTTTTCTCCCTTGACCCTGTCCCTTTTCAAAAGTGTTTGCTTTTGATTACTTCCACCTGATCTGTCCTCCCTCCTATCATTACCCCCCCACCCCGTTTATTATCCCCTTTCCCCTATTTTCCTGTGGGGTAAGATACCCAATTGAGTGTGTATGTTATTTCCTCCTCAAGTCAAATCCGATGAGAGCAAGATTCACTCATCCCCCCTCACCTGCCCCCTCTTTCCTTCCAACAGAACTGCTTTTTCTTGCCACTTCTATGTGAGATAATTTACCCCATTATATCTCTCCCTTTCTCCCTCGTTATATTTCTCTCCCACCTCTTAATTTTATTTTAATTTTTTAGATATCATTCCTTCATATTCAACTCACCCCGTGCCTTCTGTCTGTCTGTCTGTCTGTCTGTCTGTCTGTCTCTCTCTCTCTCTCTCTCTCTCTCTCTCTCTCTCTCTCTCTCTCTATATATATATATATATATATATGTCCTATATATATATATATTCTCTTCAACTACCCTAATACTGAGAAAGGTCTCATGAATTACAAACATTATCTTTCCATGTAAGAATGTAAAAAAACCAGTTCAACTTTAGTAAGTCCCTTATGATTTCTCTTTCTTGTTTACCTTTTCATGCTTCTCTTGATTCTTGTATTTGAAAGTCAAATTTTCTATTCAGCTCTGGTTTTTTTCACTGAGAAAGCTTGAAAATCCTCTATTTTATTGAAAATCCATATTTTGCCTTGGAGCACTATACTCGGTTTTGCTAGCTCCATTCACCTCTGGAATATCATATTCCAAGCCCTTCGATCCCTTAATGTAGAAGCTGCTAGATCTTGTGTTATCCTGATTGTGTTTTCACAATACTCGAATTGTTTCTT
>CM053625.1:157340197-157359965 GCA_028646595.1 Phalanger gymnotis | reverse complement strand
TCCTTTTTGAGCTCTTCCATGGCCTGAGACCAATTCATATTTTTCTTGGAGCCTTTTGACGTAGGCTTTTTGACTTTGTTGACTTCTTCTGGCTGTATGTTTTCATCTTCTTTGTCACCAAAAAAGATTCCAAATTCTGAGTCTGAGTCCGAGTCCTTTTTTGCTACCTGGCCACGTTCCCAGCAAATGACTTGACTCTTGAGCTTTTCATCAGTGTATGACTGCTTGTAGAGTAGAGTACTTTGTCCCAAGCTTTAGGGGCTGCGCTGCTATTTTTAGAGCTACTTCTACACAGCAAGATCTACTACACCAGTGCTCCTCCTCCCCCAGGAACCACCACCAACCAGGACTGTAACCTAGATCTAAGGAGGGCAAAGCAAGAGAAATTGCCTTTGTGCCCACAAAGTATTCCTTTCACTCCTGCTCCTATCCGCTGCTAGATTCCTCCCACCATGTGGGCCAGGGACTCTGGAAGCAGCCACAGGAGCTTCCTGCTGCTGCTGCCACTGTCACCACCACATTGCTAGGGCTGGACCTCACACCTTTCTTGCCCTGATCCAGCAGTTTTTCCACTAACCTGCTCCATTGTCTTTGGCATCTGTGGACTGAGAAGTCTGGCAATTGCCAAAGCTCAGTGATTCAACTCCCAGTCTCCAAGAAGGATTTTAAAAATCAAATAAGAGAGGTAGAGGGGATATTGGCAAAACATACAAGAACATTAAAACTATCCACTAGGAAAATAATCTGGGCCTAGGCTTGGAAGCCATTTGAACAGTCACCAGACCAAGGAAAAAACTCTCACTCCCATCTTTCAATTGCCTCTAAGCACAAATCTATTTGAGAGAGAGAGAGCAAGTGAGAGAGCATTTCAGTAACTTCTTCCAGGTGCTAAGGACTTCATAGTGCTTCAATGTCAGTCTGATGGAGAAGTACAGCTTATTAGGATGCTACTCAGTGATGGTAACTAACACTCTGGACGACTCAATTGGGATCCAAAAAGATCTTGACAGACTAGATGGTGAACTGAATCAAATCGGATGCAATTTAATAAGGCTTAATGTAAAGTCTTACCCTTGGGTTCAAAAAGTCATCTTCACAAATACTTGGTTGGGCAAAAGCCCTCAAGATTCTCCTGGTGAATCAGGCCTTCAACCTGATATTGTAATAATTTTCTGTTTAAGTAGTCATCTTTCTGCATTACACCTGTACATTCTATAGATGAAGCATAGTACCTCATAATGTTATATCAACAATTTCAAAGGCCCTGGGCATTAGTACAATTTCTCCACTACAAAATGGTATGAAGTTTGAAGCTAGAGGTTCAGTATAGATCCGGCTCTTTTCTTTCAGTGGGGGGTGTATGCTGATAAAAACCTAGAATGGCTAATAATAATAGCTAACAGTAATAGCTAGCTTTTATATAGTGCTTTAACATTTGTAAAGTATGGGGCAGCTAGATGGCACAGTGAGTAGAGGACTGGCCCTGAGTTCAGAAGGACTTGAGTTCAAATCCAGCCTCAGACACTTGACACGCTTAGTAGCTATGTGACCTTGGGCAAGTCACTTAACCCCAATTGCCCTCTCTTCCCCACCTCCAAAAGAAAAAAAAATTGTAAAGCACCTTAAAAATGTGATCTCATTTTATCTGACAACAACCTTTAGATGTAGGTGCTACTATTACCTCCATTTTACAATAGAGGAAACTGAGTCAGATAGCAGTTAGGTAACTTGCCCAGGTTGATACAGCTAGTTAGTGCCTGAGGCTGGATTTGAACTTGTGTCTTTCTGACTCCAGGTCTAGTACCAATATCCACTTCAATACCTAGCTGACTCTGATGAAGACATTAGTATAGTCCCTGACACCAAATGGATTCTTTCAACTCTTATATTTATCCTTAACTGACTTTCTCATGATTGCTGTTTTCTGAAGTACTTGGCATTCACTTCACCTAGACTGGTGCCTTTGGCGAAGACTCCAACTCCCCTTGAGCTATCATATCTATGAAATTCCATAGACAAGAACCACCCTGGGAGCCCTCTGAACCAGTTTTAATCTGGAGCAAACAGATTACCCCAGTTATACATGAATGACACGACATCTCCTCAAGTCAGACCAAGATTAGGACCCAAGGTTAGTGGCAAGCACATCCCTTTGTATTCTTTTTTTGGATGCAAATGAATGTTCTGCTGGTGGTTTGTATGTTATTAATAATTAGAGGAGAGGTGGGAGTGACTGTGTTCCTGCTCCTGAGATCCAAATTTGGATTAGTTCATCAACCCTTCCTGGGTATCTGATCTACTTTACCATGTGCACCTGACACTCACTGCTTCCTTAAACCCCTCTCTGACTCATCCTCAGGCCTGAATCCTTTAGAGAGGGCCATAGCTCTTTCAGGTTCTTGTTGTTGTTGTTTGTTTATCCTTCCTTCTCAAAGAGGACTAATGACATCAGGTGGAGGATGTCTTGACTTGCAAGTGAATTGGATTTAAGCGAGTGAGGGCTGTGCAAAGTTACCAGCCTCATTCTCTCCTCCAGAGTCATCTGGGTCCAGTGGCAAGACAGATCAGGATGACTGGAGATGGGCCTGGACACAGTGGGAGACCTCACCTTTTTAAGGTCAGCTCTTTCTCAGGTCTCAGTTTGTCTGAGGCAACATCCATTCAGTGATTAAGACTAGGTAAGAGATGAGGCAAAAGATGGCCTCTTTTACCTCCTCAAAAAAACCCAAAACAATCTGGGAGGGGAAGAACCTTAGCGTTTTTGGCTAGAACAAAAACAATTGCCATTTACACTCACTCTGAGCCAATAAAACCTAAAAAATGAACTACAAAGGTTTCAGTTTGGACCTGTTATTGGCCAGTCAGTGAGAACCAGAATGGTTTGGGTTTAAGGCATAGTCAAGCAGCTCTATTTGAGTCCCAATGGGCTTTATCAAAGCCTGGTTTTCTAGAGTTCTGTTTCAAGAAATTTATATTCCTTTGGGCAGAGCACCCACATGTAAGTGTATGATTCCCCATGTGGAGGGAAGAAGGGAGCGAGGGAGGAAAAAATGAAGGGAAGAAAGGAAGGAAGGAAGGAGGGAAAGAAGGAAGGAAAGAGCAATATTGCTAAAGTGAACTGGCCAGTTGGGTCCTCAGTGGGGCAGCTATCAACTACTCACAGATTGTTGTTCGTCCTTCATTCTCAAAGAGGACCAACGACATCAAGAAGGTGATGTTTTGACTTGGTAAGTGAATTGGATTTAAGTAAGGCAGGGCTGTGCAAAGTCATGAGCCTCATTCTCTTCTCCAGAGCCATGTGGGTCTAGTGGCAAGACATAGATCAGGATGGCTGGAGACGCCTCCCACCCAGATTCTCATGAGCTTAGGGGAAGAGTAGGGGACTTAAGTGAAAGCCAGCCCTAGCTGATCACTCTTTTGTGACTCCCCTGACATAGATAACTTCTGAGGTCCCTTTCCCACCCTACATACTTTGGTTTCATGGATGCCTTGAGTTCTCAAGTGATAGATTTCAAAGACTAGGCATTGACAAGGCTGTGGGCTGGTCAGTGCAAGGAAGTTCTGGAGAGAAGGGAGAGGTAGGGAGTGGGATCCTCAAAATAACAAGTACTTCGGGTCTTATCATATCCGCTTTCTTGCCTCTCCCTTTGCCTCCAGGGCAATGGGCTGTGGAGGTGGTAGTGGGTAGTCAGGATGCCATAGATTCTTTTTCTTTAGAAAAGATCTGACTTTAACCAATATTATCCTATTAATGTGACAGCCTGTCTGTGAGGCCTTTAGAATTTATTTCTAGAACATTTCATATTTTGCAACTCTTATAAGTCATTAAGAGCCTAGCACAGTTAAATATTACTCTGATAATTCAGGGGCTAGGCACTTACATCCCTGGACCCCAAAGAACCTACTAATTCAACAAATATTTATTAAGTGCCTACTATGTTCTAGGCACTATCCTAGGTACTGTGGATACAGACAGAAATCAAGCAATGCCTGCCCTCGAGGAACATACATTTTACTGAAGGGATATAGAATGCAGATCAATAAGTAACTACAGAGATAGTAGTTACTTTGTAGTAGTACTACAAAGTAACTTTAAAAAGGAGACAGTGTTGAAAACTAGATTGGGAGAGGATTCAGGAAAGGTCTGGTATAGAAGGCAGCACCCACACTAAGCTTTTAAGGAAGCTTTGGATTTTAAGAAGAGAAAGGGGAGTATATTCCAGGCATGGGGCTGCAATGAGACTTTGCGCAAAGGCATAAAGTTGAAAGACTGGATATTGTGTCTGGAGAACAGGTAGAAAGTTAATTTGACCAGCAGAGAGAGCACCAAAAAGGAGTTATATGTAATAAGGCTGGAAAGCTTAGTAGGAATCACATTGTGGAGGACTTTTTCTCCTCAGAGATTCCTTGTCTTAGGGAAGGGAATTTCCCAGAGATACCAGCTAGAGGACCTAAGGAGACTCTAACTGGAGGAAGAGAGAGATGTTCTTCTCTTCAGCTGATATTTGACTTCTATTGGCAGTAAGAGTTCTCTCTCTTCCTCCTCCCCCATTCTTACTCCTCCCCACCTACTTTTCCTCCTTTTCCTCCATCTCCCTTTGTTCCCCTCCCTCCCCCCTCTTCCTTTTCCTCTTCTTACTATTCCTCCTCCATCTCTTTTTCCCTGGCAGTCCAGGGCCAGGGAGGTTCCTGGGCTAGGGTGAAGCAGTAGGGGAAAAAACTGTTAAACTTTGCTCCTTTCTTATACCCCCTCTCCACCTTACCTTTTTCATTTCCATAAAAGGGATGGGAGTAGCAGAGGAAGTTTTTCCTTCTCCTTCTGGGCCTTTATGCAACATTTAAACTAAGGGGAACTAGATACCTGGGATTTTCCTAGATCAGATCTCTGAGTCTGGCTAACCTGGTTATCCTGGTTTCAAGTCTTTTTTATATTTTAAATTATTATTTTTTTAAACATTCTTTTCTTTTAAAATTTTTAGTGCCAAATTTTCTTCCTACCTTTCATGCCTTCTCTCGCCCACTGAGAAGGCAAGCAATAGGATATCAATTATACATGTGAAATCATGCAAAACATATTCCATATTAGCCTTTAAAAAAAGCAACACCAATAAAATGAGAAAATTAAACTTCAATTTGCAGTAAGAGTTCAGCAGCTCTCTTTCTGGAGGTGGATAGCATTTTTTCATCATGAGACTTTTGGAATTGTCTCAGATCATTGTATTGATCAGAGTAGCCAAATCTTTCACAATTGTTCATTATTACAACATTGCTGTTACTTTGATCTCCTGGTTCTTCTCACTTCACTTTCTGATTTCAAGTCTTAATCCCTGTTGGAGGGCACTTCACTGCAAAATAGGCCTCCTGCCACCTTCTAGAAAAGCCATCTTACCTTTGCTGGTTAAAATTCTTCTGATCCTTGAAGACCAGCTGAGCTATTGCTTCCTCCATTAAGACTTCCTCTCTATCTCTTCCACAAGTATTCTGTCCTTTAAATTCTTCCAGAGCATTTTGTCTCCACTGCCTTGGCCACATTCTAACTTGTATTATACTTACTTGTGGATGTGTCATATCCTCTCATGAGTCATAGTCATGGAATCTGAAGAGCCAGAAGGGACCTTGGAGATCATCCAATCTAAACCCTCTACCCTTTGCATAAATCAGATTTACAGACATTTCCAGTAATTCATCCTCTACTTGGATACCTCCAGAAACAGAAAACTCACTACCTCACCAGGTGATCCATTCTATTTTTTTTTCAAATTTAGCAAACATGTAAATGCCTGTGATGTACATGTCACTGTTCTGGGCACACAGTCCCTTATCTTTTATTAAGGGATGTAACATGATGAGGGAGAGTGTACTAACAACTAGAGGAATCAGGAAAGGCTTCTTGGAGGAGGTGGTCCCTGAGCTGAGCCTTGAAGGAAGCCAAAGATTCTAAGAGGTAGAAGGGAGGAAGAACCACATTCCAGGCAAGAGGAATGACCTGACCTGTGCCAAGATGCAGAGGAAAAAGTGGGATGATGAGTTTGGGAGTGGAATATAGTGTGTGAGGAGGAGCATTGAAAAATAAACTACAAAAAGTAATCTGGAGCCAGATTCCAAAGGACTTGAAATGTCCAGTGGAACAGCTTATACTTTATTTTAGGGTTACTTGGGAGTCGTCAAAGATTCTGAAGTGACATGGTTAGACTTTTAGCTAGGGAAGACTATTTCAGTAGCTTGTAGAGGAGAGATTGGAATATACGAGACCAAAATGAGGTGGGTGAGAGGTCATGAAGGCCATAACAAGGATGGTGGCTGAGTAGAGAAGAGACTCACATGAGAGATGTTTATGGAGGTAGAATTGACAAGACCTGGAAACTGATGGGATATGGGGAGTCAGGGGAAGGAGAGAGAAGAGTCCAGGATGGCTGAGAAGTTTTGAACCTGGATGACTGGAAAGATAGAGAGGCACATGTAACAGAAATAAGGGACTTTGGAGGAGAAACAGATGTTCCAATGAATTGTTAGGGCTTTCTGTCTTGTATTTAGCTAATATCAATTTCCCTGTATTTTATGCTTATTGATACTAGTTTCTCCCTCTGGACCCACATGGAAGAAGTCAAATCCCCTTTTTATAGGAGCAGCAGCAAATATTTGAATAATAGATCATGCCTATTTGTATAGCACTTTATAAAGGTCTTTCCTAAAAACAGCATGGTGAGGTAAATAGTGGAAATATAATGAGAATAGTTTGTAGTAGTTGTAGTAGTAGTAGTAGTAGTAGTAGTAGTAGTAGTAGTAGTAGTAGTAGTAGTAATGACTAGAATCTATATAGAACTTTAAGGATTGCAAAATGCTTTATAAATATCTTATTTTACTCTCATAACAACTCTGGGAGGTAGGTGCTTTTATTATCCCCATTTTATAGGTGAGGAAACGGAGACAGGCAGAGGTTAAGTGACTTGCCCAAGGTCATGTAGCTAGTAAATGTCTGAGGATGGATTTGAACTCAGGTCTTCCCACCCCCAAATCCATAGCCTTATCCATTTCGTCACCTAGCTGCTAGGGGAAAAAATTCCATTTTACAAATGAGGAAACTAAGTCTCAGTAAAGTTCACAAATTTGCTCAAGGTCATACAACTAGTAAGTATTGGATTCAGGAACCCCAGACTTTTGAGTCTCCATATCCTCTTTTAGCAGAAGAGAGTAGAAAGTGGTTTATCCAGTCAACAGGCAACTATGAATCTCTCTGGGAAGGAGGGTAGCTTCATGGATACTTTCTCTGACCAACCAGCAAAGGGAAGCCCAAGACCAGGCACCTGGGTTCTGATGGGGCTTGGGGGATAAAGCAGAACCCAAGACTTTTACCCTGATTAGGGGCCAGTTCTCAGCAAGGAGGGGCCCCTAGAATTGTTTTGGCAATTAGCAGAACTTTAGGCTTCTTTTAAGGTTATAACTCTTTTTGGGGTGACAAAGAATGAGAATCTGAGAGAGTGCCCATAAATTGGGAAATAGATGAACAATTTATATAATGGAACACTCTTTTGCTGAACTCTTCACAGTGTAATGACCAACCAGAGACCCAGAGGACTAAGACTGAAACATGCTACCCACCTCCTGATAAAGAAATGAGGAATTCAGAATGCAGAATCAGATAAAAAAATTTTTGGATGTGGCCAATGTGGAAACTTATTTTGTTTTGATTGACTGAAAGTGCGAAATAGGTTTTGTTTTTCTTATATTCTCACTTGGGTGGAAAGAGGGATAGGAGATGGAAGAGTTCAAAGATGGCTTTTGGCTGATTAAAATAAAATTTTTTATTAAATTAAAAAAAAGAGACCTCTTCACCCTGGATGCTCACTCTACCCCGGACTGCTTTTTGCATCAGAAGCATGTTATACACAGTAACAGCAATATTATTTTAAGAAGAACTTTGAGCAAATAAGTCATTTTGACTATTATAAATACCCAAATTAACTACAAAGGACATATGAAGGAAGATACTATCTGCATCCAGAGAAAGAACTGACAAATAGAAGGATATACAGGATGATTTTACATATGTGTACATATTTGTGTCTAATGGTAGCCATGTCTAGGGTGAGGGGAGGGGGAAAGAAGAAAAAAAGGAGAAAAAAAATAAGTTTACATAATAACTTAATCATATATTTAAAAGGAATAGCAAGTTGTACATAATAGATTTGTAGTTTCATGTGCAATTATTTCTTACATACTATGTTACAGAAATGTTTGTTTTATTCCATAAATTTTTAAAGAGAACACATTGAAGAATGCCTTCATTAAGAGATTACACCTTTTGGATATTCTGATTATCTGATTATGTTTGATAGCAGCTCTAGGTAACTCTAATAAAACATATTTGGAGCACAAAAGGAGGAGGAGAAGCACTCTTCAACCCTGTGGCTTCTTCCTCTGATTGGTTGATTTCTTCCAGAACCTCTAAGGAGGAGGCCCAGGCAAACCATGTCTACATTCCCTCCCAGGATGCTCTCTTGATGCATCCTCACAGGCTTGTCTGCCAAGCCCTAATGCTGGGTACCTTCTACTCTTTCTCTTCTCCTTTTTTCTACTGTATCCCTATTAGAATACAAGTTCCTTGAGGGCAAGAACTGTTGCATTTTTGTTTTCGTACCTCCAAGACCTAGCATTTTAGCTGGTAAGAAAAAAAAAAATCATTGTTGAATTGAAGCCCTAACCCTTCTGTGAACACGCCCTAGGCTCCTTCCCCCTAAGACATTGCTCTAAGTATTCCCCCGGGGGAAGGAAGTTTGGTTTGTCTAATTACCTCTTTCCAGGGCCAATTAAAGGACTACTTCATGAGGAAGCCTTTTCTGATCCCCCCAAACTAGAGGCAGTCACTCCCTCCTCTGAATTCTTGCCTGACTTTATTCTTTTCTTTAAAGTGACACTTTCTTGTGCTATTCTGATGGACAGTCATTTGTGCAAAGCTCTTCTCTCCCGCTATGAGCTTGGAGAAACTGTATACTTTTATAGAGTGGAATAAGGGTTATAGGAGCATAGATAGAAGGGATCTCAGAGGTCATTGGGTCCAATACTTCATTTTCTAGATAAAGAAATGGCATATTAGGGAGGCTAAGTACTTTGTAAGCACTAAGGTGTCATGTAAAGAAGAGTAGTTATTGATATTATTATTATTATTATTATTATTATAAAGCTTCATGAGGCTAAGGACTATGCCCTATTAGTCTGTGTATTCCGTTATGCACAGTAGACACTCAGTAAATATCTGTTGAATGGATGAATGGATGGACGGATGCTGGATCATCATGTACCAGCAGAGAGGGATAATCTGTTCCTTGTGTCTGGGTCTCTTACTTTGCTTCAGAGGGCTAAGGCTCAACTTGTGGCTCTCCTTTCACTGATCCTACGTGGAGACCTATACTAAGAATACTTACCGACGAGCCATACGGTGTGAGACCTCCTTCTCCAAGGACCACAAGGAGAGACCCCTGGGACTCGTTCAGACTGAGGACTGCATGGCACAGGCAGAGTTGTCCAAGGAGAGGTGTTCAAGGGCAAGAAAGTGATTCTCCCTTCCCCCCAGGAAGGAAGGAAGGAATGCCCTGGCCAGGGAGCCACAGTCAGAAATAGCTTTCGCAGCAGGAGCAGCCTTGTTGACAGTGATTTCACCCAACAGCTGAGCTGGAGGCAGGATTGTGGGGGTGGGCTGATGGGTAGGCAGGGCATAGGGTAGCAAGGTAGGGATGGGGGTGGATGGATACTGGTATGGCAGTGAGTGTGGAATGGTGGAACAGGGAGGAGCTACAGCTCAGGGAAAGGAGAGCTGGCAGGAGGGGGACAGGAAACAGTCATCCCTTAGGAAGTAGGCTGGTTTCTTGGGTGGACGATCTCCACTAATTAGTCTTCTCTTTACCAGTGAGCAGGGTTGGGGCTGTAGGGACTTTTAAAAAAATTACCTATTTCATTAAATATTTCCCAATTACATGTAAAAAATTTTAACAATCATTTAAAAAATAGTTGAGTTCCAAATTCTCTCGCTCCCTCCTATCCCTTCTCCATCCTTAAGGTGCACACTTTGATTGCTATTATACTTGTGAGATTATGCCAAATATATTTCCATGTTGCAAAAGAAAACATAAACAGACTAAAGCAATAAAAATAAAGTGTAAGAAAGTATTCTTCAATCTGCATTCAGAGTTCATCAGTTCTCCCTCTGGAGGTGGATAGCATTTTTCATCATGAGTCCTTTGGAATTACTTTTTTCAGAGTAGCTAAGTATCATCCTTATAATATTTCTGTTAGTGTGTACAATGTTCTTCTGGTTCTGCTCACTTCACTTTGCATGAGTTTATATAGGTCTTCCCAGGGTTCTCTGAAACCATCCTGCTTGTCATTTCTTATAAAGCAATTGTATTTCATCACAATCATATACCACAACTTCTTCAGCCATTCTCCAATTGATGGGCATTCCCTCAGTTTCCAATTCTTTGCCACCACAAAAAGAGGTGCTATAAATAAGTTCATACAAATAGGTTCTTTTCCCTTTTCTTTGATGTCAATGGGATACAGACTTAGTAGTGGTATCGCTAGGTCAAAGGGCATGCACACTTTTATAGCCCTTTGGACTAATTTGAAATTCTACCAACAGTGCATTAGTGTTCCCATTTTTCTACATCCCCTCCAACATTTGTCATTTTCCTTTTCTGTCATGTTAGCCAATCTGATAGTATCTTAGGGTTGTTTTAATTTTCACTTCTTTAATCAGTGGTGATTTAGAACATTTCATAGGACTATTGATAGCTTTGATTCTTCTTCTATAAACTGCCTGTTCATATCCACTGACCATTTATCAACTGCAGAATGGCTCTTATTTTTATAAATTTGGCTCAGTTCCCTATATATTTGAGAAATGTGGCCTTTATCAGAGATGCTTGCTGTAAAAATTTTCCCCAGTTTCCTGTTTTCCTGCCAATTTTGGCTGCATTAGTTTTGTGTAAAACCTTTTAAATTTCATGTAATCAAAATTATCTATTTTACTTCCCACAATCTTTTCTATCTCTCCTTCGGTCATAAACTTTTCTCTTATCCATAGATCTAATAGGTATATTTTCCATGTTCCCCTAGTTTACTTAGGATATCATCCTTAATGTCTAAATCATTTATCTATTTTGACCTTATCTTGGTATACAGTGTGAGACGCTGGTCTGTGTCTAGTTTCTGACAAACTGCTTTCCAGTTTTCCGAGCAATTTTCATTAAATGTTGAGTTCTTACTTCAAAGACTTGGATCTTGGATTTATCACACACTAGATGACCATAGTCATTTACTACTGTGTATTGTGCACTTAATCTATTCCACTGATTCACCAGTTTATTTCTTAGCCAGTACAAGATTATTTTGATGATTATTGCTTTGTAATAGAATTTGAAATCTGGAACTGCTAGGCCACTTTCCTTCACATTTTTTTTTCATTGATTCTCTTGATATTTGTGACCTTTTGTTCTTCCAGAAAAATTTTGTTACTATTTTTTTAACTCCATAAAATAATTTATTTGCTATTTGATTGGTATGGCACCGAATAAGTAAATTAACTTAGGTAGGCTTATTCTTTTTATTATATAGGCTTGGCCCATCCATGAACAATTAATATTTCTCTGTTGTTTAGATCTGTCTTTATTTGTGTGAAGTGTTTTGTAATTATGTTCATATATTCCCTGGGTTTGTCTGGGCAGGTAGACTCCCAAGTACTTTATATTTTCTGCAGTTATTTCAAATGGAACTTCTCTTTCTGTCTCTTGATGTTGGGTTTTGTTGACAGTATGTAGAAATGCTGATGAGTTAGGTGGCACAGTGGATAGAGTGCTAGGCCTGGAGGCAGGAAGACTCATCTTCCTGAGTTCAAATCTGTCCTCGTATATGTTTTAGCTGTATGACCCTGGGCAAGTTACTTTACCCTGTTTGCCTCAATTTCCTCATCTGTAAAATGAGCTGGAGAAGGAAATGACAAACCACTCTGGTGTCTTTGCCAAGAAAACCCCAAATTAGGTCATGAAGAGTTGGGTACAACTGAAAAAGGACTGAACAACAAATTTTATATCCTGCAATTTTGCTGAAGTTGTTAATTATTTCAATTAGTTTTTTAGTTGACTTTCTACAGTTTTCTAAGTATACCAAAATATCTAAGTATACTGCAAAGAGAGATAGTTTTGTTTCCTTATTGCCTAGTTTTATTCCTTCAATTTTTTTCTTGTCTTATTGTTTCAGCTAGCATTTGTAGTACAAAATTGAATAATAGTGGTGGTATTGGATGTCTTTGTTTCACTACTTATCTTATTTGGAAGATTTCAAGTTTATACCTGTTACAAATAATGTTTGTCCTTGGTTTAATTAGATAGTACTTATTTTAAGAAAAGTTCCACTGATTCTCATGTTTTCTAGTATTTTTAATAGGAATGGATGTTATATTTTGTCAAATGCTTTTTCTGCATTTATCGATATAATGAAATAATTTTTGTTGTTATCGTTATTGATGTGATATGGTCAATTATGTTGTTAGTTTCCCTAATATTGAACCAGTCCTGCATTCCTGATATAAATCCTACCTAGTCATAGTGTATGATCTCTGTCATCTGTCAATGTAATATCTTTACAAGTATCTTATTTAACATTTTTGGTTTGATATTCATTAAAGAAATTAGTCTATATTTTTCTTTCTTTGTTTTTATTCTCCCTGATTTAAGTATCAAAACCATATTTGTGTCATAAAAGAAATTTGGGAGGACTCCTTCTTTACCTATATTTCCAAATAGTTTATATGGTATTGGGATTAATTATATAAAACCTATATGGAATTGCATGCCTTCTCAATGAGGTGGGGTGGGGAAGGATGTTTGTTTTAAAACATTAAAAATTGTTTACATTAACTGGGAAAAATTAAATACTAAAAAATACAAAAAAGTATTGGGTATTAATTGTTTCTTAAATGTTTGGTAGAATTCACTTGTGAATTCATTTGATCCTGGGGATTTTTTCTTAGGGAGCTCATGGATGGGTTGGTCAATTTCTTTCTCTAAGACAAGGTTATTTAAATATTTTATTTCCTTTTCTGTCAGTCTGGGAAGCTTATATTTTTGTAAATATTTATCCATTTCACTTAGATTGTCAGTTTGGCTAGCATATAATTAGGCAAAGTGACTCTTAATAATTTCACCTACATTGGTGGTGCCTTCATCCTTTTCATTTTGGTACTAGAATTTGGTTTTCTTCTTTCTTTTTCAAATCAAATTAGCCAATGTTGTTTATGTTATTGTCCCCTGCCCCCATAAAATCAGATCCTTGTTTTATTTATTAATTCAATTTTTTCCTTTCAATTTTATTACTGTCTTTGATTTCAGGATTTGCTTGTATTTCATTGTCCTTCTATAACCCATGTCAAATTCTCAATGAGGCAGAAAGGGGAGGGAGAAAAGGAGAAAGGAATTTGGAACTCAAAATTAAATAAATAATGTTAAAAATTGTTTTTATATGTAATTAGGGAAAAATAAAATATTAAATTTAAAAATATTTAACAGTTTTATAATTGCCTTTGATTTTGATACCACTGTCTCCAAATCCCTTCTTGTAACAAAGAAAAATATTTAAATAAAGCCAATTGACCTAGCAAACCCATGTGATTGTTGTGGAAGGTAGGCATTAAAACATTCAGTGTGCTTACCTCTCACTGAGAGGTGGAAAATGTATTTCCTTATCAGTCTTCAAGGACCATGATTGTTCATTCATAAGTCCTCAAAGTTTGCTTTTCAATGTTTTAAAAAATCATTTACATTATTGTAGTCATCGTATATATTGTTCTCTTGGTTCTACTTTCCTTCCTCTGCATAAGTTCAAAGTCTTCCCATATAAGAATTCAGGTTTGGCATCATAAAATGACATAATACCTGTGTGACCTCAATACCTGACCTCTCTGGGCCTCGGTTTTCTCATCTGTAAAATAAAGGAGCTGGACGAGGTAATCTCTGAGGCCCCTTCTAGCTCTAAATCTATAAAACTAAATTTATCTAAATTCCTCATATTTGTAATTTTATTGTGGTACATTAGTATGCTATTACATCTATATACTACCATTTGTTCAGCCATTTTCCAATTGTAGGGCATCAATTTCATTGATAGTGATGAATCACTCACTAGGTTCAAGGCATTCATGGTCTTGGATGAGCACGTAAGCTCCTCACTATACAGTTGCTGAGTGACTGTGAAGAAGATCAAAGGCTCAAAGGCTTTGGAATAAGTCTGTGCCTCTGCCAATAACAGGGTATGTGACCTCTCTGGGTCTTAGCATCCTCACTGATAAAAAAGGGGATTGAATGGATGAGGTGGCATCTTAGGCCTCTTCCAGCTTTAATATTTGTAGTGCCAAAATTATTATTCGTAATAATAATAGCTAGCGTTTATATTGTGCATAAAATGTACTAGGTGCTTTATCTCATTTGATCCTCACAACAACCCTGAGAGCTTGTTATTATTATCCCCATTTGACAGATAAGGAAACTGAGATAAACAGAGGTTAAATGACTTTGCCAGGGTCACACAGCTAGTAATTGTCTGAGGCTATATTGGAATTCAGGTTTTCCTGACTCCAAGTCCAGAACTCTATCATTGATGAGCTGCTCCTAGCAATGTCACATTGGTCAATTTCAATAACTTACCTAAAAATGAATTAAAAATGAATGCATTCTGTGTACCCATGGAAGCTGTAAATATTAATTTATTGGTTGACTAATTTCAGTCTTGCTAGGTTCCATGAAAATTCAAATAATAATGCTTTGCTACCTCAGACATAGGTGGTGGTAATTAGATAAAAATTTAAAAATAGTGATTGTGTATTTAATGAAAAAACCAAGGAAATGGGAAAGACATAAAGGAGAATATAAAGAATGTGGAAGGAATAAATGAGGGGAGTGAGATGAAAGAAGAAAAGAAGTGAAAAAAGAAAGAAGGAAATGAAGACGAGAAGAAGGAAGAATAGAAGGAAGAAGGAAACAAAAGAATAGAAACAAAAGGGAAAAACTCATTATTCTTCCAATAAGGAAAAAAAAACCCCAGTATGTTGTTATTGACTCTTTGTGACCCCACTTAGGCATTTTCTTGGCAAAGATGCTAGAGTGATTTGCCATTTCCTTCTCCAGCTCATTTTAATGATGAAGAAACTGAGGCAAACAGGGTAAAGTGACTTGCCCTAGGTCACAGAGGTAGGAGGTGTCTGAGGCTGGATTTGAACTCAGAAAGATAAGCCTTCCTGACTCCAGGCCCAGTGCTCTATCCACTGTGCCACTTAGCTGCCCCATGCCTTCATGTACAATTTGCTACTCCTAAGTGTGGTGGGAAAGCTGTTTGGTGTAGAGAGGAAGAGACCTGAGCTCTAGCATTTGCCCTGCTCTTAGAGACAGCTAGGTTGCTCAGTGGATAGATCATTAGACTTGAAGTCAGGAAAACCCAAGTTTAAATCTGACTTCAGACACTTAATAGATCAGTGACGAGTCTCTCGATCTCTATCTGCCTCAGTTTCCTCATTTGCAAAATGAGAATAATAATAACAATAACACAACTCTCAGGCTTGTTGTGATGATAAATGAGACAATATGTCCCATGCATCTTAAAGCACTACCTAAGTGCTAGCTGTTATTTATTATCACCTTCGCAGACCGTTAGAGTCAGAAAGACCTGGGTTCAAGTTCCACAAGGGAGGAGCACACATTAGCCTTGCAATCCTGGACAAGTCACTTACATTCTTGAGATCCCAGAAGTCACTTATAAAATGAGGTGCTTGGATGGAGTGTCCCTTCTGGTACTGCCCTGGGAGGTTCTGGGGACACAAAAAGGGTGCATTGCTAGTAAGATGCGCAGACACCTTCAGGAAACTGAAGGCTGGGAGCTTGCTGGTGATGGAGAGAGGAGGTCAAGGGAAGGTCAGAGGTTTGGTGTGGATACCCTGCTTCAATGACAGGCGGAGTGGAGAGCGGAGAGGAGGGAGAGGAAGGTGCTTGCCAGTATGAGGAGGACTCCACATTTCTCACCAGCTCCCGGCCTGGGGATAAAAATACCAGATTGCAAAATCAGCTGTTAATCTTGTTGCTAGGTAGAGTTCAGACCCTGAATTGTGATTTTGTTCTAAGTTTGGCTGAAAAGCACTTTTCTGGGACTGAAACAATCACCCACATTCAGGATCCTGAGATCTCAGAACAAGGGACAGGGAGAAAAGGGGGGCAGTTGGATGATTATTTGAGCAAGAAAAAGCCACCGATTTTTTTCCTCTCAAATGCCAGGCACACATATAACCCCTCCCTCCACAAACACACACACACAAACACACACATGCAAAGCCCCCACCAATCTAATGAGGTAGACAATATGCAAACACATGCTTTAAGATAGGTACCCCTTCGAGGTAGATGTTGCCATTGCCCTCCATTTTACAGAAGAGAAAATTGACAAACAGAAAAGTTAAGTGCTGCACCTGGGATTAAGCAGGTAGGAAGTCTCTGGGACTCTAGTAAGGAAGGACTAGCTATTAAGTCCCAATAGCCAGTACTCTATCCACCAGGCCTTGAAGCTTCTCATTATAAGCACTGCATTCTGGAGACCATGTCACCCTAACAGGCCCCATGTAAAATTCAAGAGTAGAATTTCCTAAAGCGGGATCTGCTATGAAACACAAGGTATCTATAAGGTCAGAAAAGAGAAATGGGATGTGATGGGTCACTCATACTGGCCAGGTACAGATGGAGAATGGGACCGAGGAAAGCTGCAGGCTAGGGTCTAGAAAAAAATTAATTAATTTGGAGCTTGGAGAGAGACTTTAGAGTGCAATGAATCCAAATCCTTTAAATTTACAGATGAGGAAACTTAGGCCCAGAAAGGTTAAGCGACTTGTCCTGGGTCACACAGTTGATAAATTTCTGAGGCAGGATTCAAATACACAGCTTTTGACTCCAAATCCAGGACTCTAATGGAAGATGCTCTGGAAGGCGATGACTAGGAAGATGACCCTGACAGCTCCTTGCTTCTGAGGCAGATGAAGCATCCCTGAGGCCTTGCGGACTTTCCTTTGGAATATTACCTAATCATTGTTCTTTTGAGAATAAAATTGTAGAGCGAGGGCTGGGTAACCCTGTGGGCTACTGGAGTACCTTCACAAAACGAGGCTCACTAAGAGGAAGCCAAACTCTGAGTTGTTGAAAAATCAATGATGGTACTGGAGAATAAAAAATGAAACATACATTTCTCTCTTCAGAGTAGAAATGGGGGACTACTAGGGCAGAATGCTCTATAGGCTGTCAGATATGGTCATCATAATGGATGTTTTTGCTTGATTGTTTTCCTTTGTTATAAAGGTGGGTTCGGCCTGGAGCAGTGAGTGCATAGGAGTGATGAGAGATGGTCTTTTTTCCAGAAGTTACAATGACAGTAAAAACAAAAGATATTAAGAAAATATTTGAAAAGAAGAAAATGAAGAATTTCTGGAGAACAGCTTCCTTCATCCCTGAGATTTTCTCTGAAGGGCTGAGGGAGGCTCCCCTAGGACATCCTACTGAGAACATGGGATAATTATTGGACCCTCTCCATTATGCCATGCTGCCCCCTCCCCTTGAACGTGAATAGCTACTTGTTCAAATGACTTGAATTATGATGTAAAATAGTTCTAGAGAAATAAAAAAGAGGAATAGGTTTGGGGGAAAATATGATAAATTTAAAGTTAGATGTGTTGAATTTAAAGTGCCAATAGGACATCCAAGTAGCATAACAGGGAGAAAGTTTGGGGCTAGAGGGTTAGATTTGGGAGTTACCGACCCAAGACTGTTTGAGATTGTCAAGGGTAAAAGTGCAGTAAGAGGTCTCCTGTCAGAGAGGTGGTGAACAACAGGTCATATCCTTGGTCTAAGACAATACGTTGATTGGGTTTACTTAACTTGTATTCATTGTTACAAGGGAAGGCTCTTTTGAGTTGAAAGGGGACTAAGGATGAGCAGGCAGATTTCAGAAAAACCTGGAAAGACTTACATGAACTGATGCTGAGTGAAATGCACAGAACCAGGAGAACATTGTACACAGTAACAGCCACATTGTGCGATGACTAACTTTGATAGACTTAGCTCTTCTCAGTAATGCGATGATCTGAGACAGTTCCAAAAGATTCATGACAGCAAATGCTATCCACATCCAGAGAAAGAACTATGAAGTCTGAATGCAGATCAAAGCACACTATTTTTTCCCTCTTTTATTTTTTCTTTCTTGTGGTTTTCCCTTTTGGTTCTGATTCTTCTTAACAACATGACTAATATGGAAATGCATTTAATATGATTGTACATGTATAGCCTATTTCAGATTGCATGCCAAACTGAGGAGGGGAGAGCAGAGGAAGGGAGAAATTTAGAACTCAATATCTTATAAACGTGAATGTTGAAAATTAAAAATAAATAAATCATTTTAAAAACTCAAAAAAAAGAAAGGGGTCTAAGGTGGTCATCAAGAAGTGGGATTGGGGCAGCTAGGTGGCACAGTGAATAGAGCACTGGCCCTGGAGTCAGGAGGACCTGAGTTCAAATCTGGTCTCAGGCATTTGACACACTTACTAGCTGTATGACCTCGGGCAAGTCGCTTAATCCCAATTGCCCTGCCTTCTCCCCTCCAAAAGAAAAAAGAGAGAGAGAAGCAGGATTAAGAAAAAGAGCATCAATAAAATGTTTATAAGGTGGGTGGGGTGAGAAGGCAGTATAATAGAGGATGGACAATGAGCCCAATCCTTATGAGCATGTAGAGAATATTTGGCTGATACAATCCTCACGTAGACTTTGGAGCAAGACATGGTAAGTGGTTCCAGTCTGCTAACCACTTGACAAAATGTTGGATTGTTGAGGAGTTGCATAGATGAAAATAGGGTGCACTTAAAAGAGAATTAGTCAGTCAAGGGCCAGTCTCTTGGAACTCCTTCCTGACATTTTGCTGGCACTGAGGAGCTGCTCTCCTTTCTCAGGTGGGGGAAAGGTCTCAGTCTCTCTCTTGCCCAGAGCCAGCATGAAGCTGACAACAGAATCCCACTATTGCTTCTAGCTCTGCTGTGTTCCTTCTTTCTTGCTCCCAAGAAAAGGAGATAAGAGATGACTGTGACCTTGTGAGCTCTGAAAAGTCAGGAGAAGAAAGCACCTGAAGTCTTGGAGTGGAATTCATACTAGTTTTTGGTGGCCAGCCAGTCCAGCATCAAGAAATCTCGTTTTAGGGGGGCGGAGCCAAGATGGCGGCTGGGAAGCAGTGACTGGCGTGAGCTCCCCACCAAGTCCCTCCAAAAACTTATAAAAAAAATGGCTCTGAACCAATTCTAGAGCTGCAGAGCCCACAAAGTGGCAGAGGGAAGCAGGGCTCCAGCCCAGGACAGCCTGGATGGTCTCTGGGTAAGGTCTGTCCTGCACGGAGCTCCCAGCTCCCAGCTGAGGGGAGCGGAGCTGAGCCCAGCAGAGGCCAGCGTGCACGGCGCCAGCTGACCAGACCAGCAGCCGAGCGGAGAGTGCCCGACAGTCCTGAATTACTGAGCTGTGGCATCTACCAGACCTCTCAACCCACAAAGAGCAAAGACATCAGAGAAGGTTAGTGGGAAAAGCTGTGGGACTGAGTTCGCGGTTTGGCCACCGCCCCTGGGGCAGCGGAGGTAGGGCAGCTTTAGAACTATGGCTGCAGTAGCTTCTGGCCTCAGGCCCACCTGGTGGGAGGAATTAAGTGGCTGATCAGA
>CM053625.1:157308161-157339697 GCA_028646595.1 Phalanger gymnotis | reverse complement strand
AGGGAAAGGGGGATGGGAGGGGAATGGGGTAACGGAGGGGAGGGCAGACTGGGGAACAGGCAACCAGAGTGTACGCCATCTTGGAGTGGGGGAGGGAGGAAATGGGGAGAAAATTTGCAATTCAAACGCCTGTGAAAATAAATGCTGAAAACCAAACATATTAAAAATAAACTAAAAAAAAAAAAGAAATCTTGTTTTAGCTGAGACAGGGACTCACATCTAAGCTAGGCCACATTTGAATTTGAACTTGCTGAGGGTATATGCTTTGTAGAGACTGTGGTAAGTTTGAGTCCACTCTTTCCACAGGCAGAGTGAGAGAGAAGAGAATGTACCCACTTAAGGTATTTATGGGAGAAAATGTTTGTACTACTCTTTTTGAAATATCTTTAGAGTTAATATTTCTTTGTAAAAGCTAATTGTTGTTAATTGGATAAATGGAACTGAGGTGTTAATAGCCAGGGAGGAACACACCAGAATGGGATCTCGAGACAATAGCACTTCAGTCATTTTTTCAGTCCTGACCCACTCTTCATGACCCCATTTGAGGTTTTCTTAGCAAAGATACTAGAATGGTTTGCCATTTCCTTCTTCAGCTCATTTTATAGATGAGGAACTGAGGCAGACAGGCTGAAGTGGCGTGCCCAGGGCCACACAGCTAGTAAGTGTCTGAGGCCAGATTTGAACTTGGGATGATGTGTCTTCCTCACTCCAGGCCCAGTGATTTATCCACTCTGCTGCCTACCCAAGCCTCAAAGGTACCCCTAAAATCCTGAGGGTGAGATGTAGCTGTCCTCACTATGGAAGAGTAAGACTAGGATATCAATAAAAGAAAGCATGGGTAGAGAATAACAGAGGGCAGGAGGAAGAGTCATTGAAGGAGATGAAATAAGATTGGTCAGAGGGAAGCAAGGGGAAAAGGAGAAATCTCTATCATGTGAGTCAAATGACTGCAAAGAGAAAGAAGAAGGAGTCAGTAGTATCAGGTGTTGCAGAAAGGTCAGGGGTTGAGTGAATGAGAAATTTGGATTTGCAGTTAGGTCGCTGATGACCTTCTAGAAAGCAGTTTCAGTTGAATCAGTCATCTTGATCAATCTGTCTTTGCCTTTGAGCAAACAGTAGACGGGGCAATGAGACTTTTGGGTCACAGGCACTTTGAGCTCTCATCTCTGGACATGTGTTGTAGGTCCAAGCCCCTACTCAAGAGCATAAGACTTTCAGCAGTCAACTCTTTGTGATGACCATTCCTGAAGGCCTGAAACAGTGGCCTATGGCAGACACCCAATTTTCCCTTTATTTCCCTTTGTTTACAGTGATGACCTTTAATCTTATGATACATTCTGGAATACAGAGACCACTCCTGAAAAGAAATTGTTTCCTAAAAGTTGTTGCATTCAGAAGTTAACATAGTCTAGAAGAAAGAATGTTGAATTCTGTTAGTGGCAGCAAAGAAGTAGAAATTAAGAGGATGTTCATCAATTAGAGAATGGTTGAACAAATTATATTGCATATGAATGTAATAAAATACTACTATACTGTAAAAAATGGTGAAGGGAAGAAATTCAGAAAATCCTGGGAAGACCTGTATGAATTGATGCCGAGTAAAGTGAGTAGAACCACGAAAATAATTTACACAATAACAACTTTCTAAAGATAAATAGCTTTGAAAGACTAGAGAACTCTGATCAAAATGAGGACCAACCACAAATCCAGAAGACTTACAATGAAACATGCTTAATACCTCCCTGTCTCCCTCCCCCGCTCTAATTCCTAATAGAGAGGTGATGGACTCAGGGTGCAGACTGGGACATATTTTTTCTGGACATGGCCAATGCAGGAATACATTTTGCTTGACCATGAATATTTGTTATAAGGGTTTTATTTTTCTTGTACGGAGAGAGAGGAAATAGGTTTTTTCATTGAAAAAAATAAAGTAAAAAAAAAAGAGTACCGAATTTGGAGTCACTGAACCTGAGTTGAAATCCTATAAGGAAGCATAATGCAGTGGAAAGAGTTTAGGGTTTGGAGGCTGGCAAATCTGGGTTTGAATCCCCAGTCTGCTACTTAAAAGCTGTGTGACCCTGGGCAATCTCTCTGGGCCTAAGTTTCCTCATTTATAAAATAAGGGGTTTGGACTAGATGACCTCCAAGTACCCTATCTATGATCCCATAAATCTCAGATTCTAATACTATAGAGAAGGGAGAAAGTTCATGTGCACCTTCAAAGCAGCATGTCAAATTTCCTTTCATTGACCCTACGGGGAGAAATTTGGTGTGATTGGCAGCCCAGGTGCCCTATATCCCTCACTTCTATTGTTTAGGCCTATTACTTCCTCCTGTTCCTTCGATTTGAAGGTTCCTAGTGCAATAGGTATGTGATAAAAGCTCCTTTTAATTTCTCTTAGAGTGAAGGTTCCTTTTCAGCTACATAAAGTAGTCCATGCTCTGCTTGTAGTCCATTGGAGGCCTCGGATCATTTTCTTACCTCCCACGGACACCACTTCTTCTAGGCCTTTTTGGAATTAGCTAGATTTGCTCCTTCTTAAGCACATTTCTTTGGCCTTGGGTGGCTTTCTCCTCCAGTTAATTTCTATTCTTCATAGAGGCAGCTCCAGGGGTATAGAGGAGTAGTCACTAGAGAGCTGGCCTCAGAGTCTGTAAGAGCTCAAACTCAAGTCTTGTCTATGACACATATGCAAGCTGAGTGACCCTGGGTAAATTACTTTAATGTTTCAGGAAACTCTCTTATAACATGAATTGTAGAGCAGGTGTGGATCTGTGTGAGCAAAGTGAGTTTCCTCAACCAAGACTTCCCAAGAAAATCACAGGTCTGGCAATCCTGACATTACTAGAAAAAAATGATTTTAGAGTGTGTGTTGGGGACTGTTTTGAAGTTACCTAGTCTAGGGTGGAGAACCCTCTAGGCCCTCAAGTGCAGCCTTTTGACTGAATCTAGGTCCTAAAGTGCTGCACTTGAGGACCTAAAGGGCCTTGAGGCCACAGATTCCTCCCCTCTCCCTCACTGAGTCCTAGTCAAACTTTGTATTTAATGTAGGAATGCCTTGGATGGATGACAGCTGGTCATCCATCAACAGCTTGGACATTTTTGATGATAGGAAGCTCATTACTTCTTAAGGCCAGACACCGCATCTCCTGACTCGGAGCATTTTGATTGGCTGCTCTTCACGCCTGGAATACTTTCCCTCCTCATCTCTGCCCCCTGGCTTTCCTGGATTCCTTGAAGTCCTACCTAAAATTCCCTGTACTCCAGGAAGCCTTTCCCAATCCCTCTTCATTCTAGTGTCCTCCCTCTGTTGATTATTTCCAAAGTTATCAAGTATATATCATACTTATTTGCACCTTGTCCCTCTTATCAGATTGTGAGCTCCTCAAGAGCGAGGACTGTCTTTTACCTTTCTTTGAATCCTTAGTGCTTAGCACAGTGCCCGATATATAGTAGGTGCTTAATAAATGTTTACCAATTGACTGGCTTTCCATCATTGGTCCAGTGCTAAGTAGACGGTCTAAAAACTGAAAAGTAAAGATGACTTCAGAGAGATGAGAAGCTCTCAAACACAAAGCTCTCAACATATTTTGATAATACAGCGAATGGTGTAAATGAAAAAAAAGAAAAGGAGAAAGCATGTAAACGTATGTGGTTATGTGGACACTCTGAAAATCTCAGATTTTAAAAGGACATGAAGGAAAGCTGTGAGGAGTCAGAGCTATAAATAGAGCAGGGTAACTGGGGTTTTTGTCAAGGATATTGGCATCTAGAGTTAGGGGTCTACTACTTTCTCCTGGAGACCACTGTGCCTATAACTTATATTGTGGTCTTCTTCTGCTGTCCTTTGCCTCTCCCCTCCCTTGCCCTCATCTCATTTACTCTCCTCTCCTCTCTACCATTCTGGGACACTATTCTCTCTTGGTTCTCCCCCTACCTATCTGGCCACTCCTTCTGAGTCTCTTTTGCTAGATACTCCTCTAGAGCCTGCCCTCTCACTGTAGGGATCATTCCATAGGTCCTAGGCCCTCTTCTCTTCTTCCTCTAGACTGCTTCACTTGGGATCTCATCATCTCCCATGGAATTAATTACCATCTCTATGCTGATGACTCTCAAATGTAGCCGTTCAGCGCTGGCCTCTCTGCTAAACTCTAATCTCATATCTCCAGCTGCCTTTTCAGACATCTTGAACAGGAGGTCCAGTAGACATCTTAAAAATATACCTCACAAATATCTCATTTGATCCCTACAACAACCCTGGGAGGTAGATGCTATTATTATCCCCATTTTACAGAGGAGAAAACTGAGGCAGACAGAGGTTCAAATGACTTGCCAAAGGTCACACATCTAGGAAAAATCTGGTACAGGATTTGAACCCAGGTCTTCCTGACCTCAAGTGCAGTGCTCTATCCACTTATCACTCCACTCTCCCTAAGAGAAAAGGGGCACAATAACAATGTTGATGATAGTAGTTACCATTTGTTTAATGCTTTAAGCTTCATAAGTAGAAAGTAAGGGTTCTTCTTATCTCTGTTTTATAGATGAGGAAACTAAGGGTCAGGGAGGTTAAGCGATTTGCCCAGGGTCACAGAGCTAATAGAATTTGAACCCAGGTCTTCCTGATCCCAAATCTTGAACTTTATCCACTTCACTATCCTGTCGAGACTAAGAGGGCTGGATTGTAAATTTAGACCTGGCAGGGACCTCAGAGGCCATCACATGCAACCCCCTCATTTTACAGAAGAAACTTAGGTTTAGAGGAGAAAAATGACTTGCTTCCTGAGTCAGGGCTCGAACCTAGCTCCTCAGCCCACATCCAGCAGTTTTGCCGCAATGTAGCGCCTCTCAGACATCTAGTCCGGTCACTGTCAGGAATACCCAAACGTGTCCCTACTGGGAGTCCTGGCAATGACCAGGAGTCTCAAGAAGTCAGAAATTTGCCCATAAGAAAATCACTGAAGAGAATTTCTTTGGAAATTACCGCAAGGCCAGAGAATTACACTTAAAGACCAGGAAAAATTGAAGCAAAAACAATGGCTGAAGGAGGTGTGGGTGGCTGGAGGGGAGATTCTGTAGTCTGAAATGCAAACCAGCGGCCACAAAGGCCAGTGCTGCTATTTTGGGTGGTGTTTCCACGCCAATGGATCACGTTACAGAACAGCTGGGAGGGAAGAGTCCTGTTCAACAAAATGAGGACCCCAATGAAAATGTTGTCCTTGGCACGGGTGTCCCAAGATGCGATCTGATCTGATCTGACCCGATCTGATCTGGTCCTGATCCAATCCAAACAAGCATTTATGAGGGACCCACAAGGTTCCAGGCACTGGCCTAGGCCTGGGGTCAGTACAAAGACAGAATGAAAAGTAGTCTCTGCCCTCAAGCAGCTTACTTTCTGCCAGTGGCGGGAGGAAGCGGGGAAAGTACAATACATAAACAGATAAATATATACATGATAATTTGAGAACAGAGAGCATCTCAACTTTTGAAATCAGAGAAGGCTTCGAGTAGTAGGTGGTACTTGAGTTGAGCCTTGAAGGAGGCTAGGGATCCTAAGAGGTGGGGTTAAGGAGGGAGGACATTCCAGCAAAGGTATGTAAAGCACGTTTTATTAAAGTATTCACTCAGTGAATCTCTTTTTAAGGGAAAAAATATGTTGAGTGATAACTCAGTTAAAAAGAATGTTATTTTTATTCATCAGAGAGACTATGGAAACTAAAATAATTTTTAAAAAACCCGATGACAAAACTTTACTTTAAAAATTCAAACTTTGAAAAGGAAACACAAAATGTTTTTTGAGATGTTAGGGTGAGCCCAGACACACCTGCACACCTCATGTGTTGCCTGTGATTTTAAGTATGAGGGACATCCTGTGCAAAAATGTGGAGGTGAGAGGTGCGTAGAGATTGGAGGCAATTCAGGGACAACAACTAGATGAGGGTCTCATGATTAAAAGGCTCCAAGTTGGTGCCACAAACCAAGCGGTCACATCAAGTGACTCTCAGATTCATTCCGAGAGTTCAGTTCTTCAGCTAGATGGTAGAGTGGATGAAATGCCTGAGCTGGAGTCAGGAAGGCTTGAATTCAAATTCAGCCTCAGATACTTGGTAGCTGTATGACCCTGGGCAAATCACAACTTCTGTCTGCCTTGGTTTCCTTATCTGTAAAATGGGGATAAATAATAGCATCCAACTCCCAGGGTTGCTATGAGGGTCAAGTGAAACACCATTTAATTAGCAAGAAAATGTTTGTAACACACTTAGCACAGTACCTGGCTTTTCCCTTTTATCTCTTCTTCCTCTTCTGCCTAGATCATTACCCACAAAGAGTCACCAAGCTTTCACTCCCCAGCTGGCACCCTAGTGGGCTCCTGGAAATCGGATGAAGTCTTTTTAGTCAACTTCCTCATCAAAGAGGAGTTACCGAGTCTCTCTCTGTAGGGCCTCAGGTTAAATGAATATGCTGGGGGTAAATAGTGCCCCCAGTGAAGCAGACCCAGGACAGCTTATGGGGAGGTAGAAAGAAGATGGGACTTTGGGTGAGAAAACTTGGGTTCTATGTGGTTGTTTGTTAAGTGATATGGATGTCCCCACAGGGGGACAGAACGCAAGCCATAAAGAAGGAGTTACATGAATGGAAAATGAAAACTTACATTTTATCTGATGTTTTGTGAGTTACAGAATTCATCTTGCCAGTGGATCCGTGATTCACTGATGCAGTTATTCTCTACAACAATGCAGATTGCAACCCATCCTGTGCGATGCTTGTCCATGTCCTCCTCTAGGAATGTCACATGGGGTCCATTCAACATAAGAGGGACCTTCTTTCTTTGCTCTCCCTACCAGGACTGTGCATTCAGGAGGTCTACTTGTTTTTCCTCACTCTCTCCACATGACCAGCCCAAGCAAGCTTCTTTTTTGCTCATATAATTCTTTGATGAAATCCTCTACCATTTCTTCCAAATTCCTTATTAGCGATGTGGTATGGCTGATTCATAAACAGCTCTTGTCTTTTGGACCATCTTCCACTCTCAATTCTTTGGAGACTGCACAGCTCTGTGATTTATAGCCTTTGGGGGCAGATAGGTGGCACAGTGAATAGAGCACCAGCCCTGGAGTGAGGAGGACCTGAGTTCAAATGTGACCTCAGACACTTGACACACTTACTAGCTGCTAGGGCAAGTCTAGCAAGTCACTTAACCCCAATTGCCCTGCCTTCCCCCCCCATCCGAAAAAAAAAAAAAACCAAAAATGTGGGCCTTTGTTTCAGGGGAGAAAAAAGCACAGCAAAGCATGATTTGTAAACCAGTTTATATATCTAATATTAGTAACTGATCATTGGCCTAAGGTACTAGGGTCCTGTAGATACTCTGTCTCCTTAAAGGGCCTCTCTCAACTCTGAATCCATACATGTGCTCAGACTAGGCTCTGGGGGAGCCTGGCCTCTCATGAGAGGTATTAAAGTTTCCTTTTTCAAACTCTTTGGCTAATTATACCCCAACTGCAGGGACCCAGGAACGATTGACTTAAAGCTTAGGTTTTGGCTCATGTCTAGGTTCATGTATTCCTCTAAAAGGGAAAAATAGAAAGATACCCAATGTACAATATGAATCAGGTATGGGACAGGTATTTATTTCCTACATACAAAAGAAATGCTAAGTATAAAACACTCACAAGGCTAATTGACAGGAAGAATTAAAGTCTGATAACAATAACTTACATCTACTATTGTTCTCTCCCAGGAAGTTGATACTTAAACTTCATCAAAATATTAAAAAGTTTGTAGGATGCTAAATAGGCATTTATCACATTTCAACTGGGCTCTGTACTGTCCCCATCAAAATCCACTTCCAGGACAACCAGGCCTCTTTACTAACACTCTCCTTGTCTCCCCACCCTCTGTGGATTTAAGGACAGTGCATAATAGGCTTGTGGAATTGGTTCCCAAGAAAAGAGATGCTTTCCATACATACTTTCTTCCCATGGAGTGTGTCCCATAGAAGAGTCACCCAGTTGGGTTGTGGGTAGTCCTTATCCAGCCTACTTTTTCCCAGCACTACAGTCAAGGGATCCCAGAGGAGGCCAGTGTGAAAAAAATCTCCCATCCTTGCTTTCAAGGAGATGCAGAAGTGGTACCCAGGCAAATTCGGAAGCAAAGATTCAACTCAGTCTACCAACTACCAACATATACAGGAGGAGAAAATCAGGGAGAGAGCCCTGGGAGGTTGGAGCTGCAGGTGGGAGGTGAGAAATTTCCTTTTGAATGCTGGAGGAGAGGATATGAGCTTATTATTGTTGTGAGAAGGTAGCCACAGTACAGTGTAAAGAGCCATGGCCTTGGAATAAGAGGACCCAAGTTCAAATCTCACTTCTACTGCCTTTTTGTCCTTGAGCCTTCTCTAGACTTCAATGTTCCCTTCTATAAAATGAGACGGTTACCCTAGATGACCTTCCTATTTTAAGTCTATCAGCCTGTGATGTTTATTTCCTCATACATACGAGTCCTTCAAATATCTAAAAGTAATTATTATGTTTCCCACCTCTCCCTCAGCAAGTCTTCTCTTTTTTTTTTCTTTCGAATTTTAATAATGATTATCCAGAAGCATACCTGCCTTTTCAGCCAACAGTGGCCAGGAAGGATTTAATTCTTCTCACAAAGTGTCTAAAGCTACCCTGAGAGCTAGAGAAGAAGGTAGATCGGTCCTGTGCAGAACAGCTGCCCAATTAAACGTGTGGGCAGATACAAACTTGGTGAAGATCACAGTTCTGACTCCAGAGAGCCACCAGCCCAACGGCAGGTAATCAATCCCCTATGGTCATTAGATCTTATTGGCCACCTGGAATTTATAGAAGCTTCCACCAGGGGGCAGAAGCATTGCTGTCTAGGGAGTGCCAGGTGGCATGGCCATCCTGGGTACTCTCAAAAGTAAATCCAGATAGCCCTTGCAAGGTCCAAACTAGTCATCCATCATGGGTGGCATGGGATGAGGAGTGATGGCATTGGTGATGTTGATGCCAAACCAAGTCCAGCTCCTAGACTGCTGGGCCTTGGGAGGAAGCATCTCCCTCCTTATCTTCGTAGCCATGAGTTCACCAATCAACCAGGATGTCTGGATCTACTCACTCTGTGTCAAGCACTGTGTCGGGCTGTTCAGCCTTCATTAGCTCTCATCTCTCCCTACTGACCCAGAGGCAGCTGGGTTCTTAGCACTCTGCCTGGGCTGTGAGCCCTGCTGGACTCTGGGGAAATGGTGACTCAGGGGCTAAGAAGGGAGAAGTTGGGCTCCACCACCAGGCACTGATGCTTCAGACATTTGGAAACCATACCAGACAGCTCCTGTGCTTTTTATCTGTTGGGGAGCAGCATGGCATGAAGGGTAGGACAGGGAAGAATTTCAAGCCTTTCAGCTGGTGTTCTATTCTTCCACCCCCACTCCCACCAGCTGCTTTGTTAGTTCAAACTTGTCTGCCTGGCCTTTAAAAGCCTCTATAATCTGGTCCCAGTTTTACCTCCCTCTATTTCCCGTGATGTGCCATCATAGCCAGGCAGGAGATTCTCCAGTACACCATCCTTATGCGCAGAAGTGGATTGAAAATCAAGGGGCCCAGATTAAAATCCTGATTCTGCCACTTACTACCACCAAGACATCACTTCTTTTACAGGGCCTCAGTTTCTTCATATGTGAAAAGGCGGCTGTGGACTAAATGACCTCTAGAGCCCCTTCCAGCTCTAAATCTGTGATGCTATGGTCCCATGGCCATGCCTTGGCTGTGAGTGCTGTGGTGTTGCAGAACTAGCCCTCATTCTGGGGTCAGAGGAGTTTGAGTCGTGACTGTCACTTCTTAGTTATATAACCTTGGGCACGTCACTTAGAACATCTCTGAGCTTAGCTCCTAGTTACAAGTCCATGAAATGGGAGTCCCAGCACTTATATTACCTATTCCACAGGAAGGAAGGGACAAATGAGATCATTTATATGTGACCCAGACTTACACAAAGCTGCTCTCCTTCATTGCAGCTAGCCAGGGGTGCTAGCTGAGTGCTTTGACACTTTGGGGATAATCACCCCCCGCCTCTGGCTTGTGTTCATGTGTGACTCATAGATGAAGGACTTTGAGATGACAGAGTAACCCCCTTACTGGTCACTGACTAGTGGATCTTTAAAAGAGAATGACTCTAACCCTGGATCTCTCTTCTTTCAATTCTCCTGTGTGGCAAGTGATTCTCTTTCTCTAGACTTCCAGTTGGGAGGGAGGGAAGAAGGGGTAAATAGAGACTGTCCATGGGCAGTTAGAACTGGAGGAACTCAACTGGGGGCACCTGAGGGGGAATCCAGGCTGACTTTTACCCTTTGTCTTTCCTTCCCAGAGTAAACTGAACTCAGTCTCAAGATGGACATGTCCAGGTGTGGAGGTGACCTTGGGAATCTTCTCAGTTTGGAGGTCCTGGGTCCATCAGATGGAGCGCGCCAATGTCAGGGAAAGTCTCTGCACCAACATAGATGGCTACCCCAAGAAGAGGAGGCCAAGCCCTGGCCTGGCAGGAGACTCAAGCAGGGTATTTCCTTTATCCATTTCAGTTCCTATATTTGGCAGCTAAGATCTCTCCAAAAGAATGATTATGTGGTAAATGCATGCCTACACTAGTGAAGGAAATGGGAGAAAATTCATGCATGAAATTTATGTATCCAAATGAGATTTATTAAAGTATAGCCAGAATAATCCATTTTCTTAGAACAGAATACAGGAAGGAGAAAAGAGTGGGAGCTTGAGTTCTGGGTCAGAAGTGGAAACTGGATCGTGAGTGTGGTATCTTAAAGATAGTTGGGAAGTAAAGTTGAGTGAATTAACGTGTATCAAGGGCAGAAAGATAGCTCGGGGGCCAGGTCACAGAGTGCTTTAAATGCTAAATAGAGGAGTTTGTGTGTGTCAGAATCCCCACGCCAAGACCACTCCTCTCTTTTTACTATTAGGAGACAAACACCCTGTTTTCCAGAGCTAAGGCCCAATGAGCAAACTGTGCCCTGAGCTTGGCCTAACAACAATCCTTTGCACTCACTCTCTGGATGATCTCTGTTGCAGCAAAATCCCAGAACTGTTTCGCATCAGCCCCAGGTGATCTCTGACCTTGGATAAACACCTGTAGAACCCACACTCTGGTCATAAAGCCCTGCTATGAATCAGACTCACCTTATTGTTGTTGCTACTTCCACATTGTCACGTCTACAGCTCACTGAGTAGCCACTAGTATGTGTATCAAGGCTCGACCTCACTGCAGTGGGTCTCCTCCGAGAGGAGGCCTTGGCATGCACATCTAGTTTCCCTCCTCCAGTGGAATAAAGAAAACCATTTGCTTATAACACTGTTAGTTCTTTGGTTTTATTATTTTACTTTTTCTGAGTTAACAGTTGCTGTGATTACTTCTGTAAGCAGTTTGGTATTTTTTTCAGAGTTAATAGTGTTTGCATAACCTCTGTGACTCTTTGGTCATTTATTTTCAGGGTTCAATATATCTGATACTTGAAGTATTAGGGAGTCACTGGAGTTATTAAGTAAATAGGCAGAACTATGCTTAAGGAAAATGATTTTGGTAGTCGTGTGGAAGACGAATTAGAGTAGAAAGAGAATCAAGGCATGGAGAACAATCAGAGGCCATGGCAATAGCCCAGGTGAGAAGTTATGGTCGCTGACTGGCTGTAGTGGCCATGTGAGTGAAGAGAAGATGGATACACTGTAATCCATTACCGGGGAAGCTTATTGTAGAATACAAGCTGATTGAGGGCAGAGATAGTTACATTTTTTGTCTTTGTATCTCTTTGCATTCCTAGGATTGATACAGGGCCTTGTAAACAGTAGACACTTAATAACTATTTGTTGAATTAAATTGAATTGGGGGCAGAATTATAATTAGGAATGTTTGCTCCTGGGGCAAGTAACATAAACCATGCCTTGGACAAGTGACATAAGTGCGCCTTTGCTTGAGGGAGGCAGCAGACCATCACCCCATGGTGTGAAGAGAGAGATCCTCAGTCACCAATGCATGACTGATACTGAGGGGTAAGGAAAAGGAGCCCATCCTGCTCTCTCCCCCCAATCTTGTAGCTTCCTATTTTAACTAATTCTTGCCAACTAGCTGCTAAACTCTGTTCTTTTTTAGCTGCTGAAGAACTCTCTAAATTTGGCATCCTGGGGCAAAGCCCTGATCACCCCCACCTAGTTACAGCTATTACTGGTGGTATGTGTGACTCAATAGGACAAAGGAAAAGACTGTTGGAGCTGGCTTACTGCATGGCTGTCCTAAGGTTTTCCAGTGTTGTTGTTAAGTCCTAAGTTTTCATATTCTAGGGGAGTGGGGAGGCATTCCCAAGGTGATGATTGGGGTTGTTACCATGGTTATTACTAATTAGCATGTATTTTGAGTCACAGGGTGCTCTAGGCAACAAAGGAGGGATTTTTTTTTGCTAGGAAATGAATGAATCTGACAAAAATATGATGGCTCCCTTTCTGAAGACAGGGGCATTTGATGGTCCTGCTACATGTTTCACCAGGGAAGAGGTTGGGCTAGTCATGGGCTAAGAGTAAGAGATAACCCATGAGCATCCCAGGTCCTCTAAGCACCACAAAACGTCAAGAAATCTCCAGGAAGCGCCTATAGTTACATATACTCTTAGTGGAGCATTTATAGAAGGACATGGCTAAGAGTCACAGAGTGAGAGCATAAATTAATATTTGTGTATTTGAAGAGAGCTCTTATGTTCAGTGAGAGAGCAAAAATAACAATTGACATTTATATAATGCTTTAGGGGCAGCTAGGTGGCGTAGCAGATGGAGCACCAGCCCTGGAATCAGGAAGACCAGAGCTCAAATTAGGGCTCAGACACTCACTAGCTGTGTGACCGTGGCCGAGTCACTTAACCTTGTTTGCCTCGGTTTCCTCATCTGTCAAATGAGCTGGAAAAGGAAATGGCAAACCACTCTAGTATCTTTGCCAAGAAAACCCCAAATGCGGCCATGGAGAGCTGGAAACAACTGAAATGACTCAGCAATTGGACATGACTGAAATGACCCAGCAACAACAACAGTGCTTTAAAGTTTGCACTACATAAACAAAAGATTTGTCTCCCATCCCTCGGATCCTCATAGCAACCCTGTGAGGGTGGTGCTGTTAATATCCACATTTCCTTAAATGAGGAAACTGTGTCTCTGAGGACCAAATGACTTAGTCTGCTTGTTGGTCTGTCTGCCATAAGTCTGTCCTCACTCTCGTCCATCTTCCATTCAGGTTTTGAGTTTTCCTAAAGCCCAGGTCTGACCATGTCACCCTTCCCCACCTCCACCCCCGACTTGTTCAACAAACTCCAGCGGCTCTCTATCACTTCCAAGATTAAATACAGAATCCTTTGGCATTCAAAGCCCTACATAAACTAGTGCAGCACCCCCATCCCCACCCCAGTGTTTCCAATCTTCTCATACCTTACACCCTTCCATGCTGGTTTTGGCCCACTGACACTGGCTTTGCTATTCCTGGAACATGGCACTTCATTTCTCAGCTCCAGGGATTTTCACTGGCTGTCCCCCCATACTTGGAATGTTCTCCCTCCTCATCTCCACCCTCTGGCTTCTTTCAAGTCTTAGCTAAAAGCTCACCTTTTACAGGAAACAATTTCCCAATTCCTCTTAATTCTGAATCCTTCCCTCTATTGATTATTTCCTTGTTTGTATGTGATTATTTGCATGTTGTCTTCCTTATTATATTGTGAGCTCCTTGAGGGCAGGGACTGTTTTTTGCCTTTCTTTTCATCCCCACCATTTGGCACAGGGCCTGGCTCATAGTAGGCATTTAATAAATCCTTATTGACTGACTGACTTACCCATGGTCACATAACCAGCAAGTGTTAGGGGCAAGATTTGAATCCGGGTTTCTCTAACTTCAAATCTAAAACTCTGTTCCCCCTTTACATTTTGCCTTTTATAACAATATTTGAAATTTATATAACAATTCTCTAAGGTTTGTAAAACATTTTATATTCATTAGCTCATTTGATTCCAGATCCACCCAGGTATCAAAATAAGCCCAATATGATTTCCAATGAGCTGCTTGGTGACTCAAGGGGTATTTGTTATGGGGGAGGAAATGACTGTTTCTGGAAGCCTGATCATTACATGGCCATTAGCTTGCTTACTCATGACACTAACTGGTTAGGGCTGTTGAATTTCTTTCCTTTCTCTCTTCCTCCCCCACCCATGTGCACACATTTTCATCACTGGTGGTAAGCCTTGGGATTCCTCCGTTATCAGAGGCCTGAGCCCCACATTTTAATTTAAAATGTGACCCAACAAAGGAGGGAATCTGTCCAGGGCCTGGGGTAAGTAACCACTGGTCAGCTCAGCAGCTGCTGACAAGAGATGATTCTCCGGCCCCCACCTTCTAGTGTGGACATTAGCCAGGCTGAAAAGTTGATGTAAAGAAAGGGGAATATTTGTCCTCTTAGGAGACTGGAGCGTAAGGCCAATTTCACACTCCACAGGATGCCTTCAAGGTCCACTGTCAGCTAGCCCCATACTACCCAGTCAACCTGATCTCTCAATACTTTTTATCACATACAAGCTATTCAAGCCAGGGAAATCTTCTTATTGTCTTCTCACTCCTACCATGTTCATTCTGGCCAATGAGCCTTTTCCTAAGATTTTTACCCCTCTTAGATTTCCCCCCTTCCCAACCATCATGCCAATCCTGAAGGGACCAACTCTATTCCCTTTTCCCCTCTGAAGCCCTTTTCATTACTTTGGCCCATGGTCATTTCTCTGGTCTTGCAATCACATTGAAATAACTCGAATGGATCCATGTGCTCATTGGGGTGGGTGTTCCAGCAGTCATCATTAGGGAAGCAACACCTATGAAGGTGTCCTCACAAGCTGCCTATCAATTGATGGGCACCTACATGGCAGACAAGCCAGCCTAAATGAAACAGCAAGGCACCCTGAGGGAGATACAGGGGGCCTCAGGTGCCAGAAGAGTAGAACCACTGCCACCACCTTGACTACTACCTCTCCTCAGACCCTGGCAGAGTTAGCCCAGGACCTGGAGCCCAACGACCTTGGGAAAAGCAGTGTCCACCAGAACTTTGGTCCTGCTGCCAGCCTGAACTTACAACCCTGACTGAGGGGAGCAATCCTTGTGGATCAGGAGCTTACTTTCCTCACCTCTACCAATACAATCAATAACCAACTGCAGGAGAAAGGCAGGTGATAGTGGGCTGTGACCCCCACCTCCCTAGCAACCACAGCTACTTACAACTCAGAAAAGAAAGTTCTTGTCATTGGCACTATTTTTGGCACTATCAAATGGTTCAACATAAAAACAATAATACTAAAAATGATGATGATAACTAGAATTTATATAGTACTTTAAAGTTTGTAAAGCACTTTACAAATATTACTCATTTTATTCTCACAACAACCTGGGGAAGTAGGTGCTATTATTCTAATTTTACACAAGAGGAAACTGAGGCAGATAACAGTTAAGTAACTTGCCCAGGGTCCCACAGCTACTAAATATCTGAGGCTAGACTTGAACTCAGGTCTTCCTGACTCCATGTCCAGTTCTAGTGAGCCAGCTAGCTACCATTCATGAGAAATGGATATGATGCGATTTTATGGAAATATAGGGTATGATTTCATTGAGGGAAATGGCGTGAAATAAGATGCGTTTTCATTCGCTTTGCCCCTGCTCCCTAGGGATCATCAGGCCTTTCCATCTGACTTGTAGCAGAAACCTCCCCCTTAAGAGAATGTGAGCTCCTTGAGATGAGTGTCAGTTTTATCTACAGATACGAACATCATGATCTGAACATAATAAGCACTTAATAAATGTTTTTTCATTGATTTATTTTTAACGCATCCAGTGCTGGTCCTGGGCAGCTCTAGTTTATGCCCTCTCATAAAGGTTGCCTCAGAGCATCTGACACTTAGCATGCTGGGAGGCTTCTTTACTTTCTCTTGACATCATGAGAAAGCCATTGGAAAATGGGGGCTGCCTATTGGTTTTCCTTCTTGCCATATGATCAAGTGCTGTTCTAGGCACTGGAAACATTAAAAAAAAAACAACCAAAAAAAAACCCAGCCAAAAATTTCTGTCCTCAAGAAGCTTATATTCTACCGGGAAGAAATAACATGTACACTGATGGGTGTTTTATTATACATGTTTTACATTTTTTTTTGTAGGAGGGAAGGAAGGGCAATTGGGGTTCAGTGACTTGCCCAAGGTCACACAGCTAGTAAGTGTGTTAAGTGTCTGAGGCCTGATGCTCCAGGGCCAGTGCTCTACTCGCTGTGCCATCTAGATACCCCTTTATTATACATCTTTGTCAGTAGCAAAACGCTTTTGCCTTGAACTGAACTTATTTTCTTCAACTCTCCCTTCCCCTCTAAACCCCTCTCTCAGAAACTTTCTGATTCCTGTTGAGAGCAGGACCTTCCTGACAGGCTCTCAGGCTCAATACCTAGATGTCAGCATCTTCTCCTTACTCTCTGACTCCTGTAATCTAATCTGTTGCCAGAATCTGTTGATTTTACCTTTGTACCATCTCTCAGATATGCTCCCTTCTCTCCTCTGACACTGCCATCACCCTGGCATGGGCCCCTCATGCTTAGATTGTTGAAATAGCCTACTAGTGGCTCTGCCTGCCACCAGTCTCTCCCCACTCCAACCCATTCACTACTCAGCTGTCAAAGTGGTCTTTCTAAAGTGCAGGTCTGACCATATTATCACCCCAATCCTCTACCTCCTCAATAAACTCTAGTGGCTCCTTACCACCTCTAGGATCAAATATAAAATCCTCTGTTTGATATTCAAAGCCCTTTGTAATCTGGTTTACCCTTTATCTCTCCAGTCTTTTCATACTTTCCCACGTGTTCTTTGACCCAGTAACTCTGGCCTCCTTATCGTTGTTAAACTAGGCACTCAGTCTCCTAAATGTGTACATTTTTGCTGTCTGATCCTCCTCGCCCCCTCCCACGCCCCCCATGCTCTCTCTCCTCACCTCTATCCCCTTTTAATTCTAGTGCTTTGTCTCTGATGATTGTTTATTTGCCCATATATAGGTTGTTTGCATGTTCTCTCCCCTATTAGATTGTGAGCTCCCAGAGGGCAGAGACTGTCTTTTACCATTCTTTGTGTCCCCAGTGCTCAGTACAGTGCCTGGCACATGGAAGACCCCTAATAAATATTGATTGCTTGACTGCTGTATTTTAACCCATAAAAATGCCTCCTGTCTCTCAACAACAAAATAAATACAAAGTAAATAGAAATAAGTTGGGGGTGGGCAAGGCCCTGCCAATTGGAGAGACTAGGAAAGGTCTTATGTATGTAGGAAGTTTCACCTAAAGTAAATTTATTCTCAATCTGACATAGCGTTGATGATGCCTGTGACATATCCCCAAGTCCTAGAATCATAGAGCTAGAGGTAGAAGGGGCATCAGAGACTATCTAGTCCAACCACTTCCCTTTATAGACCCAGAATCTGAGGCCCAAGGCAAAATAATCTGCTCGAGGTCACCTACGTAGTATTTGAGGTATGATTTGAACTTAGCTCCTAGGACTTAAGAATAATGATTATTTTACTGCTCCACCACCACTTATGTTACCAGCATCCTCTAAATGGCTTCAAAATCATTCTTGAATTTCAGGCAAAGATGAACCAAATTCTTGAAAAATTACAGATTCCCTTGGAACTCCGTTGTCTGGAATTGAGATGTGCTTACTGTTAGGAAGTTTAGCAATTCTCAACATGCCTGGGCTGTTTACCCATCAGCTATTCTGTGTGGAAGCTTCTTTCAGAGACAGAATATGATTGGACAAAATGATCTGTGCAAGGAGGAATCAATGCAGCCACTAGCTTGCAGTATTTACAGATCTGTACATAAATATTCAGAGAGAATGAATGAATCACTTCAACCAGGTTATTTTTTTTAAACTCAAAAAGAATTGGAGAGGACAGGCATATCACAGAATATATGCATACTCAAGTAGGTCTGTGGCTTTGTCCACATAGATGTTCTTTCCAGCAATGCAGATTGCAACCCATGCTATGTTCACATCCTCCCACAGATTTGCCAACGGAGGATCACCCAATGGATCTGGAACACAGGCGACTAAGTATGTGCTACCTTCATAACAACTTTGTGAGCCTGAGATCTTCAGACATTGAGAGGCCCAGATGATGGCAGTCCAGTAGGGTTACACCTATAGCTGTACCCTTCTCAGAGGAGAAGATAACCATGGAACTAGAAGATGAGCCATTCATTCCTAGTTGGGAAAAAGATACATGGACTTTGAGTGAGTTGCTACTCAGACAGTGAAATTTGGAGTGAAAATAAAATATATTCAACAATCCCACAAAACCACCAGGAGCATTTAGCTCCTAGGAGAGGATAACAGAAATGATGGGCTTCTGCGAGTCCTCTGAGAGTGTCATATAGGGTCCTGTGAGTCCTTCGTTATGGGTTACTGTTTCATGTTTTGAGTATTTGTCAACACATTTGTCTTTTAAGCATTTATGTCATGGTGCAGGAAATAAATAGCTATCCTATGCCTGATATCTACTACTTTGTACATGAGTAACTTTGCTTAGAAAAGAATTTGTTATTCCATTTTCAGGACACTCTAGAGATGAATCAAACTTAGGCTTTGTTTAAGGAGGTTTTCCTGAGACAGCTCCAGGTGGGGTATAATGAGCAAGAAGACTAAATCCCTCCTCCTCTCTTTGGGGTCATCCTTCTTAGGACTGAACCCTGTCCATGTGAATTCAGAGCAGGAGTCCCTTGTGAAACAGAGAGGTACCTGGGTCATGGGTCTCAAATATGCATATGTATATGTTCTCTCTCCCTGGTAGAAATAAGCCTCAGGGCCTGCTTCGCTTTATCTTGGTATCGCATGGTTCCTGGCACACAGTAGGCATTTAATAAATCCTTAGTGATTAATATTTTTTTTACTTATGCTCCTCTTTGTATAGTTCTTATATGTTATGTTAATTTTTACACCTACCACATGCCTCTCCATTGACCTCTAAATGATACACATTTTTCAGGGACCGAAATTTTTTGTGACTTGCAGCTGTGCAGCACTGGTCATAGATCATAGATTCAGAGTTGGAAGGGACCATGAAGGCCTCATTTTACAGATTAGGAAACTGAGACCAATGGAAGTTAAATGACTTGCCCAAGGACACCCAGTGTTAGAAGCACAATTTTAACCTAAGACTCCTGATTTCGAAGCCAGTTGAATATTGGTAATAAAAATGCGGGCTTTCATATTGTGGAGAATTATAGGGTCGTTAAAAGAACTCTAACATCTCATTGACAATTCTGGCTGCCTTCTTTTTCCTCTTCAACTCTGTACCCTGTTCACTGTCCATTTGCAGTGTCTGTCCAAGGTGTGTGTAACAATGGAAGAGCTCTGTAGGTGATTCATCTAATTACATGTTACAATCTGGACAATAACCATTCTGCATACATTTTATCCCCTCCCTGTATAGATTGTTAGGTCAAATTCTTTGGAATGATTTTGGCTCCCATTGCAGAAGTCTCTATAATGTCCTGGGGCTTATTCAACCAACACATTGTCATGTACAAAGACGAACATCTGGAAGACTATGGGGAATCTTTCAGCAACTTGATCTCTACGATAAATCTCCTGCATGGAAGTAGCAAATATCTTTGCAGAGCACCTTGCTTTGAGTTTTACCTGATATTAATGATGAGGATTATTGAATAAAATTGTTCCTGTTATTAGAGCTTTCAAAATTAACAACTGCTTGTTGCTTATTTCATTGATTGACTAGGAAGGTTTTCCTTGTGTTCAGAGCTATAACTAACCAAGAGTACCAGGTCTTTGCCCCAGGGGAACTGGAATTTAGAGGGTAATAATAACTCTTAGACTACTTTTGCAGCATAGTTTAGAAACAACTGAGCTTAGCACCTATTTAATAAGAATAATTAGTTAAAATAGAAAGCTGCCAGATGGCTGCTTCCTTCCTTGCAGCCCCACCCAAGGTGAGCTCCTTTCTGGCCCAGATTTTTTTTTCACTCCTCCATTCTTGAAGTGTCTGGGTCTGAGCTCACAGGGACCAGAATTCCAGAGCTTTTGTACTGCATACCCTAAGTAATTTATTTTTAAAGGTGAGTTGAGGTGTCATGAAAAGAACTCCCATTATTAAAACTTCAAAACTTCAAATACACATCAATAAAGGCTTTATTATAAGTCAAAGCAGGTACAAGCATCATCTGGCACATAGACAGGTTAAGTCTTTAGGGAGTGAGTGGGCTTATGAAAACGAGCCATTTCCCACAGGCTCAGGAAACACAATCATGCTGGATTCACAACTAGTTAGTCACTGGGCATGAGGACAATTTGTTGTGCTTTAGGGGAGAGAACAGGAATTTTCTAATCTGCTAATCTGTCATTGGTCTCAAGGGTCCAAGACAGGGCAGACTCTATCTTTTGATCATCTTTCCACAAGAACTAGGGCAAATGAAGTCAAAACATAGAGGTTAGATGTGTCTGTTTGTTTTCATTTGAAATGTAGGCTTATTCTAGCTCCACCATAGGCAGGTAAATAAAGGAAAAACACAGTACCCCTCTTTTTTCTGCTACCACAGAGGTATGCTTCATGCGGCAAAATTGCTAGCACTCAAATTGCTAGTGACAGCTCTGTTTGTATTGGACTGAAAACCACCTTCCCATAACTTCCACCCTTTGGTTGTAGTTCCACTCTCTAGAGTGACTCAGAGCAAGTCTAATCCCCCTTCCACATGAAAGCTCTGCAAATATTTGAAGATAGTTATCATATCTCACCAGTCCTCCCCCAACTCTCCAAGTATTCTCTTTTCCAGATGAAACATGGCTAAACCTTTCATAAATCATAATTTTGATCTTCATAATCCTCATCTCTCTTTATCTAGACTTTCCATCTTATCATTATCCTTTCCAAGTTGTGGTACCCAGAACTGAACACAATATTCCTGATGGAATCTGAACCAGGGAAGAAAACAGAGCAGGACTCACACCTCCCTTGTTTTGTATATCATACTTCTTTTAGTGAACCCCTCATGCCGCCTCCTCCTGAGAGCACACAAACTGCCCTTGAGCTACATTTCCCCTCTTTTGTAATCCAAGTGATTTTTTAAGTTAAATACAGGACTCATCATAGATTTAGAGCTAGAAAGAACCTCAGAGTCCATGCTATCCATCGTTTCACAGATGAGAAAACTGAGCTCCATTCAGGTGAAGTACTTTGTTCACAGAGTTTATAAGTATTGGGATTTGAACCCAAGACTTCCTGACTCTGAGTTCTGAACCCCATCCCACATCAAGTGACTTTACATTTGTCTCAATTAGACTGAAGGATGTCGACTGATAAGCCAGAGATCATTGAGAGAATGGCAACCAGGATGGTCAAGAGTCTTGGGTCCAGGTCATATGAGGATTGGCTGAAGAAACTGGGTATGTTTAATATGGTGAAGAGAATATTCAGGGGATGACATCTTCAAATATCTGAAAGGTGGCCACATGGTAAAGGGATGAGACAATTTTGCTTGACCTGAATAGGTAGAACTAGGAGCAATGGAAGCAAATTACAAAGAAGAAAATTTCGTCTTGATGTTAGGAAATGCTCTCCATAAGTGGAATGGGCTGTTTTGAAGGGTGCTAGGGTTCCCTTCACTGGAAATGTTTAAACAGGTTGGTTGACCATTTGGATGTATTATGGGGGGATTTCCCTTTTGGTAGGCATTTGGATGGGGTGGCCGAGGAGGCCCTTTGGCAACTTGAGATTCTGTGATCCTTTGAATTACAATCTCTAGCCCACTGGGAGGCTCCTTCATAGAGTATCTTTGGAAGAATATGTACAAGGAGTATACAAGGTATGAAGGCAAGGATGGGCTGTGGCCTGCACTGATAGAAGGAAGTACTCACACTAATAAGATCCCAATCCACTGAATTATTGAAACAAATTCCATCTGAGGAGTTTCTACTCTATTGATATTCATGGTGTAGTGGTTAGAGCACTGGACTTGCAGTCAGAAAGACCTAGGTTTGAATCCTACCTTGTACAAGTCCTTCAACCTTTCTGTGCCTTAGTTTTCTCATCTGTAAAATTAGGGGGTTGGACCTGGGGCGGAAGAAAACAAGTAGTTACTAAGCAGCTATTATGTGCCAGGCACTGTGCTAAGCACTTTACAGATATCTAGTTTGATGGTGTCTAGAGTCCCTTACAGCTCTAAAACCATGATTCTATGAACACAGATTGAGCCACTCACAACTTCTAATTCCCCTTAACTTGTCATTCATTCATCTAAATCTTTATCGAGCCTATTGACATGGTCAGATTGTATCTATTAATTGACTATCCATAGAAGAAAGTGGGTAGGGGTCTCAGGCAGGGCTGTAACTAGGAATTCTGGTACTCCAGGACAAACTGATAGGGGCTAAGGAGAAAGGCAGCAGGTGGGGCTGGTCGGTAGTAGGGTAAGATGGGCCTTGGGAGAGGGGAGCCAAAGCGATGGGACCCCAGGGGCCCAGGACCAAAGAAGAAAGTGGAGGCAGCAGAAGAGCATTTGGAGGCAGGGAGGCTCTGGAGGATATCTATTGACAGGAAACACTTTCCCCTAATGTTATCTATTCTTGGTAAACTAGGATAAAGCCCTGGTTACCCTGCTCTTTTATAGATGTCGTCAAGGTAATATCAGCCTACATTTGACCCCTGAGAGAGTTTAGAGTAGGGTTCTTAATCATGAACTTGCCTTTTTAATATTTTGATAACTATTTCAATAGAATTGGTTTCCTTTGTAATCCTATATATTTTATTTTATGCATTAAAATATTATACTAAGAAAAGGTACATAGGTTTCACCAAATTGTCAATGGATTCTATGACACAGAAAAAGTTAAGAACCCCTGGTTTAGAAGTTCTACCCTGACTCTGATCTAAATATCAACAAAACTTCTTTCCCTTAATTCAACCAAGTTAGGATTATTTTGATGTTGTTCAGTTGTGTCTGACTCTTCATGACCCCATTTGGGCTTTTCTTGGCAAAGATACAGGAATAGTTTGCCATTTCCTTCTCCAGATCATTTTTTAGATGTGGAAAATGAAGCAAACAGGGTTAAGTGACTTGTCCAGGGTCACACAACTAGTATGTGTCTGAGGCTAGATTTGGACTCTGGTCCTCCTGACTCCAGGGTTGGTGCTCTAGCCACTATGCCACCTAATTAAGAGGCTTGATATTATTAATAATATTATCATTAATTCTAATTATTATATGAATATATGTAATGTTATTATCACCAATAATAATAAATGTGGCCTTGGAGTTAGAACCTGGATTAGAGTCCCACCTCTGACACATACTGTCTGTGTGACCTTGGGCAAGTCTTGTAACCTCTCAAATGCAAGAGTATAAGTTTCAAACCAGGATCCAACTTGTGTTGATAGAGGGAGTTTCCACACTGGGAGCTACCTATACTAATAAAATCACAGGTTTGGACAACAAATACATGGCAACAATAAATTAATAGAGCCCTTTAAGGTTTAAAAAGCAATTTGCTTGCAGTAACACCATGAAGACAGTTGTTTTTACTAAAGTACTAAAGAGAAAAGTGAACTGAAATAATGAGACAGAAATTCCTCGTACCAGGCTGAGAGTACTTTGGGGCACTAGCCAGTCCTGTCTGCGGAGCCCTATTCTCATCTCTGACCCTGCATGGGATGTTGAGAAGGTAGGAAGTAGCTCTCAGAAGGAGGATCAGTCCTGCTTTGTCCAGAAACAATTTTTGGGCACAAAGGATTGGGGTTGGAACATTCAGATAGCTCAGGTTAGTATCAGACAAAGTGATGTGGAGCAGTGGAAAGAGCCCAGGCTTTAGAAGCAGAGGTTCGGAGGTTGAGTGGCAGTCTTGCTACTTCCAACTTAATATTGGGCAGGTCTCTGCCTCCCTTGAGCTTCAGTTTTGGCATATTCACTCAGCGTAGATAAAGCTGAAAGGCAACTAGATAGAGTGAAGGGCCTGGTGTCAGAAAGATGAATCTTCTCGAGTCCAAATTTGGCCTCAGACCCTTACTGGCTGTGTGACTCTGGGCAAGTCACTTAACCCTGTTTGCCTCAGTTTCTTCATCTGTAAAATGAGCTGGAGAAGGAAATGGCAAACTGCTCCAGTACCTCTGCCAAGAAAATCCCAGATGGGGTCATGAAGAATTGGACGTGACTGAAATGACTGAACAACAATATAGTGATTCCCTTAGCTTCTTTACCTAATCTAGGCCTGAATCATATAGTTCAAAATTTTATTTAATTTATTTTGTTAAATTATTTAAAAAAAAACTTTTAGTTTTATGGCTTTATTCTTATTATTTTTTGACACCATAGACACTTCCCAATATTGCTTCACCATTACAGCACTAATCCTTTCTTCTTTTTGATTAAACCTGTGATTTTATTGGTATAGGGAACTCCTGGCATGGAAACTTCCTCTACCAATGGCAGTATGTATTGGAAGCTGACCTTGAACCCATATAATTTCTGATTCAGAATCCAATGCCACTGAACCTTTCCTTAGGGCCAAAAAAACATTTAAGCAAAACCAATGGACACAACAAATGTGATAGTCACAAAATGGATGTTCCACACCTATAGTCTTCTACCTCTTGGTTGAGAAGAGGGAAGGGAAGTCCGTTTCTCTTTTGGGTCTCTGGAGCCAAGACTGGTTCTTGTTCATTTGATTTCTGGTGCCCTTAATGTGGTCTTCCTTTGCGTTATTGTTACCATCCGGATCGTTCTTCTGGTCTGCTTTCTTTGTTCTTTGGATGCACCATTTCAAAGTTGGAGCCTTTTCCTACCCACTCCCTCTTCTCTCTGTCCCTTTTTTGTTTTCAAAGCTTGTACACCCTTTAGCACCTCCCACCAAAGAGCTGCTGGGAAGACTGACACCAAATGAAGCCAATTAACATTTCCCACCTGTCCCTTGCCCAGCTGCTGGCTCCCCACTCTTCCCTATGTTCTCCAGCTGATTTGCAGATTGCTTCCTGTCCCCTAGGGAGATGATTCTATCAAAGCTTGATCCCACCACTATTATAATATCATGATACTTTTAATCTACAGTAATTAAAAAACCCCCACGTACATACACCTAGTTTCCACTAACAGTGAGGCAAGAATCGTTTCATTGCTTTTGGTTCTGAAAGAGGAAAACACGAAAGAGAAAGAAGGAAGAGAGCGACTGGGCACCTGTGCCCCATGGGGCAATCTCAAGGGGGCAAAAATATGAGCTGGGAAGTTTCTGTTTGCACTTCCTGATCTCTGGGAAGCAAGCTGCAGGTTGTCAGCTGGAAGTGTGTGGGAAGGGAGATGAAATGGGGCTTAAAGGAAAGAGCAGGCTCCAAAGAGCCAATGATGTGGGAAGTGAGCTGAGAAGCATAGCATCCATCTTTCTGTGGTTCTGGCATTAGTGCCAGAGGGAAGCTGAGAGGTGGGAGGGAACTAGAGCTAATGGCTAGAAGACTGGGAAGGGCAGAAAGCTCGAGGCTCCAGGAGCCTTAGAAACTGGACAGGTCCTCTGAGGAAGCCGGGTTCAAATCTCAGCTCTGACACTTACCACTTGTGTGGCCAAAGGAAATTACTTAGCCTTTCTGGGCTTTGGTTTCCTTATCTGTAAGATGGGTTAGATGTCTTGAAATCCTTCCAGCTTTAAATCTATGAACCTATGAATAGCTTATGGAACTGGGGATCTTTAATCCAGAGAAGAGAAGACTAAGGGTAAATATGACAGCTGTCAAAATATCTGGAGAACTTACTATGTATAGTAGGGCATGGACTTATTTTGTTTTGTTCCAGAGGACAGAATTAGGACAAGTGGATAAAACAATACTTGACATGTATAGAGTCCTTTAAGAAGCACTTTACATAAGTCATCTCCTTGGAGCCTCCAGAGGCTCAGAGAGGATGATTGAGGTCACACAGGCAGCAAGCAGCAAAGCCAGGATTCAAATGCATTCTCTTCAGATGTCATCCAGAGGGTCCCATGAAGTTGGAGGTGGGATCTGAAGCCTGTTAACAAGGCCAGTCCTCCTGGCTCCAGGTCCAACTACCTTATTTTAAAATGGCAGGCAGACAGCACAATGCTTTGCCCAGAGGAAGCACTCAGAACATATTTGATGAATCAAACTTAGGCAGAGTTTGGTCTGATATATTTAGGAACTTCCTAATAATTAGAGCTCTGCTATGGGGGAACAGGTTCCCCAACACTAAGTAGGTACTACATGGAGCAAGAGTTGAGAAGACAAGTTCAGATCCAGCCTCAGGCATTTACTAGCTCTATGGCCCTGGACAAGCCACTTGATCTGTTACTGCCTCAGTTTCCTCATCTTTAAAATGGGGATAATATTTAGCACCTATCTCCCAGAGTAATTGTCAGGATAAAATGAGTTATATTTGTAAAATGCTTTGTGAACATGAAGCACTATATAAATGCCAGCTATTCTTATTAAGACTGGGAGTTATTTAAGCAGAGGTTGGTTGAATGGCTGGATATTGTAGAGGGAATACCTGAATGGACTGGGAAGCCTCAATGACTTCTGAGAACACTTTCGCTTTAATATTCTGATGCTAAAGTAAAAGACCATGGAGTCTACGGTGAGAAGAGAATCCAGAGTGGCGAGGAGAAGGGAAAGGATGGTCTGAGAGGCATGACATTAAGAGAATGAAGGTTCCGGTGAAGGAGTTATTGGGAGAAGGTTCAAAAGTCACAGAGGGAAAGGAAGGAATTCATTGGAAGTCTTGAAGGGGCAGCAAGCAATATGAAGACATTATTCTAGTCAGTGTTCATCTCTGGCTCAAGAGTAATTGGGTTTAAACTGGAGTAAGAAGGATTTAGTTAAGCCAGGGAGAATTCTTCGCAAATTTGACATTCTAATGCTGGAACAGGCTAGGCTAGCACCCTCCTCCCCATTTCTCAGTATTATTCAGACCATAGGGTGATAGAACCTCAGAAATCCTCTAGTCTTGGCTCCTGATTTTCCTATAAAAGGGAAGTGACTTTCCTAGAGTCAGATAGATAGAAAATGGCAGAGTCAGGATTTGAACTCAGGTCCTCTCTTTGACAGCAAATCCAAAAGGATAATAGAACTTTAGAGCTGGGAGTCACCTTAGAGATAAAAGGAGCTTATCCCTGTATCTTATAGGTGAGGAAATTGAAGCCTATGGTATATACCTAATAGAAAGGTATATACTTATAGAAGTACATTTTGTTTTCCCAGTTAGAATATAAACTCCCCTAGAGCAGGGATCGTTTCATTCTTTGTACCTGTGTGACCAGCATCTAGCAGCGTGCCTTTTGATCAACTAACCAGCAAGTATTTAATAAGCAGCTACTCTGTACTATTTAGGCAGCTAGATGGTGTTGTAGATAGAGCACCAGGCCTCGAGTTAGGAAGACTCCTCTTCCTGAGTTCAAATCCAGCCTCAGACACTTACCAGCTGTATGACCCTAGGCAAGTCTCTTAATCCTAATTGCCTCAGTTTTCTCATCTGTAAAATGATCTGGAGAAGGAAATAGCAAACCACTCCAGTATCTTTGCCAACAAAATCCCAAATGGGGTCATGAAATACTGGACAAGACTGAAGTGATAGAACAACTAAAAAATGTACCACGTGCTACTATAATCACCTATTAGGTACTCTGCTAGACATTGGGGAATACGAGTACAAAGACTGAAACAATCCCAAATCTTTAGGAGTTTACATTCCAATAGAAGTCACTTAAGTGTTTGTTGATTGCACACACTTGTCTAAGATCATACAGGCAGCTAGGTAGTGGAGCTGAGAATTGAACTCAGGTTCTTTGTTTTAACATTCAAGTCTCTATCAAAGTGTTAAAATTATTGTGGTTGTTCAGTTATGTCTGATTCTTTGTCAGATGAAACTTCCTGACTCCAGGCCCAGCGCTCTGTGTACCGTGGGCACTGCCAAAAATACAACCTTTCAGATTTCTCAGTTTCAGTCAAAAAGTAGGTCACGTCACCTTCTACGGGGCCTTTACTGACCTCCTTTAGATGTTAACAATCCCCTTCCCCCAAATGCCTTTTATTTATTGTGTGTGTGCTCATGTGTGTGTTATCTTCTGCCCTCTCCTTCCATCCCCCTAACAGACAACAGAATGTAAGTTCCTTGAGGGCAGGGTCTGTTTTGCTTTGTCTTTGAATCCTCATCACACAGGACAGTCCCTGACACAGGTAGGGACTTAATAAGCGCTTGATGGTTGGCTGATAGTTTAATCATATCTGTTGTCATACTTTCTATGTGACAGGCAGTGTGCTGAATATTGGGGATATGTGAAAAAGCAAAAACAGTCCTTGGCCTCAAGGAGCTTATATTCTAATGGGAGGAAAGGGACGGAGCTGCCTCCAGAATGAGCACATTCTGTTGTTGACTGGTGGGCTGATAATATGTCTTTGGTCTTCCTGACTAGCTGGTATATAGCTCCAAAGTAGAGACAATGCTTTTGATTCTTATCCTTTCCCCATCTCCACCCCCAACCAGGACTGGGTATACAGCAGTTGCCCAGAAAATGCTTCGTCGATTGACTGTTTCTGTCTTTCAGACTTGACTTGGGAATGGCCTGCTTTGTCCTCACTGATGGCCAAGGGCCCAGAAAAAATATGATTTCTGTGACCCCCTCAAAGAGACTCCAGCTTTTTGTGGAGCTGCTGTGTCTAACCTACTAGAAGGAAACATCCATAGGTTGAAGTCACTGTGTAGACAAGGTCTCCTGGCTTGATGAATGGGGGTAGGGAGGGAAAGGTTTCAGCACTTCTCAGGAGGAACAAGACCCATTGCTTGGCACTTTTGGCTCGGCAGATGTGTCGCCTGTTGCTATGGTTACTGGCCTAACAATAACTGAGCCGGATCTGATGTTCCCCACACCCCGCCCCAGCCTTCCCACCAGTTACTGAGCTGCCACCTGGGAGGGTGCTCCCTTCTCCCTTGGGAACATAGAGTTTAAGGGGAATTGGTGGGAGGCAGAAACCTGTTCTCTGAGGGGATGTCGAGGGGGAGTTCTTCCTTAAAATCCCTCATAAAGAGGTAGGAGGGACCTTAGGGGTTAACTAGTCTATTTTATAGAATAGGAACTTTGAAGTTCTATGAGGCCAAGTAACTTGGCCAGGGTCATCCAGGTAGGAAGTGGGACAGTCAGGATCTGAACCCAGGTCCTCTAGACTACAGAGGCAGGATCTGAGTCTCTGTCATTAGAATACAAGCTCCTTGAGGTCAGGGGTTCCTTTTGCTTCTTCACCTAACCCCACCTCTTGGCACAGTGATTGAGAACGCAGTTAGCCTTTCATAAATGCTTGTTGGTTGATTGATCGTACTGGTGCTGCTTTTTTCTTCAGCTAGTAACTGGTTACAGATTTAACTAAAGCATCATAACTGCTGGAGAGGCAGTCCTCCAATGAGCCAGGAAGTCTGGGGTTCAAGTCCTCCTTCTGACCCATTCCGGCTTTGTCACTCTGGGTAAGTCATTTAACCTCTCCAAGACTGTGGCTTACAGAGCCCATATTGCTCCACACCGACCGAGTGAATTTTCTATACTGATGGAATCCCTGGTCTGGTCCATTGTAATGGCGTAGATGTGCTGGGAATGATTTTTATGGACCCCTAGGAAACAGTTCCTTGATACGCTGATGCCAGGAATTAAAAATCAATTAGTTCTGCAAAGGAGCCCCAGAAGTTACTTCTTATGCACAGACAGGAAAAGTACTTTTCAATCATTCATTCATTAGCAGATATTTACTGAGTACCTTGGGTGCCATGAGTGATCCAGAGAGAAGTAAGACTGAATCTCTGCTCTTAAGGAACTTAGAGTCTACTTGGGGAGATGAAGATCAGATTGTATCCAAGTAACTATAATTCTAAGAATATGTTAAATATATAAGAGACATATAAAGATGGGGCTCTGAGAATTCAGAGCAAGGAAAGCTACTTTCAGACTGGATCAGGAAAACAATTGTAACAGGGCCCTGACGCTATGACGAGTAGTCTTTCAACAACTAGAGCTGGTGGTGGGAGAAAGGGAGACATTATGGGCATAGGGGATACCCAGGGCAAATGCACAATGGGAAAGAATGGGTAGAATTTGGGGAAAGGGAGCAAATCGATATAAGGCTGTATAGGTAAATAGAAGCCATATCGTTGAGGGCCATGAATGCCAAGCTAAGAATTCTGGACTTTACTTGGTATGCGATGGGAAACCATTTGAAGGTTTTGAGCAGGGCAATTGATAGGATCAATTATTTATTTGACTTATATGCAAAGGGTATCATGCAAAATGCCAGGCTGGACAAATCAAAAGGTGGAATTAAGGTTGCTGGGAGAAATATCAACCATTTCAGATATGCAGGTGATACTACCCTGATGACAGAAAGTAAAGAAGAATTAAGAAGCCTCTTGATGAGAGTGAAAGAAGAAGAGTGTAAAAGCTGGCTTGAAGCTTAACACAAAAAACAAAAACCCAAAAAACAAACCTAAGATCATGGCAACTGGTCTCATTATTTCCTGGCAAGAAATGGAAGCAGCGTCAGATTTTATATTCTTGGGCTCAAAGATTACTGCAGATGGTGACTGCAGCCATGAAATTAAAAGGTGCTTGTACCTTAGAACGACAGCTATGGCAAATCTGGAGAGCATAGTAAAAAGCAGAGACATCATCTTGTTGACACTGTGGTTTTTCCAGTAGCAATTCATGGCTGCGAGAATTGGATTATAAAGAAAGCTGAGTGTTGCAGAATCAACATTTTCGAATTGTGCTGCTGGAGAAGACTTTGGAGAGTCCCTTGGACAGGAAGGAGGTCCAATCAGCCCATACTTAAAGAAATTAATTCAGACTATTCATTGAAAGGTCAATTACCGAAGTGGAAGCTTAGATACTTTGACCACAAGATGAGAAGACAGGATTCATTGGAAAAGCCCCTGATGTTGGGAAAGAGTGAAAGCAAAAGTTGAAGGGGACAGTAGGAGATGAGATGGAGAGATGGTTTCATGGAAGCAATGAACATGAGCTTGGGTAGACTTTGGGAGGTAGTGGAAGACAGAAGGTCCTGGCACACTGTGGTCCATGGGGTCATGAAGCATCAGAGAAGACTGAACAACCACAATGACAGCCCTGCAAGCAGGCTCAAGGATTGGTTGGAGTGAAGAAAAGAAGAGCCAAGAAACCAGTGAGCAGGGTACTGAAATCAGTACAGAGGTGACAAGGGCCTGGATATGGATGGTGGCACGGAGGCTGAGGATGGACTTCAGGATATTCAAGGTCTCCTGAAAACTAAGCGAAGCTCGAATTCCAACCCTGTCTTCTGCCAAGTGTTGAACCTTCTGTGATCACGTACGTGTCATGCACACTTGTTATATTCTAATTTTCTTTTTTTTTTTTAAATTTATTTTTGACATGTTTGGTTTTCAGCATTGATTTTCACAGGCGTTTGAATTACAAAT
>CM053625.1:157279319-157307661 GCA_028646595.1 Phalanger gymnotis | reverse complement strand
GCTTCCCTCTGCCGCTTTGTGGGTTCTGCAGCTCTAAAATTGGTTCAGAGCCATTGTTTTATAGGTTTTTGGAGGAACTTGGTGGGGAGCTCACGCCAGTCACTGCTTCCCAGCCGCCATCTTGGCTCCGCCCCCTAATTTTCTTGTTTGTGTACTTGTCCCATTAGCTCTTTCAGGGCAGGGACTTTTTCTTAAGCGGCAGTGTGGTGACAGAGAATCACAGAATTTGAGTATTGGAAGGGAGTTCAGAGGCCATTTAATCCAACCCACAAATAAAGAGAATCCCCACTATAACATCCCTGACAAGGGGCCAGTGGAAAGAGTCATGGATTTGGGGTCAAAGGACCTGGGGATGGTTCTGGCTCAGCTGCTTCCCACCTGCATTAATGACTCCGGACAAGCCATTTAAGCTCTTTGGGCTTCAGTTACCTCATTTGTAAAATGAAGGGGCTGGACTAGAAGACCCCAAGGGTCCCTTCCCCAAGGCAGTTAGCAGTACAATGGATAGAGTGCTGGGCCAGGAGTCAGGAAGACCTGAGTTTAAATATGACCTCAGACAATTACTAGCCATGTGATGCTGGATGAATCACTTGACGTCTGCCTACCTTAGTTTCCTGAACTGTAAAATGGGATAAATAATAACACCTACCTCCTAGAATTATTGTGAGAATCAAATGAGATAATATTTGTAAAGCACAGTATCTGACATATAGTATTAACAAACATTAATAAATGCTTCCTTCCTTCCTTTTTCTCTCCCTCCTTACTGGGAGTTTCCTGTACCAATGAAATCGCAAGTCCAATAAAAAGCTAAAACAAAACAATTAGCATGTGCCTCACAGGGTTGTTGTGAAGCTCAAATGAAATAATATATGCAAAGTTTATGGTAGCATGATTCAAACCAAGGTCTTCCTGACTCCAAGCTGGCCCTTTCTCTAAATCACTGCCTCTCCTTAGAAGTCAAATCAAATTTAAAAACATTTATAGAGTGTTTTCTATGTGCCAGACACTGGATCTAGGAATACAAAGGATTTATGTAGCCCTTTAAGCTTTGAAAAGTGATTTACAAAATATTATCTCATTTTATCTTCATAGCAATCCTGGAAAGAAGGTAGTATTGTTACCCCATTTTACAGATAAGGAAACTAAGGCAAGCAGAGGTTAAGTGACTTACCCAGGGTCATACAGCTAGTGAATGTCTGAGGCTGGATTTGAACTCAGGTCTTCCTAACTCTTGGTCCACTGCTCTCCCTTCTCTCAAGGAGCATACCTTCTTTTCAAAAATTAACTAATTTTTAGTTTTCAAAATTCACTTTTATAAGATTTTGAGTTCTAAATTTTCCCCCTCCTTCTCTTCCTCCCTCTCCAAGATGGCATGCAATCTGATATAGGCTATACATGTACAATCATATTAAACTTATTTCCACATTAGTCATGTTGTGAAAGAAGAATCAGAACAAAAGGGAAAAACCATGAGAAAGAAAAAGAAAGAAAGAAAATAGTATGCTTCAATGTGCATTCAGACTCCTTAATTCTTTCCCTGGATGTGGATAGCATTTTCCATCATGAGTCTTTTGGCATTGTCTGCTGAGAAGAGCTAAGTCTGTCAAAATTGGTCATCAAACAATGTTGCTGTTACTGTGTACAATGTTCTCCTGGTTCTGCTCTCTTCACTCAGCATCAGTTCATATAAGTCTTTCCAGGTTTTTCTGAAATCCACCTGCTCATCATTTCTTATAAAACAACTGTATTCCATTACATTCACATACCATAACTTGTTCAGCCATTTCAGAATTGGTGGACATCCCCTCAGTTTCCAATTCTTTGCCACCCCAAAAAGAGCTGCTATAAATATTTTTGTACATGTGGGTCCTTTTCTCTTTTTTATGATTTTTTGGGGGATACAGACCTAGTATTGGTGTTGCTGGATCAAAGGGCATGCACAGTTTTATAGCCCTTTGGGCATAGTTCCAAATTGCTCTCCAGAATGGTTGGATCAGTTCACAATTCCACCAACAATGCATTAGTGTTCCAATTTTCCCACATCTTCTCTAACATTTATCATTTTCCTATTTTGTCAGGTCAGGTGTGGTGTGGTACCTCAGAGTTGTTTTAATTTGCATTTCTCTAATCAATAGTGATTTAGAGCATTTTTTCATATGACTATAGATAGCTTCAATTTCTTCGTGTGAAGACTGCCCCTTCATATCCTTATCAGTTGGGGAATGACTTATACTCTTATAAATTTAACTCAGTTCTCCATATATTTTAGAAGCAAGGCCTTTATCAGATACACTGCCTGTAAAAATTGTTTCCTAGCTTTCTGCTTCCCTTCTAATCTTGTTTGCATTGGTTTTGTTTGTATAAAAACTTTCTAATTTAATATAATCAAAATTATTCACTTTGTATTTCATAATGTTTTCTATCTCCTGTTTGGTTATAAATTCTTCCCTTCTCCATAGATCTGATAGATAAACTATTCCTTGAAGAAGCATGCATTCTTTTTTTAATATTAATTTACTTATTTTTAGTTTTCAACATTCACTTTTATAAGTTTTAAATTTTCTCTCCTTCCTTCCCTCCTCCTTCCCCAAGACAGCCTGCAATCTGATATAGGCTCTACATATACATTCCTATCAAATATATTTTCACATTAGTCATGTTGCATAGGAGAATTATAACAGGAGAATACATTCTAATAAGGGAGACAACCTGTAAATAACTAGGTACATGCAATGTGTACATTGACGGTGAAGATTGAAGGTCACCTTAGAGAGAAGGCAGTAGCAGCTCTGGGGTCTAGGAAAGAAAGGCCTCCCATAGAAGGAGGAAGGAACCCAGAGAAGCCAAGAGTCAGAGGTGAAGAGGGAGAACATTCCAGGAATGCTGGACGGCCAGTATAAAGATGTCAGGATGGGAGATGGAGTTTCACATTCAAGAAACAAGTAGGTCAGTATCACTGGATCATAGCCTTTGTGGAGGGGAATAAAATTCAGCCAGTTAGCTAGCATTTGTTAAGCCCCTTTTGAACCCTGGGGATATGTAGAAAAAAAATCCCTGCTCTCAAGTGTAATGGTGGAGACAACATGCAAACAATTATGTATAAACAAGTTATTTATTGTCATTCTTATTTGATCATGTCTGAATCTTCAGTGATCCCATTCGGGGTTTTCTTGGCAGAGATGCTGGAATGGTTTGCCATTTCCTTCTCCAGTTCATTCTACAAATGAGGGTTAAGTGACTTATCTAGGGTCGCATAGCTAGTAAGTGTCTGAGTCTAGATTTGAACTCAGGTCTTCCTGACTCCAGGCCATACTTTTTATCCACTGTGCCACCTAGCTGCCCAGACAAACAAGCTATATATAGGATAAACTGGGGATAGTCTCAGAGAAAAAGGATTAAGATTAAGGAATGACATGAGACTCGAGGCAGAGATGCCAGTTAGATGCAATAGTCTGGGGGAGACGTGATAAACAACTGAACTAGGGTGGTGACTGTGTGAGTGGAAAGGAGGGGAGTTATATGTGATATATATTGTGAAGGTTGAAGCAACACTATCTGGCAACGGATTGGAGAGAGAAGTTCAGTAAGATCGTCGGAGTTGAGGTGGTGAATCTGGGTGACTAGAAGGATGGTGAGTGGGAACGGGGAAGCTCAAGAGAGGGAGAAAATTTTGTTTTGAACATGTTGAGTTTGAGTTCCCTTTGGGACGTCTGGTTCTAGATATTAAAAATGTACCAGTTGATAATACATGACGTCAGCTCAGGAGTGAGACTAAGGTTATTATGTGGTTCTAGGAATCATCTGCATAGAGATGATAATCAAACCCATGGGAGTCGATGAGATCACCAAGTGAGATAGTATAGAGAGAAAAGAGAAGAAGTTTCAGGACAGAGCCTTGGGGGACACCCATGGTTGGTGGGTATGACACAGATGAGAAATCTGCAAAGGAAACTGTCTGGTTAGAGAGGTAGGAAGGAAGGAAGAGAACTGAGAGAGAATAGTGTTATGAAAGGCCAGAGAAGTGAGTGCATGATCAGCAGTGTCAAAGGCTGCAGAGAGTTCAAGGAAGACGGAGACTGGAAAAAAGCCATTGGATTTGGCAGTTAAGAGGTCAATGGTAACTTTGTCCAGGGATGTTTTCATTGAATGATGAGGTCAGAAGTCAGATTGGAGAGGAGTGAGAGAAAAGGGAGTGCAGATACCTTTCTCAAAGAGTTTAGCGGAGAAGAGATATAGGACAACAATTGCTGGGTATGGTAGGATCAAATGAGGGTTTTTTGAGCACGGCAGAAACATGGGTGTATTTTTAGGCAACAAAGAAGGCTCCTCCAGTCATTCTTTGTTAATAATTGATAAAAATAAATAACGACTTGCATTTATGTTGTGCTATTATGTGCCAGGCACTGTGCTAAGCACTTTACAAAATATCTCATTTGAGCCTCACAGCAACCCTTTGAGGTAGGTGTTATTACTATTCTCATTTTACAGTTCAGGAAACTGAGTCAGGAAAAGGTCAAGCCATTTGCCCAGGGTCAAATCCAATTTCATGGCAGGTAGAAATACTGTCTTCTGTGAAGCTTTGGGAGGCACTTCTGATAGGCAAGAACTGGAGGAAAGATGGGGGCCTACTATTTTGCCTCTGTTGGAGAAGGCCCTGGGGGTTGGGGGGTGAGGTGGAAGGGGGTCTTGTCCTGGGATAGGCAGGCACTGGAGGCCCTGGAAGGGGGAGATAAGGGGCCGCTGTCTGGGGAAGGACCAACCACTGGGATCTGGAAGGTGCGCCTTGTCCTGGAGCCCTGACTAGGTCAGTTGAAGAAAAGAGGCCAGGGGATGGATGCCCAGGTTTTGTCTTTTTTGCTTTCTGTCATTTCATCTCATTATGACAACGTGAGGAGGTCCTTCTTTTCTGGGAGCAGGGCAGTGAAGCCCTTCAGAGGAATAACCCTTTATGGCGTTTAGATTTAGGAAGGGATTAGTAGTGCCAGATGAAACCAGGCTAGGGATCTTAGATTTAGGGCTGAAAGGGGCTTTAGAGATCATTTACCCCAAACTCCCTCATTTCGCAGATAAGGAAACTAAGTCTGTGAAGACTTTGTCAAGGTCACACAAGTATTAAATAAGAAAACCAGGATTTAAACTCAGGTCCCGTGACTTCAAACCCAGCACTCCTTATGCTGTACTGAGGTGAGTTTCAGTAATCCTTCTCTCTTTTGGCTCCTTCAATAGTGAGTGTTCAACACAGTGCAACACAGACTCTAAAGTCTGAGGTACCACCTCCCCTATCCTCCCTTAATTGAAAGGAAGGTGCTGAAGGCATTGCCGTCAGGCACCAGGGTAATAAGGGATGGTTATTTGGTCAGAGTATCCAGGTTCAGATTCTTCCTTTGATACTATCAGGGTGACCCTGACCCTCTGTGGGCCTCAGTTTCCTCACCTGCAAAATGAGGGGATTGGACCAGATGACTCCTGGGGACCCTTCTGGCTCCAAATCTTTGATGCTAAGCTCCTGTGAACTGAGAGTATGTTCCATCCTGATAGGTGCCTCCAGACACTTCCTTGCTCATAATTTCTAGATATGAAGCTTGGGGAATCAGGGATCCAGCACCTGACCCTGAAGTAATGGTTTCTTGTTTGTGAAACCGGGTCAGTTTTTCTTCTACTCCCTCCCTTCCCCTCCTCAGGATCCTTATCTCCTCCTCCCTGTTGCTGCCCATAGCAACAGCTCTGGCACCTTGCAGTGAGGGACTGATGCCTGCAATCTGGGTCCAGGGCCTCCCTCCCAGTTGGGGAGATATATCCTCTTCCAGGCGTTGAAGAGTGGGGCAGGTGGGTGGGCAAAGGGTCCTGGTGGAAGGGGAGGAAATGTTCCCACTCCAGGGCAAAGATGACCTTAAGGTTAGAGCCAACCCAGTGGTGCCTGATGGTGGCTGGTAGGAAGGAAGAGGCTGTCTGCTTTTTACTAGCTTAACCTCCTGCCCCCCTCTATCTCATCTCAGAGTTGCGTTTTGCTCAGAACTACCATTTGTAGGGGGTGAGTGGGGGTGGATAGGAGTGGGTGAGATTAAGAGGGTGGCTAAAATCAGGAGCTATGGTCCCAGGGATCCAGTTGGTGGAAGGACTCTACCTTCTCACTTGGGGTTCATGTTTGCTTGAGGAGATGAGTTAAATAAGGGGGGCAGCTTCCCCACCTCCTCACAACCCTGCTGCTGCCCCTCCCCAGGGGCTCTGCCCTACTCCACCCTGCCTTTATAGTCGCTGTTCAAAACCAAATCTTCTGTCTCAGCCTGAGAGGAAGGGTTCTTAGGTGTGCCAGGCATCGAGGAGTTGGGTCACCTACCCTGTATGCAGGCGTGGGTGTCCTGAAGGGAGAAGGGGTCGGATTGGTTAACTTGGCGTTCAATTTTCGGGTGTGAGTGGGAAGGGTGTTGTGCACTGTGGGGAAGGGGTGGGGGTGGGGGTGAGGGTCCACCCACGAGTGTGCAGTGGGACTATAGATCCACGGGGGTGCTGGCCTCCTCGAGGGTGACTGTGGGAGGGGGGGAGGGTCCTGCCGGCAGGGCAGAGGGAAGGGTGGGTCCACGTCGGGAGCATTTCCCCGCGTGTGTGTTCCGCAGGGAGGAGGAGTGGGGTGGGTCCACGCTGTGCTGTGTGCGGGTCCCCGCGTGCGTGGTGTCTGTGTGTGTGGGGGGGTGCCGCGCAGGGGAGAGGGAGGGGCCGGTCCACGGCGTGTGCGGCAGAGCCCCGCGCCTCCTCCCGCGTGTAGGTGTGTGGCACACACGCAGCGAGCAGATCTCGCGTTGCGCTGCCCAGAGCCAGCCCCCCAGCCTCCGGCCCCCCGCCTGGAGCGGAGGTGTCACTCTCTGCCCGCGCTGCTGCTGCTGCTGCTTCTGCCGCCGCCGCCGCCGCCGCTGCGGGGCTAAGCCGGAGCCCGAGATCGAACCTGAGTCCGAGTCCGAGTCCGAGCCCGAGCTCGAACAGCTTGACGGCTACACCGCGCCTCCCCTAGAGCCCTGCGCCGCCACCGCCGCCGAGAGCCTGATCCCAGAGCGCGCAGCAGGGGAAGCGGCAGCTCTCAGAGCCCTCTCCGCGGCCGCAGCTATGGCCACAACCGTGACCTGCACCCGCTTTACCGACGAGTACCAGCTCTATGAAGATATTGGCAAGTAAGGATTCAGGCGGCGCCGCTCTGGGGGGAGGGCTGCAGGGGGAGTCTAGGGGAGGAGAAGGCAGGGCTAGGGCCATGTCCCAGAGTCGGGGTGTAGGGGGCTGCGACAGCCCTGCGGGAGGAGGAAGACTGTACCTTCAGTGCTTCCCCCCGCCCCATTCCCCCACAAGGAAGCGCCCAGTGTCTGTCTGCATCTGTGTCTGTGCGTGCTCGCATGTATCTTTGTGGTGTGTATACACACACATACACACAGTGTGTGGGGGGCGGGGGAAGGGACGGAGGGGTGTCTATGTGCCCAGGCTTGGGGCTAGGGGAGGGGGTCGCATTGCGGACCCCGTGCACCTCCCAGTTCTTTACGGGCTCCCGGCGCCCGGGCGTCCCAGGGCCAGGCTGACAGCGTGGCTCCTTGGGTACGGCTGCTGCGGTGACAGTGGCGGTAGCATGGCCACAGTCTTGGTCCCCTGTCCCTTCACTGCCCCTCCCCCGCTGCTTCTCTCCCTCTTCAGCCCCGGCAGCTCCGCTCTGGGCACCAGGGGCTTATTAGGGGCGTGGGGGTGGCGGGGGCGGGTGCAGGTGCCTCCCGAGCAGCATGCAGACGTGACGCATTTCGCAAAGGGGAGGACCGAGGGCTGGAACTGGAGGAGGGTTGGGGGAGGGGGGTCGTTCAGTGGCAAGCGGCCGACCCCCCGCGGCGGCCCTGGCCTGCCCAGCTCCCCTGCCCATAGCTGCTGCGGCGGTGAGGTCGGGAGGCTCCTGGGACCAGGGCTCAGCTCCTTTGCGGAGAGGAGACTGCCCATGTCGAGTCGGGGTGGGGCTGGGGGCTGGGGTGTAGGGGCGGCACTCCGCTCGCCTGGCTGTCCCGGCCATGTGCTGGCACACCGATTTGCTGCCTTCTGCATCTCCAGAAGCCGGCAGGGGTTTGGGTGGAGATGCCCAAAGAAGGCCCGCCCATTCTGCTGGGGTGGGGGGAGGGCGGGGGAGGAAGCTACTGCGGGCTGGGGTGGGGGGTGTACAAATCAACTGGGTGTGAGTGGGAGGGGAGAGGGGGAGAACCTGCGGGGTTCTGAGCAACCCTCCCCCCATGCCCTGAGGCTATGTTAAGCCAGTACTCTTTAGCCCCCTCCACCGAGACCAGTAAGGGATGTGATTGTGTGTGAGTGTAAAGCCCTTCCATGAGGTTTGGTCTTTTGCTCAATTTACTCCTTACAAGGTCTGATTCCTTGTCTCCCACTCCTATGCTTCTTCTGGGAAATCGTGGACATCAGAGAGAGGATTTTGGACAGAGTGCCTGTGGCTTTTGGGTGAGGTTCTACTGGGTGCCTGGAGGCCGGCTTAGGGAGAAGTTTTCCTGCCGAAGCACCTGCTAGGAAGAATAGACAGAAGCTGTAGGAGGGCGTGCAGGCCTTAGTGTGCCAGCAGATCGCTCCTCTCAAAGCTGCTCAGTTTTCAGGGCCTACAGGTTGAAACCAGCAGAGAGCCTGGTTTCTGAAATTCCTTTGTGGGAAGGTGTGCAACCTCATCTGCCAGTATTTCCATAATGGTTGACAGGGCAGAGTTAACCCAGGAATAAAGACATAGCCTTTTCTTCTTTGGCTGGCTGGCTCTCCTTATTTTCCATATCCTGAGGCTTCCAGGCTGGGCTTCCCAGGGGCATCTAGCATCTCTATAACATATTGCTCTAGTGCGATGGGATTCCAAGACAAGTAGAAATACTCAGTATCTTCTGTGGGCACGGAACCCTTGGCGGCACTGTGGTCCCAAAGTGAGGAAGTAGCAGTAGAATTAAGGTGGTGGGAAGTAAGAGGGCAAAAGATCTGGGTTCTAGTCCAGGCTTTTCCATAAGCTAGCTGTGTGACTTTGAGTAAGTCTTTCACTTTTCCTAATCTGTGGGAAAAAAAAACCAGCAAAACACACAAGGTAATTTAGAATTTATCTGGCTTTGTCTCTGATTATCCTGGTTTTGGACTCAGGTGGAGACGGGTTGGAAAAGGCAACCAATTTCCTTTTGCAATGGGGCCATTGAAGCTCTGGGAAACTTTTATCAACTCACTTGACTCCTTAGTCCACATTTCCTTCTCACCAAGAATACCTTTGAGGTGAGATATTTCTTGTGAAATTTCTTGTGAACTCCAAGCCCTGGCCTTTCTTTGAAGGCCTGGGGGGGGGGGTGCAGTATGAGGGAATTTCCTGATCCTCCTCACCCTTATTAAGCCCTGCTAGAATCCTGCAGCTCACCTCCTCCACAAATCCCCCCAGTTAGAAATGACCTTATTCCCCACTTCAACCCTCCCCCATGTACCACTTTGCTTCCTTTGCCCAGATGTACTTAATGGTGTATTATTTTGTTATATAAATACTTTTGTCTGTGTTATAACCCTCTGCTAGACTGTGAGCTCCATGAGGGTGAGGCTTCTCTTCTTGTGTCTCTCTCACGTATGTCTAGCTATGTGCTCAGTGTTCAGTGGTACATAATAAATGTTTATTGAATTGAAAGAAAGGTAGTGTGGTATAGCTGATAGAGACTTGGCTTCATCACAAAGAAGGCTTGGGGTTCAAGTTTTGGGTCAGTTGAATGCTGTCCTTGTGACCAGCAGTGGGAAGTCATTGAACTCAGTGTACTAGGCACCTCTTTAAGGTTATGACCCTGTAAGTTGCAGAGCTGGTGTCAATCTGAATTAGTAAAGGGAGTTTCCTCACTGGGAGCTCCCTATGCCAGTGTAATCACAGGTCTGGACCAAAAAACGAAGACTTCATTGAATTGGGAGCTGTACACAATGTCTCTGTAAACTGGGTGGGAGCTTTGGTCAAGAGATCAGGGCTTATTCTCAACAAATATCACTGGCAAGTAGATTTCAGGATCTGAAATCTGGGAGAAGGGGAGAAGAGATGGTAAAATGGTTGGGACAGCTGAATCTTGAGGGGAACATGGGAGAGGAACATCCCAATATCTTCTGAGTTGACCATAAGGACTGTGAGGGCAGGACCATGTGCCAGCTAAGCTTTATCTTTCATCCCGATGATAAATGTTGAGTTAAATCGGATGGCTGAATGAGTAAACTATCCTGGCTCACACATTCTCTCTGACATTGCTGGTTTGAGACCAAACTGGAGCACTTCTCTTGGAAGTGCTTTGGGGTCCATCTTCAGGTGAAGGTGCCTAGGAGGCCGGTAGTTCAGCTCTCAGGTTGTGGAACTCTCCCGGGTTGCCCTTGCCTCCACTTGTCACCTTTAGTCAGGCCTCTGGCAGCACTCAGATTCTGGGTAGATATGAGTAGGTAGGGTTGGCAGATCCTAGAACTAGAGGATTATACACTGAGAACCTGAAGGGTAGCTTGTACAACCCCCTCATTTTATTGATGAGGAAACAGAGTCCTAGAGAAGGCAAGTGGCTTGGCTAAGGTCACACCCATTGTAAGCAGCTTGCCTTTCTTTTTTTTTAAATTTTCTTTTTTTTTTGTTTTTTAAATTAAAAAATATATATATATATATATATTTTGCCTTTCTTCTCTTAGGGTTCCTCATATGTTGTATTCTGAGTCAATATGACCATGACCTTGGAAGTCCATTCTTGCTTTCTTGGGATAATATGGTAGAAGGTATTAGAGGAAACAATTGGTGGGATATTTAATGGCATGTTTCAGTTTTGTCTTATTTTACATGAACTTGGGCAAGGCTATGACCCGGCAGGCTCCATTAATTTCCTAAGTGGTGAAATGTGTAGGAAGGACACAGAGGATGAGGAGTTAAACCCATGGAGAAAGTCAAGAGATGCCATCGAGTACCATTGAATTTGATCACAAAGGGATCGGAGGCCTGAAAGCTGTGGAACTGGGAAGTATGATGGGATACTCCTGGAATGACATTGGGTTCCCAAGGCTAGGTACATGTTCTCGAGAGGGAGAGGGAGACGGAGAGGGAGAGGGAGAAAGACACAGAGACAGAGAAAGGGGAGAAAAGCCTGGCACAGAACTGTTCACTCATTTGGAAAATGGGACCAGGGAACGATTTGAGAACAGCTTTATCTCCATCTCTGGCCTCTCACTGTGATTTCTAAACCCTTGGACAATCTAATTAGGCTAATTCACATGCACTTGTGTGAAGGAGAAGCCGTCCTTTCTTGCCACCATCAGAGACTCACAGATTGTTAGAGCTGGAAGGCTCCTTAGAGATCATCTGACCCAGCCCCCTCTTTTACATAAAATCCTAGGGAGAGCTGCCACTCAGGTATCCAGAGCAGCTCAGAATCTGATGAGGATAGAACTTCCGAACCAAGGCTCTTCTGACCAGGCTCCTTGCCCAGGCCTTGGAGACTGACAGCAGTAATAAGGGAGAATCCGAGACTTAGGAGCAACCACGTTATCATTCATGGATGACCTTCCACCCTTCCCTAAGAGCCAAGAGAAGGTTCCAGCCAGAGGCCACTGACTTTGATGGAACTCAGTTGGAGATCAGTGAGGGCCCTTTAAATTGAGAAGGCTGATGAGGCCAATCAGAGCTGACCCACCTTAAAAGGCAGCAGCACTTGATGGCCTCGGGCTTCTGTTGCAGCAACTGTTGCTATAGACCTTTTTGGGGATCTGATGCATTAGCATTTCAGCTGTGGATCCAATGAGATAATATTTGTAAGGTGTTTAGCATAAAGCCTGGCATGTTTCCCTGAATCAGCCCTACCCTGTGGCTCCCTGGTGCTACCCTGTAGGGAAAAGAGACCCAGACTTGGAGTCAGAAGATACAGGTAGTGGTAATAACTGACTTTTATATTGTACTTTGAAATTTGTAGAATGCTTTACATTCCTTCTCTTATTTGAGCTTCACAATTAGCCTGTGAGATGTTATTATCTTTGTTTTATAGATGGAAGAAACTGAGGCTCAGAGATATTAAGGTGACATACCCTGGATTATATAATTACTAAGCATAAATTAGTTACAACAGAACATCAGTTCCCTTTGGGCAGGGACTTTTTCATTTTTGTCTTTTATCCCCAAGGGCCTAGTACAGTGCCTGGTTCATAGTAGGTATATACTTCTGTGCTTTTTGAATGGAATTGGATTAAATTGCCTAAGGCAGAATATGAACCCCAGTCTTTCTGACTCCAAGGCTAGCACTCTATTTACTCCATCAGGTTACTTCAAAAATGGACTCACTCACTGTATGATGTTGGACAAGTCACGTAATGTCTCTGGGTTTCAGCTTTCTGAGGGCAATAATATACTCTCAGTCTCCTGGGGTTCTTGTGAAGAAAGCATTTTGTTAACCTTAGAGCAGTATATAAATCATCATCATCATCATCATCATCATTACTATTATTATTTTTCTTGGTATCTAGAAGGACTGAGTCTAAGGATCTTTCTTAAATAATATCTCACCCTTGCTATCTTGATTCATGGTGAATGCAGACTCCCCAGTCTGCTCTACATGCTCAATCCTTAGTGACCTAGATCGGTGACCTTGAGACTGTCTCTCTCAGCTGGCAACATTGGCTGGCTGGCCTAGGCATAGCGTGCAGTCCTTGTTACACGGATAAGCCACAGCCACATCCAGAAGTCCTCGTATCCATGGTGTCTCCTGGCCCTGTGGCTCCTTCCTCGCTTCTCTATGAATTTCACATGATCAGCCAACGCCTGCCCTGTAGGGAGGTTTCAGAGCTGCCTTTGGTGGGCAGAGAAAGGGGAGAAGGAAAGTGGTGACTTGGGACTTTCCTTCTGAGCCCCTGGTGTCCGCCTTTAACCATTCGTATTTGTCATAGAATCATTGCACCTTATATTTTACACATAACACCTCTCACTCTTGCTCTAGAGATCAAGAAAAAAATTGTTTTTAATTGGGTACCTATTAAGCTTATGTTTAAACAGCATTTCAAGGTTTGAAAGAAATGTTATTTATATTCCCTCATTTGATCTTTACAGTAACCCTGAGAGGCAGATGGTCTTATTACTTCCATTTCACTGATAAGGAAACTGAGGCTTAGAGGTCCAATGACTTGCCTAGGGTCACAGAAAGAGGTACCATTCAAACCCAAATCCTCCTGATTCTAAGTCCAGCGCCCTAGTTATTGTGCCGCCCTGCCACATATAAGATGATAGGATCTCGAGTTGAAAGAGACTATTCCCCTGCCTTTTATAGATGAAAAAGCTGAGACCCAGAAAGGTTAAATGTTTTGTCCGAGGTCTTACAGGTTGTAAGCAGGCAAGGATTTCGACCCGGGTTCTGAAGCTACTCATGTTTTCTTGGCCTCTGTCACATACAAAAAGGAGCTCTTTCTCTCTATCAGGAAGCTGAAGCTTTAAGGGGTTTACGAGTTTGCTCAGCAATGGTGGGCAGAGTCCCTGAGTGGGTGGGAAGAAGGGATAATTCCAGAGCTTAGGCCAATCTCCATTGCCGTCTCCTCTAGGGAATTGATCAGTGTGTACTTCAGTGCTTTCACTGCAGTCTCCACCTTGTTGGATGCCTGCCTATTCCAGTTTAAGTGAGCGATCGGTGCTTAAGCATCTATTGATATCACCCAGGCTTGGCACCGTTGAGATGTAGATGGAAAATAAGTCTCTGCCCTCAGGAAGCATGTTGCCTAGAAGTGGGAATGAGGCATATATGTAAATAACTTTAGTAAGTAAATAAAATATGTCAATAACGTGCATAATAACTGTAACAAATAACTAAAATATATAATAACTATAATAAAATATACAATAACTGTAACAACTAAATAAAATACATAAATAACTATAATAAATAAAATATATAACAACTGTAATAAGTAAATCACTGTAATAAATAAATAAAATATGTAATAATAATAATGATAATAACTGAAATAAATAAAATATATACATAATTGTAATATACTCCCAGAGGACAGGAGCTGTCTAATTTTGTCTGTGCATCCCTCGCCTCATGATTGAAGTCAAGTAAACAGAGCGGGGATTTGAACCTATTCTCCCTGTTTCCACATCTAAGGCTCTAAAAGAAGTATTGAAATGCAGCCTCTTAGAATCCCTATTTGCCTTCAAGGCTCAGTTTGAGTATTAATTAAGTGTTAATTTCTATAAAGTTTTTCCTGATACCAATCTCTTTTACCTAGGGGAAGAATGTTGTATAGGGTATCTAGAAATGCTCATTGCTGCACTAAGACTTTGGGGACACCCAAAATATACATTATACAAATGTATACAAAATATAATATATATTATACAAAATATAAAATACAAAGTATGTATTTAAGTACATATTGTGTACTTGGCCTCTTCCCCCTCCGTCCTTTCATCCCTTCACTAGAATGTAAACTTCTCAAGCGTCCCTAGCACCCAGGACAGTGCCTGGCACAGAGTAGGAGCTGGATCAATATCTGTGGGTTGAATACAAATGCTTGGAAAAGACCCAATAGTGGTTTGAGAAATGCAAGTAGGGAGCGGTTGCTTCGAGCTGGGAGGATTGAGGAAGGCTGTATGGATGAACCAACTGCAGAAGTGGACCTTGAGGCCTCATAGGATCACGGGTTCATAGATTTAGGGCAGGAAGGAACCGTAGAGACCATTTAGTCCAGCCTCTTCTTTTCCTGTTTCTTTTTTAAACCTCAGGATCAGACTTGTCCAAGATAACACCCTTAGTATATGGAGTTTGCGAAATATACAGGGGCAGGTGAGAGAGCAGGGAGCAACTAGTATGCCAGTTTGGTTCCAGTCCCAGGCTGGAAGAAAGAGTCTTAGGAAGAAAGTAGTCCAAATGAGGCTGGAAAGGTATCTGGAGACATCATGGAAGACTATGAATGCCAGGCTGTTGGTAGTTTATTGGTAAGCCATGAAGAAATACTGAAGGTTTTTGAGAAGAGAAGAAACATAATCAGAATGTGATACATCATTATAAAGGATGAATTGAAGAGCGGTGAGGCTGGAGGCAGAGAGGACAGTTAGGAGGCTGTGACAGGAAGTAACAGAGGCCTGAGCATGTAGCACTGGGAGTAGAAAGGATGTTGGTAGGCTCATAGATTTAGCTCTTAAAGGGACCTTAGAAGGCATATAGTTTCATCTTCTCTTTTTAAAAGGAAGCTGAGGTTGAGACAGGTTACTTACCCAAGGTCACACAGATGGTGGAATCTGGATTTGAGGCTGAGTCATAGTATCTTAGATCTAAGACTGGAAGGGTCTTTAGAGGTCATTGAATCCAACCTGGTGTTTTATACAGAAGGAACCTAAGGCAAATATCTTGTCCAAGGTTGATTAAGCTAATTAAGTAGTTGAGGTAGGATTTAAACTAAGGTTTTCATGACTCAACATTCTAACCAGAAAGGTCCCTTGACTCCTGCTTCTTTTTACTTTACTGATGTTTTGTTTTTGTCTCTGTATCCCCGCTGTCTGAATCTGCCAGTAAGAGAAAGGATTTTGAAGGATTATGTCACAGAGAAGATGACAAAAGGAATATGTGGACGCATATTGTGTTGTTGTTCAGTCACGTTCAACTCTCCGTGACCCCATTTGGGGTTTTCTTGGCAGAGATACTGAAGTGGTTTGCCCTTTCCTTCTCTAGGTCATTTTACAGATGAGGAAACTGAGGCAAACAGGGCTAAGTGACTTGTCCAGGGTCACACAACTATAAGTATCTGAGGCTGGATTTGAACTCAAGTCTTCCTGACTCCAGGCCAGGTGCTCTCTCTATTACACCACCTAGCTACTTCAGATGCATGTATTGAGGAAGGGAAGAGGTAATGTTCTGATCCCATTGGGGCACTGCCTGCCCAGGGAAGGGATCATGATTGCCTAACTGCCTCTGCACGTCACTCAAGGGCTGGCTGTTTGATTTTCTTGGTCCCATTTCTTACCCCCGAGACTGATGGATCGTGAGTCCATACCCCATCTGGCAGAAAGAGGTGGCTGAGGCTTTAAATTGGGCCCTGCAAGATTTGTTCCTGGGTTGAGATTGCTATGATATAATAGCAAATTTAATTTCTCTGGCACTTTGAAATTTATAAAGTGCTTTCCTTGGGAAAAAACCTTGTGAGACAGGTACTACTCAAACCAACCAACAAGCATTTATTAACACCTACTGTTTGTCAGCTACTAGGCTAGGTGCTGTGGATACCAGTACAAAGAGTGAAAACATCCCTGTTTTCAAAGAGGTTACATCCTATTTGGGGAGACTGTGTATGTGAGTGTATGTGCAAGCGCGCATGTGTAAAATAAATACACAGTAGATAATAAGCAGTGCAAATATGGTGATCGCTGTTTTGCCGATGGGGAAACTGAGACTCAGAGGTTTAAATGATTTGCTCGTGCTCATTCAGGAGATGGTGCACTGCCAGCAGCCTCATTGGCCCACTGCCATCAATAGGGCTTTTTAAGTACACAGTTGTCATGTGCATTTGTGGCCTCAGGTGGATGGAACCCAAGTTTATTTAAAGCTCCAGCCACTGGCAACAAGTCAAGCCCTCCTTGAGTGCTCTGGGTCTTGAAGAGAAGAGCCAGTGATTGCAGGGCCCTCCGTCCTTCCCAACAGGAGGCTTGCCCTCTTTGCCTCACTAGCCCTGGATACTCCTTCTATTTTTGTCATGAAATAATGGCTGTATTTTAAAGCAGTCTCCAAGCTCTGGTGGCCCCACATCAGCCTATAACTAGGCCCGCCAAAAGGTGACGGCTTCTTTCTGCTGGAGGTGGGGGTAGAGGGAGATGGCAGATCTTCCTCCTGGGCTGGCTCTTCTCTGTCCGACTGTGAAGCAGCTGCTGGGGGGGGGGGGTGGGGAGTGGGTGGGAGCAGGGTGGGGGTGGGGATGGGAGCTGCCCCTTAGAAGGATTCTCTTTCACCTTTTTGATGCCCGTCTTACTAACTGGAACGCTCAGAGCTTAAGTACTTCTCAATGAGGAGCAGAGCTATATCTTCCTCAGAGATATTGTAGGAAGCTCCCAAAGGCCCAATGGTACTTTGGAAGGAGGGGAAGGATCTGGAAACCAGAGGACTGGGTTCCATCCCCAGCTTTGTCCTTTGCTCAACAGTCCTGGGTCTCAGTTTTCTCATCTGTAAAATAGGGAGCTTGGTATAGATGGCCTCTGAGGGCCCTTCCATATCTAGCTTGAGACCCACGATCCCCTGCTTCTAAGTTGCGGAGAAGCAAATTTTGGCTTAATGTTGGGAAAAGCTTCCTAAGCATGAGAGCTCTCCAGAAGTGCAGGGCTCTGCCCCAGAGGCCGGGGGTTGCGCAAGCAGAAGTCGAGTTCTTTGAGTTTCTGCTGGGTGTGATGTGAAGTGTTTGTAACTTCAGCTTGTGGTGGCACCAGACATGGACTGAGGGATTCCTTGTGACAACAAAAATGATGCCATAAGTGAGTACAAAAGCTTGAAGGCCACTGATTTGAACTGGGAGTTTGAGGTGCTGTGCCATGGTGGGTAGATCTTGGTGTCAGGAAGATCTGGATTCAGATCCCGCCTCTGACACAATCCTACCTCCATGACCTTAGGCAAGCCATTTAACTTTTTTGGGCCTCAATGTGGAATGGGGATTAAATAACATTTGCAGCACCTACTTCTCATGGGAGTTCATGTAAGATAACGTACAATGTTTTATAAACCTTACAGTGTTATAATAAATGTCAACCATTATCAGAAAACCATCCAAGATCTTGCTAGGGATTCATCATAGGCATTTAGGTATAAATTAATTTTTCAATTGATATTGGATTGTAAGCTCCTAGAGGACAGAGTCTTTTGTCTTTCTTTGTATCCCCAGAGCTTGACACATAGTAGACACTTAATAAATGCTTATTGATGGACTATTGACTTACTTAACCACCTTGAGAACCAGGTAGTTCTTGAGAAGAGAAGTGGAACCAGGCCAAGGAAAACTCCATTTGCTGCTTTATCATGGCCAAGTCCAAAATGCTGCCCTGTCCTCTGGAACTAACTCTAAACATCTGCCCCATGGAAGAACCAAGAAAACCACTCTTATGTACAGTATTGTGGGATCTCCTTAGTGTCGTTAACCCTTCAAGGCTGTGATTCTTGTGCTGGTCTTTCTTAAAATCTTCCACGAAGCTTTCTCTCAGATGGATTCTTTTCTCAGATTCATAATTTTGTGAATCTTCCTATAGCCCTTTGGGCTCTCCATCAATCTGTCTGTCTTTCGATCTTGCTTCGTGACCTGCCCCCTTCCTATTCTGGTCACCAGTTGCCTTGATAGTGTCTTGCTCATGATTCCTTTTTTTTTCTTTTGGAGTGGGGAAGGCAGGATCACACAGCTAGTGTGTCAAGTGTTGGAGGCTGAATTTGGACTCAGGTCCTCCTGACTCCAGGGCCAGTGCTCTGCTCACTCTGCGCACCTAACTGCCCCTCATGATTCCTTGTTAGTAACTTGTGGTACTGTTTTTTGATCTACCACATGCAGTTTGGAATTTTTCAAGAGGTGTTCCACAATTCTTAGCTCTTCATTGATGTAGTCACAGAACCTTAGCTTTGGAAGGGTCCTCAGAGGACATCTTGTTCAACCAGTAGCAGAACAAGAATCCCTTCTACATTTGAATCACTGGGAGAATATTGATATTAAAAGGTAGACCTTTGGAGTGGCTAATAATTGAGACCAACATAAAGGTCACTTTTTATTTGAGAGCCCTATGTAATTTATCCACCACAGCCTAGCCTGTTCTTTTCTTGTTTGATAATGGACCAAGCTTATTACCTTTCTGTGTGCCCATCCACGACATGTTCACTAGGTTGCCCATACAAACAACAGCAACAGCAATGTCTGAGCAATATGTAGTTTTCATCCACTTTATTTTTCTTATGTGGATTTGTAGAACAATCTCTTTTGAATGAACAAATAAACTTTCTTTGTCCAACAACAACATTTTCAGAGGTTTTAAAACATGAACTGTTAAAATTCAAATTGAGCCATATTTGTATTTTCTTAATGCTATTTTTTAAGCTCCAAATATCCTCATTTTGGATCAGATGAGATGACTTCTAAGATCCTTTCTACATCTTAAAATCTGTGACCTTGTGACATTTTAAAATTTGCATTCCTCCTCCCACTTCTTTTTTCCCTGGTGGCCTAGAAGGCATTCTTGTGCCTCTCATATTATTATTTCCAGTGTTGGTCAGGAAGTTTTCAGAAATCAATTGTATTGTTGGAATACATCCTCATCATCATCTCATTAAATTCCATTGGCACTTTGGCTGATTCATGGCGAGCCTTGTCATCATTTTTGACTATTCATGCATATAATATGTGATTGTAGAAGGAGGAGAGAGAGGCAGGGAGACAGACAGATAGACAGAGACAGAGAGATAGAGAGAAAGACAGAGACAGAGAGAGACACACAGAGAAATACAGAGACAGAAAGAAGGAGGGAGGGCAGGGAACTAGGGAGAGGGAGAAGGAACATCACTGGTTGAAGGACCTTCAGTGGCGAAGGCAATAAGGAGAACATTTGAGTCCTGACTTCTATAATAACTGTTCATCGTGGTCTAGTAAGTTTCTGTGGATCCTGGGAATTGTTTGGGGATGAGGAAAACAGTCAATCAGCAAGTATTTTCTAAGCACCTACTATGTATTAGACATTGTGAATGCTGAGTATATTAAGGCCATCTCTTAAACCTGTTTGTACTTTCAGAACAGAAAGTTCAGATCCCTTAGGTTTTCTGGCTCATTCTTTGTCCCACCTACCCCTTTCTCTTTTTCCCCTTTCTCGATTCACCTTCCTTTTCCTTCAACAAGCATTCAAACACAAATCTGGCAAATATTTATTAAGTTCCTGCTCTGAGCACAGATGAAAATGACACGGTTCCAGCATTCAAGGAAGCTTATAATCTATCATTGAAGTAAAATATATTCACAGCTAATTAACAGACAAGGTAGGTTGTGTGGAAGCCTTGCATCCAATGGGGAGAGTGCTGTGCCTGGATTTAAATACTGGCCTTGTCACTTACTGTTTGTATGACCTTGGGTAAGTTGCTTAACTTTTCTGGGTCTTAATTGTCATCTCTAAAATGAAGGGATTAGATGAAGCAGCTTCTCTTTCCCTTTGAAATCAGCAAGCCTAGAATAAAAGACCTAAAGTGCTCTCAGAAAATTTGAGGAGAGAGAGGATACTTTCGGCAGAAAGGATCAAGGAATGCTTCATGGAGGAGGTGGCACCTGAACTAAACCTTTAAGAGAAGGATTCTGAACCACACAAAGAGGCAACATGTTGCCACAGGAAAAAAAAAAAACAATGGATTTGGAGTCAGAGGACCTAGGTTCAAATCCCTGATCTGTCACTTACTATCTATGCATAATGACTTAGGCAAGTCACTTAACCTCCCTGTGCCTCAGTTTCTCCATCTATAAAATAAGGATGTTGGTCCCTTCCTTAGATCTATGATTCATTCCAGAAAAGGTGGGCAGACCGCTTCTGTTGAAGAGATATAGTACTCAGCTCATCTTCCCTCTCTTCTCCCTCCCATTCCAAATTGGGCACCCTCCTTTGTTTTTCATTGGACTTTGAGCTGAGATGTTGTTAAACCACCCTGCAATTTAACATGTGATTTAACATATAAAGCCATTGGAGTGATTGGACCAGACCCTCATTCTTCATTTCTTCATGGCTGCCCCTGACCACATGAGAGCTGTATAGTTTCCCTAAGTGTGGAAGCTATGAGATTAAAAGGTGTTTTTTTTCTTTGTAGAAAAATAGAAAATGGAAACCCGCAGTATTTTTTAAAAGCACTCATTTCAGATCTGAAGCCATTTTGTTAATTTAGGAGCACAGAAACATTTTGGTAAAACTTTTGCCTTCATTAAATTTAATGTATAAGCCATTCTGGTTGCACGTTATTTAGATATCATCTGCGGAAAGTAAAAATTGGGCAACTGCATAGTGTGCTACCCAGAGAGGGGCTTAATAAGTATTTGTCAAATGAATAAGTGAACTTGATTTTTGCCTGATAAAATTATTCTCTTTGGCACATTAAACTTAAAAGTATGTTTTATTTAAACACAAGTTTCCCAACTGAATTTACTTTGAAATGCTTAACAGTTTTGTTCAAAATGAAACTAAAAGCTGATTTGCTCTGAGGGTTCTACTCTCATTTTTTTTTTGTCACTTGAAAAACAAGAGCAACCATGGCCTTCATAGGAGAACAAATGCATGATTAAGTTTTCTGGTCCTGGGCATATAGAAAATGCTTGCAGGGGCTGAGGAGGTGAGGTGGTGGTAGTGGTATTATTTCCCAAGTCACTGACTACGGTTTATTTTTTTAAACCATATAGACCTTTATCTATTCAGTCTTATTTTTCTGAGCTGTCACTATTAACAGTTTCTTCTTCTTCTGATTAAATTTTGATCAGCTTCTGTTCAGTAAGTCTTTATTAAGTATACGTCAGTCATGGTGCTTGGCAATGAGGATATAAGAATAAATATAAATAGACCTTGTATTCAAGGAACTTATATTTTACTGGGGGGGGCAGGGAGGAGAGGAGGAGATAGTATGTACATACATAAATCAAAACAAAATCTATTCAAAACATAGTTTTGGGAAGGAAAAATACACTAGCACCTGGTTGGGAGGTGGGGTGGGCATCGGGGCAGTCTTTGCAGTTGGTGAGGGAAAAGCCCACTCTTCCAAAGTAATTTAATACAATTTTTGTCATATAGATCTTTATCTGTTCAGTCTATTTTCTGAGCTGTCACTATCCCCAGTTTCTGCTGCTTCATATTTATCTTTTCCACACCCTTCTAAATCCTGAAGCTTTGTCTGGATTGAGACAAGCCTTTTTTACCTGTTAATATTAGTTTATTTTTTGAACTGATGTATTACTAGACACAGCAGATTTTTCGTTTTTATTTTTTACATGTTGCAAAAAATAGAATTTGAAGCAGTTAATTCCAATTCAGTTCCATTATGCTTCACGCAAAGGCCTTGCCATCGTGTTTATCATTAGTAATAATAATCAAAATGACGTTTATATTCTGTTTTAAAGGTTGCTAAGCACCTTACATTTCCCTGTGTAGTAAATAAAGCAGGTATCGTTAAACTCATTTCCCATATGAGGAATTTGAGGCAGAGAGAGTTAAGTAACTTGAGATTAAGCTGTGGCCACACAGCTAGTAAACATGAGTGGTAAGATTTGAAGCCAGGTATCTCAGTGGATAGAGCTCTGTGCCTGGAGTCAGGAAGACCCAAGAGTTCAAATCCAGCCTCAGACCCTTACTAGCTTTGTGACTCTGGGCAAGTCACTTAACCTCTGTTTGCCTTAATCCACTGGAGAAGGAAATGGCAAACCACTCATGGCAAACCATGGGCAGTATGGTCCATGGGGTGACAAAGAATCAGACACAACTGAACACCAACAATCTCCAGCTCTCTCTCTGCTGTATCATACTGATTCTCTGAATTGTAGGAGGGATGTGCTTGGAAAAGTACCAGCCCACATTTCAGGACCAGGTGATTTAAACTCTAGCCTCAGTTTCCTTATCTGTAAAAGGATGGAGTTGGACTCAGTGATGCTTCTCTAAGGTCCCTTATGGCTCTCAGTCTATGATTCAGGCTCCTAAAACACGTCATATGTCCTGCAGCTTCTTGAATGTTCTCTCTCAGCAATAAGTCCTCAGTGGACTGTTTGTCCTCTAGTCCAGTCTAATGTAATAATGGTGTTCTCATCACATCTTTGCCTTGGCTCTTGAATCCAAGAGATTCTCAGCAGCAGGGCCTGGTTGACAGCACCATCCTGCCCATTTCTTAATAAAGTCTTTCACTTTACTTCTATTCTTGTAAGCGGAGATATACTTAGATTCTCAGCAAACAGTTGATTTTATCTGGGCCATTTGGTAAGGAGTGTCTGACAGGAGTGTACTGTCTAATTTAGATGCAGTGACTGGTGGAGAAATGGGCGTTAGAATCTTCAGGGAGTTCTGTAGTTGAACCCAGAAGACATCCTCATTAGGTACAGTGTTCCTTCCCTGGCTGGGTCCTTGGAGGTTTTTGGCCCTTACCTTGTTTGTCAGTCAAACCCAGTCACCAAAGTTGTGTGGTCACTCTTGTCTGGACACAGATCTATCTTACTCTGCTATTTTCTTGCCCGAGAAAGCCCTTCACAGAAGGATTGTTGGGAAAGCAGTTTGGTAGGCGTTTTGCAGTTACTGGCACTGGTGTTCTGGAGTAGTCTTTAAAATATCTGTATCTATATCCATATCATATCTCTTTCTATAATAATCACACACATACATAGATTTTAAATTTATGCCTTTAGTTTTTGCATTACATGCTTTCTAAAAATATCTCCCCCTCCCACTAGTGAACCTTCCCATGTAACAAGTTACAAAAGAAAAAGAAAAAAATCAGTTCAGCAAAACCAATTAATACATCATCTGTACCTGGCAATATACCCAGTATTCTATACCCATAGTCTCCCACCTCTGCAATGATGGAAGGAAGATAGATTTTCTCTATTCTTGCCTTTGTAAGAGTTTTGTCAGTCTTCTCCCTTCCTCTCCTGCCATCATTCAGGGACCATCTTAGCTCCAAATGAAGCTGATGGAAGGTGGGGGTTGATAGAATTAATAAGATCATAAATTTAGAGCTGGAAAGGATATTATCTAGTCTAACCCTCCAATTTTACAGCTGAGAGAATGGAACCTTAGAGAAATTAAGGGACTTACAGGATCATAGAGTCATGGGATTATAAGTTTAGAGGTGGAAGGAACCTCAGAGGTTCATAGATATAGAGCTGGAAGATACCTGAAAGGCCATTTAGTCCTACCCCTTTATTTTCCAGGTGAGGAAACTGAGGCACAGAGAAGTTAAGGAACTTGCCCAGGGTCACACAATTAGTAAGTGTCTGAGGTGTGATTCAAACCCAAGTCTTCTGGACTCCAGATCTGGCATTCTAATTATTCATTACACCACGTTGCCCCTTACTTGCTAGTCAGTAGCAAAGCAGGGATTGGACTATAGCTTGTCAGAATGCACTGCTTTCCACTATGCCATGTTGAGACCTTAGTACATATTCCTCCATAAATACCGAACATGAATATGCTTTTGGATTTCACAATTTCTTTTGCCCTCTGAGAGATCTTTTTTTTAGGGGGGTGGGGTCCAACTTCATGATGTCAAAGAGAAGTAACCTGAAGTCGTGGAGTAAACTTTCATTTAGAGTAATCCACAGAGATCTCTCTGCAGTATTAGTAACAACTATAGTAACCATGATAGCTGACATTGGTACAGTGCTCGAAGGCTTGCAAGGGGATTGACATACAACAACCCTATAAAGTAGGTGCTATGAGCAGCCCCTTTTTACAGATGAGGAAGTTGAGGCTTAGTGAGGTCAAGCAAATTGTCCAGTGTCACGCAGCTGGTAAGTACCTAAGATAGATTTTGAGCCCTGGCTTTTCCGACTCCATGTCACAGCCACATAGCATCCCATGGTTAATGTTGGTCTTTTGCGTGGCAAGAAGCAGTTTGGAATTGTTAAAGAGGCTGCACAATTTCCTAAATACAGTCTAGCCTGTCTGTCTTCTCTTAGCTAATTCTGGCAGCTAGGTAGCACAGTGGGTAGAGTGCTGGGCCTGAAGTCAGGAAGACTAAGTTTAAATTCAATTTCAGATACTAGCTGTGTGATCTCGGAGAAGTCAGTTTACTCAGCTGTAAGATGGGGATCTCTCACAGGGTTCTTGTGAGGATCAAATGAGATAATATTCGTAAAGCGTTTAGCACAGTGCCTGCCTCTTCAAGCTGACTTATAGGCTGCCCATCCATATGGAAGACAAAATGCACTAAATTTTTCTTTTGTTTTCATTATGAACTTAAGCATCCATCAAAAAACACAAACATTTGAACACATAAAGAACAAAATAGAGGATTATACACGAAACTCTGAATGTCTGTTATGTACAGTTTGTTTTATGAGAGGGAAATGTATGTTTTTCATCCACTCTGTTTTACCAGTGTGGATGGTTAGACTAACCTCTTTTCCTATTGCTATGGATTTCACCAAGGAGGCTTCCTAATGTTCCAGGGCATGAAGCAGTTAGTACTCTCTCACCTTTGAATCACAAAAATGCCATGATCTCAGAAGAATCAAGATTCCAAGTAACTCAAAGGGAAATGGAAAGCTGCAGCTGTGGGTGTAAGTAGGCTGTAGCAAAGTGACTTATGTGGGAGAAGTGGCATAAAAAATTATTGAGGACATGAGTGACTGGGAAAGGAGGTAGGCTGGGCATGGAGCTAGAATGGGAGACAACAGCTGAATAACCCAAATGATACATTGTTCTTGTTCTTCCCCTCAACCCCTGAGATATGAAAAGAACTTGAGGGAGGGTTCCATGGTATTAGGTGGATTCCCAGCAGAGGATTTATGGAAAAACATAGGTGAGTGAATTATACCCAGTGACAAAGCATAGGAGAACTGAGCTCAGCCTCAGTACCAGGATTGGCCATCAAATTATTTTTTATCTCCCATCATCTTCCTTGCTGCTTTCATGTTCTAATCATCACCCAGCAAAATAGAGATGTCACAGGTCCTATTTTCTCTAGGATATCCATCCACCATATCTCAGAACAGATGGACATATTCTGCAGTGTGTCCAGTTCTGTTTCAGTTATAAACGGGTTGAAGAGATTCGTGCTCCTTGCCCATTTCACTTCCGAATGAAGCCACAGGCTTCATTGATTCCTTCTCCCACAGATCTATTTAATCCATTCATATTCTGATTCTGAGAAAAGCCTTTTTGTGGAATGGATTCTGGTCCCACAGTCTTAAGGTTGTGAGAATCGCTAAATTTCCCTACAAGTACTTATCTTTCCATTCTGGACAGTGGCATTCCTAAAGAAATTATGGGTTTTTTTTAAGACTTTGGCTCCTTTTTTTCCTGGACATTTGAGGATCATCTTGTCTCCAGATGAGTCCCCAGGAAAATCTGCCTACACCATCCTGGTAACATGCGGTGACTTAAGGTTATGATGTCAATGACACCGAAATAGCTGCTAATATCCTCTCCTCCATTAGCTTTTTAAAATTTTGCATCTATTTTGCATATCCCTACATAGATATATATTGTCTCCTCTGATAAGCTTCCTGCAGGTAGCATTTGTTTCATGCATTGTGCCTGGCAGATAGACAATAGGTGCTCATAAGTGCTCAATAAGTGCTTATTTAGGGGGCAGCTAGGTGGTGCAGCAAATAGAACACAGGTGTTCAAATATGGCCTCAGATACTTGACACATTTACTAGCTTTGTGACCTTGGGCAAGTCACTTAACCCCAATTCCCTTGCCTTACCCCCTCCAAAAAAAGTGGTTATTTATGGATTGATTGATTAAATGCAGGTTTGGCAACATGCAAAGCCTTTACTGACTCTCTCTGCACCTTGTCATGTCCCTTACACTGCCTCCTGAATATAGAAAAATTAACATTACCTCTAGTTTCTACTGTATGAATTAACTGATTTTTATGCTGTATTAATTTTGTAATTGAGTCAGCTTTCCCTCTGAGTTACAAGTTAACTTGTTATCATCCCCAAATGGCCTGTCCTTATACAATTAAGGAGGTCCCTAACAAACACTTCTAGATACCTCAGAGCCTTCTAGCTCAGGTCCACTAACAAGGTCTGCAAAATGGGGATGGGCTTTATAAAACAATGAACATTTCTTGATTATCAAAGAATGGAAGCCCCGTATGGATGCTAGCCTGCTTTCTTTAAAATAACCAATCATGTTGTCTTCACCCCCATGATGCTGCCTGTAGCCAATTACATTGTCTTCCCCACCTACCCAGCTCTGTATTCCCCAAACTATATTAAGGCTGGTGAACCCTACGTCAGAGTCTTTGGTCATCGAGAGAGGCCATTGACCCAATTTATTGGTCACTGCTAGCCTAATGGCCTTAGCCTAAAAGGGCAAGGGTCTCCCATTGCATCCTGGGCCATCTCCAGTCATCTTGATGAATATCGGGCTACTGGACACAGATGGCTCTGGAGGAGAAAGTGAGGCTGGTGACCTTGCACAGCGCTCCCTTACTCAAATCAAAGTCAATTGCTAGTCGTGTCATCATTTCCCTGAGGCCACAGTCCTCTTCAAAAACGGACAAATGCAACAACCACCTTCATTTTCAAATATAACACTCCCCTCTCTAATTACCTTGTATTTATTTTCAAGATATTTTGTTGTGAGAGGCAGTGTGGTATAGTGGGTGGAGAGGCAGTTATGACTGGGTTCAAGTCAGCCTCTGAACACGTACTGGCTGTGTGACCTTAGGCAAATCATTTAACCTCAGCATTCTAGGCAACTCTGTAAGACTATGCAAGGTGTCCTCAAAATATTAGTGCAATTTTCAGCTTAAAACTCTACAGAGACTTTGGGGACACCTTTGTGCATTTCAGAGGAATTGATGATTTATGTCTTCACCTATTAAAGAAGTCTTATCGGTCTCTATTGAGATCACAGATTGTTGACAAGTAGCTAGCACAATGTAAAGAATAAAGCCTCAAGAGTCAGAAGTTAGGACTTCAAAGCCTTCCTGTGACACTTCTTCTGTGACTTTGGATAAGTTATCCTCCCTCACCTCCCTTAGAGTCATAAAAACTGAGTTTGAATTCCTGTCCTACCACTTTGAGTAGGAGAGTGACATGGTCACTTTAGGAAAATCATTTTTGTGGATGAATGGAGGATGGATTGGAGTAGGGAGAGACTTGAGGCAGGCAGACCCACCAGTAGGCTATTGAAATAACCAAGGCTTGAGGTGATGAAGTCCTGAATTAGAGTAGTGTCAGTGTCAGAGGAGAGAAGGGGGTGTATTTGAAAGATGTTGAGGAGGTAAAATGGATAGGTTTGGATATAGGGGGTGTGTGGAGTGAGAAATAGTGAGGAGTAGATGATGACATCCAAGTTGGGAGCCTGGGAAAGTATAACCTTAGGAAAGGCACCTTACCTCCCCAGGCTCCAACTTCTTTTTTTTTAAATTTTTTTTGAACATCTGCTTTTAAAACTTTGAGTTCCAAATTATCTCTCCTCTTCCCTCCCCACCCACCCTCCCTAAGAAAGCAAGCAATTCCACATAGGCCACATGTGCATCATTATGTAAAACCCTTCCACAATACTCATGTTGTGCAAAACTAACTATATTTTGCTCCTTCCTATCCTATCCCTCTTTTTTTCAGTTTTCTCCCCTGACCCTGTCCCTTTTTGAAAGTGTTTGTTTTTTATTACCTCCTCCCCCTATCT
>CM053625.1:157051572-157278819 GCA_028646595.1 Phalanger gymnotis | reverse complement strand
TCACATTGTCTTCCATTTTTTCATTCCTTTGGTTCTGTTTTATATCTTGATTTCTCATCGAGTCACTAGCTTCCACTTGCTCCAATCTAATTTTTAAGGTAGTATTTTCTTCAGTGGTCTTTTGGACCTCCTTTTCCATTTGGCTAATTCTGCCTTTCAAGGTATTCTCCTCATTGGCTTTCTGGAGCTCTTTTGCCATTTGAGTTAGTCTTTTTTTTAAGGTGTTATTTTCTTCAATATTTTTTGGGTCTCCTTTAGCCAGTCATTGACTTGTTTTTCATGGTTTTCTCTCATCACTCTCATTTCTCTTCCCAATTTTTCCTTTACTTCTCTAACTTGCTTTTCCAAATCCTTTTTGAGGTCTTCCATGGCCTGAGACCAGTTCATGTTTTTCTTGGAGGCTTTTGATGTAGGCTCTTTGACTTTGTTGACTTCTTCTGGCTGTATGTTTTCATCTTCTTTGTCATCAAAGAAAGATTCCAAAGCCTGAGTCTGAATCTGAGTCCGTTTTCACTGCCTGGTCATGTTCCCAGCCAACTTACTTGAACCTTGAGTTTTTTGTTAGGGTATGACTGCTTGTAGAGTATGCTTTGTCCAAAGCTTGAGGGGCTGTGCTGTTGTTTTCAGAGGTACACAGCAAGCTCTGCCACACCAGTGCTACTCCTCCCCCAAGAACCGCCAACCTGGACTCAACTCAAATCTAAGCTGGCTCTGCACTCCTGCTCAGATCTGCCACTTAATTCCTCCCACCAGGTGGTCCTGGGGCCAGAAGCAACTGCAGCTGTAGTTGTGTAGCTGCACCATCTCCGCTGCCCCTGGGGCGGTGGCCAAATTGCAAACTCCTTTCACTCTGTCTCCCACAGTTTTTCCCACTAACCTTCTCTGTTGGCTTTGGTGTTTGTGGGTTGAGAAGTCTGGTAACTGCCACAGCACACTGATTCAGGGTGCTAGGGCCTGTTCTGCCTGGCTCCCGGTCTGGTTGGTCTGCGCTGGGGTCTGCTCTGCTCCGCTCCCAGGTCCGTGCAATAGACCTTACCCTGCAACCATCCAGGCTGTCCTAGGCTGGAGCCCTGCTTCCCTCTGCTATTTTTGGGGTTCTGCAGTTCTAGAATTTGTTCAGAGCCATTTTTTATAGGTGTTTATAGGTGACCTGGGTGGGAGCTCACAAAAGTCCATGCTTTCCAGCTGCCATCTTGGCTCTGCCCCCACCAGGCTCCAACTTCTTATCTATAAAAGGCTGGATTAGATGACCTCTGGCATTCCTTCTGATGCCGTTCTAGGACCGTCTGCCATGTTATTATCTCGACCTAATGAGGTAAATAAGACAGATTTTTATCCCCACATTATAACTAAGGCATTGAGTCATAAGAGACTAGGAATCAGAGATATGTGGGTTCCTATCCTGATCCAGCAGTGGAAAGAGTTCCCATATTGACAAAATTATAGATCATAGAGACTTGATTTAACATGTGATCAAAATGACTTTTGGGGGATATACCACCATCACCTAAGCCCAGTAGCTGGTAGGCCACACCTCTCAGGTGAGGCTGCCTTTCATAGCCTGCTGCCTTTCCTGCCTGTCACTCAAGAAAATGAACAAAATTTCTCCTCCAAAGGAATGGATTTTTCTTTGTCCACTGTGTTTGACTTTTGCATTAATTTTCTTATGAGTCTTATCTCTCAATTCAACCTGATTGTGCAGAAATATCTAAAGCACAACGATATTAATGAGACACAACTGTGAATCTTAGGATTAAATGGAACCAGGAGCCAATTTCAGTCAGGTAGCAGCTGCTAACTGATTATTCTTCCCCTCTGCTATTCCCTCCCCCCTCAAATAAAAAACCAGGAGGGGTCCCTAGCAGAGCCCTGTTCAGCCTGAGTAATGGGGCACATGGTATGGAAATTATCCTTGTGCAATGACAGTCAGATAAAAAGCAAAAAAAAATGGAGTGCAGCATTGAACAGGAAGGAGGGAGGGTGGACAAACTGCAGAGGCTCTGGGAGCTGGAAGAGACAGGCAGCAGCAGGGATACCTATACAGGACAGATGGAGAAAATTCTGTTGGTCCTCTTCCAGTGGGGAACCATTTATGTCCTGAGGTCCCTGGAGTAGGGGTGGGAGAGAGAAGGAAAGGAAGAAAAGATTGGTAGGGGAGGGGTGGAGACACAGAGGGACACAGACTGAGACACAGAGAGGAGAGAGAGAGTGACAGAGAGAGAGAGAGAGAGAGAGAGAGAGAGAGAGAGAGAGAGAGAAGAGAAGAGAAATGACAGGGAGAAGGTAGGAGAAAATGGAAAGCCATAACAAATAATGAATATGAAGAATTCATAGAAACTTGGGAAGGCTTATATTAATCTAGAGTGAAGTAAGCAGTCAGAAGAAAAGTATAAGTGATAACTATAATAATGTATAGGAAAATGTGATTGAAAGACTTTAGAGCTCCAATCATTATTCCAGAGCATTTGACAGTGGAGCATGCCTTCTGACTCTTGGCAGACAGGGAGTGGACAGTAGAGTAGCTCTGGAATAAGTTATTCCTTTTTAGGTATGGTCAGTGTTGTTTTGTTTGATGGTGTTTGTTTCAAGAGAAGGTTCTGTTGGTGGAGGTAGTTAGTGGAAAATGTCAGTTCTATAAGGGAGCAAAAAAGAGAGGCAGGGAAAGAGAAAGGGAAAAAGAAGATAAGGGAGGGAGAGGAGAAATCCCTCAGTCTTATCAGGGACAAGACCAGTCAGCATCTTTTAACTCCTGATTCACCCCAGCAACCTTGTTGCTGTCTTAGGGCTTGTGCAGGAGCTGCACCCTGCAATATTGTTTCACCTAATTTATAGCTTCAGAAACAATGATGGGCTGTGTATGCTGATGCCCACGCTTAGCCTTACAGAGCAGGGCAAGTCTGCATCATTGGTTCGTCACTGCCTGGTGACGATAATTTGGGGAGTTTCTTCAAGATTGTTCTTCCTCAATACCTCTTTCCTCCCTGCTACCCTCCTATTAGTTGGTGTCACAATTAATTAGCATAGTTTCTTTTTGTTCATCCAAGTCATTATTGAAAGTTAACAGAGAGTATCCCCTGTGGTGTTACAATCTCTCATTAAATCTATTTCCTCAAATAGGCTTATTATTCATTATTTTCCTTTACAAATTCTATGCTCCAGACAAACTGGTTTTCTTGCTGTTGCTTACACATCCCACCTCCCATCTCAATGCCTTCGTATAGGTTGTCCCTCATGCCTGGAAGGTCCTCTCTTCTTACTTCTGGCTTTTAGAATTGTTAGTTTCTTTCAAGGCTCACCTCAAGCATTATTTCCAACTTGAGGCCTCCCACTTCCTCCATTATCTTGATTTTGTATATATTATACATTTTGTATATACTTATGTTTATAGTCATTATTTCTACCAAAGAATGCAAGTTCTTGGAGGGCAGGGATGATTTTTGTCTTTGTATCCTTAGTATTTGGCACAAGTCCTGGCACATAGAAGGCAGTTAGGTGGCTCAGGTCTGGAGTCAAGAAGACTCATTTTCCTGTGTTTAGATCTGGCCTCAGACACTTCCTAGCTGTGTGACCCTGGTCAAGTCATTTAACCTTATTTGCCTCATTTCCTTGTCTGTAAAATGAGCCAGAAAAGGAAATGGCAAACCATTCCAGTATCTCTGCCAAGAAAATCCCAAATGGGGTCACAAAGAGTCAGATGTGACTGAAATGACTGAACAACAATAATGGTACATAGTAGGCACTTAATAAACACTTGTTGATTGATTAACCTTAGGCAGTTTCTATTGATGTGCTTTGGAAAGCCTATTGTGCTCATATGTCAAGGAGAGATTGTGGCTTGACCATTTGCCTTCTTGTAGACATCTAAACATATTCACTCAATAAAACAGAAATCATATCTAAACCCAGAAATGAGTGGGTTCGTGGTTAACAGAAGCCACATACAAGAACCATTTAGGAAATTTCTTGCCACAGCAACGCACCAGTTTTGTCTGTCATCTGTGAGTAATGTGGAATATCGGTCCCACAATAGAAGCTTAAGAGAGATATAATGGATGGGGTGCTGAGCTTTGAGTCAGGAAGACTAGGTCTGTGACTATGGGCAAGTCACTTAATCTCCTTGATTCACAGTCTGCTCATCTGTAAAATGGGGATTCTAATGGCTATTAATATCTAAGTTAAGTGAGGCTCAAATGGGATAATATATGGAAAGCACTTTGCATATCTCAAAGTGCTATATACATTTGTTGTTAGTCATGTTCCATTCTTCATGACCCTTTATGACTCCCATATGGGATTTTGTTGATGAGGATGCTTCCTTCTCCAGTGAATTAAGGCAAAGAGAGGTTAAGTGACTCAGGGTCACACAGCTAGTGTCTAAGGCTGGATTTGAACTCAGATCTTCCTGACTCCCGAGCCAGTGCTCTTATCTAATGAGCCATCTAGCTGCCTCTTCCTACATACACACATATTATTATTTTGGGGGGGAGTGGAGGGAAGAGATAGTATTATGTCATAATTTTGAGTGTTGGAGTTTGAGTTAGGAACCCCCTAGGTTAAAATCTCATCTCTGATGCTTATTAGCAGGTGATCATGGACAAATCACTTATCATCTCCTAGCCTCAGGTGACTTCCTAAAATTTATCTACTAAGTTATCACCTAGGAGAGGGAGTTTGCAAATCTACTGAAGTCTCAGCTCCTTGGTGAATAGCTGGAGTAAGGAATCTTCAGGAACATGAAGAGTAGTTTCGAGGAAAAAGAGAGCAAAGACTTAAAAGAGGGTGTTAACTAGGAAGCAGAGGAGAGAGACTTATTTTGGAGGGGCAGCTGGAGAGAGAGCCTTGAGCCTGAGCTAGGGGAAAAGGAACAAAGGGAGTGGTTAGGTGACAGGCGTGGGTAGGAGAACAGGAGCCACAGTGCTTAGTAGTAGGAGGAAAGGATATAAGCAGCATCAGTAGTGATCAGAGGCAATCCTGGACTTGAAATGGTGGGTTGAAATTAGAAGGGAAGCCCAAATGGGAAAGGATTTGTTATTCTGGAACACCTGGCCACTGATATCCATCCATGTCTTGTGGATGCCCACGCTCAGGCTGCCACTGTCTGTAGCTTCCCCCTCTTCTTTTCCCTCCCTTCTGCACATTGATCTCCCCTAGTTTCCTTTTCTTCCCCTCACCCTTCCCTTCTCTCCTTGTGTTTTGCTTCTGTCTTCCCTCATAAGTCCCACCTTTAAACTCCCCATTCCCTTTTTTCTTCCCTCCTCTATCATCCATCTAGCCTTCTCTCTTTCTTGTGTATATTATGGAAGGATTTCTTGAGCTTTCTTTCTTTTTTTTTTATTACAGAACTTGATGAATTTGAACAAAATCAGTATTTCTTTATCCAAAGAATAAGAATGAAGATTGTACATGAAACTGGGAATTTCTGTTATATACACCTTGTATTTTTAAAAGTATATACTCAGTTTAACATAGTAGTTCTAACACTGCCTTGCCTATTTGTGTCTTCCTCTGAACTTCCTGCTCACATCTGTGTGTTTTAAAAAAGTTTCATGGAATTCTTTCTTTTCTCTATGTAGACATCACTATCATTACTATGCCCCCCTCCTCCAACTCTCTACAATCTCCCCCCACCATAAAAGTCTTTCATTATAACAAATAAAGAATATGGACTAGACCTGTGATTTAACTTCCTGATGAAGAAATTCTCTTCACCAATGCAGGTTGGTACCTTCCCTGCATTTCATACTCTTGGAGAATTCCCTAGATCAGAGGTTTCAGATTCGCAGCCCCGTTGGTCCACAAAACTTTGAATGTAGCCGAACCAGATTAAAATGCAATTAGGAAATGTTTAACAAAATAAAAATGTAATACTATATAGATAATGTTAATTTGTGGTTTTCTAAGTCAATACATAGCCCATAGGGATCTCTTTTTATTTGAGTTTTACACCAGAGGCCTAGAGCAGGAGAGATCAGATGATTTGCCCAGGGTCACAGAGCTGTTATGTGTCAGAGATGGGATTCCAACCCAGCTCTTCTTAGATGTTGGAGATGGACTATATCTACAAACCATGATGCCTCTTATAACAAATAAATATAGGCAAGTAAAATAAATCACCACATCAGCCACGTCTCAAAATGTATGTAGAGAGAATTTTTTTTTTTGCCAGGTTCTTTGAACTAGATGGTATCTTTATGGGAAATTCTAAAATTTTGCCTCCCTGGCCATCTTTTCACAGTTCACTCAGACCTTAACCCTTTCCCCCAAGAAACTCCTACCCAGGGCCCCAGGACTGTTCAGATTTCTGGTTTCCTTGGCACTCATCCACCACATCTGAATTGGCTTCAGCCATGCTTGTCTTCACTCTCCTTCCATGTTTCAATTCTTTTACCAGATGCTTTGTTTCAGTGCAGATGCCTGCTTCCCACCCCCACCCCTCTTTACTTGAATTCAAATTCAAGCAAATGATCAGATCAGCAATATCATTGCTCCTGGAAAATATACGTCAACCCATTAACACGGCATCCCAGTAACTTTCTAAAACAAATAACCCTCCTTTACCACTATTCCTGTATATCTTATTTCTTCTTATTGGAATGGAAGCTTCTTCAGAGTAGGAACATCTTTTGTGTCCCCAGTATTTAGCACAGTATAAACACCAAGCATTTAATAATAAATGTGCATTCATTCATTCATTTGTTCAGTCCTTCTTTTAGTCCTTCCCTTTTCTTCCTCCTTCCTTCCCATTTGTCCTGGTCTTTTCCCTCTCTTTCTTCATGGTGGATTTTAATCAACCAAGCAAGCAATAAACGTGCATTAAGTGCCTACTATGTGCTAAGCACTGGGGATACAGAAGAGGCAAAAGAGTTTCTGTCCTCAAGAAGCTTACAATCTAATGGGGGAGATACCATGCAAACAAATATAGACAAAGGAAGGGGTATACAGGATAATTAGGAAATAATTAAAAGACGGAAGGAACTGAATATAAGAAAAGTTAGGGAAGGCTTACTATAGAAGGTGGGATTTCCATTGAAATTTAAAGGAAGCCAGGGAAGTCAGTTGGAGGCAAGAGGGGAGAGTTTCTAGGCATGGGGAAAAGCTAGAGAAAAAGCCCAGAGCTGAGAGATAGAATATCTACTTCTCTCTTTCTGTCTACATTGAGAATTGGAATTCTTAGTGATTAGGGAGATCCTTGGTGCTTCCCAAGTAAGAAGCACTTAATATATGCATATTGAATCAAATTGGTGGGCATCCCATTTGGGGGAACGGAACTGGAGATGCCATATGTATACTCGGATCTGTGATTTCATTGGTTTGGATGTGTCCTCCCAGGATGGAGATTGTAAGCTATCCATGTTTATCCATCCTGGGATTTTTATTCATGTTCTCCTACAGGCTCATTACCGTGAGTCCATTCACTGTGTTGGAGGCTTTTCTGGCTTTTTCATAACATTATGAGGGTACCAGAGGAACACTTTGCCTTTCACTGTCATGCCTTTCAGTAGTCATATGACCAGCCTATCTTCTCTTTGGATTGTACATTTCCTTGAGAATATCTGCTCCTGTTCTTTCCAGTGCGACCATCCTCAGGGGAAAAACCAAGGAGTTGAAGAATGTCTATTGCTCAGATTATGATGTGGTAGTTGGATGGGTGACCTATAGACCTGTATGTATATCTGAGACACACAGTACAAATAGACAATTGAGTTGAGTTCAGGATTAAATAGGAAGAGAGGAAATCATATTGACCTTGGGTAATTTCAGAGCTCCTTTAATGACCCTGAGCTCTCCTAGAAAGAAAGGCCTAACTTTTTAACAGCAACATTGTATTGGCAGCTAGGTGGCACAATGGATCAGAAAGACCTGAGTTCAAATTTGACCTCAGACACTTACTAGCTATGTGATCCTGGGCAAGTCACTTCACCCTGTTTGCCTCAGTTTCCTCATAGGTCAAATGAGCTGGAGAAGGAAATGACAAACCACTTTAGCGTCTTTTCCAAGAAAACCCCAAATGGGGTCATGAAGAGTTGAACATGACTGAAAAACAACTGAACAACAAAAAGCGGTGGTGCTGGTGTATAGTTGTGACTGTGATTTGAACCTAGGTCCTCAGACTCCAGTTCCTGCATCCTTTCCACTCTATTATGCTTCCTTATGTTATGGAATGCCTTCTCAAAATGTCTGTAAAGGACAGTGTGTTCCTTGGACATCAAAATGGCAGATGCTGTTGGTAAGTGAGCCTTTCTTATGCAGTGTGAATATCCTTGGGCTCAGTGAGAGTGTTCTGAAGAGGTGGGAGTTCTGAAGGGAGGTAGGTACGTCGTGTTGTTCCCAGAATGCAGATCAAAATGGATGAGGTTGATGTGAACAGTGAGGGGTCAGGAAAACAGCAGATCAAAAAAAAATGGTTGGATGTGCTCCTGTTGTCTTGGGGAAACCCAGCCCAGAAATGTGGAGTCCTAGCTTTGCCATGCTGGAGAAGAAAGTGCATTTGAGTCTGTTATTTTTTATATTTTAGGAGAGAATTTGGAAAGGAAAAAGGAGGAGAGAAGCCAGGCTATTCCATTTTGTTAATCATTCAATCAATTAGTCATTTGTTAAAAACCTACGAAAGGCTAAGTTCTGTGTTAAGAGCTGAGGATACAAAGAAAAAACTAGAACAATCCTCGCCCTCAGGGAACTTATATGCCATCAGAGGAGACAGTGTACACACACACACACACACACACACACACTAAATATAAGGTTAAGTTCAGCAGGAAAAGCTTGCAGAGAGTACATTAAAATCTGTAAGTATCACGAGACGACACGGCTTTGCTCCTAGGTGCCAGAACAGGGCTGGGCTTCCTGGAGACCTCTGTTTCAATGGGTCCTTTTCCTCTGCCGGCAACGTTGTAGGGTAACTTTTCTCTCAGGTAGCCCTGAGTTGGTACTCCAAGGTCCCATAGCTACAGCATCCCTTCAGGTAAACTGCTTTCTTTCCCAGCCCCTTTTGGGGAGTGGGTCACTTCCTCTCCTACAGACCGGACCTGTTTGCTTTATATAGAGCTCCTGTAGCCCCCTACTCTGTCTTTGTACTGTCTCCTGTGCCACTATCGGCATTTTCCTCCAATTTTGTTGTTATTATTAAATCATTTCAGTCGTGTCCAGCTCTTCATGACCCCATTTGGGGTTTTCTTGGAAAAGGTACTGCAATAATTTGCCATTTCCTTCTCTAGCTCATTTTACAGATGAGGAAACTGAGGCAAACAGGGTGAAGCGACTTGCCCAGGCTTACACAGCTAGTAAGTGCCTGAGGCCAGATTTGAACTCAGAAAGAGGTATCTTCTTGATTTCAGGGCCTGGGACTGTATCCTCTGTACCACCTAGCTGCCCCACCCTCTACTTGCCTTTTCTCAACTGTTTTTGAACCAGGTGGAAGAATTCCTAGTTATAGTTCTCCTTCTAGAATATATCTTGTGTTTTTCTATCTCCAGGTCTTTGCTCATGCTGTTCCCTCTACCTGGAATGCCCTCTCTCTCACTGACTATTGGATTCCTATACTACCTCTCCCAGCAAACCTTCCCTGACATCTCTTGCTTATTCTTAACACTCCCTGCCCCCCTTCCTTAATACCATTCTCACCTTTATCCATAATGACCCTTCCCCTGGGGCCTTCTGTAGCACTTTGTTCTGAAATGCAATCACAAATTCTTCATGTTATGGTTATCTGTGCCTAAGTCTTATCTCTCCACCCCACAACAGACTGTAACCTCCTTTAAGGCAAAGATATTATCTTAACTAAACCTTGTATTTCCCCTAGGGCCTAGCAAAGTGTTCTTTACCTAACAAGGAAATAATAAATATATGTTGAATTGAATCGAATGGCTATGAATAAATATAATCAGGCCTTAATATCCTTTCCCTGAAGTCAGTCATTGAGGCCAGAGAGAGGTACTCCCTCTGACAAGCCAGGGCTGGCATATTATGTTCAGTTCTGGGGCCACATCTTAGGTAGGACCATGATAAGCTGGAGAATGGCCAGAGCAGGGCAACTAGGATGGTGAAGAAGAGCTTCACGTTCATGATCCATACAAAGACCCATTCAGAATCCTTTGGCAATGGTCCATCTGGGCAAGAGAAGAATCAGAGGGAACATAAGAGCGGTCTTCAAGTATTTGAAGGGCTAAAGGAAAGGAAACATAAATCAGAAAAGGGCAGGGGCTCAGGCTCACATCTGCCCAACTGATTCCCCCGGTTCAACCAGATGGGTGCAGAAATATAGTGATTAGGAAGAGAGTCCTTAGTCCTCACTGAGAAGAGAGACGATGCTTGTTCTGTTTTGACCCTAGAAGACAGAACTGGGAGCAGCGGATGGGAGTTATTGCATAGAAGCACGTTTCAACTTGATACCAGGGAAGACATGGTAGCTATCAATCTAATCTAATTAGCTGTTATTCTCTAACTGTTAGTACTACTCCAAAGGGAAATGAATAAAATAGGCAATGGGATCCTTTTTACTGGAGGCCTTTAAGCAAAGGAAGGATGGCTACACTTCAGGTTTTCATAGAAGGGATTCTCGTTCATGTATCATTGGTTGGTTTAGTTCTCTCCAAGGTTCCTCCTTCTCCTGAATTTTGGAAGTCTTTGAGCTTTTCCCTCCCTTTTCCCACATGTTGCCCAGTGAGTTGCCTTTGATGTGAATTCACCTTTGGGGCAGTTGGTTTGGGGAGCCACTAAAGGATCTAGAGCTCCAGAGCACCCCAGTGGCAATCTAGTCCAACTCCTTTATTTTTATGAATGAGGAAAGTGATGGTCAAAGAAAGAGAAAGACTTGTTTGAGGTCACATGGACTTGGAATTTGAACCCAGGTCTTCTATGAACCTAGTTCTAGCACTCTTTCCTCTACATCGTAATAACCACCTCAACTCCCTCCGCATCTCTTCATTCAGAAACAACTCTGTCTCTAGGCCTTGTGGCTATCTTAGCTGCCTCTCACCATTTTGACACAGTTTGGGCAGTTCTAAGAAAGCCCCTCCTGCCAAGGCTGTGGGCATTCTGGTCCCTGGAAGTTCTCTGTGTACAATGTCTCTCTGGAGTAGGGAGTCTTCAGCTCTCTAACTGGGCGTCTATCTTCAGCCTACTGTTGTGGACCATACTTGGTGTCCGTGGAGTAACGTGCAGAATGAGTAGTTACTGGTGGCCGTTCACCCTTCCCGTATCTGTTGGCAGGTCTGATTCTGGGCATTATCTTGGAGCATAGGTCTGGGCATTGTTTGATTTCTTTGAGTTCTGAATTGAATGGAGGAGGCTTACACTCAAGAATGGACACAAATCTCTACCTTAGTCAAAAACTTGACTTCCTAGATTTTGCAGTTGAGGTCCCTTTGATGGATGGATAGTCTAGACCATTGTGGGCATTCAGTTCTGTTGTGGCTCCTGCTGCTAGCCAACATCTGAAATGGAGGATCTGAATTTAGCTCCCTTGGGGGGATTTTTCACTTTCCCCCAGGGGTATACTCACTGTTAAATAGGTAGAGAATGCTGGGCAGTTGAAAGTGAGGTGCTGATGGTTTACTAAGAGAACCCTAGAGACTCAACTAAAAAACTAATAGAAATAATGAACAGTTTCACAAAAGTTGCAGGATAGAAAACAAGAAACAAATTCACACAAATCATCAGCATTTTTGTATATTACCAACGAAATCTAGAAGGAAGAGATGGAATGAGAAATCCCATTTAAAATAACTATGGACAGTATAAAATAGTTGGGAGTCTACATGCTAAGACACACACAGGAACCATATGAACACAATTACAAAACATTTTACTCAAATAAATGTAGATCTAAATATTTATAGAAATGTTAATTGCTCATGGGTAGACTGAGCCAATGTAATAAAGTGACAGTACTACCTAAATTAATTTACTTATTTAGTGGCATACCAGTTAGAAAAAAATAATAAAATTCATCTAGAGGAACAAAAGGTCAAATGCATTACGGGGATCAATGAAAAAAAAATTAGAAGGAAGGGGGCTGAGCATGACCAGATCTCAAACTCTACTACAAAGCTGTCATCTTGAAAACAATTTGGTAATGGGTAAGAAATAGATTGATCAGTGGTATAGATTAGATATGCTATCTATAGAAGCAAAAGAACACAGTAACCCAATATTTGATAGACCCAAAGATCCCAGCTATTGAGGCAAGAACTCTATTGAACAAAAACTTTTGGGAAAAGTGGAAAGTAGTGTGGCAAAAACTAGGCATAGAACAACATCTCACACTGTATGCCAAGATAAGCTTCAAATGCGTACCTGATTTAGATACAAAGGGTGCTGTATCATAAGCACATTAGTGGAGCGTGAAAGAAATGACCTGCCTCCTCAGTCTCTTTTAGTTAACAGTTCTCTTTAGACCCCTTTAAACCAGTGAACAAAAATCCCATTTCTAGTCTACTGATCTGGAAGCAGGGGGTTATGAGCAAAGGACACAAGAAGAGAGGGGAGAGGGAAGGTGCAAGGCCTGGAGAACTGTGTCTTGGGGAGCAGCCCAGACTCCCTAGGACTGTAGGAGTCAGGGAAAGATGAGCAAAGCAAGAGGGAATCTTGCTTTCTTGGCAGTGGCCATAGGGGCTCTTTGCAGGAATCATCCTCTCCTTTTCCATCACCACAGAAGATCACAAGTTCCTAGATTTAGATCTGGAAAGGCCCTTGGAGGTCTGGTTCCTCCAATTTCCTCATTTTACATGTAAGGAAACTGAGACTCCAGTGAGGGAGTGACTTGTTTTTACATGTAAGGAAACTGAGACTCCAGTGAGGGAGTAGGAAGTACTGGTATTTGGACCCAGGCCCTGCCTTGTGCTACTCCCCTATATGGCCAATGGGACCAGGCCTAGGCCTTAGGGTGTATGAGCAGATGTAGGGCAGGGGCTCCAGCTTTCAACTCAGTGCTGTTTTCCGTCTCAATGACAGAATTCTTATCAGGGGTCAGTTTTTTTTTTTAGCATGTCAAAATATTTTTATTTTTATAGTATTTATTTATTTTATTTTTTATAGTATTTTATTTTATAGTATTTATTTATTTTTATTTTTATAGTATTTTGTTTCCTCCAGTTACATGTCAAGAACATTTCTAGCATTCATTTTCACAAGATTTTGAGTTCCTGCCTTCCCCTCCCCTCTTCTGAAAATGGTAGGCAGTTTCAGGGGCCAATTTTAATTCTCATCTTGGCCAGCTGTAGGGATGCTGCCTAGAGCGTGGGTTGTACCTCACCCCCTGCTGATGTGCTGCTCTTTGTTGGTGGCAGTAGCTGTGACCAGAACAAATGATCCAGTTTCTCTGAAGATGCTGTTTGTTCCTTTCTGAGCCCTCAGTGCTGCTGCTTTCCCTGAAGCATTCATGGTTCATTCCATTCCATTCAATTCAGTTCAACTAAATTCAATTCAATTCAGTTTATCAGCAGCCTATTCCCAGGCACTGTACGAATACAAAGACAAAAATAATGATACAAAGACAAAGATAATGATACAAAGTCAAAAATAAACTGGGCTATGCTTTCAGTCAATCAATAAGCACTTACTATGAGCCAGACCCTGTGCTAAGGGCTGTCAAGGAGCTTATATATAAAGGACTTCTCATTCTGCTGGGGAGAGGAGGAGAGGACACAGCGCAGGCACATGTAAGCATAGGAAATACAGACAAAGTAAACAATATTCCAGGCATGGGGAAGAGCCTTTAAAAAGATCCAGAGGCAATAGATAGAATGCTATATAGGGAGAAATGCAAATAAGAGTCAGTTATTAAGCATTCATTAAGCCTTACTGTGGTCTAGGCAGGAAGATTTACCCTCCTCCCCCCCACCAAAAAGTCAACAAACAGTTCTTCAGGGAACTCACATTCTAAGGGAGGAGACAATATGCTCATAACCAAATATATGCAAGATAAAATAGACATGTATATGTGTATGCATATACACATGTGTGCATATGTACATGTGTGTACACACACACATACCCAAATATAGAGGGCGTATTGGAGGTAATCTCAGAGGGAAGGCACTAGCAATGAGGACTGGGAAAGACCTCCTGCAAAAAATGCGATTTGGGCTGAGTCTTGAAAGAATCCAGGGAAGCCAGGAGATGAGGGTGAGGAGGGAGAGAGTCCGAGGGATGGGAGATTGTTGCCAGTCAGTGAAAATACCTGGGGTTGGAAGATAGAGTGACTTTGTATGATCTGAATATGTATAGGAGTAAAATGTAAGAAGACTGGAAAGGTAGGAAGGGACTGAGTTGTGAAGGGCATTTTAAAAGACAAACACAGTATTTTATATTTGATCCTCAAGGGAATAGGAAGCCACTGGAGTTTGTTGGGGAGTAACATGGTCACTCTGGCTGCTGGGTGGAGGATAGACTAGAGTAGGAGAGTCTTGAGGCCAGCTGACCAGCAGGCTCTTGTGATAGATCAGGTGGGAGGTGAAGGCCTGCCTGAAGTTGGTGGTGATGTCAGAGGAAAGAAGGGGTCAGGTTTTGTAAAGGGAGAAACGTTAATGCTTGGCAACAGATTGGATATGTGGAGTGAATTAGAGTGAGGAGTGGAATATGTGGAGATCCTAGGTAACAGGGAAAATGGTAGATGCCCTTGGCTATCATAGGGAACTTCAGAAAAAAGGAAAGGTTTTTGGGAAAGATAAGTTCTGTTTGTTCCTGAATATTTTTCAGCTTTTCAATAGTTCGATTTGCTACGTAACAGTGTTAATTAATTAATAGTGCATAGAGCACTAGGCCTAGAGTCAGGAAGACCTGAGTTCAAATCTAGCCTTAGACACTCACTAGCTGTGTGACCTTGGGCAAGTCACTTAACTTCTGTTTGCCTTCATCTACTGGAGAAGGAAATGGCCAACTATTCCAGTATCTTTGCCCATGTACGTTATGGCCCCCGGGACTATGAAGAGTTGGACATAATTGAACGACTGAACAATATTAATAACTGACATATATTCCTTTAAAGTTTGCAGAGCACTTTCTTTTCATTAGCTCATTTGAGCCATGTGATAACACTGTGAAGTCAGTACCACAAACATTATTATTATCTCTATTTTACCGATTAGGAAATTAAAGCACACAAGGAGAAGTTAAGTGACTTGCCCAAGGTCACATAATAATAATTAAGTGTTAGGAGAGGGGTTTGAACCCTGGTCTCCTGACTCCATTTCTGATATCCTGTCCATTATATTTGGGCAGCAAGGTGTAGACAGAGTCCCAGGTCTGGAGTCAGGAAAACTCATCTTTATGAGTTCAAATCTGGCCTCAGATACTGCCTAGCTGTGTGACCCTGGGCAAGTCACTTAACTCTGTTTGCCTCAGTTTCCTCATCTATAAAATGAGCTGGAGAAGAAAAAGGCAAACCACTGCAGGATCTTTGCTGAGAAAACCCCGAGTGGGGTCACAGAGAATTAGACATAACTGAAAACGACTGAACCACAATAATCCATTATACTATGTTGCTTCTCATATGATAGTGGACAAGTTACCCATTTAAAACATATGGTGTGGCATGCAGAAGAGCACTGGTTCTAAGTCATAGGTCCTGGGTTCAAATCTCATCTTTGACACTACTTATGATAAAGCATTTTATCTGTTGGGCCTTCAGTGAAATGAAGGGGTTGAACTAGCTAGCCACCAAGAGTCCTTCCAGAGCTGTTGTACACACACACACACACACACACACACACACACACACACACACACACACACACACACTTTCTCTCTCTCTCTCTCTCTCTCTCTCTCTCTCTCTCTCCTTTATAAAGACAAGTATTACATTTGCAGGTTCGTTCAATTTTGACTTTATAACTTTCTAAAATATTGGCCAACCCTCCCTTTCTAGGACATTTTCTTGGGATCTCATCTGCTCTGACTTGGTTACTTTGCTTTTTTGGTCAATGATTCTTAGTGCCATTAATCAGCTACCCAACCACAAACAAGTCATTTTACTACCTCCCTACCTCCGCAGCCATGAATAAGGTCCTTTTCAAGGGTGTGCTGTTGTTATTATTAACCTCTCTAGGTCTCAAGTTCCTCATCTGAAAAGTGAGGAGGTTGAAATCAATGATTTTAAAGGCTTCCTTAAGCTTTTGGACAATAAGAAGGAGAGCAGACGTTTACACATTTTTGTAAGATTTGCAAAGCACTTTACATAATAATAAGTTAATGTTTATTCAGCACTTTAAGGTTGGTAAAACATTATTCATACGTGCACCAGGGTGTATGCAAAATCTGATCCTACAATAACCATCTGAAGTGCTGTCCCCACATTACAGAAGAAGGAAACTGGAAACTGAGGCTGAGAGGCTGTCTTGTCCATGATCACACAGCTCGTGCTGAAGGAGAGATTCAAGCTCAGTCCTCTCCTCATTTATTCCTTACCTCCACTTCCACTTTCTTAGAATGCCTAGCTCTCTAATCCTCACAATTCCTAATCCCTTGAGTTGAGCTCAAGTGCTAGCCACCTTTTACTGGAGAACTTTCCTGATGGCTTTCCCTCCATTATTCTACCTCCTCCCCCATCACTGAGTATTCACTTAGTTATTTTTGTATTCTTGTACTTACATGTGCCTGTCCATAATAGATACTTAATAAATGCTTATTTGTTGACTGCAAGTTCAACACGAATTCCACTGCACCATGTTGCCCTGAAAATAATCATCACCACCATCACTATCATCACCATTACCGACATCATCATTATCCCATCACCATGACCACCATCACTATCTTTCTCACCATCATGACCATTACCATCATTATCACCATCATCACCATCACCACCACCACCACCACCATCACTATCATCGTCATCATCAAGACCATTGCCATCATCACCAGCATCATTATCACCATAACCATGACCACCTCCATCACTATGGCCACTGTCACTATCTTTCTCACCATCATGACCATTACCATCATTATCACCATCACCACCACCACCACCACCACCACCACCATCACTACCATCACTATCATGACCATTACCATCATCACCAGCATCATTATCACCATAACCATGACCACCTCCATCACTGTGACCACCATCACTATCTTTCTCACCGTCATGACCATTACCATCATTACCACCATCATCACCATCACCACCACCACCATCATTATCATCATCACCATCATGACCATTACCAGAATCACCAGCATCACCATTATAACCATTATCACCATCACCATGACCACCATCACTATCATTCTCACCATTCTCACCACCACCACCATCACCATCATTATCACCATTATTATTCATAAAGCTGCTATATAGCCAGAGGCAACATAGCTTAGAGAATCAATTCTGAATCAGGAAGATCTTAGTTCCAGCCTTTCTCTGATACCTACTGGCCATGTGACCCTGAATAAGTCACATCACATTGCAGTGCTTCCAGGCAACTTTTAAGTTTCATTTCTTCATTGTAGATGCAGTTCTTTGATGGGAACTTACTACACTGATGAAATTGCAACAGGTCTGATACATGTACATATAGTGCTTTAAAGTTGGCAAAGTGCTTTATGTACATTATTTCATGGGAGCCTCACAGTAACACTTTGGAACAGGTACTATAGGCATTATTATCCCCATTTTACAGATAATGAAACCAAGACTCAGAGAGATGGAGTGATTTGCTCATGGTTGCATTGGTAGTAAATAACTGAATCAGAATTTGAACTAGGGTCTTCAGGATTCCAAATTTCACATTCTATGACCTCAGCCTTGTTGCCAACATAAGATAAAATTCTAGAATTCTCTGAGAATTTCTCTCTCCCCCTCAGTTTTCTTAGAGCACTTTATCCAAGTTCTTCCCATGCCTCTATCTATCCTGTGCCTCTATTCTTGGGCTCATACTTACCTGTGTATAGGCAACATTCCCTCCAGGCGATTCCTAGCTCCCTTAAAGGGCTAGGGTGGTAGCTTTTGCCTTTATATCCCTAGTCCAGGGGTTATTAACTTTTTTCATATCGTGGACCTCTTAGGCAGTCTGTTGAAGCTGATGAACCCTTTCTCAGGAGAATGTTTTTAAAATGCATAAAATAAAATACAAAGGATTTCAAAGAAAACCTGAAGTTATCAAAATATTTTTAAACAACCAAATTCACGAATGCTATGTTATGAATCCTTTCCTTAGTGTGTCGCACACAATAGGTGATTAATGAATCCTTGTTGGATTGACTTAATGCCTTATAGAAATGTTCTCTTTGCCCAAGCTCACATATGTGTAAGTGGTGTAGGATTGAGGTCCTTTGCTTCCAGAGCCAGGGAGGGCTCCTTCCCCTGCATCCTGCTTCTGCTCTGAGTGAGCAGCTCATTAGTTTTTTAATTAGGTCCTACCCCTTGGGCTTCCCTTTTTTACTTTTCTTGGGTAAGTGTGAATTCTGCCTTATAGGCATTCTCTTTACCAGCTATGTCAGAGTCACCAGGGCCCAGGTTTCAGCTCCTGGTAAGTCTCTTTTTCTCCGCAATGTAACTGAGGAGGCGGTCCTTGATAGGGAGGGAAATTGAGGCCTTTTGGCTTTGAAGAGGCACCTTTGAAGGCTGGCTTTGTAGTGGCTGCTGCTGCCCCCTCCCACAAAATGGCTTTCATTTTCCTCCTCCTGTCTTCTCCTTTGGATATGATGGGAGGGGTATTTCCCCAGATGGCCTGAGAGGCAGCTTGACTAGTTTGTGGCCAGCTGTAAGCAATAATTTAATACTCTGGCAGGCCTTAGGAGGCCTTCAGTTTTGTGAAAAGGGGGAGGGCATTCCAGGTGTGGAGGAACAGCATGAGCAAATGCTGAGAATGGAGTGGATCCCCAGTGTGGTTCTCTCCCTCCCCTGCCCGTGGCCTCCAAATAACTCTCCCTTTCCTCCCCAGTCAAGCCTTTGCTTGGACAGCAACATGGTGGTGCCATGGAAACTAGCAAGAGCTATGGAGTTAGCAGCAGAGGGCCAGGGTTTGAATCCTGGCTCTACCCGGTCCTACCTGTGTGGCCTTGGGCAAGGTATTGGACATCTCTGGGCCTCAGTTTCCTCATATATAAAAAGGAGGGGGTTTGTAATCTGAGGTCCCTTTCAGTTTAAAATATAATCCAGTGAAAGGTTTCTAAGTTCCTATGATTCTGCAATCTAGAGTTTCTGTAGTGTGTGTGTGTTTGTGTTTGTGTGTGTGTATTAATCACATTCACTTGCAACTCATTCTTTTGGCCCCAAAGACCCCAGGAGAACTTAGATGAGTTATGGTCTGGCCTTCATGGGACCTGTTTTGTTGGGAGATATGACACACACACACCCTAGTAAGCCCCCTTAAGGGCTGACACAGTTTTAGTCTTTGTATATCTGTGGCCTTGTACATACCAGGTGCTTGATAAATGTTTGTTGAATTGATTAAACAAAATATAAATACATTATAGAATTGCAAAAATGATGCTCTGTGATGATTATGGATCAGAGAGTGAATCAGGGAAGGCTTCGTTTTGTGGTAGAGGTGGCATTTGAATTGAGCTTTAGAGGATGGAGGAAAAGGGAAAGGAGGTGTGAAGGGCATGCCAGGCATAGGGATTAGCATGAGCAAAGGCATGCAGGTGGGAAAGCTCAGATTGTATTAGAGGATACAGAAAGTTGTCCAATTTGCCAGGAAGTCAAGAGTACATAAAGAGGAAAGTGGAAGGCTGAATAAAGAAGGTATCTCTGTTTCGGGGTGGCTGAGTTTGAACTTGATTTCATAAGGTCCTGCTGACCTTTGAGATAAAGAGTGACATTTGTGTAGAGCAGGGGTTCTTAACATCTGAGAAGCACCAAGGATCCTGTGGATAGATTTCAGGGGGTCTGTGAATGTAGATGGGAAAAAAATTAAATCTTTATTTTTATTTAACCTCTCATGGAAATTGAGCATTTTCTTCAATCATTTAAAAACATTTTTCTGAGAATGGGATTGTAGGCTTCACCAGATTGACAAAGGTCCATAACACACAAAAAAATTAAGAGTAGTTGATGTAGAAGGATTTTACTCACTTTGATACCAGGGAAATTTTTGGAGGATCTGGGGCACTTGTCCTTTTGTTCTTAACAGTCTCCTAACTCCGGACATGGATTAGATTTAGTCCTGGGAGAACCTGGCCTTTGAAGAAGGAAGGCAGGAAACAAACATTTATGAAGTTCCCGCTGTGTTCCAGGCATGGTGCTAAGTGCTTTGCAAATACCTTATTTTATCCTCACAGTAGCCCTTGGATGTAGGTGCTATTATTATTCCCAACTTGAGGGCTGAGGAAATTGAGGTAGACCGAGGTTAAATGTCTCGTCCAGGACCACACCCAGCAAGTGTCTGAGGCTGGATTTGAACTTAACACCAGGCCCAGAACACCATCCACTATACTACCTACGTACCTGAAGATAGGGGCCAAGCCTCTTTTTCTCTAACTTCCTGGCTCTTTATGCTACCACTCTAAAGCCCCAGGGAGAATCACTTGCAATTTAGGTTCTGGCTCATTTCCAAAGTTTTCCCAAAAGGAAGTACTCAGTATATGATGTAGATCAGATATAGGACTGCTATTTATTTTCTTTGCATACAGAATATATTAAAACATAGTAGTGCATTGAAAAAGACTTCAGCATAGAGTAGTAAGTTATAACTACTATTATATTCTTCTGGGAGGTTAATACTTAAAACATCAAAATATGAGATATCATGTAAGACTGCTAAATTGTTATTCCATGTTCTCCTTGGTCCTGCGTTGTCTGAACAACTCCCACACAATCCATGTCCTCTGACATACCAAGCCAGGACTTGAGGCTTGTTTTACTTTCTATGGTCATCTTCTCCAAAAAGGCTCTAGCTGTAGAAAGTTTCTGCTTCCAGTGACCTCTTATTGAAAGATCCAAGAACTCCCAAACTTTTGAACTCATGAGGCTACCTTCAAGGCTGCATACATTCATCTATTCCAGGATCACTATTAGGTCATCTGTGTCCAGGAAAGGAACATAAAACAGGAGAGGCTGTCAAGGGCCTAGGGCCAGGCTCTGGCTTGCCTAGGCAGGCAGGGCATGTGCTTGCTCATGTGCTCATAGCTACCATCTTGCCAGAGTGAGAAAGGACGGCCCTCCCCTCCCCCTCCTGAGAAGTCTCAATGTTACATGATGTCACATGTTCTGGAGAGGGGGAGGAAGAGAGAGAAAGCAGACACTGTTTTTCCTCTTAAACTAGCACCACAGAGGAGGGAAGGCCAAGGGAGTACTCAGGTTTTGCTGCATTATACCAGAAAACCAGGTCCTCCAGAGCCAAACACATGCTTTCCTGGAAGGGACCAGGACACAGGCTCAGCCTTTACCTAGAGTAGCCTAGGGGGACCTACTGTTTACTCTGATATATTCCCATTCTCTTATGTTTTTTATTTCATAGTCAGTATTTGCAGCTGGAAGGGACATTAGAGATCATCTATTCCACCTCCTTAATTTTGTAGCTGAGTAAACTAAGCCACAGAAGGATGGAGCTACATAGACAGGTCACATAGACCAGTAGCGGTAGACTTGGGCCTGGAACCCCCCAAGTCAGCACACTGCGTAATCTTCTTTCCCCTGAAGCCTTTACTTCTTCTGAGTTCAGTTTTTTCTGTGGCAATTTCATGCTCACAGTACCCTGGAGCTGAGTCTGATCCTGGGGCCAGCCCGCTCTTAAGAGCTCCTGTCTCCCTGCACTCTTTTTAGCTGGGGTAGGGAGCTGTATCTTTGCTACTGTAGTCTAGGCTGAGGCAATTTTTGTTCTTGTTCAGTCATATCCATACTTTGTGACCCTATTTGTGGTTTTCTTGGCAAAGATACTGCAGGAGTTTGCCATTTCCTTCTCCATCTCATTTCACAGATGAAGAAACTGAGGCGAACAGGGTGACACGTAGCTAGTAAGTGTCCGAGGCTATATTTGAACTCGGGAAGAAGAGTCCTCCTGACTCCAGGCCTGGCTCTCTATTGCTGCCCAAGGCAATTTTTAGTGGCTAGTTACCTCCTCGCCCTTTGTACTACACTCTTCTGAAAGTGTGCAACATCCTAGTTGTACATGTGAGGCCTGGATTTTGAGTCAGAAGGCCTGAATACAAAATTGAAGTCTGTTAATTGCTACACATATAACTTTGGGCACATAACTTTTCTGTTCTGTAAAATGAAGTTGTTGGACCTCAGAGGCACAAACAGGCTACTAGGTAGCACAGTAGACAGAGCACTGAATCTGGAGTCAGAAAGACTTGAGCTGAGATCCAGCCTCAGATACTTCCTAGCTGTGTTACCTTGGGCAAGTCACTTAACTTCTGTTTGCCTCAGTTTCCTCATCTGTAAAATAAGAGGACCTACCTCTCAAGGTTATTATGAAGATTTGCAAATCTTAACATATCATCAAAATAATAATTACATTTACTACTACTACTATAACTACTTGTATTAGTACTAGTACTGGTGCTCCTATGGAAAGAACCCTGGCTCTGGAGTAAGAGGACCTGGCAGCAGATCCTGTCTCTGCCACTTACAACCTATGTGACCTTGAGCAAATTCCTGGAAATAAGTTTTTTCATCTGCAAAATGAGGATATTGGATCAGATGGTCTCTGAGACCCCACAGAGTTATGATGCTGGGACCCTGAGTTCCCTGCTAACTCTTAATATTTTGATGCTTTCCTTGCAAATCATCTTCCTATTCTCAGCACTTTTATAAAAATAAGAGGAATATTATTATGTGAACATCAGATGCAATTCAGTGATTGACTTAGGGAGGGGGGTTGTTCATAAACAATTGTGTATGCTCACTGGACTTCAGTTTATTAATTTTCTTCTTTGTATAGAGCATAGTGCTAGAGCCTGGGGGTGATGGGGAATGTAGGTAAGGTGGGTGCCTTGCCTCAGGGAGCTCATAGCTCACTAGGTGATACAAATGACTTCAGTATCCAAGAATCAAACACAAAACTGAGGGAGGCTTCAGTGATGTTGTTGGGGGCTGGGTAGAGGTCATTCATGGACCAAGGGTCAGGGGACAGGATATATTAGAGGGAGAGCAAGTAAGAAACCAGAAACATCTTCTTGGGGGAAGGTGTCGTTTGAGCTGCTGTCTCTCTTTGGACCTTGTTCTCTTCCTCTGCAGAATGAAAGGGTTGGAATAGATCAGATGTTCTTAACTTTTTTGTGTTGTGGACCCCTTGAGTGACAATCTGCTGAAGCCTATGGACTCCTTCTCAAAATCTTGTTTTTAAGTGCCTCAGATTAACTACACAGAATTCCAAAGAAAATCAATTATATTGAGATAGTTATTAAAATATTTTAAAATAAATCTTTACTTTATGCCCCAGGTTAAGAACCCCTGGACTACTGACCTTTCTAGCTCTAAATCTATAGTCCTGTGTTAGCCAGGCATAAAAGACATTTAATGAATGCTGGCTTGCTTGCTAACTTGGTTGAACCTAGCCCTGAGAAGGGATCAGGATCCTTGATGAGTGGTCCTCCAGCTTTGACTTAAAGCCCTCCAGTGAGGGAGAAACTGCTACCTCTGGCCTCAGTCTATTCCAATTTGGGGGCAGCTCTAATGATTTAGGAAATCTTTAGAGAGACAGCAGTTTCTCTTTAGAGAAAAAAGCGCTGGCCTTGAAGTCAAATCCTGTTTCTGACTCCTTACTTATTTGGAGGGATATCAGAAGATTTTTGAGCTAGAAGGAACCAACCTTGGGGTTATTCAGTTCAATCTCTATCACTTTATGGTAAAGAGGCTGAGACAAAAAAGAGAGGGAGAGTAAGCCACAGTCACAAGTGGCAGAATCAAGATTTGAACCCAGGTTTTCTGACCCCCAAATTCATTGCTTTTACCACTGCCCAGGACCTGGTTGTGAATTCTGGCTTTGCCACTTTCTACCCATGTAAGCCACTTTGCTTTTCTGGGACTCAGTATCTTCCTTTTTTTCAAATGAACTAGTTGGCAAGGAGATCAATGACAAAAGCAGAGTGGTTGCTAATGATCCATGTCAGGGTGGCACAGTGTCATCTTGCAGTGCTCTAAGGATTTCAGCTAGGCTGTGTGGTGTTTCACATTTTTGTCTACTGATTTGATTAAAGGTATGGATGTTTTGCTCCTGAGATCTGCAGATGACAAAAGCTGCAGGCAAAAACTAACTCAGTGGACAATGGGGTCAGGCAGGCTAGAGCACTGGGCTCATCTAATAAGATGAAAACTGGTATAAATGTAAAGAAACACTTGGGTTCAAGGAATCAACTTTTTAGGGTAACAATTTATAGGCAACAGTTTTAAAAAAAGATCTGGGGATTTCAGTGGACTGCAAACTTAATTTGAATCAACAATTTGAGGTGGCAGCCCCCGAAAAGTTAATGTAATCTTGGGTTGTCTTAAGGGAGCTTTTAGGAATAGGGATGTGATAAGCCCATTAATGTACTTTGTCCTCTTCAGGCCTCATTTGGAGTCTTGTGTTCAGTTCTGGGAAGCAGAGTTTAAGAAAGACCTTGATTAGAGGGAGAGTGTCCAGAGGAGAGTAATGAGGATAATGAAAGCCTTGAGTCCATGACATACGAAGCTCAGCTGAGGGCGCTAGGCGTGTTTAACATAGTCTTGGAGAAGACCCTGCATGGGGGCAAGGCATCTTCAATTATTTGAAAAGCTATTGTGGAGGGGATATCAAATGTGTTCTTTTTGGCCCCAGAGGACAGAACCAGAGGCAAACTTAGGTTTGATATCAGGAAGAACTTTCTAACACTGAAAGCTGTCCAAAGTGGAACAGGCGCCTTTGAGAGATGGTGGGTTCCCCTTCCTTAAAAGTCTTCAGGTCGAGCCTAAAAGACCTCTTGTGGTCTGTGTTGTAGTGGGCATTCCTCTTTGTAAGTGTTGGACCAGATGGCTATTGAAGTCACTTCCAATTCTCAAATTATTTGAGTCTATGACCTCGGACAAGGCATGTAAACTCCCTTTGCCTCAGTTTCCTCATCTGTAAAATGAGAAGGTTAGACTAGATGGCCTATGAGGTACCTCCAGTCCTTATGATCCTGATGTCAAATCTGAATTTCTCTGTGGCTTGCACCTATTATTCCTCTGGGGCCAAGCAGAACTTCCGGAATAGAGTTTTCACTGGGAAAACCTTTTGTCAATCTCAGTGTGTGGCAGACACGTGAATTATATTCTTCTTGTTGTTTTCTGCACTCTTAAAGAGGGACTTTGTTAACCCAAATGACTTCCTAATTTTTGGAATATGTGGAGGCTAAGAGGGCCTAATCCCTCTTCCACATGACAGTCCTTCAATACTTAAAGTCAGCTTGGACATCTTCCTAGAGAATTCTATGCTCTGGGCTAAATATCTCCAGTTCCTTTATTCAGTCTCTGTAGGGTATGCACTTGAGTTCTCTCATCATCCTGGGCAGCCTTCTCTGGATATTCTCCAGCTTGTCAAAGGGAAGTCCTATACTTAGATTCTTGCTTTTTTAGAACGAGGATTCCTGGGCTTCCTGTTTATGGAAAACCCTGGACCTGAAGATGGTATAAGTTCTGTAGAACATCTCCTTGTAGGGCAACCCTGGTCATGATCCATGTATCCTCAATGAAGATGCAGAAGAAGGTGCTGACCATAGCTAAAGGGAAGAGGGGCAGGTGAGACTATAAGCAGCATGGATGCTGGCTGTGCCCAATGAATTAATCAATAAGCTTTTATTGATTAAGCACCTACAATATATCAGACACTGTACATCCCCTCCCCTTTTACCCCAAGGTGAAAATGGGAAATATTTCCTACTTGATAGGAGTTTATATCTTGTCAAAGAAACATCATTTTCTTTTTCCTTCTCTTTCATCCTGAGGGACCTCAACTCTACTTCTCTTATCTACTCCATCTCTTTCTACCAACAAAGCAAAATGAAACTTCCCAATAACCCTCTCAACCACTGTTTTAGTTATAGCAGTTGATCTTAAGGTGTGCATGCATGGCTAATGGTTTGACCCCCTTCAGTGGGTATCCACGGGTTGCAGAAGGAACGCCGCCTTTATTAGTCAAGAAATTTGGGTTAGCTCAGACACTTAAGTCACATGAACTGTGTGAATGTGGGCAAGTCACTTCATCAACCTTTCTGAACCTGCTTTTTCATCTATAAAATGGAAAGATTCTTGTTTGCTCTATTTCTCTCATTGGGAAAACTTTTTGTAAGCCTCATCGTGTGATAGACATGTGAGCCATCGTCATTGCCGTCCTCCTCCTCCTCCTCCTCTTCCATCTTCTCCTTCACCTCCTTCTTCTCTTTCTTCTCCTTCTCTTCTCTGCCCCCCAAAGAAAGACTTTGGTAATCTAAATGATTTCCTAATTTTTGGAATGTGTTGAGAAGATTTTTTGGGGGGAGGAAGAGGAGGAGGCGAGGCAGTTGGGATTAAGTGACTTGCCCAAGGTCACACAGCTAGTAAGTGTCAAGTGTCTGAGTCCACATTTGAATTCAGGTCCTCCTGACTCCAGGGCCAGTGCTCTACTCACTACACCACATAGTTGCCCCTGGAGAAGATATTGTTGATCAAGGAGGCTACTGATACTTCTTGCCTCCTCCTGGTAGCTCTTGAAAAACACCTCTTATAACCAGCAAAAAGGCACACTTTTTTGATCAGTAAGTATATTATGTTAAGGCTGATAGTGTGGCTAGTGAATGGCAGCCTGGCCTCGGAGCCAGGAATAACCTCTGACACAACGACTATTTGACATTGAGCAAATCTCATAACCTTTGCTGTTTTGCTTTGCTGTTTTTCCTCTGGGGTTACTGTTGGTTACTGCATTGAGTTTTGAGGTCTTCTGGTGTTGCTTCCCTATAGATTGTCATGGTCATCATATAAATTATCGTCCTGATTCTGCTCACTCGACTCTATGTAAGTTCATACAAGTCTTCCCAGTTCTTAGCCCCAGTGCCCTCAGGCCACTCTCAAAGATTCTGAGTTACCGAGGAGCTCCCCATCTTCAATGTCCAGGTCCCCTTCCTTCCCCCTTCCAAATTCATGAAATGACCATTGTTTGGTAGTAGTGCAATCAACCCTACGTTCGCCCCTGTGCTCCTCTTCACCTTTGCAAATGGTCCTGTACCCCCATGGAGCTTTGCAGAAATACAAAGAAGCTTTGCTGTGTGTGTGTGGGAGGAAGCGTGGGCTGCATCACTGGGCACCCCTTGTCTGCCTTCCCTCTTCTGCCTCCAACACACAGCTAGCTCAGGGGCTGGAGAAGCCAGTGCCTGCTGAGCTGGCCTGAACATAGGATGTCACCAGGCCTGATAGGGGCGCATGAGAGGCTGGTGTTAGCCTATGATTCAGTGTCCTCCCCCTTCTCCGCCCCCCCCAGGAATCTTTCACTCCTGGTTGTTTCTTTTAAAACAAAAAGGCTGCATTGTACTTTCCTTGCTGTTCACTGTTGCTGGTATGCTCAAGGATGTTCCCACTCTTTCTCTCTCATATGCACAGATTTCAGAGAATTCCTAAATATTAGGGCTGGAAGGATTAAAGAGATCATCTGGTCCAAAACCCTCATTTTACAGGGGAGAAAACTAAGGTTTAGAGAGGGGAAGTATCTTGTCCAAGGTAGCTGAGAGAAAAAGGGATGGTCAGGCAGAATGTGAGCCCAGGGTTGTTTGGTTGTTCTCTCCGCTTTTCCCTCCCTTCCTCTCCCATCCCCTCTGATCCCCTCCCTTTCCTCCCTCCTATCCCCTCTCTCCCCTTCTCCCCTCCTTCCCTCCTTCCTTCTCTTCCATCCTTCCCGTCTTCGTTCCTTCCTTCCCTTCTTCCTTCCTGCCTTCCTTCCTTTCTCCCTTTCTCTCTCCCTCCCTCTTTTTCTCCTGCCTTCTTCCCTCCCTTCCTCCTTCCTTATCTTTCTCCCTCTCTCCCTTCCATTTATAATGAACAAATTCATCTTTAGTACATTCAAAACTGGTGGTGGGGAGGACGGGGGAGGTGGAGGAGAGAAATAATATCTCTACTAAATAAAAAACCATCCCAGGTTTTCTTTCTACTATACCACAAATTATGCATTCTCATGTCCTTAAAAGACCCCGAATAAACAACACATCTCCAGGCCTCAAATAGCCCTATCAGTTTAAAATTCTAGAACATAAGTGGCTAGAGGGAAGCTTAGAGATCATCTGGGGATCCTAGGCCTACCTAATCATTTGACGGGGGAGGCAGGTGAGGCTCAGAGGGAGGAATGCCTTGCCTTGGGTCACATGGATAAGGAAGGAGCAGAAATCCCCCTGCTCTGGGTCGCCTGCATTCCCTATTCCACTGAACATCCCAACCCTGCTTCTTGATGAGCCTGGGGTTTAGACGATGGGGGGGTGGTGGTGGTGGTATTCTGGTCATTGTGGCTTCTTTAATCTTGGCTTTCACGTCATCAGCCGATGGGGAGCACGGAAGTTTTAGAAATGAGCTGTGGTTGGTAGGCAGCTGACCAATGGCAGGACTGCTCTTGTGCCTACTGCTAGCCCCTGGCTGCTTCTTCTTTTCAACCCCCCTTCCTTCTTCCCCTGCACTGTACCAACCCTGTTTCTGAGACTTTCTCCTTACACCCATCCCAGGCAAGGAGATCTTGGAAGGAGGCTCCTCTGGGCAGTGGATAGCCTCTTTCTTGAGGGCAGGGCATTATCTGGAAGGGCAAGGCAGTTTGATCTTTCTGTACTGATTTGCTGAATTCCTCCCTAAGATAGTTCTCTTTGCACAGTCTCCTGCGTGTGACATTTCCACTTGCCCTAGCACTCAAATTCCTTTGGTCTCTGGACCCTTGTTTGCTAAGAGAAAATGGTGCCAAAAGTTGGGAAATTTTCCCACACCCCCTCTCAGTTATTGACTCTTCCTTGCTTCAGTATGGAAGGATAGGTCTCTGCTAATCAATATAAAGGTCAGGAAAATCATATCAACCCATCTTCCATGAATACAAGAGTCTTTCTGCCATTGGACCAGAGATGAAGGAAAAGTTTGCTCGGAGTCAGGAAAACTTGAGTTCGGATCTGGCCCCTGGCATTTCCTTATGGTGTGACTATTGGCAAATCATGTCATGTCCATGAGCCTTGATGACCTCGCTTGTCAGATGAGGATAATAACTTAATAGCAACATAAGATCATAGCTTTAGAGATCATTGAATTTAATCTTCTCATTTCACAGATGAGTAACATGAGACCTCGAGAACCCAAGGTAGCACAGATGCTAAGTCAGGATTCCAGCTCAGGTTCTAAAGCTCCAACATCAGCATTTTTTCTACCATGCAGCACTGCCTTTATGAGGTGGTTGTGAGGCTTCAGTGAGATGATTTGTATAAATCACGTTACAGGCCTTATAGTGTTATAGAAATAAATATTACTGCTAATGTTACCAAAGGTGTAGAAAGGGGTTTGGGAGATAATCGAGTTTACTTAGAGAACAAATTGCTTTCACACATGTTAGCAGACCAAAGATACCAATTGTATATAAGCAAACAGATGCTGAGAGTTGTAAATTAGTCTTGTCTGTTTATTAAAACAGGCCCCCTAAGGCCTCTGCTTAGACACCAACGGTGAATTCCATTTCTTGGATGTATTCGAAAGTAGCAAAACTGCATTTAAAAATATCTCAGGCTTTTCGGGACTTATGTGAAACTCATCCCTCTTTCGGCCCCATGGCCTATGGTGGCACTAACTAGCTCTGCAGCATAAATAGGACAGACTCTGTGGCAGTATAGATGCTGAGGCCACCTAGAACATGGTGGGTACAGAGCTAGTCTATTGGATTGATGTCGTTAATGATGTATGGAGGTGACACTATATATAGGTCCTGGACTCTGCCTTTGGACATCTGAGACCATATACCCAATCTGGGATTTGGCAAACTCACTTTTTCTAGGACCAGGTGGCTAGAGCGTTGAGCATGGAGTTGGGAATTCCTGAGTTCAAATCCAGCCTCAGACAGCTTTACTAGCTGGGTGGACCCTGGGCAAGTCACTTAACCTGTTGGCATCAGTTTCCTCATCTATAAAATGGGAATAATAATAGCACCTGCCTCCCAGAGTTGTTGTGAGGATCAAATGAGATAAATGTAAAGCGCTTAGCATGGTGCCTGGCATACAGTAAGCACTACACAAATGTTAGCTATTTATTATTCTCGTTGTTGTTGTTGTTGTTGTTGGTATTGCTATCCTGTGAGGTAGATGGCCTAAGTATTTTTAACCTGTGTGCCAGTTAAGGACAGAGAAGATTCAGGCTTGAAGACTTATCTGTAATGTTATGTCTGTATGGCTGGGTGATTGACCCCGACCCAGATAAATCTGGGAACATTTTAATTTGGCCTAGGAAATTTCCCATGGTTGTAGAGCTAGAACTAGGATTTATAGGTTCATGGGATTTCAAGTGAGAAGGGACCTTAGTAATGTCTAGTCCAAACCTATATTTTACAGTGGGGGATATGGGGGCCAGAGAGGTCATGTTACTTCCAAGGTCATGTGTGAACTGAGAATTGAACCTAGGTCTTAATGGTACCAAATCCAGCTCCTTTACCATTGTGCCTCATTGGTAAACCCGGGTCTCTTGAGATCGAAGATTATTGCTATACCATACTTCGTTTTCTGCTGCTGTGTCTCCAGGCCTCAGTATTTCTGAATTGAATTAAGAGCTGTGTAGTCCTGGAAACTGAAATCAGCCCCACTCTTTGAGTTCCTCATCTGAGGAGGGCAGCAGCAGTGGGTTGCAGAGAAGCCATGGTACCAAATGACCCACAGGGAGGTAGGCAGAAAAGGAATCTCAAAGATGTGGGTGAAGATATTGCTTAGGGAGGCTTCAACTTATTCCCTCATTACAGGTCAGAGAGCATCCTAATAAGACTGGATCCATAGCAGAAGGCCTTCTGAAGCTGTCTCTTCACCAATTCAGCAGTGTTCCCTGCCTCTATCTTTACTATTAGATGTGTAGGACTCTTAGATGGACTTCCTGCCCAGACCCAAACCACGTAAAGTAGCCAAATGAGAAGGAAAACTACTCAGAGCTATAACTAGGGTAGGGCAACTGGGGCTTTTTCTGCATCTACCAAATCTAAAGCATCCCGAGAGTCCTGCAAAAGCATAGGAATAATGAAGTTTAGCAACTAGTTAGCAAAAATAATTAAACTAGGAAGTTATCAGATGATGGTCTAGAGAGAATCTTCTGCCTCTGCCCCCATCTTGATTTCTTTTCCCCAACTGAGGGTAGGTACAATTTGCAGTATTTTTCCCAGTTACAGCTTTGAAAACACCCCAAAACTTAGCTTTTTTGGCTAACCGGGAAGAGGGGAGGGAGCCAGGGCTGAGAGATAGTTCCTAGAGAGGCAGGAGTGGGCATGGCAGGGGAAATTAGGGCTGGGGGCATACCACAGTGGTCCTGGAAGCACTGGTGAATTGTTTTCCCCTTCACAGGGGCTGTAGAGAGCCCAGCCTCGAGAGACTAGTGGGGGAAGAGAAATCGTCCTCCAGCTGAAGCAGGTTCAACCCTCTGGCTGCCTCCTGCAGGCAGGCGTGGGAGGAGAGGGGAGGCAGTCAGTAGAGACCCACCAGGCTTTTATGTACCAGCACAGGGGTGGGGAGCCGCAGCAGATTGCATGGGTGGACAAGAGGGAGCAGGATGAATGGTACAGGGTAGCAGATTACAGGGAGGCTGGAGACAGGGTGGTAGTTGGTGGGGACAGCTGTGTCAGGAGATTCGGAGCTGAGCACCGTGTCAGCCCAAGGAGCTGCTGTTTCCAAAGGCAAGGGGGCTTTGCTTCTCCAGCAGGGCGCTTTTTTGCCTCTCACTCCTCACAGTGGGACCAGGCATCTTCTCTCTTCCCCTGAAATGGGCTGACGCCTCAGGAAGGATGATTCAGACCTCCTTTTCTTTCTCTTCCCCCAGAGCAATTTAGTCACCACACCCTCAGGGTTGAGCTGTAGGCTGCATGGGTGATGGGAAAGGAGGGGTACTCCCTAAACCTTAGCCCTGAACAACCTCTAGCCTGTAGTCTGGAGCAGCGGCTAACACATTCTGGCTGCAGCACTTTACAATGATCTACTGCCCCTTTCTTTCCCTGCTCTTACACCCTACCCTCTCTCCCATCACCAGAGGGAAATCAGCATGAGGCTGAGCCCTAGGCCCAAGCCCTGTCCCCTATACTGACCACGGACAATCTCTCAGTTTCCTCCTGGGTAAATTGACATAATAGTACCTGTAGTACTTTTTTCCTCAGGATTGTTGTCAGGATCTAATGAGATAGTGTATATAAAGCATTTTGAAGGCTCTACTTGTAAATGCTATATTCTTGTTGCTACTGCCTTTTTTCTTAGGCTCTTTACAGACTCTTCGGAATTCCAGCCATCTCGTGTCCCTTCTTCCTTCCATCTCCAAATGCCCAGAGCTTGCTGCCTGCACCTGTTGTCTGCATTGCCTGCCCACCAGTGCTTTGCTGGCGCTTCTCCAGTTGGCAGGAGCACTCCTTGTCTGCTGCAGTCAGTCCTTGCCAAACCCTAGGTTCTTCCTATCCACCTTCTTGGTATTCAGGGGGCTTCTCCCCCCTTTGACCCTGGAGATCAGGGCTTCCTAACTGCTGCCCCATTTTTCCTGATCCATAGAATTTTTACTCCTGAAGATCCCCTCTTAAAACCTAAAACTTTGAAAAGCTGACTCTTCTATTTCCCTTCTTTATACTTTTTGCTTACTTCCCTGCCCTTCTCTTTTCGTTCCCAGTTTCCTTTTATAGAATGCCAGAGTTGGAAGGAACCTGAGGCCAGCTAGACCAACTCAAACCTTAGAAGGAATCCTTGTTACATCATCTATCAATCAGCATATATTAATTAAGTGACTACTATGCATCACCACTATGCTAAGCACCGGGGAGACAAAAAAAAAGGCAAAAACAGTCCCTGCCCTCAAGGAGGTTACATTCTCCAACAGGAACATGCATAGATATATACAAGATACATGCAGAGTAGGTGGAAAATAACTTTTGAGGGGGAGGTACTAGCAGCTGGGGGAGGCAGGAACCCAGAAAAGTCTCTTGTAGAAGGTAGTACTGAGTTTTTGAAGGAATCGTGGAATTCTAAGAGGCAGAGATGAAAAGGGAAGCTCACTGTAGGAATCTTTTCTTCTACAGGTTAAACATACCAATTCTTCCAGCTAAGCCTCATATGGCATGGACTTGAGGCCTTCCACCTTTCTGGGTACCTTCAAGAGTCATTGAGACTACAGGCATTTTGCATGTCTGAAGCAGGGGTCAGGCTGCATTGTTTGCAAGCTTTGTTATTTCTTTAGAACTACGTTGTTGGCTGGGCATGATTCTGGACAGCTTGGTTTGTCAGGCTCAGAACTGGAATTACTCCATAGCATATCTAACAGTTAACAAAAGGAGGTTTACTTTGCCATAGCATGGGAAGGCTACTCAGTAAGGATCCGGCATTGATTCACTTAAACATAGCTCCACCTGCCTCTCTGCAGGCCATGTGCTATGTTGGTCAAGCCTGAGGGAGAAAAACTGGGTAGACTTTTGTCCCAAGGCTCCCAAGAAGCTACTTCAATAGCCCCAGCTTTGATGCCAGGAACCAATTAAATTTTGAGGATAGTTCCAGTACCTTTTAAAGAAAAACTAGTTTATGCCACAGAACAGATCTTACTTCTACCATCAGAAAGGAACAGTGTTGGCTAGGCTGTCACTCAGGCCAGGGGAGGGCTGACAGTCTGGTTCATCAGGGTTGCTATTGTGGGGTGAGAAGCCACTTACCAGGGCCATATGCAGGTGTTGGTCTGCTACTGGGTCTCCAAAAATAGTCATGGGGCATATAAAAATGTGAGTCATGGGAGCATCATGGGAGTGGAGGATCAGAGAGTTCTACCTGGGAGGAAACTTGGGGGTCATTTAGTCCAAACCCTTTATTTTATAGAAGATGAAACTGAGGCTCAGAGACTTTCCCTAGGTCACACAAGTAATAAATGACAGAGCTGAGTCTTACACCCAACTCTAGCACTCCTTGTACTACAAAGAATAAGCTTTTAGCTTCTGGGGAGTCTGGAAGCATCCCCAAAGGGCCACAGTGGATAGCGTGTTGGACCTGGAGTCAGAAGAGACTTGAGTTTGAATTCTGTCTCTGACTTACCTAGCTGCATGACCTTGGGCAAGTCATTTTATTTCTCTGAGCCTTAGTTTTCTTATTTGTAAAGTGGGAATAATATCCCAAAGTAGGTACCTTACAAGAATACCGTGAGGCCCAAATGCGATCATGTGTGTAAACATCAGTTGTTGCTATTAGCTTCTCACTGTAACTACAAGATAATTTAAAAATAACAAATAAATAAAAATAAATAAAACTGCGGGTTTTGTCATATACATTGCACAGATGTAAAAACTGAGTCTGAGAACGGTGAAGTGACCCAGGTGAGGAAGTACTAGAGGCTAGACTCCAAGGTGTCTCCTGACACCAAGACCAGTTATTTTTCTGCTGCACCTTGGTACTTTTAACTTAAAGATGGGGTCTATAACCCTAACCATGCATCCGTTTTTAGTTGCTGAAGCTGTTCCGTGGGGTTAGCCACTCTTTCTGGGGAGCCAGTATCAGTCCCTTTGCTGGAAAACATTGCTGAGATGTTCTTATTTGTCCAATGCTCTATTATCTGTCTGATGTCCGAGAGATCGGGGTGACTAAGTGGGAGCCTGAGATGTCCTGCTCATTGAACTTAATGATACTTCCATCACTACCACGGTGAATAGGTCCTCAATTCATTTTAACTCAAATCTTTCTTAAATTATCTTCTGTGGGCAGGGGCCTTAAGGAGAATCAGAGCTTTAGAAGCTATCTGCCTCCAAGGAACCTATCATCCAGCAGGGGGAAATAAGACATATGCAGATAACTGCAATGCCAAGTAGAGGGTAGGAATGTCATGGAGAGGGCTGCTATGGTGTTTTGGGGAGAACAGAGAAGTAGAACTGAGCATGATGCTTCAGAAATAACTGGACAGCAGGGCTCTCACCTTCTTAGTCCTGGGCATGATGCCTTTCTTGGCTGCCACATCATGCTGCAGCCTCATATGGGGCTTGGAATCCCCTAAATGCCCCAGATCTTTGTGACATGAATTGTTGACATCTTTCTTTTTTCTCTTCAGAAAACATTACAATACATGATAGTTGCTGAAATTGCTAAGATTTGCAGTGTACTCCCTATGGTTTGGTTTTTATTGCTCAGCCTGTTAAGCTCATATATTTTTTAAAAAACAACAACCCAAAAGTTGTTTTTTTTAAAAGTTCTTGATCATGATCCAAGAAGCAGGAGAGTGGGACTCGCTCTGGGGACATTCAGGTTTAGAGAAATCATGGCAGAGAGTGGACACACTCAAAGGAGCTGGTACCTCTGGGATGGATGAATCATCCTGGGGCACCATGTGTGACAAAATGTTTTTGTGGAAGCTGCAGCTGCTGGAAAGACAAGGGCAGCCTCCCACATTCTCCTACTTAATGAGGACAATATGAGAAGAGGAGGAGTGACTATGGGCCTCAAGGGGCAGTTGTTGGAAAAAGTAAAGAGCTTCTAATCCAGCCCACCTGAGCAGTCAGTCAACTCCTGACTCCATTGGCCAGCATCAAGGATGACCCATCTCAGTGTCCTAAGCATCAACTGTTTGCAGCTTACCAGGCTGCTCAAGAGAACCTTAGATCTGTCAGAATTGGAAAGGACCCTGGAGATCATCTGGTTCAAACCAAACCCCCATTTTAAAGGTTAGGAAACAGGCCCAGAGAGGGGAAGTCACTTGTCCAGCTGTCCTTGGTAGAACTAGGACCCAATCCTGCTCCTTTCCTGGAGCTGGAAGCAATAGCATGTTGCTTCCCTAATAATTTTCTCATTGCATTACATTGAGACCTGCTATCATTGCTTCCTCCCCCCCATAAGTCTTTCATCCACATAACTAAAGATAATTAGTAATGATAGTTATAATAGTTCGTTAAGGTTTACAAAGTGCTTTATGTTTATTATCTTGTGGGATCCTTACAACAACCCTGTGATGGAGGTGCTATTATCTCCATTTTTCAGATGAGGGATCAGAAACAGACTTCGGGTAAACGACCTGCCCAGGGTCACGAGGCTTATAAGTGTCTAAGGAGAAAAGAGCTCAGGTCTTCCTGACTCCAATTCTAAGAGCTCTCTCCACTGTACCATCTAGTTACTCAAAGTAGAGAGAGTTGGCCTTCTCCAAGCATGTGAAGTTTGTCTTGGTGTCCACGGACTCCTCTTCATCACCCCCTTACTCTCCACCAAATATTTTCACTTCCTCAGTGTGAGAATCAAGTTATTTGGGAACTCTGATAAATTCAGTTGTGGACACGTTCAATTTGACAGACATTTATTTGGCACTATGATATGCCCCAGGCAGCATGGTGTAGTGGATAGAGGGCTGGCCTAGAAACCAGCAACAATCTGGGTTCAAATCCTGTCTCTGATGCATGCTGGCTGTGTGACCTTGAAAAAGTAATCCAACCTTTCAGTGCTCTGAGCATCCCTTGGACATTATGAGATTGTAGAGGTATTGACTTGTTTTCTCACCTAGGAGTTCCCAATTCCTATGGCATCACCATTCTGGTTCCTCACTCTGTATATGCCAGGTACTGTGCTAAATGTTGGAGACATGAAGACGAAATTGAAATTGTCCTTGTTCTCAAGAAGTGCAGCTTACGTTGGATCCGGGGCTGGGGGAGACAGCAAACGTACATGGATTAAGTTTATACCAAAGGCTATGCAAAATTAATACGAAGGAACTTCAGGAGGGGAGGGAACCATAACAATTTGAAGGTTAAGAAAGGCTTTGGGGGCAGCTAGGTGGTACAATAGATAGAGCAACCTGCCTTGGAGTCAGGAGGACCTGAGCTCAAATCCAAACTCAGACACTTGATACTTACTAGCTGTGTGATTCTGGGCAAGTCACTTAACCCCTATTGCCTCACAAAACAAAACAAAAAACACTCCAACAAACAAACAAACAAAAAAAGAAAGGCCTTGAATGGGGAGTGATTCCTGAGCTGTGTTTTCAAGGACACTAGGGATCTGGAGAAGTGAAGAAAGGGGGGGCTCTTGTCATGAGGAACCTATTTATTGTGCATACTGAGTTTGAGGTACCATTTGAGGTATCCCCAGTAATAAAGATATCAGTGAAAGAAAAGTATCAAGGGATGAGCAGAAGTTATAATTAACCAATCCATCTCTCCTTAAGCATTTATTAAGCTTCCTGTAAGCTAGGCACCAATGATATGTGAGATAGTTCTTGCTCTCAAGGAGCTATAGAGATGTAGTGGTTGTAAATGCTAGTTTGGAGCTTGGTCGGGCTAAAACAGACATTTGGGAGGCCTGTGCAGAGATGTTTTGGTTGAAGTCACAGAAGTATATAACATCTTTGACAGAAAGACTATAGATCCAAGGTTCTTCACCTGGAATCCGTTTGCCCCTCCAAGGTTCCATGGGTAGATTTCAAGGGGGTGTTTGAACTTAGATGAGAAAAAACAATTATACCTTTATTTTCACTAACCTCCAGCTGAAATTGGGCATATCCTTAAATTAAAAAAAATTCTTAGAAGGGGTCCATAGGCTTCTAGACTGCCAAAAATGTCAATGAATTTTTTTTAGAAAGGTTAAGAACTTCTGTTGTAGGTGTTAGCTTTTGGGTGAATGGGCAGATCTTAACTGCCTCTCCTGAGTGTGGACGGGTATGGCAGATCAAAAAGCATTCATTAAATATTTGTTATGTGGCAGGCACTGTACCAGATGCAGAAAATATGACTGCAAGGAAAGGAATTGTCCATACTCCCAATGTTTCACAAGGGTTTGTCTCTGACCCTGCTCCAAGTGGCTGTCTGGCAGCTATTAAATTTCCTTACCCTCCTAACCTACACTACCCATGGAAGAGATTCCCTGTACTGCTTTGTTCAGTCTGTAGGTATGATCTAGGTGCTGGTTATTGTGGACCCTCTTATGAATTCTCCAAGAGAAGTAGCTGGAATAGAGGATTGAATGCTGGGTTCAAATGCTGCCTTTGACAATTACCAGTAGTATGATCGTGGGCAAGTCACTTAATTTCTATGAGCTTCAGGAAACTCAATCTTAGAGTTTAAGGCATTTTTCCATGAAGTTATAGGTGGTTACATCTCTGTTGGAAGTGAAAGGAGGCCCTACAGGGATGGAATCACAGCTTCTTTACATGTTGAGCCCAAGGGGAACTCACCAGAAAGACCACAAGACTTCCATCAGTCTAGGGTTGCTGGTGGGTATGTAGTCCTTTGGTCAAGTGCAGCCCTGGTCTGGTCCAGTTATCCCTTGTCTGAAATGACTGACTATGGAGACCTTTGCTTTTCTACATAGTCACTACTGCCAATTCCACAGAGAGATTCAGTTTCAACAGTTCAGCAAACATTTAAGCATCAACTTCATGTGGAGTATTGGGTTAGAAACTCACAACATGCTGTAAAGGTCATGTTTATAGCATTGATTATGTTACCTAGTATCTCCCAGGGAGAGGAAAGAGACCTAGAGTCTGCCCTCCCTCCTTGAACTTTAACAATGTTCCATGCATAATGACATATTATATTTCAATTGGATGCAAATGCATAACATATGCCCTCCTTTGGCTGTCCTCTAGCGTTTCCAAGCCTGCTAATTATGCTACAATCCTAGGTCTGCTTGCTGCAGACCTTGCTAATTGCTCATTGTCCAGAAGAATACCTTCGACCTTTCCCTGTGCCCAGCTGCTCCGTGGCTCCAATGATCTTCCCTCTCCCTTTCATTCCCACCTCTCCCATGTCCTTCAAACACAGGTACACTTTCCTTCGACCATTAGACTGAGAGCACCTTGAGAACAAGAAAGATGGGGTTGTTGCCTTTCTCTGTATCTCCGGTGCGTAGCACCGTGCCCTGGTACCGAAGAGGTGTTTAATAAATGCTGGTTGACTCTCCGCCTGACCTCTTGGGAGTTCAGCTCATCCTCCCCGCCACTTCCTGTGCCTTTCGCTGCCAGCTCCAGCAGCTGCTCCCCTTTCCCAATGTCAGTGTCAGCCTAGGGTCAACTGCTTGGAAGGCAGCTGTGCTCATTCTGATATCATATTGGACCCGCGTTGCGCATGTACTATCCCATAGCAGACCTATAGTGTAGTGCAGGAGCAGAGAGAGAAGAAAAGAAGACCAAGGACAGGGCTTTGAAGAATATCTATGGATAGGGTGTGGCAAGGAGAAAAGGAGACCAAGAAGGAGGAGCACTCTGAGAGTGCATTGCCTTAGAAGCCAAGGAAGGATAGAATTAGGGAATGGAGGTGACTGGTCTGCATGGCTGGATGTTGAAGATAGCTCATGGAAAATTGAGAAAAGGTCATCAGATTTCTAGTTCCTCAGTCGCCTCAGCATTTTCAGCAGGGAGGTATGGATGGAAGAGAAACCTTAGGGTTTGGGGAATGAGTAGGTCATGAGAAAGTGAATGTGGCAGTCTCTAATAGACTATAGACTAGTCTTGTGAATAATTTGGCAGTGCAGGGGAGGCGAGAAGGCCGTTGATTGTTTGAAGGGGTAGCAGAGTTAAGGAAAAGGTTTTTGTTTTTAGGATAAGAGAGACCAAACATGTTTGTAGGCAGAGGGGAGGAGAGCCTGTGGAGAGGTAGAAATTGAAAATGCGACTTGAGGGGAGAAGCTGTTCATGGAACAAGGCCTTGGAAGAGGTGGGAGGGGGTAGGCTAGCTGTTTTTAAGGTCATTGTTTAGAATTTTTATCTAATTTAGGATACTATGTTTCTGTCTGCCAAGTCCACTGTGGATCATCTACTCAGTTTATACAAACGTGAGGAAATACCATTCTCTCTTGCTTCTAGGAGAATGTTCAAATCCTCAGAATATCTTTAGGGCATCTAGAACCCTCCATATTCCTGCTCCACCTCCCTTTTCATGCTTTTTTCAGGTTACTACCCATCATGTATTCTTGATGGCAGTCCTGTTGGCCTGCCAGTTGTTCCTCATTCCATTTCCTTCTTCTGTGTTTTGGACATGTGATCCTCATGGGTCTGGAATTCTCTTTCTCCTTCCCTCAAGGTCACAGGATCCCCATCGTGCCTAAAAGCACAGTTTAGGTGTCACCTACATTAAGCCATTCAGATTCTCCCCTTCTCTCTGTTACTCGTTCTGTCTTCCTCTTTAAATTACTTGGTATGTGCTTTGTTTTTACCTCCTTGTGTGCCCTCATGTTGCCCTAATAGAATACAAGCTCCTTGAGGGCAGACTTTTGTTTCGTCTTTTGCGTATGCTAGGCCTAGTGCAATGCCTTGCGTGTAGGAGGCACTTAATACATATTTGTAGAATTGAATTGAAGATACAGCTCTCTGACTCACCCAAAGAAAACAAGGATTATACTTCACCACACAGGAGGAATATAACAAGAATAGAGTCCTGGGACTCGGGTAAATAAAATCTTGTTTACTTGGATGGGAACATATGTGAAAAGACCTTGGAAGGGGATGGCAGTAATAAGAAGAACACTAGGGATAGTGACTGGATCGGTCATTGGTATGGTGAGGAACTCCCTCCCCGAGGGCACTACAGCCAGTTCTTTGCAAATCATAGTTATAGAGACCTCTGCCTAGAGCTCTGAGAGGCTTTGACTTGCCCAGGGTCCACACAGCCAGTAAATATGTCAGAGGTGGGATTTGAACTTGGGTCTTCCAGCTCTCAGAGGCTGGCTCTCTAGCTATTCTGCCACATCATCATCATCATCATCATCATCATCATCATCATCATCATCATCCTCTTATAATCCTTTATATAGACATGATCTCATCTGATCCTCACAACAACCCTGTGAGGTGTGTGTTTTCAGCATTATTTTCCCCGTTTTACAGATGAGGAAATTGACGCTGAATTGAGGGTAAGTGACTTGTTCAATAAGTGACATTGCTTGGGTGGGAATTGAACCTCGGTCTTTTTGCTTCCAAGTCCGGTCTGCGTTGTATTAGCCCGGTTAATAAGCATCGCTTTTGTCAAGCTTCAGTCACACATTGCATTCAACAAATTTAAGCACCTAGTATAATTAAACCATTTTGCAAGCCTTCATTGGGTCATGTAGCAGACATTTAAATGCGTATTGAGAGAACAACTGACTGAAGCTTGCCACTTCTCTATTGAATTTCTCAGGTCAAAAGTAGAAGAGTAAATTAGCGTTGCTTCCTTACAACTACATACACTTCCAAAGAACTCACTTAGTTTCAGAAGAAGGGACCCTTTTATTTTAATCATGGTTCTATACAAGTAAAAAGTAATTTGGTCAAGGTTTTTTTTTTAAGTGAATGGAACAGGTAATGTTTCCATGTAGTAAAGAGGAGGCTGTATCTCCTCTGCCTATACTTCTAAAAAGCTCCCTTTATGTGTGAGAAACCTTTTTTTTTAAATTGAGAACCATAAGTAATAATTAATAGTAATAGCTAGCATTTATATATCATTTTAAGGTTTGCAAAGCACTTCACTTGTATCATATCATTAGATCCTCGCAACAACTCTGTGAGGTAGGTGCTATTTTTCTCCCCATTTTACAGGTGAGGAAACTGAGGTGAGAGTGATTAAGTGATTTGTCCAGGATGGGGGTGGTGGTGGACTGTGCTACACAGGTAGGAAGTGTCTGAAGTAGGATTTCAGCTCAAGACTTCCTAATTCAAAGTTCTGTACTCGTTGAGCTGCCTTTAATTTGATTTTTAAAAATATAGTAAACGATCAGTTATGTAAAAATGCCATCTTACATGGCTCTTTCTTTGAAACAATCCTTTGCTAGGGCTGTCTGCTGACTCAGCAGTACCACTGTCAGTGGAGAAATGTGTACAACATGTGTACAAAAATATGAATAGAAGCTCTTTTTGTGGTGGCCAAGAATTAGAAATCGAGGAGATGCCCATCCCTTGGGGAATGGCTGAACAAGTTGTGGTGTATGATTGTGATGAGATACTATTGTGCTCTAAGAAATGATAAAGGGGCTGGTTTCAGATATATCAACTGATGCAAAGTGAAGTGAGTGGAACCAGGAGAACATTTGTAGACAGTAACAGCAATATTGTAATGATAATCAGCTGCGAATGACTTAGCTACTGCGATCAATACAATAATCCAAGACAATTCCAGAGGACCCATGATGAAAAATGCTGTCCACCAGCAGAGAGACAATTATGGACTCTGAGTGTAGATCGAAGCATATTTTTTCCCCACTTTCTTTACTTTTCTTGCCTTTTCCCCCCTTCAACATGGCTAATATGGAAATATGTTTTGTGTGATTTCACATGTGTAATGGATATCATATTGCTTGCCTTTCAGTGGGCTGGGGAGGCTGGGAGGGAGGGAGGGAATTTGCAACTTAAAATTAAAAAAAATGAATGTTTAAAAAAACAAGAAAGCACACAAAAGAAACAATCCTTTGATAAGCATTATCCCTAATCTATAGGTGAGGAAACTGAAGCTCAGAGACTTTTAAATAACATAACAGTAGTCACACAGCTAGGAAATAGCAGAAACCAGACAAGAGCCTGGGTGTTGATGCCAGTCTAGTGCCCTTTCTGCCACCCTATATGGGAGGTAGGAGGATAGGGTGTGGCAAGGAGAAAAGGAGGAAAGGACATCCCGTGCTGTCTGAGTAGGACAAATGAATAGCTCCGGTGGGCTGGTTTAGGCCTGACTTCCTGGGAGCTGGAACTTGGTCCAGAGTTTGCTGTCTTAGTTCTTTATGACCATAATTTCAGTAGTGCATTTGTCCAGGGGAGAATCAGGGGGAAAACTGGCCAAATGCAGTCCATACTTTCTATAGTAATGGTTTGCTCCCAAATACTAGTTTCTGAATTAACATAGAGAAACACAGCTGGCCTAGTAGTCTAGAAAGCGTGTGTCATCTGGTCAGCCTGCCCTCTCTGTATTGGGAAAACCTGCTTGTTAAATGGACTTGACATCAGCAGTTGGCCTGGTAAATTGAGAATCAGAGCAGAGAGAGCTGAGTGGTCTGAAAGGATGCTTTTATCACATGGTGGTGAGTCACCCGTCTCAACCTAAGGCCTCTCCTTTTAAATGGACTGAAGGGGCAAGGTATGGAAAGAAGGGGAGGAAAACAAGCAGAGGGAAATCAGCAAGCCAACATGTATTTATGGCCTGCTTCTAGTAATATAGGCAAGGCAATTGGGATCCAGAATATAACCAGTCACTACCTCGAGGGGCTTTCCATCTGGCTGAGACAGAACATTTAAACAGAGATGACTAATGACACAAAGTACTTAAGATAAATGCCCAAGGAGGGGCATAGGCAGTAATATTAGTGCCAATCTCTCTTTTTTCCAATCCATCCCTCACTCAGCCGCCAGATGAATTTTCAGAAGACGTAGGTCTGATTATGTCACTCACCTGTTCAAAAGCCTTTGGCGGTTCTCATTGCTTCAGAAATAAAAAGCAAACTCCCTGGCAAGAGAAAGTGATACGAGAATGGGAGACAGAGCACTGAATTGGGAGTCACAGGGCCTGGGTTCAAATTCCAGTTCTGCCACTTACTATCTGGGTGTTGTTAGTCCAGGGTTTCTTAACCTTTGGGGTGTGTGTGTGTGTGTGTGTGTGTGTGTGTGATGGACCCCACCTGAGAATAATGTTTTAAAATGTATAACATAAAAAGTAGGATTATAAGGGAAACCAATTAAATTAAACCAATTAAGATATGATTATCAAAATATAAGGGAAAAAACCCAAATTCATGGACCCCGTGTTAAATATTCCTGCCTTAGGCAGATCAGTTCACCCCTCCAGGCCTCAGTTTTTTTATCTGTAAAATGAGAGGATTGGATTAGAAGGCCCGTAGAGTCCCTCCTAGCTCTAGAGCTGTGACCTATGGTCTCCTGCTTTTAAGGATGCAATGCAGGCTTGCTCCAATGCCTTGGACACTTTCCTTCCACATTTACAGTTGCAGAAATCCTTCTCTTCCTTCAAGGCCTAACTTAGGTGCACCTCTACTGGGAAGCCTTCTTTGATCTCCCTCAACTAGAATTGGTCTCTTGTTCCTCATATATTCTTGCACTACATTGTATGGATCTCTCCTGTGCTGGCATTACCTGCCACCTACTATCATACTTATTTATGTATTGGATCATATTCTTAGAGTATAAGCTCCTTGAGGGTAAGGACCTTATAATTTTATATCTCCGTATTCCCGCTGTTCCTCACAGTGATTTGTACATAGTAGGTGCTCAGTTAATATTTGTCGAATTTTCAGTTTAGAAAATGTTTCCTCTCCCTCTTTCTTCATCTCACGCCCCTCTGAAACCACCTCCTACTACCTCCTCCTTTACTCCAATTCTTATTGAAGAAGTCCCTCTTCTTGCCAAGGCCAGTCTCTCCACATGTGCCCTTGATTCCATGCCCTAACCCCATCTTCTTCTGTAAACTGCTCCCACAGCCTTTCCCCCACTCTCTCTAATACTTAATTTCTCCCTGTTTTCTGGCTCCTGCCCAACTTCCTACAAACATGCCCAAATCTGTTCCATGCTCAAGAAATCCTCACTTGATCCCACCTTATATCACCCCATCTCTCTCTCTTTTCCTTCTCCCCAAAACTCCTTGAAAAAGTCACCCACTTTCTCTCTATTACTGTTCCCAATCTAGTGCAATCTGACTTCTAACCAAAACTGCCCTAGCCAAAATTACCAGTGATCTCTTAATTGCCAAAGATAAGTCTTTTCTCAGTCTTCATCCTTCTTGACCTCTCTATGGATTCTGGCTGTTGGTCACTTCCACTGGCTTCTCTTCTCTGGGTTTTTGGTGACACTGCTTTCTCCTGGTTCTCTTCCTGCCTGTCTGAACACTTCTCATTCTCCTTTGCTGGATTTTCATCGTTGTCCTGCCCGGACATGTGGGGGACTCCCTAGACTCTGTCCTCTTTTCTCCCTATACTCTCTCCTTTTGTGCTTGCCCGTAGATTAGATTAACATCTCTATGCAGGTGATTCCCAGATCTCTATATCAAGTCTTAGTCTTTCTTCAGAGCCCCAGTCCCACATCTCCAGCTGCCTCTTGGATATCTTGAACTGGATAATACATATATAGGTATCTCACGTTCCACATTGCTCATTATCTTTACTCCTAATCCCTACCCTACTCCTTACTTCCCTGTTACTGTCAATGGGCCCCACCATCTCCCCAACATTCAAATTCAGAACCCCATGTTCATCTTCTACTCATGATACTCACAAACACATCCCATTTGTTGCTGTGTAGTGCCATTTCTTCCCTCATGATGTTGCTCATATATGTTATCGTCTTTTCTTTCACACAGCTATCACCCTAGTTGAGGCTTTCATTAATGGCCTAATAGTTGGTCTCCTAGCCTCGACTGCCTCCCCACCCCAATCCTTTCTCCACATAGCTGCCAGAGTAATTTTCTGAAAGCATAGGTTCAATCATGTCACTTCTGCATTCAGTAAACTCTCGTGGTTCCCTATTACCTTGAGGATCAATTATGAAGTCCTCTGTTTGGCTTTTGGGGCTCTTCACAACCTCTTTAGTCTTTTCATACTTTACTCCCTTCAAAGAACTCTACAGTCCTGTGATGCTTTTCATAACACAAGGCTGTTGAGTCCTGTGTCCGTACTTTTGCCTTCAGGCCTGGAATATTCTTCTTCATTTGCCTCTTGACATTCCCAGTTTATTTCAAGAGTTAGCTCAGATATTGTTTTCTTTAGGAGTTTCCAGTCCCTCAAGCCACACCTGAGCCTTCCCCAATGGGGCTTGCTATATGAATTTTAGAGAAAGGTAGAGACACGGCCCACAACGAAAAGTCACCTTTCCTCTTCTGACCATGGAGAAGTTGAAAAGTCCTATGTTCTTCCATTCCTTAGAAGAAGAAAAGCCAGGATAGATCCAAGTTGGAGCAGGCCAAGAAACTCTTCCTTTCCCATGGCCAACTGAAGAGGATGAGAGGAGAGCTGAATTAGGATATGGCCAACTGTGAGGGAAGAAAAGAGAGGAGGAGGCAGCAAGATCAAGGGTCAGGTCTCCAGCTTATTTGTCTGAAGACAGTTTGACCATGACTTTTGGTTAAATCATCCATGTACCTTCCCAGAAGACCCAATGGTGAGGCGACTTCTAAGCTCTGGTAGTGAGGGAATCAGTTATGAATTGAAGGGGTTTTGCCCTTTTAATAAGTAGAAGGCTGATCCTCAATCCACTCCACATGACTTACTGGGGACCATAGTTACAAATCAAGAGGGACCTACCCCATTTACAATAGAAAGTTGAGCCTCCCCCTTCCTATGACCCACTTAGGAACTATTTCTACATTAATGGGAGATAGGTAGAAGATGTCATTCGTCAACCATGATTTGCCACGGATTAGAGAACTGGGCAGGTCTACAACATCTCTTGCAGCCCTGAGGCCACTTCTGGACAGGTGCTCTGTCATGGATGGCTGGAGACTTCTGACTTCATTGACAGAGCAATGTTGCCTGCCAACTCAAATAGATTCTGCTGTCACAGAAGCACAGAATCTGAGTTAGGATCTCATTGGCCATCTATTTAACCCATTCCTGACAAAGTATCCCTACTACACCCTCCATCTGACAAGTGGTCACTTATGCTTGAAGACCTCCAGTGAGAAGGAATCTCCTTCCCCTCTCTCCTCCCCCAAAGGCAGCTCATTCCAATTTGGAATAGCACTAAATGCTAGAGAGTTTTTCCTGACATTAAACCTCAGTTCCCTTTTTATAGCTTCCACCCTTTGCTCCTACGTCAGCCTTTTAGGGCCAAACACAATTCTAATCTTTCTTCCACAGGAGCATCCCAAGTACTTCTCTTTTCTGGGCCACAGAACCCCACTTCCTTCAAATGATTTTCGTATGGTATGGACACGAGGCCCTTTCCCCTTCCAGTTGCTCTTCTATGGAAATTCTCTATCTTACAGATTCCCTTCCTAATGGATGGTACTCCCAACTAAAGACAGTGCTCATGATGCGGTCTGACTAGAACAGAGTAAGCACTACTGTCACCTCCCTCATTCTGGATGTTACATCTTTCTTAAAGCTGGCATTTAACTGCTGTCTGTCTCAGTTTCCTCATCTGTAAAATGAGGGTAATAATACCACCTGCTTCCACAAAATGAGGATTAGATGAGATACCATTTTTAGAATGCTTCACAAACCTTAAAGTGTAGCCTGAGAACATTGACTTTTAGCTGCCATATCACAATGGTGCCTCCTCTTGAACTTGCAGACCACTAACCACCCTCCCCTAGATCTTCTTTTCCCCCAACATTCTGGTTTCTAGCCAGGCCTTCCTCATCTTGTGCTTGTGAAGCCAATTTTTTAACCCAAGTGTTTGGAAGATTCCCGGGCTGAATATTCAATTTGTAGGTCATTTTCATCTTTCCCTTTCTTCCTCTGGCTACCTGCCTTTGGCCATTTCATGGCTAATTAACTTTGGAAACTCAAACCCCATTAGTGAGGCTATTCGTTAATGCTCTGGTGAAAGCTTTGGTGGGAAGAGCAGGGGGTTTAAAACTGCTCAGAGGCTTTGGGGATTCTTTGTAGATTTCAGTTACTTAGTATTTTCCCTCCTCTTGATCCCCCCCCCACCCCACTCCACCCCACCCCCTTTACCATTAATCCACTGACCTGTGTATCAGAGCCAGCTGATCCTCTAGGCCCTGGTTACCTCCACATGCCAGAGTCTGTTCCTCCCTTCTGCAAGGACAGATATCTCTGTTTTACCACTTCCTCTGGGAGGAGGGGGCAGCTAGGAAAGCCAGCCTTACAGCATAGGTTTGGGCTGAGCAAGCTCACAGGACATTGTGTAATAAATTAAGACTTAAATATCTGGGGGACTTTGGTCACAGTGTTCAAACTTGGGGCCTTCTCTGATGATTGGCTGGCTTTAGCTTATTTTAGCTGGTGGGAACCTACCCATGGAACCAGCTGATTTCTAAGATTGGGGTTTTGGGGCCCAGCCTTGTCAAGTGTAACTTCAGGGGACCTTGTAGATTTGTAGGTCAAGCAAGGACTTTGGGCAGTGGGGTGGCAGCTTATGGAGAGTTGGTTCTGAAAAGTCAGGTATAAGGGGAAAATCATGGCTAGTAAAAATTAGTCTTCAAAGTTCCTGAAATTACAACTTTTAGCTGTTATAACTTGAAAGGGACTTTTTGTTGTTGTTGCTGAGTCATTTCAGTCATGTCTGACTCTGTGACACCATTTGGGATTTTCCTGGCAAAGATATTGGAGTTGTTTGCCATTTCCTTCTCCAGATCATTTGACAGGTTAGGAAAGTGAGGGAAACAGAGGTTATGCCCAGGGTCACACAGCTACTAAGTATCTGAGGCCAGATTTGAACTCAGGAGGATGATTCTTTCTGACTCCCAGAGTGGCACTCTATCCACTATGCCACCTATCTCCCCTTGGAAAGGAGCTAGGGTCTTTTTGAAAGAAGGCAGTATGTCTCAGAGATATATTTAAGATGATTGCTATGGAAACAATTGAATGAAAATTTTATTTTTCAGTCAGTCAATCTACTAGTCCCTGGGTCATATTTCGCCCTTTTCTTAAGGACTTGGGCAGCTGGCTCACTGTCTTCCTCTTCTTCCCAACTACTGCCCATATCCTAGGGGACTAGCTGCACTCATGTTGATGTTCCCTCACACACCCTAAACTCTACTCCATTTCAGCCTCATGCGGGGATGATCCCAGCCTGGATCTCCCCATTGCCCTTATGTTCCATTTCCTTGATGCAGAACTCTGACATTTCTCCACCTGACCTCCACCTCTCATTCTGTCTTTTCCAATGGCTCACTCTTCTCCCCTTTTCTTCATGTCGCATGCCCTTGATATCATTCTACATTCTCTCCTCTTTCCTTTTAGTCTCTGATAATGAGGTTTCCCCCTTAAAGCCAAGCCCATTTGCATGGGTTCTTCACCTCATCCTGTCTTGTCCTTCCCAAAAGATTGCCTCCCCACCAACTTTCAATCTCTATTGACTAGTGCCTCTCTTACTGCCTTCAAATATATCCTGTCTCCCCTGTACTTAAAAAATTTTCATTAGACCATACCATATTATCAAACTATCATTCTGTATCTTTCTTCCCTTTCTCAGCCAAACTCCTAGGAAGAATTGTTTAGACTCACCGATTTTTCTTGTTCTCTTCTCACTCACTTCTCAGCCCTTTGCAATCTGGCTGTTGACCTCATCACTCAACTTAAACTGCTTTCTCTAAAGTTAACAGCGATCTCTTAATTGCCAAATCTGATGGTCTTTTTCTCAGTCCTCATTTTTTTAAATCTCTTTGCTGTATTTGAGAATTTTGATCACCCAGTTCTAGATATGTTTTTATCTCTGGGTTTTCATCACATTACTCTTTCCAGAGTTTCATCCTCCCCATCTGACAGCTCTTTCTTAGTTTTATTTTCTGGCTTAGCTTCAGTGTCTCCTTTCCTGAGTGAGGCTATACCCCAAGACTCTGACCTGTGCATTCTTCTTTCTTTCTCAGTAACCTCATCAGCTACCATGGATTTAATTGTCAACACATCTGTGTATCTAGCCTCAGTCTCTCCTTTGAGCTCCAGTCATGCATCTCTAGCTACCTATTGGACATTTCAAACTGGATATCCCAGAGACATCTTAAACTCAACATGTCCAAAATGGAACTCCTTTTTTTCCCTCAAACCTACTCTTCTGCCTAACTGTCCTGTTTCCTCTGCAGGTACCGCCATTTTCTCACTCTCCCAGGTTTACAAATACAGCATTATTCTTGACTCCTCACCATCCATCACTCCAGCTATCCAATAAATAACCAAATCTTTGCTATTTCTGCTGTTATGTCACCTGCATCTCATGCCTTCTCACCCCTCACATGGCCACTACCATAATTAAGGCCCTTGTTACTTTTTTTAAATCTAGATTATTTCAGTGGCCTAATTAATAAGTGCTTATCATATACAATAATCTAGATTAGATTAATTTAGATTATTTCTATGGCCTCCTAATTTACCTTCATTCCTGAAATTTCTCTCCACTCCAATCAATGTTCCACATAGCTGCCAAAAGTGATTTTACACCCATGCAGATCTGACCATGTCACTCCCCTATTCAGTAAATTCCTGTGGCTCCCTGCTGCTTCTGGGTTAAATACAAATTCCTTTATTTTGACCTTTAAGGCTCAAATCTACCTTTTCAGACTTCTTCTTCCCATTTTCTGTGCTATAGCCAAACTGGATTTTTTTTCCTCCTCTTTATATGATCCTCTATTTCCCATCTCCATGCTTTTGGAATAGTGGTCCTCCAGGCTTGCAACGTTCTCCCTCTTTACTTTTGCCTCAGAGAACCCTGGTCTTTCTTGAAGGTCTTGTTCAAGCACTACCTTCTACACAAAGCCTTTCCTGATCCGTCTGACTGCTAGGGGCCTTTCTCTCTCGAAATTCCTTGTACCCAATTATCTTATATTTATTCTGCATTTATTCCAGAAGTACTTATAGATGTGCATGTTATATCCTCTGATATAGAGGGCAGGAACTGTTGAATTTTTTTCTTTGTTTCTTCAGCACTAAGCACTCTGCCTGGCAAATAGCTAGTGTTAGGACCTTTAGCACATTGCTTCACTTTTCTCTTCAGTAAGCAGTAAGCCTAGTTCTTGTGACCCACACTGTGGCTATTGGAAAATTTCAACAACTTGATTTGAGTTTTTCTGTGCCTTCCCTGCACATGTGAGACGAGGCAAGGCCAGCAGCTGCCTGGGGTGTACCAGGCAGGGGTTGAAAGGAGGGTCGCTCTAAATATCATGGAGTGCTACAGTCTCTGAGTTGGAACATTCTAGAACTAGAATCTAGCCCAGCCTACACCTGAGCTGGAATACCCTCTACAAAACCCCTGATCCCATTTAACAATCTCTAGTCATAATAAACTCTCCTTCCCAAAGAAGCCTGTTGTACTTTTGGACGGTTCTAATTCTGAAGAACTTCTTTTTTATGGGGCACAAATTTTGGGTCTACTATTTTACTTATATCAAGTTGAAATATGCCTCTTTGCAAACTCTGGCACCTAGAATAGAACACAGTACGTCAAAGGTGTGCCTCTGGGGAAGAATGTCCTCCGACAGCCATTTCAGTATCCTCGGCCCACATCAGAGCCCACTTCGGCTCACCATGGCAATGAGCAGGCTCAGCCATATGTGGTAGCATAACTAGAATCCGATAATTCTGTCTATCATATACAGGAAGATAGTTTTTTCTCAAGGCTGTGTCTACATTGGGCTTTGAAGGATGGTTTATTTCAGTAACTCCACATACATTTATTAAGCACTCACTACATATAAGACACTTTACAACATGCTGGGGTTCACAAAGCCTGTGTCCCTCCTCCAATAGGCCTTGTCCTTAAGGAACTTGCATTAAATTGGAAGGCTACACATGTGCACAGATAAGTAAATGCAAAATTTATACAGGATCATACAAAGTAATTTTCCGAGGCTGAAAGAGTTAACAGCCAGCTGGTGATACAGTGGTTAGAGCGTTCAGCTTGGAGTCAGGAAGACCAGAGTTCAAATACAGCTTCAGACACTTTTTACCTGTGTGACCCTGACTAAGTCACTTTACCTCTGCTTGCCTCAGTTTCTTCACCCGTAAAATGGGGATTAGAATAGCACCTACCTTTACAGGGTTGTTGTGAGCATCAAATGAGAGAGCTCAGCACAGTGCCCGGTACTTAGTAGGTGCCAAATAAATACCAAATGCCAAATAAATCTCCTTCCCCCTTAGCAAGTATCTGCGTCAGGAAAGGCCTCGTGTAACGTGTAGGAAGTGGCACCTGAGGTATGTCTGGAAGGAGGCTAGGGATTCTTGGAGCCAGAAAGGAGGAAGGAGTTTCATTTTAGACATGAGGGCTGATCTCTGCAAAGTCATAGAGGTAAGAGATGAAATGTAGTTAGGGAACTAGACTGCGAAGGGTCTCAAATGTCACACTGAGGGTTTTGTACCTTGTCGTCAAGGCAATAGGGAGGCATTAAAGATTGCTGAGTAAGTTGGGGGGTGGGATGGGACATGGTCAGATCTGTGTTTTTGGAATATCATTTGGAAGCTATGTGGAGGATGGGTCGGGGAAGGAGGAAACTAGAAATAGTGAGACCATTAAGGGGGCTGGCCTCCTCGTCCTGGGAGAGTCGATGGGGATGTGGGAGGGAGAGAAGGGGACAGATGGGAGAGATGTTGGGGAGGTAGAGAGATTGAAGTTGCGGCCCTGTCATTTACTAGCTGTGTGACCTTGAACCAGTTCCTTGCCCTCTCTGAATCTGTTTCCTCATTGGTGCATTGGAGAAAATAATACTTGTACTACCCATCTTATAGGGGTATTTTCTAAAAATAAAGATATATTTTTAATGCCATAAAATCCTATCTTTCATGACCTATAGGGATTTATTTTGTGAGGAGACAGGTCGAATGTGGCAGAGTGAGAGCTCAGAGCCTCTGCTGGACTGTCACATGAAAGAGTATCATTTTTAGACCTCTCCCTCACTCTAAGGATCATATCTTGGTCTTCATGTCCCACTTGAACCCATCTAATTCCCTCTTTCTCACTCCTGATGGTTTTTTGTCTTTGTTTTTTGGGTTGTTTTTGGAGGGAGGGGCTTAGGCCTGTGATTTCTAATGTAAAGAATTCCCAGCGTGGAAACTTCCTCTGCCAGTGCAGCTTGATCACTCATGAGCAATGTTTAGTCTTAGCAGGGGGCATTGAGGAATTTAAGTGACTTGTCCATGGTTACACAGCTAGTATGTGTAACTAGGAGCCAGGACTCTAACCTGGGCCTTCCTGACTTAAGGACTGTGCTCCATCCACTAAGCCATACTGTCTCTGCTTCTTCCCCCATCCTTTTTGTATAGATCTGTGATTTCACTGAGATGGGGAGCTTCTGGTGAGGAGGAAACTGCCTTTATCTATTCAGATTGACAACTGTTCTGCGACTTACAGTTATAGAGTGCCTAGGCCATGGAGAAGTGAAATTATTTGTTCAGCTGTCAGAGGCAGCTCTTGAACCCAGGTCATCCAGAGTATGAGGCCAGTTTCCTGTCCACTCTGCAGCACTGCTTCTCCTCCTTCTAGTAAACCCACAGTCACATAAAGTTAGGATAGCCATAATAGTGGCAAGAGTTTATAGGGGTAAAAACATTTATTGTGGAGTCAGAGGACCTGGGTTCAAGCCCCCCTTCCTTTTTGCAAGGCAATCAGGGTTAAGTGACTTGCCTAGGGTCACACAGCTAGTAAGTGTCAAGTGTCTGAGGCCGGACTTGAACTCAGGTCCTCCTTATTCTACTGTACCACCCTAGCTGCCACAGTTCAAGTCCTTTCTGTGGCATTTATGACTTTTGTGATTTTAGGCAAGTCATTCTCTTCTCTGGGCCTTAGTTTCTTCATCTGTAAAATGGAGGGTTGGGTAAGCTAATCTTGGAAGTCTTGTCAAGCTTTAAATCTATAGTCTTAATAGCTGATATTTATATAGTTCTCTTAAGGTTTGCAGATTCCTTTATAGACATTATCTCATTTGATCTTCAGAACGACCTTGTGAGTTTGATGCTATTATTAATTCCATTTTAGAGATGAAAAAATTGAGGCTCAGAGAAATTAAGTCACATAGCTAATAAGTACCAGAGGTGGGATTTCACATCAGGTCTCCCTGACTCCATTTTCAGCACTTGTGCCTTGTTGTTTTCTGATGGAAGAAAGCAGAGGGGTAAAACAGAATTCGATAGATATCTTGTTCAGCAGCCATATCTGTTTAATGATTGTGTAGCCAGACCTGCTTGTGGTCTCATCTGTCCTCTGACAGCTAATAGCGTTTGTGATACTGAATAACTGAATAGTAAACACTAAGAGTTCAAAGCCATTCAGAGCACGATTAGATGAAGAGAGGGATAGAAGGGGGAGGGGGAGATGTAGGGGGTGAGGGAGAGAGAAACAAAGAGGGAGGGAGAAAGGGGATTGTAAATGGGGGAGGGGAGAGACAGGGAAAGAGAGGAAAGGGGAGGGGAGAGAAAGACAAAGAAGACAAGAAAGGAAAAAGAGAGGGGGGAGGGAGGGAGGAGAGACAGAGAGAAAGACAGAGAGAAAAAGATATTAAGAATGAACCTCAGTAACAATAAGTCCTAGGTGTGTTAAGAGGTCCAGCAACTGAGAGTGGCTGAAGAAGAAATCCGTGATCAATGACACTTAGATGTGGGCTGCCAAGGGGAACAGGCTGTATTGAAGCTTTCAGAAGGAGGGACCTCTCTTAATTAAACATTTCTGCTATCCATGCAACTGGGAAGCAGTCGAGCTCCATGAGGTTCCATGGCAACGTGTGTAGAGAGGAGCAGCTGAAGCATTACTCCTGCTGGGAGCCCACTAAGGAGATTCAGGGCCAGACAGGGGAAGGGGGATGGGGGAGAAAGAGAGAAGAGGAGAATAGAGAGTGAGGGGGATGGTGGAAAAGAAAGCCCATCAGACAGATAGAAGGAGAGAGAAAAGGGATGGAGAGAAAGAAGGGGGAGAGAGAAAGGAAAAAGGAAAAGTAAAAGATGAATGAAGAAAGAGTAGGAGGGGAAAAGAGGAGAGAGGGGAGTGGGGCAGAGAGAAAGAAAGAGGCAGAAGAGGGAGAAGGAAGATAGAAATGGAGATAGGAAAGATATGACAGAGGACAGAGACAATGAGAGGAGAGAAGGAAGACCAAGGAAGAGGGGAAGAGAAAGAGGTGAAGGAAGAAAGAGAGGAGAGAAAGAAAATGAGAGGAAAACAAGGAGATAGGAGGGGTAGCAAGGTGAGGGAGAAACTGAGGAGACACAGGAAAGAACATAGGGAGGGAGGAGGAATGGCTGCTGCCCACTGTTACTGTTCCTGAAGTAGACAAACTAAAGGCAGAGTTCAATCTTTGGAGTTTCATTGGAGAGCTAGCCTGGAAGTCAAGAAGACTTGGCTCAAATCCCACCTTTGACATGTACTGGCTGGGTAACCCTGGGCACGTCACTAATCTTAGTAGCCCCAGGAAAACTTTAAGACTTTAAGTTGAAAAACAGGTGCCTATCTGCACCCCTCATTAAGAGTTCCTGATAGCGGTGAGTTCACCAGTCCAGTCCAAAAAGAAAAACTCTGTAGAGTAAAAGATTAAGACTGCATGCCCAGCCCAATCCTAGCCCACTGGGCAGGTAGCCACTGGCTTCTCCTTTATCATTGCCAAGACGAATGAGAAATAGGGAGGAATAGGGGAGAAGGGGACAGGAGAGAAGGAGAGGGAGATAGGGGAAGAGAGGGAAAAGAACTCCCTCTCCCTCTCCCTCTCCCTCTCCCTTTCCCTTTCCCTCTCCCTATCCCTTTCCCTCTCCCTCTCCCTCTCCCTCCCTCCTTCCCTCCCTCTCTCCCTCCCCCCCAACACACATGCACATGTGCATGCTCTCTCTGTATCCTTTGTTTCCTCTCTTTTCTTTCCTCATTCCTCTATCCCCCTTTTCCTTCTCTCCTGTCCTTCACACCTCTCTTCCCTATTCCACCTTCCTCTCTCTTCTCATTCATCTTGGCAGTGTTCTGTTTAGCCAGTGGGCCTGGGCTGGGTTGTCCATGTAATCTCAGATTATTACTCTGTAGAATCTCCCCGAGAAATATACTATGCCACCTCCACCCCCAAGGAGAGGAAAAATTCAGCCGTGGAAATACCAACTCCCTTCAAGGTTTCTGAAAAATTAAAGAAACCACATCACCAGAATCAGTGCTGGCAAAGGCACTAGCCATGCCTTGTTTGGAGGGAGCTGTCTGGCTAGCAGTGGGGTGGGATCTCAGCAGCTCATGGACATAATTTTCAGCAATTGCACAATGTGGAGGAGCTGGTAGGGCAGGGTGGAGGAGAAGGCAGCAGCATATGAGATGCTGAGGCAGGATGTAATTAGGGGCTATATCGGAACCTGTAATGAGCAACTGAGAATGAACAACAAAAGCCACCAGCTTCAGAGGGCTCCTCGTGAACTCTCAGGGGCTTGGCTGGACAGAGTCATGAAGCCTGAGCAGAGGTCACTGCCCCCACTGTGGGGCCAGGCAGATGCCAGAGTTTGGTGGGAAAGCCTGGGGACTCAGGTTGGCCCTGGGCCATGTGCCTTTAGCTGACTGGAGGAAGGAAGGAAGGAAGGAATTTTGGATTCCAGGCTTCACAGTCTAGCTAACAGAGCTAGATGAATTTCTCTTCTTACCTTCCCCTCCTCCCTTTTTGTTCTATTTGATTGTCATTGAGAGCCAATGTATAGGTCATAGCTACAGAACTGGATCTGTGGTCAGGAAGATCTTAGTTCGTACATTGCCCCTGATACTTGCTTTGTGACTCTGGGTCAATCATTTCTCTTCTCTGAGCCTCATTTTGCCCATCTGTAAATGGGGGATAATAACTGTAGGGTTATTATCATCATATTATCATCTCACAGGGTTGTCTTGAGGCCAATATAAATTAACCTATATGAAGTGCTTTGCTATAAATGTCAGTTATTTTATTTCATTTGGTGGAGAAGGGGGAGACACAGTGTGGTGTAGTAGAAAGAATCTTGGCTTTGGAATCAGGAATACACGAGTTCATATCTTGGCTCAGACTTAGCTGTATGACCACGAGTGAGTCACTTAATTTCTCAGTGTCTCAGTTTCCTCATCTGTAAGAGAAAAGGGTTGAACACAGTCCCCTAGGGTCCCTTCCAACTTTACATATATGATACTATGATCCTATGTAGCCCTTTATTTACTAGCCATGTGACCATGGGTAAGTCATTTCACTGGTGTGCCTCAGTTTCCACATCTGTGGAAATGAAGATGGTGATAGCTGTACCTTATGCAGTTGTTACGAAGCTTAAATAAAAAACTAAGTAAAAGCATTTTGCACACTCTATAGCACCATATAAATGCCAGTTATTATTGTTGATACCATTAGAGATTGGATAGCAAAGGAGTCTTGTTTTTAAATGGATATCATTTAATTTTCTAAACCCCTCAAACGTGCTCAGTGCCTGACAGACTCATGATTGGAATGAGCCGTCTAAATCCTTTTAAAACTGAAGTCCTCTTAAAATACAGCTAATTACTCTTGTGTGGTATCAGACTCCTGAGAGGCAAGTACTCTCATTGCTTCCATTTCCTCACACCCACTCACTACCCAACTTCTTACAGCCTCTCTTCCTAATGACCCATGCAGGTGAATAGCTGAGATGCTGCCTGCTCTGATTACTGTGCCTAGATTTCTAATATGTGGGCCTCCCCTGAGCCTGGTACAGTGGAGAAGAATTCTGGGGTGGAAGCCAGAGGACCCAGATTCAAACCCCAGCTTGGTTGTTTACTATCTGTGTCATTTTAGGCAGATGATGACTTCTCCTCTCTGGGCTTTTGTTTCTTCCTCTCTGTAAAGAAGGGTTTGGACTAGATGGCCACTGAGGTCTTTTCCAGCTCTAAATCAGTGAAACTAAAAAGTGCAAGAATATCTTCAGAGTGGGGACATTTCCAGAGAGTAAAAGTCTGATAGCTACTTTTCTTATCACAAGGATGTGTCTCGTCATCAGGCACTAACTCTGTAGAGGCTCTTCTGCATTTAAACAGGTCAGTTGTCATCTTAACCCTCATTTGTGGGATGAGCAGCAATTATCTTATGATGGGCATCACCAAGATCTGGCTGGTCTAGAGTGATCCAGCAGCTTCCAAATGACAGGCCCACCCCCAGAAATGTGGCATTGTTGAGTACATTCGTGGATCATGGAGACTGTGCCTCATCTTATAGTACCCCTGAGCACTTGGATGCTGCAGCCATGTAGACTACCCCATACAGTCACAGCTGTAGGCCATGTAGCTATCCAGTGCTGTGTAGGCAAGGGGGACCACCCACTTGGGCCAAACTGTAGTCAGGGTGATGATAGGTAGAACCCAGCAGGTTGAAGCCTACCTATAAAACCTAATAGGGTAAGTCTTATATGTTGTTTGCTTGTCACTGCTGGGTTCTGGTTACCTCAGTTGTACTGAGATTCTTCAGAACAATAAGACTGTTGGCTGTTGGGAGAAAGAACATTTAGCCCATGGAACACTGTCCCTACACCTGTGGGACCTGCTCCTTCTTTCAATATGGTATGGATTCTGGATGTTTCATTCTAAGCAGGTCTGTGGTCACTGGCCTGTAGCAGGGTCATCGGGTTCCTCTGTGTTCTTGACAGAGCAGGATATTATTTTGGGTTGCTAAAGACCTGTAAGTGCTTTTTGGGGTGGAGGTTTCTGAGGGGAATCATCATAAGGTCAGTGTTGGGGAAGGAACATTGAGTCGCAGGCCCTAGTCCAAGGTACCAGTGACGCCTAATCGTTACACACAACTAGAGGAGGTTAGAATGTGTATGTGTACGTGCGTGTTTGTGCACAGGGAGTTTGGGACTTTGGGGTTAGAGCTAGCCATTGTGACAAATATCCTGTAATGATGTGGGCTTTTTGCCAGTTTTCCCACAGCCAGTTTCCATTATACATTTGGCAGGTTCTGCTGCTTCTCTGAGTTATTCCAAAGTGTCAGTGGCCGGTCAAATTATTTTCGCTGGCCTTTGGATGATAAACACTTGTTATTTCCTATCTTTCTTCCCTTCCCTTTGTTTTATTGGCACCTTTTGTCATTGCTTTTTTCATTTGCAGATATACTTCCCCTCCAACAAGCCCTCCTTTGTTGGAAGGAGAGTATATCCCAAAGAAAAACAGATAACAGAACCGACTGGCAAGGCAACCACATAGGACCCTGTTGGCAATATTCTGCACTCTTTGTCCCCCAGTTTTCCTCTGAGATGAGGGATGTGCGTTCCATCCTTTGTTCTCCAGAACCCAAATTTCATTCCAGTTATTCTGGGGTTCAGCTGTCCTTTTTTGTTGTTTTCTTTTCACATTATTATAGTCAAACTCCCTGTTTTTCCATATTCCTGGTGAAAATGACTACTTGCTGTTATCCATGGAGTACTTCTGCCACCCTGATTTCCCCAGAGTGAATTATGTGTTTTTCTTTTCTCCGAAATTTTATGTTCTGGAGATCTCTAGGCCTTCATATGACTTTCCTTTATGCCCTAGCACAGACTCTTAAAGTACCATATGCAGAACCAGACTCTAATTCTTTGGGGATTTTAAAAGAATGTAACACTCCATAATGCAAATCAGTTCGACAGCCGTTTAATAAATGCATGCCATGTGCAAGGCAAGTGTGCTAGGTTCTAGGAATACAAAGACAAAATGAAAAACAGTTCTTGAGATATGCCCAATGATTTCTCAAAGAAGAATTGCAAACCATATGAAGAATGGCCATAGCAAGGATTGTTCTAAATCACCAATAACAAGAGAAATGCAAATCAAAATAGCTCTGAGGTTTCATCTCACATCCATCCACTTGGCAAAGATGACAAAATATGGGAATTGTCAATGTTGGAGGGGTTGTAGAAAGACAGGCACACTGATACACACTGGTAGAGCTCTGAAATGGTCCAGTTATTCTGGAAAGCAATTTGGAATCATGAGAAGAAAGCAATTAAATATCCATATTCTTCGACCCAGAGATCCTACTGCTAGGCATATTCCAAAGAGGTTAATAATAGAAAGCAAGTCTCACATATGCCAAGATATACATAGTACAGCATTTTTTTTGTAGTAACAAGAACCGGAAACAAAGTTGATATCTTGTGATTGGGGATTGGGTACATGATGAATTGGGGGACAGTGGTACATGAAAGTAGTGGAATATTATGATGCCCTCTAAAAAATACAGACAAATACGGAAAGAGCCGTATGAACGGATGCAGAATGAAGTAGGTGAAAACAAGAAAACCTACATAAAGTTCAGGGAGTTTGACTATAATAATGTGAAAAGAAAACAACAATGAAAATGGGTAAGTTGACAATGATTACAGAAACAAAAACCTGAATGCTATGTAATTATGATGATCCAGCTCAGCCCTGAAGAAGAGATCATATTTTTTTTGTAAAGGTGAGGGTCTATGGATATGGAACTAAATGGCTTCCAAGTTTCACATATTTAGAGCTAGGAACCTTTTAAAGGAGAGAAAAATCTCAAACTCCATACAACTTAAATACATTTTTTTTTCTCTCCCCCCTACCTCCACATGTCTATTTCTGTTGAAGGTTCTACTATCCTCCCAGGTACCTAGGTTTGTAACATCAGAATCATCCTTGACTCTTTCCTCTCCGTCATGCTCTGTATCGGAGAATAATTAAGTCTTGTCAATTTTATTTTCCAAAGATCTCTTTCATCCATCCCCTTCTCTCCATACTCATTGCTATAACTCTAGTTCACACCTGTATAACCTTTTACCCACTCTCCTTTGCTTCTAATCTATTTCTTCTGTAATCCATCCTCCACACACCTACCAAAACAGCAGCAGCAGGCTCAGCAGCAGCAGCTAGCATTTGTATAATCAGACTCCAGCCTGCTTCTCCATCCTCATTTCATGCTACTCTTCTTCCCTCCCTCATTACAACCAAACCAAAGCATTAAACCTTTCCTGAACTCTACGTCCTATCTCATATCCTATGCCATATGCCTGTCCCATATCCCATACCAGCTTGGTGCATCTGTACAAATCATTCCCCATGCCTATAAGGCACTCTTCATCCTCGCTTCTTAGAATCCTTATTTCCTTCAAAGATCAACTCAGATGACTCCTCTCCCATGAAACTTTCCCTAATTCCTACCCACCCATCCCTTTTCCCAGTGGTTATTGTGTAGAAGATGGATTGGAATTGGAAGAGACTTGAAGTGTGATAAACCAATTAAGAGGCTGTTGGAATAGCCCATACAAGGGGTGTTACAGGTCTCAGCCAAGCTGGTAGCAAAGCAGTGGAGAGATAAAGGCAAAAACAGTTCCTGAAATCAAGGAACTCATGATCTAATTGGGGAGACGACATGCAGACAAATAGATAGTATAAAATACATACAGAGTATATGGAAAATAACCTTAGTGAAGAAGGCTCTAATGGCTGACTCAGTCTCTAACCAAGAAAGAAAGACTTCCTGTAAAGGCATTTGAACTGAATACTGAAGGAAGCTAGGGATTCTGAAGGCAGATGCGAAGCATTCCGCATGTGGGACAGCCAAGGAAAAGATACAGAGATGAGAGATGGAGTGTTGTGTGTGAAGAATAGAAAGTAGGTCATGATGGGAGTAGTAGGTTGAGTGGACAGAAGAGAGGAAAGGATAAGAAGACCTGAGTTGTGAAGAAATTTAGATGCCAAAGAACTTTATATTTGATTGTGGAAATAATAGGCAGCCACTGGAGTTTACTTGAGCATGGGATGATGCCTTCACTTCAAGAAAGTCATTTTGTCAGCTCTATGGAGAATGGATTGGAGTGGGGGGAAACTTGAGGCAGGTAGCCTAATTAGAAGGATATTGCAATAATCTAGGTGAGAAGGGATGGAGGCTTGAACCAGGGTGGTTGTCGTATAAGTGGTGAGAAAGGGATGTATATGGGATATATCGTGGAATGGAAAGGATAAGATTGGATGTGTGTAATGAATAAGAGTGAGGGGTGGAGAATGACACTAAGGTTGAAACCTTTCTGACTGCCCTTGACAGTAAGTAATAGGAAAGCTAGGAAGAAGGGATGGTTTTGGGGGAAAGATAATGAGTTCAATTTTCAACATATTGAATTTGAGATGATTATGAAGTATCTAGTTTGAAATGTCCAATAGGTAGTCAGTGATGTGAGACAGGCACTCAGGAGAGACACTAGGGCTAGAAATACATGTATTTGGAAATCATCAGCATAGAGATGATAGTTAAATCCATGGGGACCAATGAGGTCACTGAGGGAGAACGTAGGGAGAAGAGAGGAGGGAAGAGGGTCCAGGGGCCAGCTTTAGTGTTAAGCCACAGTTAAGCAGCATGAGCATATGCCTCAAATGATGATCCATCAAAAGAGATAGAAGATTGAATTAGAAAGGTTGAAGGAGGATCAAGATAGAAAATATGTCACAAAAACCCAGAGAGGAGAGACTATTGAGGAAGAGAGGTGGTCACCACTGTCAAATTGGAAGAAGAATGAAAAAAAAATGCCATTAGATTTGGCTGTTAATAATGATGTCAGGAGATTCTAGATGCTTAGTAGGGGGAGGGAGCAGGGCCTTTCTATAGAATTGCCAACCTTACACTTCATTATGTCGTAATTGGAAGAGATTTCAGAGACCATTTAGTCCAACCAGTTTTTTGAACTAGAAAACCCCTCTATAACCTCTGCAACAAGTGGTCCTTCTGCCTCAGCTCAGAAGGAGAACTTGTTTCCTCCTGAGGTTTTGCCAAATCAGAACCAAAGCCAACAAGCCTAATTCTTTTTCTGCAAGTCTTTGAAATACTTGAACACTACTGTCATGCCTCTCCCTTCCCCCAACCTCAGTTTCTCCTTCTCTGGGGGAAATGTCCCTAGTTCCTTGCATTATTCTAGGCTTGTTTCATGTATCTAAATCTCTATTCCGTAGTTAGACTCTAGTGGGGCCCATCTCCAGACATCCTGATCTATATCTTTCCACTGGACCCAGATGGCTCTGGAGGAGAAAACGAGGCTGGTGATTTTGTCCTGCCCTCCCTCACTTAAATCCACTTCACTTGGCAAGTCATCACATCACCTTCATGATGTCAAGGTCCTCTTCCAGAACGAAGGACAGACAGCAACAGCCAGTTAGACTCTAAGCACCCTGAAGGCAGACCCAGTCTATGTCTCTTGTTTATTTTGTGGTACCCAGTGGATGCTTGGTGTGGGAGTTTGTGGGTCAGAGTTCAGGCCAGATTAATCCTTCACTTCTCTGCTTGTGAAGAGTCATGTGCTGTGTTATGTATGAGCTGACTTTGGCTCTTGGCCCAGACAGGGCATGTCAGTACCTGAGGCTGAAAAGACAGACAGATGGGCAGATGGACAGAGTGATGCCAACAGGTGCTCTTTCACATGCCTCAAAGGGGATTTCCAGTTAGGTTATTAGTACTGTAGACAGCTTACTGGAATCTGACTCAGGTCTATTCAGTTCAGTGCTTCACTCTAGACTAATCTAGACCACGTGACCACATGCTTTATTGTCCTTTCATAATAAAAGCATCACCTGAGCTGGACCTGGTTAATCCAAAGTCTCTCCTCTCCCTCTTTCCCTTACCACCTCATTGGTCCTTTGTGTTTTGACTTAACAGCATCTTCCTGTAGTCACCATTTCCTTTCCCCACCACCCCTGTATTCTTTTTTTTTCAGTTTTATTGCTAGAATTTTATTTGGTTGTTAGAGAATTTATAGGGACAGGTGTATCAAACAGGGTCACAGGCATGGCTGGGACACTGGTCTCAGGCACCCAGGGGGCCTGTAAACAGCAGATAAAGTCGTCCCGCTGGGCAATGGCATGGTGCACCCAGAAAGGGATGCAGGAAGAGAAGCCTTCGGTGGTGGCATATTGGACACATTCCCAGAAGGGCACTGGCCTGCTTGTGCCTAGCTCATCTTCACCACCTATACAAGGGTTTTGTGACTCAAACTTAAGTTAGGGATCATGCCAAAGATAAAGCACATACCCAAGTAGGTATGATGCTTTACCACAAGAGAGCAGAACAAAGCTCATTTAAATAAAGGGGTTTCCCTCGAGGCAACTTCTCCAGCCTCCCTGGTCCTCACTGAAGAGCTCTGCAGCAGACACTTCCTCCTCCGTGACCCAGAGACCCTCCCGGGAATGGCAGATGGGCCTGAACGTACTGCCTGGGGAGGCGAAGACTCCTAGCAGCACTGGATGCCTATCACCAACCCCACTGTGGGGGGCAGGACCAGGACAGATATAGCACTTGCTGAGATCAAGGAAATTCCTGCCTCCTGTCTCACCCAATGGCACAACACATCTGCCATTTCATTTTGTGACCTGGGAGGAGGCTCTAACACTGGCTGGCGGGCAGCCCTGGTGACTGAGCCGAGACCACCTGTGGGAGACTAGCCTGTGTCCTTCCCATCGGCTCACCCCTGTATTCTTAAGATAGGTTTGTGTTAACACCATTTGTTTTTTCCAACATCTAGGTTCCCAAATCAGCTAGGTGGCAAAGTGGATAGAGCACTGGGTTGGGAATCAGTAAGACTCAGTTCAGTCAGGAAGACTGAGTTCAAATCCGGCTTCAGACACTTCCTAGCTGTGTGACCCTGGGCGAGTCACTCAGCTCTTCGTCTGTAAAAAGAAATGGAGAAGGAAATGGCAAACCACTCCAGTGTCTTTGCCAAGGAAACGCCAAAATAGGGTCACAAATAGTTGAACATGACAGAAATGACTGAACAACAACAGATTTCCAAATATATCTTTCCTCTCTCCTCTCCCAGAATGCCATCTCTTATAGCAGAGAATAAAAAAGAAAGAAAAATAAAAATGTCTCAGCAAGATTAGCCAACACAATGAAAAAGTCTGACATTATATATGAAGTTAGGCGGTGCAGTCTATGGAGTGCTGAGTCTGGAGTCAGGAAGACCTGAGTTCATATCTGATCTCATACTTACTAGCTGTGTGACCCTGGGTAAGTCATTTAACCTCTGTTTGCCTTAGTTTCCTCAACTGTAAAATGGGGATAATAATGGCACTGGCCTCCTAAGGTCGTTGTGAAGATCAAATGAAATAATAATTATAAAAGTTCTGAGCACTGTTCTGGCACATAGTAGGTTCCTTCCTTCTTCCCTCCCTTCCTTCTACGTTCCTTCCTGCCTTCCTTCCAGTAAGGTTAATGAGGCATAAGATCTTCCCCACTCATCAACAGGCCTCGCATTAAGGGGAGCTTGCTCATGGGCAGGCTTCCACACCTTTTGGTACTAAGCTGAGTCACAAGGGCTGTGATGCCTTCTGGCTCCGAGCCTATTAGCCAAAAGAGTATATATTCTGAGAAGTGAGCTTTTGCTTTGGGGGCTCATTTATGAGAAGGACCTTGTGATTCCCTAGTTGAGACTCTGAATGGCCTTATGTTCAGAGCTCCCCGACTGCTCAGAGGTAAAGGCTCCATCCAGGGGTGCATGTAAAGTGTATAGCAATATTCCTTTGTATTTTCTCTGAAGTTCAGGGTGCTGACTTTTCCCCCAAAGTAGTGAATATAATTTAAAAAGATCATTGACTCCTTAAACCACTATCTTTCCTAGTAAAGCAGATCTAAGAACCTGTGCTAGCAGCCATCCTGGGTATGCCTGTGTGGTTGCCATTTCCCTCCCTCCCTCCTTCCTTCCTTCCTTCCTTCCTTCCTTCCTTCCTTCCTTCCTTCCTTCCTTCCTTCCTTCCTTCCTTCCGTCCTTCCTTCCTTCCTTCTTCCCTTCCTCCCTTCCTCTCTCTTTCCTCCCTTCTACTTAACTCTGGTGTCTCCTTGTCCAGTAAGCCTTTATTCATCCTCTCCTTGGAACTTGTCCCCAAACTAAAAGTGATTTTCTCAAATCCTCAAATTTTCCTAGACCACTTTGAGCCTCTCCTTTGTTACAAATCATGCCTTGCCTTGGATCAAACTCATTTGTTTCCATATTGTTTCCTTACCAGTTTGGCTGTAAGCTACAGAGGCCATAACATTTTCAGCTTTTGTAGTCTTAACACTAGCACATGGTATGTGTATGTGGTAAGTGCCTAATAAGTGTTTGTTGGATGGAATTGAATCAGATCTTCTACTTCGTGATAGTGCCCTCATATGATGGGTACAGCTTTTCTCTTTATTTACCTTGATATTTCCTGGTGCCCCCTTCCATGGAGTCCTGACTTTGCCTCATCTTTGAGGATTATGTCCCCAAACTACCCTTCTGTTCTGTTGAACTGGTACTAACCTGGAACCCTTGGTTCTCCCCGGAACGGGCAGCTGATTGTCCATTTGCCCTGACTTTTGGCTGCCCTCTAGTGACTGCTTGCAGCATCTGGACCAGGTTTAATCCATAGTCTCACAGATTGGAGTTGGAAGGATTTACAAATTTAGAGATGAAAAGGAGCCTCAAAGTTCAAGTCCTTCATTTGACTGAGGATGAAAGGAGAAGTGGCCTACAGCTAGGAGGTGGTGGAGTCTGAGGACTTACCAGTGTGACTTTGGATGAGTCACTTTACCCCTCTGGGCCTCAGTTTCCCCTATCTGTAAAATGAGGTTAACCTCCTAGATGACCTCCAGGTTCCCTTAAATGCTTATTGACTGATTGAATTTTGGAGCAGTGACCTAAGATGGTCACCAGCTTCCCCACTTTGTCCTATCCCTCTCACTGCTTACTTGTCTTATTTGCATTTCATGACTCACTTATGAGTACTGCCAATATTATTATCCTCATTTGTAAGTTGAGAAAACTGAGTCTCAGTGTGGCTTTTAACTTTCCCTTGCACACACGACTTTGATTATGTGTGTTTGAATATAGTTCTGTCCTTAGGTTGGATTTGGAGTTATTGAATGGCACATTTCCATGGCCTTAGAGTCTAGCTAAGTAAGATCTAGGCAGTTTAGGATTTGCCAGGTTGAGGTCCTGACCTCTGACCTCTTCAGAAATACCTCCCCTAGGGTCAGAGGGGGTATTTATAGAGTAGTTACCTGGCCTTGGTCCTAGTCTTAGAAAGATAGAGCCCTTTATGGGATTGTCTCTCATTGATCCTGGAATGACTCCTTGCCTTGGGCTTGACATAGAAAACCCTTCCTGGTCTGGCTCCAGCTTACCTTTCCAGGTTCATAGCATGTTACTTCCCTTGTAGCCAAAGTACACGTCTGGGCCCCATTCCTCTCCCCATCCTTCCTGGAATGTCCTTCCTCCTGTCCTCTAGCTTCCTTCAATTCAGGTGCCCCCTCCTAGCAAAGAGTCTTGGCTGTTCTCCTTGGTTGTTAATGCTGTCCCTCTTTTCCTCTTTTTTTTGCCCCAAGAGAACATAAGGTTCCTGAGGTTAGGGATTGTTTTCATTTTTCTGTCTCCAGTGTCTAGTAAAGGGCTGAGTACATAAAAGGGGCTTGCCGATTGATTGATATATATCTTTATCTGCTGTCATGCTGTACTTTCCTTCCCCCCTCAAAATGTAAGCTCTTTGAGGGCAGGGGCTGACTTTTTGGAAGGTTTTTTTTTGGGGGGGGGGAAGGTGTCTTTGCATTCCTAGCATGTAATAGGTGCTTAATAATGCTTACGGATTTGTATTGGTCGCAACTCTCAACATAGGAAGAATTCAAGATGGGATGAGGGAAGATCACTTTGGGGCCTTCAGAACTTTTAGAGTGAGAATATGGGATTTTGGGGAACCTGCTAGAGGAGGGCCAAACCCCTGGTTGGTGCTTTTCTTTACTTGTCCCAGTTATTTTGTTGTTGAGTTGTTTCAGTTGTGACTTTTCATGTTTTCTTGGCAAAGATACTGAAATGGTTTGCCATTTCCTTCTCTAGTTCATTTTACATGTGAGGAAACTGAGGCAAACGGGGTTAAGTGACTTGCCCAGGGTCACATAACTAGTAAGTGTCTGAGGCTGGATTTGAACTAAGGAAGATGGGTCTTCCTGATTCCAAACCCAGTGTTCCATCCACTGCACCACCTAGCTGTTCCATCCACTGCACCACCTAGCTGTCCTTGTCTCAGTTAGGACTCGGACATCTCCTTAAGTGAACCAGTATTTTGGGATGGTTAGAAGTCTAGCTTGGGGCTTCTAAGAACCTCATCTGTCCCTGACTCCTCTTCTTCCAACAATCCTACTTGGCCTTCAAGTCCCACCTCCTCCATAAAATCTTTTCTGATTACTCTGGTCCTCACTGACTTCTCCAGACTTCTCTGAACTCTCTTATATGACAACAGCAACAGCAACAGCAACCACGACCACCACCACCAATCCTTCTGGAGTGCTTTAAAGATAAAGCAAATTCTCATTTGCCCCTCAGAACAGCCCTGTATTTCATTATTTCTCTGATTTTACAGATGAGTAAAATAGATCTTAGAGAGATTTTGTGACTTGCCCAGGGTCATACAGCTAGCGTGTGCCTGAGCCTGGATTTGAACCCTACTCTTCCTCACTTCAGATTGAGCATTCTGTCCACTATACCAAGATGTTATTGTAGTATAAATCTGTAACACGTAATCTAACAGTTGTATGCTATTTTGTATTGGTCATTATTCATGCGTGTGTGTGTGTGTGTCTCAGAATCGTAGAATGTCAGACCTCTAAGGGACCTTAGAGGTTAGCTAGTTCATTCCCTTGATTTTGCACAGTGGGGAAACTGAGGGCCAGAGAAGGTTTGTGGCTTGTTCAAAGTCAGCCTCAGAGACAGCGGCAGAATATACTTTGAACCTGGCCTCTGAACTCTCAATCCAATGCTTTTTCCATTAGGTCACATAATCTTCCTGACTAGGCCAGGGCCTGTGTGTTAGACTTTTATATTCCCGATGCTACTGGCATCATACGTGGCAGGCCGTTAGTAAATTTTTGTTGATTAACTAGTAAATGACGAGGAGAAGCTGAGGCATTCTGGGTGTGCCTGGCTTCTGGGCTTGAACTCTTAGTGGCCCCCGCACGGTGGTGAGGAGGACACCTTTCCTTTCCTTTGATGCATTTATACTCCACGTGCAAATCCTCCTGCTTCTTTAGTCCTCTCCGCTGCTTAGGCCCTCTTTTTTTGGCTCTCCTCAAAACTGACCTGATGTTGAGGGGCGCCATGGGGTGCTGAGGCACGTCCGAGTGTCTCTGAATGATAGATTAACCTGCTTTCTTTTTCTGTCTCTTTTCTCCCTCCTTCCTTCCCTTCTCTCTCCCTCCTCTCGCCCCCACCTGTTTTTCCCTAGGGGGGCTTTCTCAGTTGTCCGACGCTGCGTCAAACTTTGCACTGGACATGAGTATGCGGCTAAGATCATCAATACCAAGAAGCTCTCTGCAAGAGGTAGGGCCTTTGAGGGGAAACACTGGCCTTCATTGGTGTGTGGACGGAGAGGGACCTGGACACGTTGGGGGTGGGGTGTCCAAGGGCCTGGGCTCATTGGGGGAGGGGTGTCCAAGGGCCTGGACTCATTGGGGGAGGGGTGCCCAAGGGCCTGGACTCATTGGGGTAGGGGTGTCCAAGGGCTAGGGGAAGAAGGGCCTGGGCTTATTGGGAGAGGGGCTGTTAAAGAGTTAGGGGAGGAAGGGCCTGGATTCATTGGGGGAGGGGTGTCCAAGGGCTAGGGGAAGAAGGGCCTGGGCTTATTGGGAGAGGGGCTGTTAAAGGGTTAGGGGAAGAAGGGCCTGGACTCATTGGGGGAGGGGGTGTCAAAGGGTTAGAGATTTGTAAGTGTGGCATTCAACTTTCTAAGCTCCTGCTTAGGACTGAATGATCTCTGGAAGAGAAAGTGAATGTGTATATACCTTGATAGAGTCTGAAGCCTTGACTCTTTGGATACCAGGACATCTGGTCCTTCACTTGGGGTGGGGATGACTGAGGAGGTGTGTGAACTATTTTCCTTATGATTGCTCTGTGGCTAGTGAGAAACAATTATTCGTGGGTTAGACTAGTATAGGATCAGCCATAGATATTCAGGAGTGGGTTCAGAGGTCGTGCTAGGGGGTAGATTCTTATGCAGGTTTACCCAGAGGAGATGGCCTCAGCCATTTGATTCACTCATTCAATCAATCAACAAGCATTTATTAAGCACCTAAGAGGTGTCAGCCAGTTTCTGCTCTCAATAAGTTTGCATTCTAACTGGGGATATAATACAAAAAGGGAAGCAGTGGCCAGGAAAGGCCTTAACCTGGGATCTGTGAACTTATTTAAAAATATTTTGATAACTATATTTCAATAGAATTGATTTCCTTTGCAATCCTATGAATTTTATTTTATGCATTTAAAAATATTCTGAGAAAGGGTCTGTAGGCTTCACCAGACTTCTAAATGGGTCCATGACACAAAGACAAAAAGCAGTCACAGGGATTGTGAGCAGCGCAGTGGGGCAATAGATTGTTATAGTCTTTCTAGTTACCATTGATTTGATTATTCACTGGGCAAGAGCAAAAGGTGGGAAGTGGAACATGGCGGTGTGAATGAGTGATGCATACATAGTGGCTGAGCAGGCAGTGCGATGCTTCTGCTGGTTAGGCCCAGACGTTTCAGGGGATGACTGAATGGACTGTGAGTCATGGTCTGAGGGTGGCTAGATATATGGTGAGTTAGGTGAATTTTCACTAATTTATTTACTAATCAGGATGGTGAGTCCTGAAACCGAATGGATTAACTGCTAGGGAGGTATGTTATCATTCTTTGGAATGTTTGTCCTAGGAATGCTTCTGGTCAATTCTTTATTATCCAGGAGCTGCTTCTTCTGCTATGGGTTATCCAGACCCATGTTTACGTTATTCCCAGCCACAGTCATGCTACACTTTGGACTAGACCAAGGGATTAGAGCAGTGACAAGGCCCTGGTTTGGTCATATTCCCTTGCCTGTTTACCAAATGCTATAAACTTTTGGAAGGGAAGGAGTTTGGATCAAAGGTTGGAATGAGGATTTGAGATGAGCAGAATTCTGGTTAGCTGCGTGCTCTCTCCTTTATTAGTGTTCTGTAGGATGTTTACTTCTTTGGCCCCTGGTTCACTAACTGGCCATCTTCCGTGTCTAGGCAGTCTGTGAGTCAACTGAGGCTGGGATAGAAAACCATCCTATATGGGCCCTTGTCTGCTACTGAGTGCCTGTGTGCGTGCATGCGTGTGCCTTTGCATATCTGTGTGTGTGTGTGTGTGTGTGTGTGTGTGTGTGAGAGAGAGAGAGAGAGGGAGGGAGAGAGAGAGAGACAGACAGACAGAGAAAGAAGGAGGAAGGAGGGAGGGAGAGAGGGAGGAAGGGAGAGAGAGAGAGAGAGAGAGAGAGAGAGAGAGAGAGAAATAGACAGAGAGACAGAGGGAAACAGACAGAAGGAGACAGATGGAAAGATAGGATAGAGATAGAGATATATAGAAAGGCAAAAAATAGAGACAGAGTGGCAGAAAAAAACAGAGAGAGACAGAGACAAAAGACAGAGAGACAGAGACAGGGATGGACAGAGACAGATCTACACAGAGAAGGAGAGTGGGGCACTCGAAAGAGCTCTGGATTTGGCATCTCTGAAGAATGGACTTGGATATGAATCCCAGCTCTGCCCCTTATGACTTTGGTGACCATGGGCAAATTTCTTAACCTCTCTGGTTTTAGCTTCCTCATTTATAAAATGACGGATTAGACTAGATGATCTCTAAGGTTCCTTTCAGTTCTAAGTCTGTGATTCTATTTATAAGACATCATGGTGTTATGGACAGAGGGCAGGCTTTGCAGTCATGAAGACCTAGGTTCAGATCTTGCCTCTGACATATACTAGCTGTGTGGCCCTGGCTAAATTGCAGAAAAGTTGTTGATGTGCATTGGTGGCAGGAGTTTTCGCACCAGGAGTCTTCTTTGCTGATAAACTCACCGAGATAGTGTCAGAAGTTAGATATGAGGGATCCTGGAACAGAGAAGAGAATCTCTGACCTCATCAAAGTGCTTTGTGGGCCCTGCTATATGTGGCTGTACACAGTGTTTAGGGGGCTTTAGGAAATACCCTTCGTCTAAGTTCACAGAGCTTTGTCAGAGCCTGCCTTGGTCCCTGGAAGGGACAGATGTAATTAGCAGCTGCACCCAAATATGAACTCATCCAGGAGGATTTAATTTTGGTACTGGAGAGCTTCCATAAATACAGTGTCCCAGTTGCTTGTCGAATTGTTCAGTTAGAACTTGAGTTTAGAGAGTGTGGCGTTATTTCCCTAGGTGAATGGTGAGGGGAAGGGGTTCCCAGAGAACCTAGAGGAGGTTCGATGGCATGGACTTGAATGCAGATTGCTTGGGAGAGGATCTTGGTGAATGACCCTGCACTTTGCTTTTAGTGTTTCAAGGGTCAGTGGCAGGACTGACTTTCTCCCCCTCCCCCCAGGGCAGGTCAGCTTTTTTCTCGTATGTCCAAGGCATGAGAAGCTCTAGCAGATGGCTCCCAGGTGATCTGAAGCTGCTCCTGAAGCTGCTGCTGCAGAGAACTAGAAGTTGCCTTTGGCAGAAGATGGGATCATTGAGTTACTGAATGTCAGTGTTGGAAGGGACCCGTTTTATGACCGAGGTCATAAAATCCAGCCCTTTGATTGTACAGGTGAGAGGCAATGTGACGTGGCTGAATGGAGGCTAGAGGTCCAGGCTGAATCCTCTCTCCTGTACTTACTAGCTGTGGGCAACTTGAGTAGCCTCCCCAAGCCTCGGTTCCCCGGTGACTTTGGGAACTTGTCCAATTCAATTTAGTTCATCTTTCAGTTTCCTTATCTGTAAAATGAGAGAGTTGGATTTGATGGTCTCTGATGTTTTAACCTACCTCTGAGGTCTCCAGCTTTAAACCTACAATGATATGGCCCATCCCAGGATTTCTTGTGGCTGTGTTTGTGGGTGAATGGATCAGTTTACCAGCCTTGTCTCCATGCCCCAATATAACATAGGTTATTATGGCTGTCTAGGAGAGCTAGAGTATGTGGCTCAGTGGATAGAGCACTGGGCCTGGAGTCAGGAAGACCTGAGTTCAAATTTGGACTCAGACCCTTCCTAGCTGTGTGGGCATATCACTTAACCTCTGTTTGCCTTAATCCACTGGAGAAGGAAATGGCAAACCCCTCCAGTTCTTTGCCAAGAAAACCCCATATGGGGTCATGAAGAATTGGCCATGACTGAATCGACTGAACAACAACACTAGAGCGGGACTATACCTGCCATTTTATCATCAAATGTGGCTTCTGGTTATCCCCTTGTACCCTTTGTTACCCCGACAACAGTTTGATCTTGGATAAGAGCCATCTAAAGAAAAACTTTCATTCATTTCAGTTCAGCAATTCTTTATTAAGTACCTGTGTTGTATTAGGTAGGGTCTCAGGTGCTACAAAGACAAAAAAGAAAACGCATACTCGCCTCAAGAGTCTTACATTCTACTGAGGGAGACAATATGTAAACAGAAAAGTACCTACAACATAATTTGCAGAGAGGAAGAATACTGACAACTAGAGGGATCAGGAAAGGCTTTCTAAAGAAGGTGGCATCTGGGCTGATCCTTGAAGCTTTGAAGCTAAGGATTTGAAGAGGTGAAGGTGATGCAGGCATGGGAGACAGCCTGAGCAAAGGCCTGGAGGTGGGAGATGGAGTCTCAAAGAATGTGAAATGGAGTCTGGAAAAGAGTCTGTGGAAAGACTGGCCTTGATGAACAGAGATGGCATACATATGATGGTACGTCAACTAAGAGAGTGACAAGACAAGACAGCAGCCTCACTCTTCCTTTTCTGTACTTTTGTTGAACACATTGCCAATTTGGGGGTGATCATTGGCAGGCTTCTCTCTCTGGCTTTCCCCTGGACTTTTGGGTCTCTTTATGCCAACAGGAATGGAAAAAGAAAAAAAAATATTTTGACTCTGTCAGCAACTGGGTGTTTTTCTTTTCCAGGAAGATAAGCTCAGATGTGACAGGTTTTTCATTTTCTCCCTGAGGTTCTGCTTAATTAGGTCTTGAGCAGAGAGCAGGGGAGGGAAGGAGTTTTATTGCTAAGAGCTGTCAGGAGAGCAAAGCCATTTCAGATTGGGGCCTGATTTGTTGGGAGGGGGTGGGGGGTTTCAGCAGGTGGTAGGGGGTGGGGTGGTGTGCTGGTATATATTTAACAACTGGCTCACCAAAAATGCAGAGTGACACACTTTTAAGTTTACTCTGCCTTTTTAACATTTTGTCTGTCACTTTCTTACATCAAAGATAATCAACAAAACAGCAAACCAAGCCCTGGTTTGTAGTGTCTGCTGATTTCCAAGGTGTCAGTGCCCTTAATTGAAGAAAGAGTCAGCTTGCCTGAGCTCATTCAGGCTGGTCCCAGCACACCCCTGGCTGGTGGTGGTAACCTGTCCAGAGAGACAGAGAATTTCTTTTTTTTTTAATAAATTTCTTTTTTTTATTTTCAGTTTATAACACTCAGTTCTACAAGTTTTGGGGTTCCAAATTTTCTCTCCCTCCCTCTCCTCACCCCTCCCCCTCCAAGATAGCATGTAATCCAATGTAGGTTCTACATATACCTTCACACTGAACTTATTTACATAATAGTCCAGTTGCAAAGAAGAATTATAACCAATGGCATGAATCATGAGAAAGGAGAAACAAAACCAAAAAAAGAAGGAAAAAAAGAGAGAGCAAAAAATTTGCCTCAATCTGCATTCAGACTCCATTATTTTTTCTCTGGATGTGCATAGCTTTTTCCATTACGAGTCTTTCTTAAGTAGAGTGTTTATCTGGTATAACTTCAGGGGCCTCTACAGAGGACTGTGAAATCATATCTTACTTGGATTTAGGTTCAAAAGTCAGTGTGTAACCTTTGACAATTTCTCCCAATTACCCCTACACTACAGTACAGCATCTTTAAACACTTGTAGCTGGAGAGTAGGATCTTTTTAAGAAAAGGAAATCTGTATCAGAGAGCAGATGGATTAGAGATGGTTGCTATGGAGACAATTAAATGAAATGTTATTTTTCACTACCCCCAGCTAAGCTGTAGATCAGAAGAGAAAGGCTTTGAGCCAGACTCCAAAAGAGGAAAACAAAGACAGGTAAAGACTTAGTTGCCAGAAAAACTGATAATTGGGGGAAAGTATTCTTGAGAGGGCTTCACACATAAGGATGATTTTATTAGAGGTTGGCTAGGTAATGGTTTCTTCTTTCTGCTTTGCCACAAGGCAAGAGAGGATACAAGGAAGGTAAGGACACACAGTGGGGGCCTTCTGGTCACCAGAAACACTAGGAAGGCCAAGCAAGGGCACCCCTCTGGTTAGCTTCACCAGCCTAGGAGGGGTGAGCAGGCTGTCTGTGGGTAAGATGAAGAAGAGATTCAGTGGTGGTGAGATACGCACACCATGAGAGGGATGTGGGAACTGAGAGCGACTGAGGAAACAGCCCATTTAGGTCTCCGGATCTCATGCTAACTCTGGGGCATATGCTCACTGAGTGGAATGCCAGGTGCAATGACCTGAGGGGTGAAACATGCAGCCAGAACCAGATTAAAATGTAATTGGGAAATATTTAACAAAATAAGTAGCAATATAATAAGACATAGATAATATTACTTTTTGAAATTAAATTAATATGTAGCCTGCGGGGATCCTTATGTATGGTTTAATGACCCCCATTTCTATGTGAGTTTGACACCAGTGACCTATACTATTTAAATAGTCCTCTCACCCCTCTCTCTCCTCTTTCCTCCTCTCTCCCTTCTTCATCCCCCTCTTTTCCCTGTCTCTCCCTCCCCTTTTATATTCTGTACCCCCTTTCTTTCCTCTGTCCTCCCTTTCTTTCCCTCCCCCCTCCCCTTCCTTCCCCTTTCTCTCTCCCCTCTTTCCTCTTCCCTCTCTCTTCTCCCTCTCTTTTTCTCTCCCCTACTCCTTTTACTCCTACCCTTTTCCCACTCTCTCTGTCCCTTTCTCCTCTCTCTCCCCCTCCCTCTTCCCCCCTTTCTCTTTCTCTCCCCCTCCCTCCTTCTCTCTTCCCTCCCTTGTCCTCTTTCTTTCCTTCCTCCGTCCTTCTATCTCTCCTCCCCCTCCCTCCACTCCTATCACCCCTTCTCCCTGCTCCCTTTCTCTGTTTCCTCCTTCTACCAAGCACATATAGTTGGATTTGTGTAAGTTAAATGTATCATGCGACTTCCTTGTAAGCACAGTAACTCTCCCCGCCCCAGGTAACTTTTATGCCCTTTTTGTCCATTCTGGAACTTAGCTTTCTCTTTTCTCTGAGGTGGTGTGAAAGGTCATCATTTTCTTTCACTCCTCTTAATTAGGACTCCAATAACTAGGAATTTGCTGGCAGTTTGAATGACTGACTTTTGGCTACTTCCCAGGGTAGTTGTGAGGATAAAATGAGGTAATGCTTATAAAATGCTTAGCACAGTGCCTGGCACATAAGAAGTACTTAATAAAATGCTTGTTAATTAATTGGTAGTCATTCATTCATTTGCTAATTAATCCATTCATTCATTCATTCATTCACTTGTTCATTCATCCACTAGGCAATCAACAGGCATCTATTAAAGGCCTACTATAATGATGATGATCATCTAGGTGGAACATTGGGCCTGGAGTCAGGAAGACCTGAGTTCAAATCTGTCTCAGACACTTAGTAGCTGTGTGACCCTGGGCAAGTCACTTAGCCCTGTTTGCCTCAGTTTCCTCATCTGTAAAATGAACTGGAGACGGAAATAGCAAGCCACTCCAGTATCTTTGCCAAGAAAACCCCACATGGGGTTGCAGAGAGTTGGACACTACTGAAAAACCATTGAACAACATTGTTGGGCAGGATACCAGGCACTGGAGGAGTGATGTAATAAAGATAAGGCATTATGAAGAGTACCCAGCTGGTGAGTGTGATGTAAGGATTAGAGTGAGGAAGAGACTGCCTCTGGTACCTGCTGTTTGGGCCCCATTTCCAGTTCTGCAAAGTGAAAGTGTTTTATTAGATGATCCCTAAACTTCTTTGTCATTCTAATATTATATGCTCCTTTGTGTGGGAAGGGTCTAGACCTGTGATTTTACTGGTTTGGGAGCTCCCAGGGTCTAAAGTTTCCCTATTTAAATAGAACATGAAGTCATTTTCAAGTTCCAGTCTTGGAGAATTGTCTAGGAGCAGTGAGAGAGTAACTGTTTTGTCGAATGAGAGACCCCTTCTTCCTGGCCTCCTCACCTTCTGTCCATTAGCCTGCTTCTCTTTTATTATTAAAACAAGGACAGCCTTTGAATACATGACAAGTGAAGATTGCTCAAAGGAAGTGGGCATTTTTTTTTGCCTGAACAAGAGAAAATTCAAGGGAAGGGGGACATGAGAGCCACCTTCAAATTTTGAACAGTTATTATGTGGAAGAGGGGCTGGACTTGTTTCATTCAGCCCTAGAGAGCAGAACTAGGAGTAATGAGAGAGAAGTTGCCAAAGAATAAACTGTCAATATCTGGAAAACACTTCCTAACAATTAGGGCTAAATGGAATGGGCCTAGGGAGGGGGCGGGTTGCCTCTCCTTGGAGGTCTTCAAGCAGACGCTGGATGACTGCTCGTCAGGTAAGTTATAGTAGAGAAGGGAACGAGCATTTATTTAGCTCCTACTACATGCATGGCCCTGTACTAAACACTTTTTAAAATAAACATTCTCTCATTTGATCCTTAGAACAACCCTGCAAAGTAGGTGCTATTAGTATGGCCTTTTTATAGTTGAAGAAACTGAGGCAAATGGAGATTAGGTAACTTGCCCAGGTGCACACAGCTAGTACATGACTGAGGCTGAATTCAAACACCAGTCTTCCTAACTCCAGACCCCGTACCAGATCCATTGTGCTACCAGCTGCCTCTAGGTAGGGATTCCTTTCATGTATGGGTTGGGCAAAATGGCTACTAAGGCCCTTTCCATGTCTCAGATTCTGTGATTCTATTTTGATCATTTCTATTTCTTACCCAGTCACCCTACTTCTTGACCTCCTGTGGGATGAGGTATTTGTCTTCCAGTAGCACCCAGCTCACTCTTTATGCCTGAGGGTGACACCTGGCCAACCTGCCTCACTACCGAGGAGGGAACCCCTGAGAGCTTGAACAAAATCAAATGTTGATACAGAATCAGTAGCTCTCGTGTCTGGCCTGAGGCATCCTTGGTGGGATACATTTGATCTGTTTTCAAACTACAGAGAAACTCCCCAGGCTTCATTACCTTCTAAGAAGGTAGGCACAATGGTGTTTCTGGGCTTCGTACTGCCCTTGAGTTTCCCAACCGATGCTCTTAGCATTGGTTTCAGCTTTAAAGAGAAGTGGTACAGTCTCATTGCTACCCTTGTCGTGAGTGTCTCGGCCACTTGTCAGCTCCTGTCAGTGCCTTCTCTGTGATACTAATGGGTATTCACATAGGTCAGTAGGCTCCCCCTCTCCCTCAGGGTGCCGCTGATCAGCTGGCTCTTTGGAGCAACCTTCTGCGCATTCAGCAGCACCTGAATCAACATGTGCCTGTTGGTGGGATGACTCTGCTTATCCTAAGGCACAGGAATATGGTGTTACCACCCATGTGGTAGCAGGCACTATATTCCTTCATTCAAAAGCATTTGTTAAGCTCTTGGTATGTGTCAGGCAACTTGCTTCAATCTGGGAATATAAAGACAAAATACAAAAATAGTTTCTGCCCTCAGAGACCTTACATTCAAGGAGGAGATATCACGTGTACACAGATAAGCAAATATAAAGCGTACGAAAAGTAAAGATGGGGAGGATGCTAGCAGCTGAGGAGAAAGGACCAAGGTAGGCCTTGTGGCACATGAGCTGAGCCTAGAATAGAGCTAGGAATTGCAGGAGTTAGTGCTGGCATTCCAGATAGAGAGTTGGGGGGAGTATGGGGGAAGGTAGGACAGTCTATGCAAAAGCATGGAGACAGAAGGTAGAATGTTGTATACAGGGAATAACAAGTTGTCCAGTGTGATTGTAAGGCGGGGGAGGAGGGCGTGAAAGGGAACAGGGTTCAGTAAGCTTAGAAAGGTATACTAGAGACAGTTTGTGAAGCCTGATTGAAATGTCAAACAAAAGCGACTGTATTTGATCATCTGAGGCAATTGGGAGCCATTAGAGCTTCTTTAGTGGGGGGTGACATGCTTAGACCTGTGTTTTAAGAATATTGTCAGGAGTGGTCCAATCCCAACTGTCTCCATGGATGAACAGAGCCATGGAACTTCTTTGAGAGGCTTCTAATTAATCTGTTCAACTATGTGGTTCTCTACAAACACCCACATTTTCTTCTTTTGATCTAAAGGGAGCTTGGCAATCCCTGAATTCTTTTCAAAAAGACCATTGCCACCACATGGCAATCGGAACCAAGGAATTCTGAGCTTATGAGTATGTGATTGAGTACCTGGCCATGGAATCATAGAATTTGAGAATAGAAAAGGACTTTAGAGGTCATCTAGACCACCTCTAAGGGCAGGTGCAGTGGGTAGAGTGCCATTCTTGAAGTCTGGAAGATTCATCTTCCTGAGCTCAAATCTGGCCTCAGTTAACTAGCTGTGTGACCTTGGACAGGTCACTTAACTCTGCCTCAGTTCCTTACTGGTAAAAGGAGCTGGAGAAGGAGATCGCAAACCACTCCAGTATCTTTGCCAAGAAAACCCCAAATAGGGTCACAAAGAGTTGGACACAACTGAAACAACTGAACAACAACAGAGGTGTCTCTCATCTTGCAAATGAGGAAGCTGAGGCCCAGACAAGTGAAGCAACTTGCCCCAATGGCACACTGCAGATAAATGACACATTTAACTGGAATTCTACAAGGACAAATAAAAGGTAATGGCCCTATCTCATACAACAACGTTTTTTTCTAAAAAGTGTTTATATCTTCTGTATGCTTGGTGTTGGGAATACAAAAACAAAAAAGGAACCAATCACTGCCTTCAAAGAACTTCCATTCTACCACACACATACAAATAAATGCAAGATAATTTGAAAAGGAGGAGGAAGAGCTGGGGGAGAAAACCAGGAAAGGTTTCATTGTTTCCATAGTGATACAGAAATGAAAAGAACAGAGAGCTGAAGTTTTTAGCTACATATACATAATACATGTAGTATTATGGGCTATTTTCCCCCATTTCCTTCAAAGCTTTCTCTTCTTCCCCACCTCTATTTCCATTCCAAACCTGTCTGTTGATTGTATACTCAAACTGGGAAGCATCGTTGGAGCTCATTGGGAGGCTTCAAGCAGAGGATGGATGACCTCTTGTTGGGTGGATTATAGTAGAAGTGGCTTCTTTTTCCAGGCTGGCTTGGACCAGATGACCATGGAAGATTGTTAGTCAGTGAGCATTTAGATGCCAGGCGTTGTGCTAGACTCTTTCTAACTCTGACATTCAGTTATTTGTGTGATCATGAGATAGAAGTATCAGAGATTGAGATTTGGAGGAGACCTTAGAGGTCACCATTATACAGATGAGGCCCATGGAGATGAAGCAACTTGACCAAGGTCTCCCATGTAGTTAAGTAACAGAGGCAGAATTTGAACCTAGATCCTGGGGCTCCCAATGCAGCATCCCTTTCCACATCATTATGCTTTTTGCTAGCAGCTTCCTTTAGGTATATAGGTGTGACAGTGCTTAGTACTTTCTGACAGGGCATCAAGCTGCTAATAATCAGTACACAGAGGGAAATTGACTTTGCTGGATATTATGATGATCTCGGATTTCCAGTCACCTGGGACCTTCCATTCCTGCCAAATTGCCAGGAAAATGCCATGGAGCTGGCAGCAGCTCTGGTCACCTCTGTAGCTAAGCAGCTGCTCTGCAGTCATTGTCTGGTCCAGGCCGAATTGTTCTTAGGCTTATAAATTACAGCCTCCATTTCCTCTCCCATCCTCTTCCCAAGCCACCAGGGTTGGAGGGGAGGGGGGAGAAGAAATGCAGCAAATGCTATGGGTCGGTATCTGCTGCAGTTCTAGAAATCCAGACCATCCCTTGTCTGTTTCCTCTTCTCTCCAAGTTCATGCTACTATAAGATATTTATTATCCTGTGTATTTGCAAACCCAACCCTGTTTGGCTGCAAGGAGCACATTGATATTTCTTTTCCTGACCATATTTCTTGCTTCTTCAGCTGTAGTTTAAAAAATGTTTTAATAATGCTTTTTTTAGATGTTGCTATTACTTCTCAATAATTTCTGTCTCTCAGCACACACACACACACACACACCACCACCATCACTACTGCCGCCACTGCCGCCACCTCTCTTCTCTCTTTTAGAACAAAAACTCCCAACACATTGGTAGGGGTGTGCTGGTAAATATTTAACGACCAGCTCTCTCCATGGGGGAGGGGAGGAAGGGGCAGGAATAAATGCTTAACACACTTTTCTATTCATTATTAATGTCTTCTCTGTAACTTTAAAAAAATCTAGATAATTAACAAAACAATGAATCAAGCCCTGATTTGTAGGGTTTGCTTATTTCAGATGTATAAATGCTCACTCTGAAAATTTAATAATGGGTTCTTGCCAGCCTCTCTGAGCTGACTTCCATGCACACCTGCGCTTTGCTCATGTCTTTAGTAGGAGGATGGCATTCCAGGTGGAGGAAAGAGCACGAGATCAGAAATCCCAGGAACTTGTAAGATGTGTCACAACCTGTAATATAGACTTGGGGAGGGGGCATTACACAGAGGGGACAGGCAAGGCGCTTCCCTCATTTTACGCCTGTTGTCCACCACCTGACAGCCTTTCAAATCTCTGAAGACCTTAGGCGAAATTTTCCTCAATCTTTTTGGATCTTCTTCCTGTATCACTTCTAACTTTATAGGTTAATGAGCAGTTCTCTTATTTGATTTACGCTTACTCCTCTCAGGCTTCAAAGATTTCCCCAATTATTCTACACCAATCCCCTATTCTTATAGTTTAGGATTTGGTGAATTTGTTTCATCAGTATTTGTCTTATCAATTTCTTAATCATTTTATAGATTCTAACCATATCCCTTGTTGGTCTTCATCCTTCTAGACCAGAGTAAATCATCTCAATTCATCTTCTTAGGGCAGCATCTTCCCCAGCCCCTCCATTCCTTGTAATCTTCTAGGATTATAAGTAATAGAGGGTCAGAAATTCTTTACTCCTGGGACCTGATTACATATTTTTCTTCATTAATTTGAAAATTTGGGGTTTGTGGTCCTTCTGGACACTGCAGTATAAACAATATGTTATTTGTCATCACCCAGAAGTGAATATACTGGATGTGTTCAAAATTCGTGAGTTTTTGCCATAGGAGGCCCTACTTAATCCAGCACAACATATCTTTCTAGTTTTGTTTCCTTTGAGTTTCCTCTCTGTCTTCCATGCCCTAGCCAAGAAGAATTAATTAGTTAATTAATCAATGCTCTCCGTGGATGCCTTGTTTTTTTGTACCTCCTCACCTTTGTTCATTTCACACTGGGATTTAAAGTTCCTCACAACTTGGCTCTATCTTTCCATTCTAGCCTCACATATTATTCTACTTCCTGCACTCTATATTATAGTCAAATGGGCCCTACTATTTCTCCTACCTCCATGCTTTTGCACGGGCTGCCCCTCACGCCTAGAATGCCCTCCCTTTTCACTTCACCTTCTTTTCTGGAAATCCTTGTTTTCCTTTGCAATTCAGCTTGCAGTGCCTTCTGCCCGGTCCCTGTTCTCACCAAGGTTATTGTGTTTCCATTTTGTATCTACCCATACATGTGGATGTTGTCTATCATTAGAATGTAAATTCCTGGAGGAAAACAATGTTACCTTTTGTCTTTGTATCTCCAGAGCAGTGCCTGGTACATGGGAGGTACTTAAGAAACAGTTGATTTTGTTGAATGTCCTCTTTCTACCTCTTGATTCCTACCCATTTTAAAGACCTATTTCTTTTTCTTTTTTTTTTTTTTTGCAGGGGGGGAAGGCTGGGCAATTGAAGTTAAGTGACTTGCCCAAGGTCACACAGCTAGTAAGTGTGTCAAGTGTCTGAGGCTGGATTTAAACTCAGGTTCTCCTGACTCCAGGGCTGGTGCTCTACTCACTGTGCCGCCTAGCTACCCCTTAAAGACTTATTTCAAAAGCTGCATCTTCCAGGAAGCCTTGCCTGATTCTGTCCCCTTCCCCCAGCTAGAAGGGAGGTTTCCATCTTCCATACTCCCAGAATATTTTGTTAGTCAGTCAGTAAGTATTTATTAAGCTCCTACTGTGTGTTAGGCAATGTAGTAAGTTCTAGACATTTTGCTTGTAACTCTTTTGTGGCATTAACCATATTCTACGTATTCCTCCTCCTTCTCCTTCTCCTTCTCCTACTATTGCTACTGCTGCTGCTACTACTGATACTAGCACCACTACTACCACCACCACACTCATTGCCCTCCTCCTGTCTGCTAAATGTTAGCATTCCTCAAGGGGTTTTTTCCTAATCTCTTCTCCACATTTTTCCCTTGGTAATCTTGTCTACTCCCAAGATTTCAACTGTCACCTCTATGTAGATACCTCCAAAAATGCCTCTATATTGTCAGTCTGGACACATTTTATAAGTCCTTATGCTTTTCTGCCTCTAAGCTCATGTCATTTCCTCCACCTGGAATGCCCTTCTTCTGTTAGAGTCCTGTCCATCATTTAAGACTCAGCTCAAATGCCATCTCCTCTATGAAGCCTTCCATGATTTCCTCAACCTGCTATCCCTCCTTCCTCCCCTATAGCATTTTGCCCATTCCTCTCTTGTAGCAATTATTTCATTCTACCACCATGCTTTATATAGCTCTTTCAAAACTTTCCCTTATCAACAATGCTGATTACAAATATCTTGAGGGTACATAGTAGGCACTCAGTAAATAATTGTTGATTTGAATTAAATTTGCTTAGATGTGTGCCTGTCTCTTCTGCCAGATGCTGGGTGTTTCCATAGTCAGGAAGGCAGGACATTTAAGCTAGAACAGGAAGGAAGCAGCTGCTGTCCATGAAGTCACAGAACCTCAGAAACAGAATATGAGGGCATCTAGTCAAACCCACATCTGACCTAGAATTCCCTTTACAAAGTCCCCAATAGGTGGTCATCTAGCCATGGCTCAAAGATAGTTGCTACCCCGTGGAGCAAGCCAGTCTACTTTTAGAGAGCTGTAATTATCAGGAAATTTTTCCATCGAGCTGAACTATGTTCTATAATTTCTACACATTGCCCCTAGCTCTGCCTCTAGGGCCACGCAGAAAAGTCAAATCCCGCATTTACATGACAGCCTATCAGTTACTTGAAGGGAGCTCCTTTATCCTCCTCAACTCTTCTCTTCTCTAGTCTCTAAATACCTTGTATGGCACAGTCTCCATGCCTTCAACCGTCCTGGTTGTCTTCTAAACATGCTTTGGCTTGATGGTGCCTTTCCTAAAAATGTGGCTCCCAGACCATTCCTGATATGGTCTGCCCATGGGGTGAATAAAGGACAGCAGAATTCTCATTTTCCTCGTTGTGGACTTGATTCTTCTCTTATTGAAGTCGCCTATAGCATTATCTATTCTGGCTGCCATGTCACACTCTTGACTCATGCTGAGCTTCCAGTTAATGAGCTTGAAATTTCAGGTTCAGTATGAGGTCATGTTCCAAGTGTCACTTTAGTATGTCAAGCATCTATAATTTTGTAGGTGGGAATGCCTTAAGAGATTGAGTTATTATGGCTGAAATGGTATAGCCTTTAAGAAGGAATCAGCCACTCTCCCACTCTGAGGCTGCAGGGAGATTCAAGGCTTTTAGGCTAATATTAATTTAACTGGCCCTTCTTATACTGTGGCTGTAAAGTGGGATGTGTTGACAAGAAGGGAGAATAAGAGAGCCAGTTGAGACATCGCTGTGGGGAGCAGTGAAGTTCTGAGGGTGGCTTTCCCTGCATGTCTGTGTTTATGTTCCCTTGTTTTGTTTGTTCTCTCTCTCAGGGTGAGTCCTGGGCTTTGGGCTATGCTGTGAGCGGCCTGAGATCTTAGGCACAGAATAAACTTAAGGGCTGTTCAATGATGCCTTGGTGTCACTATATTAGTGACAGTTGCCCTTTGGACAATGTCTTCTGAGCCATTTTCTATTATCTCGAGTATGCCTGTGTCAGATATCAGTTACACCACTATACCCTTTAGACCACTTCCCATTCTCTTAACCTTAGAGCATCTGATAGACGCAATACACAGGTTGACTAAGAAACTGTAGGGAGTAGCTGCCCAGTATGGGTGGTGGCTCCAGTGCTGCCCCTGGAATTGCTGTTGTCTTAGTCAGCCACAGCTTAACCATCCACTTTCTAGGAGCCATCAGACTATTACTATGTTAGTCCTACGTACTGCCTTTCTTAGTACAGCCTAATATCATGTTAGAGTTTTTGGGCTGCCATACCATACTGTAGACTCTTTCTAGTTTGCTAAAACCTCCTGATCCTTTTTACATGTCATGCCTCCCCAATCTCAGTACTTGGGAAGTTGACTTCTTGGATCCAGGTATCAGACTTTACATTTATATTTATTAAATTTGTCATCTTAGATTCAGCCCAATTTTCTGACCTGCCAATATATTTTTTGTATCTTGACTTTGTCATTTAGTATGTTAGGTGGCCCTCCTAGTTTTAGCCTAGTCTGCACATTTGATAATAATGCTCTCTGTGCATTTTTCCAAATATGTGTGTGTATGTGTGTGTGTATGTGTATATATATATAAATATATGCACATACATACATACATGTATGTTTAAAAACTTTTGACCTCGCTTCCTTAGAGAGTTCCTTTCATATTGACAGTCTCTGTCTTCAAGGAGAAAATCTTCATCAGGGAAGGGGGTAGGGGAGAGACAACATGAATACAAATAAATAAATATGAAATATACAAAGTAATTTTAGGGAAGAGAACAGTAGTAGCAATTGGGAAAGATCAAGATCCCAGCCTTTGGCTTTGTAGAAGTTGGCATTTGAGCTAAGCCTTGAGCAAAGCTCCGAATGATAAGAGTAGATGTGTGGAGCGTGCAAGCCAAGGGTGGGGACAGGTTGTTGCAAAGGCATTCAGAGGGAAGTTAAAGGACCATTTAGGATTGTCTTTCTGTAACACTCTCGAGGGACTCATAGACTTCCTGTACCTTAAAGAAGATGATGTTCATGAACCTAAGGCCATTTTGAAGAGGTAAGTAGTCTGTACAATCTATTGGGGGAAAAACGCACAGAAGTAAGTGAGATCTCCAGTCAACCCAAATCCTCATTCTAGCCTTTCATTTCAACCTCCTTTCCAACCAAGAATTTATAATACTTGGCAAACAGGTAGTGCAATCTGACCAACCAGGGTCTGGCCATCTTGAGAAGTACTGGGCTCATCATGTCTGTGCTCCTGGTGTGCTGGCTCTGATAACCTACCCTAACACAGTGTCTTACAAATAGTAGGCATTTAATAAATGTTTATTGAATCGAATTACATTTAGCCCAGAAGTACTAGTGGATCTGGGATCCGGATGGCGTCGCTGAAGCTAGGCAATGAGCAGCTATTTGGAGGTCTCTGTCACTGAGAATTTGACCATACAAAGAATTCCAGGCCTAGTGAAGATTTAGTATTATGAAAATCTTTTGATGGTTCACAAGCAAATGCTTTTCTGTTAATGGAAAACCTCATCAATCCTCCTCTGACCCACTTATTCGCAAGCCGAGTCTCAATTATTCATCTTAATTTATGCCTACTTTCATTGCTACTATGGCAGTGTTATGAGGGCTATTCCACATATGTAGTATTGGGGTGCTGTTGTATGGCTTGAAGGGAGGCAGAATAGGCATGTCTAGCCTCTTCTCCCCCCACCTTTCTCCAAGGGACACTATTTCCTTCCAGGAGGGGAAGCATGAGGTTGGGGCCAGAGGCTGCCACTCTGTTCTCAGAGAGAGGGCCTACCAGGCTAGTATTTTATACACACACACACACACACACACACACGCACATACACATCTGCTCCCCTAAATGTTGTTAGTCTAGGGGATGTGACTTTCAGGTTCAAGGTGACTTCTAATTGCTATTTCATTACTGGGGGAAAGAAGACCCCAATCTTTATATTCCAAGGCTTAACTCCTTCCCCACCAAATACCAATTCCATAATTACTATACATAATGATTATCAAAGAAACCCATTTGTCCAAATTGGTAGCAAAACAGAAATCAGAAAAGTCTACATAGAAGACCATATACCAGATAATACAGAGTGAAGGAGTTCTCCCATTAGGAGTGAGGTACCTTAGTTCAACTAAGAGGGTCCCAGATTTCACCCAAGGAGAAGTTCCCCTGAAGTCTCTAATGTAGCAAGCTGGGGATAGAGGCATGATGGAGACCATCAGATCCTCTCACATGTCTTCGTAGAGTCTTTTTCTTTAGCATTCTGAAGTGGGGTTGGTCTTCTCCATCTTCTCTCTTGAAGCTGGAAGCAGAAGCTCCCCAACCAACTCGAAGAAGGTCCAAAGAAATCTGAATAGCCCTCCTCTCTCTCACTGTCACCAACTCCACACTCCTTGATGCAGGCATGGAGTATTCACTAGTAAGGAGAAAATCCCATACTGATGGATTTCGGGACTGGGGCTAACTTTTAAAAAAAAAGTTGTTTCTCAATATGGCTCCCCTTCCACAATGAACCTTCTCTTTCTTGTTAACAAGGAAAAAAACAGTCCAGCAAAACTAACTGATAAAGCAAACATATCTGAAAGCATATGCTACACTGGGCACCTATAGTCCCTCAGCCCTCTGTTGTTTCTTCCTCTTTTCTCTGGAGTCATCATATTAATTTTTTTAAAAATTAAATTAAAAGTTAAAACGCAAACAACATTTAAAAGAAAAAAAACATAAAATTGTACACTTGAGTTAAAAGCATAAACTTCACAAAGACAAGCGTTATGGCTAAATCGTGGTTCATCCAGAAAGTATCTGGCGTATTTAGGAACCTGAAAGGTCAATAGGAATCCAGTGCTCGGCTTGGTGTCAAGCACACAATAGGTGCATAATAAATAGTTATTCATTGGTTGAATCAACAGCAGCCAAAGCCACCTATTTCATTCTTAAGCTTCATTAAGAGGTATGGGGTCCTGAGCTAGCAAGCTTACAGCCCTATAATCTGCCCTCATCAGGCCACATCTAGAGTATTGTGTTTACTTTGGGGGCCATAGTTTAGAAAGGGCATTGATAAGCTAGAGGGCAACCAAGGTGGCACAGTTCTTAAGTCTTTGTCATAGAAGGATTGGTTGAGATGATGGGAGACGCTTTGCCTGGAGAAAAGAAGACTTCAGGGGGGTCTTCGAGGATATCTTCAAGGATGTCCCTATTCTTCCAGTATTGCTTAGACTGACCCTCATTCTCTGCCTGTGATGCTGGGCAGATTGATGGATTGGAGAGTGAGAGAATGAGGTATGGCAGAGCTGTGTGCTTCTCTCCATGTCTGTTTATCTTGCCTCCCCTCCTTACCCTCACCCTCTGTTATGGGTATGGCTGAGAAAAGTCTTGTACAGCATCACAACTTTAGTAGAGCCAGAAGCTATTTACTGTCAAAGGTACAGAGAGGGTCAAAGGATGGTCATTGATGACCCTTGGTCACATTGGTCAGTGAGACATCCCCCTTGCAAAGTGCCAAGCCTTTCCTTAATCTCTTAGCTGTGCTTGTGTCAGAGGCCATGGGATTCTGTAGTCAGTGAACCTAGGACCTTGTCTATAAGCTTCTTCTTTTTAAAAAAGTAAATTTTAATCGACACCTATTCTTTTTACATCAATAATTTCTAGAAATTCCACCCACCCTTGTGACAAAAACAGTTAAGCAGAAACGTTCCACGCAGTGACCTCATCTGATGCTTTATACAGTATTGGGCTCTAGCAGTCCCCTTCCCCCACCTCACATAATCTCTTTGGAGACAATTGTCAGTTTTTTGTTTGACAGGAAGCTTCCTGAGGGCCTGTTTGGGTCTCATTCATCTCTGTGTCCCCTGCAATGATAAGCTGCTTTACTTTACACTCAGTACGTATACTACTTATTATTAACATCAAACTAATTAATAAAGAAATTGATTAACAATATTATTAGCAACAAATTCACAATAAATGTTTGGTGTATGAATATATATGGTCAGTTTGGGTGGGAATAAGGGTAAAAAGAGTAAAAAATCCATGCTCTTCTCAAACATCCATGGGGAGAATAGTAAAGGGATCTTCCTGGGCAGAAACCTAGCAGCTGGTAAAGGCTAAGAAACTTTGGCAGCTGATCAGCAACACCCTTTCCCTCTTAGCCATGGTGGCCCCGCCCAGGAAGCATTAGCCCACTTAGCTGTATCAGATGCATTCTTGACTCTCTTCAAGGGTCCTCTGGGGTAGAGTGGGAGATGGAGGAGGAGTTCTGGTGTTCTGGAAAGACTTCCCCAAATGTAGCAGGCCTGGAGGATGAATTAGAAAGAAAGGAGGGAGGTGGCCTAGCTTGGTTGCTATATGGCAGGGAGGCCTGGTCTTTTACTCTCATTCAGTCAGTCACTTCCCCTAAACTTCTAGGTCCAGGTAGGTCTAGGGACCTCTCCATGAAACACAGCAGAGCCACTTAGGGCCCTCCCTTCCCTAGGATGTCTTTAAAGGTGGCCTTCATCCCCACAGTTTCTATTCTGACCTAAAATCAGACAGTCCCACCTCAGACTAACTATGGGATCCTGGGCAAGACACTTAATCTCTCTGAGCCTCATTTTTTTCATCTTTAAAATGGGGTTTAAAATAGCATGTGATTACCAAAGGCATTGTAAAGATGAAAGGTGGGGTGGTGCAGTGGATAGAATGCTGGATCTGGAGTCAGAAAGACTTGAGTTCAAATCCAGCCTCAGACACTTCCTACTGTGTGATCCTGGGTTAAGTCACTTCAGCTCTGTTTTCTTTGGTTTCCTCATTTGTAAAATGGGGATAGTAGTAGCACCCACCTCCTTGTGGAGATCAAATGAGTTAACATTCATAAAATGCTTTGCAAACTTCAAAGCTGTATCTATAGAAATGGAGGCTATTGTTATTACATGAGATAAAGTATGTAACATACTTTATAAATGGCAGCGGTGATGATGAGGATGACAAGGGTGATGATGATGAGATCTTAACTGGAGTTACGGTCCCCTAAGATTTCCTCATCTCAGCACTCTGTATTTCTCAATCTCTCAGCGAGAGAGGATTCAGGAACCATTTAGGCCAACTGTTATCTGCTTCTACAGCATCCTAGAAAGGTGGTCAGTCATCTTGTGGCCTATGGTAACAATGCTAATGGAAGGAGATTTGGGGGCCATTCTCTGCTCTGTGCTCCTCCCTTGAAAGCAGGTGCCACAGGAGGGCATGTTATATCATTTGTCAAGAATAGGGTTTGTTCTCACCCCCAGCCCTAGTTTTAGTGTGGGGGAGTTAATGTGAGAGGAGGAAAGAAAACAACCTGATGATGAGAAAAGTGTAGTCATAGAACAGTCAAAAGAGCAGAGAACAAGGCAGCCCGGAGGTCTAGATTCCAACTCTGGCCTCACCACCAAATCACTTGTGACCCTGACCAAGTCACGTCACCAGTAGGACTTAGGGATTTAGTGTCCTCATCCATCAAAATGCAGGTTGGACTAGCATTGGCCTTCTATGGGAGCATGTGGCTTGGCAAATCACACCCCCTTTCATGGCCCCTATTTCCTCACCTGTAAAATGAGGTTGCCAAACTACATTATCTTTAAGGCTCCTTTTGGTGCAAAATCCTAACCTGAAATTCTGTGATCTCCCCGTGTCCTCTGTCTGAGGTGGTCGAGATGGTTGAAATCATAGGACGTGAGAAAGGAGGGGAAAGGGATATCATAGCAGGGAGCTGGTTTCACTATCAGCTGGGAGAGGCGAAAGCTTCCTTGAAACTGAGGATTTGGGAGTGGGAGAGAGTCAGAAGAGATAGTGACTCCTGATGGTCAGCTTTTCCCTGACTGGCTTTGAATCACTGGCCCTCTCATCTGTCCCCCCAAGTACTTTCCCTTTTGCTGTGTATGACAGAAATGCTGATTTTTATGTAGTCACTGTTGGTTATTTAGTTGTGTTCTTGTCTTCTCTGTAATCGGCAGCATTTGTTTTGTCTGTCTCAGACCACACACCTCTTAAGGGTTCTTGGGAATGCTCTGTCTGACTTTTCTCCATTTGCATTAGCGTCATGTCTCCTGCACACACCTTGGGTGTTTCATGGCTCCGGACTGATGATTAAGATGTAGAAAAGAAATACAGTGTCTGGGGTGGAAGCCCAAGGAAGGGAGAAAAATCCTTGGGCATCGATAACTGGGCCAAGTTGGCCCTTGTGACACAAAACTAAGTTTATGCCTTGAGCTCTATCAATGGGTACTGGTTTGTTAAATACTAAATTAAATAGAAGACTGTTAGGTATTATTCTGTAGTCTCTGAATGTAGTGAATAATTAGAGATTATTAAACTAGTGCTAACAAAAGCAGTTAAAGGAAAGTTAATTGACTGGTGGTAAAGAGATCATTAAGCATACCCATCTTAAAAACATTTTTGTGTTATTCTCTGGAGGGTTTTCCCTCTTATTGGGAAGAGGGAACAGACCCTTTCACAGACTCTTATTGTGCTCTTTGGGGGATCAATTTGTTCATTGTTATATTCACTCATTTGAACATGTGTATAGGGTGTGTGTGTGTGTGTGTGTGTGTGTGTGTGTGTGTGTGTGTGTGTGTGAGATAGAGAGGCAGAATTTTGTAGTGGCTGACATATTGGACTTGGAGTCAGAATGACTTGGGTTCAAATCCCTTCTCTGACACTTACTAGTTCTCTGATACTGTAAAATCGAGTCTTGGTTTCCCCACGTATGAAATAGGGATGAAAATATTTTTAGTATTGACCTCACAGGGTTGTTGTGAGTTTCAAATGCAATAGTGTATATAAAGAACTTTATACACTTTAAAATGCTGTTTAAATATCGGTTATTATTTTGTGGTGGAAAGACTATCACCTCTTTGGGTAGGAGCTGCTAATGGGCTTAGGAAGCTCTTACAACTAGAATTCCTCTCCTAGGAAGGGATGTGGTGGTAGAGGAGGAGAAGGTAAGAGAAACATACATTCACCTCTTAAATGCACTAATTTTGAACAAAGTGGCAGGGATGATCACTTTTCAAAAGTGTTACTGATGTCTTTTGTTTTTCATTGCTGTTATTTCAGCTTCTTCTTCATGCTTCTACTCCATGCCCTCACCAACCAGAGTGTCTTCCCTTGTAACCAAGGCACTAGGTGGCACAGTGTATAGAGCCTGAGCTCAGAGTCAGGAAGACTGGAGTTGAAATGTGGTCTCAGACACTCACAAGATATGTGGTCCTGGGCAAGTCACTTAACCTTCGCCACAGCCATTTCCTTGTTGATGGGTACTTTTGATTATTTCTGAGTGGAGCCTCCAGGAACAGCTAGGTTTTGTACCTCCTTTAGTTCTTTGGGATCATGGAGCTAATGTTCTCTCTCTACAACATTTTTCTGCCATCAGAGCTAAAAAAAATGTTTAGAAAGAATTTTTCCAAATGCTCCTCCCTTCTCCCCACAGTCTCATTGTAGACTGTCATGGAAGAGACCCCACCCAGGATATTTGTTCATTTATTCAAACGACATTTGTGTGTGTGTGTGTGGGGGATATAAAGCACCTACTATGTGCAGAGCATTGTGCTGGATACTAAGGGATACAGAAAATGAATAAGATACTAGTTGACCCTGCTTCCATGGAGCTCATCATCTAGTTGGAGAAATAATGCAATAGCTCAAGCGTCTGTGATCTGCCATCAGAAGATTAGGGTTCAAATTCAGACTCTCTCCATGTTTAGCAGTGACCTTGGGCAAGTCATTTGACACCTCTGTTTTCTCATCTGTCAAATGTGGGGGTTTCATCTCTGAAGCTATAACTGTAAGGTCTGTGTGACCTTGAGCAAGCTGCTTAACCTCTCTGGGCCTTAGAGATCGCATCTGTAAAATGAGTTTTGTACCAGATGACCTCTAAGGAGGTCCCTTCTACCTCTACACGTATGATCTAATGGTCTTTCCATTTTCATGGAGTAGGTGATGAAGATCATAAGCCTTCTAGGAGCTGTTTTGAAAGTCATTGAGAAATGCTACAATAGTGACAACAGCAGCTTCTCTCCCTGTGACCAGTCTGGTGAGGACCCTCTCTGAACTCAGGTCATCTCAGAAGACATAGGAGTCCACCATCTTGTCTGTGCTCAAAGCCTGTCCAGCTTACACTCCCGTGTTAGCTGACTCATCAATCTCTGATGGTGATTAGACGTCAGAGTAAGGCTTTAGCGGCTGCCTCGCTGGGGGCACCAGTACAGAGTAGGACAAGGGGCATTCTAGGGAAATGCAGGAGAGATTATTTGCAGGTGACAAGGTAAGGGAAGGCTGCATGGAGGAAGAGTCTTTTGAGCTGGCCCAGTTTCTTTGAAAGCTGCCTAACATATGACTGAAGTGCTGCGTAGGAGAGAGAACAAAGTGGGTGAAATTTGTCTGTTGCAGCTCCCAAACCCTCATGTCCTCAGATACCACAGTCTAGTTCCAGCCTACCTTTCTAGGCCTGTTGCACATTCATGGACTCTGTGTCCTAGCAGACTGGCCGTCTCACTGTTCCCTGAACTCAGTATTCCAGCCCCTATTTCTGTGTCTTCTTGAAAGCTGTCTCCCATGCCTGGAATGCCCTCCTTCCTCCTCTCCCTCTCTTAAGCGTCTTTAGCTTCCTTTGAGGCATTTCAGCTCAGTTGCCACCTATGGGAAGCCTTTCTTGATCTGCTCAGGTGTCCTCTCTTCCTCTTCCTTCAATTAATCATGTATGTACTAGGTGGTGAAGTGAATAGAGTGCCAGGCCTGGAGTTAGGAAGACTCTTCTTCCTGAGTTCAAATCTGTCCCCAGACACTTATTGGCTGTATGACCCTGGGCAAGTCACTTAACCCTCTGCCTCAGTTTCCTTAGTTGTAAAATAGAGAAGGAAATAGCAAACCACTCCAGCATTTTTGCCAAGAAAACCCCAAATGGAGTCACCAAGAGTCACTCTACTGAAACAACGAAACAACTTCTCTGTATATGTGTCATAACTGCCCTCCTCCTCCCCCACTGAACAGACCCTTGAAGTCAGGGTTTAGTTTTAGTTTTGTGTTTGTATCACCTAGTATAGCCTTGGGTATATAATAGATATTTAATTAATGTTTGTTGCATTGGATCATATTGATTTTGAAGGAGGAGGAGTATTTTAATAGATGGAGGGAGATTGGTGGTGGAGGTGAGGAGGATGGGAAGGTAGAGAGGAAGGCATTCCAAGTCAATGGAAATGAGTGGTGGGCACAGGAGTTTACCACCTAGTGGGGGGGGCAGGGGAGTATTGATGTTAAGGCTAATGGTCCAAGTCTTGCCCCTGGCATTTCCTAATTGTGTGATACTGAACTGGGCTGGTTATCTCACCTTGATGGGCCTCAATTTCTTCATTTGTGAAATGGGAACTTTCATCATACACCTTGCAGATCTATGGTGAGAGCCCTTTATAAACTTTGACATGATACAGAAATGTGAGCTGTTATCACCCCTAGGTATATTACAATACTTAGATAAATATGATGTAAAATAATATGTGAGAAATGTCTGAGACATACAATGCATGTTCATCGGCTTTGCTAGACTGTGAGTGCTGTACCACCGGTGCCCATAGGATGGCCTCTTGGGAAAGGCTGGGCGGTGCAGGAGAAATTTCTCTGCCCCTTTTGGGTCAGTCGCCCCCCCCCCCCCCCCCCCCCGTTTAACAGAATGGACTAGAGTAGGACCTAGCCTTAGTGTAATAGGATTTTAGAAGGATAGATTTTTAAGCTGGAAGCTACCTTGTAGGTCATCTAGTCTAGTACAACTCTTTCCTTTTACAGATAAGTGAAGTGACTTGGTCACACAGCTAGTAATTGGCAGAGGTGGGATTTGAACTAGCGATCTTTCCATGGGGTCTGTAGACCTCCTAGAACTCCCATGCCTTGACACTTTGTCAGGTGGGATGCAGATAGGTATGTGTGCTTCTGCCCTTTTCCTGAAGCTTCTTTCCATTTCTGGGGGCTCACCATGACCACTCAGATCCCAGGTCGCACGATCCTCCGTCTGGCTGAGAATTCTGCTGTCACAGGCATTCATTCAGTGATGGCTGGAAATTGTTACTTTCCAGCTGGTGGCCTCCCGCCCCCTACATTATCTTGTAGAACTACCTGGCGCCCAAGCCCAGCCCTCCTCCACTGTCTCTGCTAATGAGTGTCCGGGGAGGGAGGCTTGACGCTATTAGCATACAGCTGGGTTAATAGAGGACACTCTCTGCAGCCACTGCATTGCAGGTTTGCCGGAGCATGCTCAGTCCTCCTCCTTGAAGCTGCCTTCTCAGACTGACTGACGGGCTCCCCCTTACTCTGCACCCTCTTCTTCCTGGACCCTTCCCACTCCAGGCTCTGTGGGTCCTGGTCTGAGAGCTCTCATCCACCCTTACCCTCGGCAGTGAGGGAGTGAGAGGCGGGGTGCTTAGCCGCAGGAGAGGAGGAAAGGCGTTTGTAACTCCACTCCAAGGGGGCAGTGGCGGAATTCCTCATGTCCGTAGGGTCCTGCTGGCCCTGAAGACAAGGGTAGCTGCCAGGAGTTGGGGTTGCTTCGGGGATACACAGAAGAGGTGGAATTGCGGTTCAGGGACCGAGGTTTCGGAGATTCCTAGCTGCAAAGGGAGACGGTTTCTTAGTAGGAGCTTTGCAGTTTTTCAGCCTCTGGGAATGGGAGGCTGAGATGGAGAACAGGAGACTGGCCCGTACCTGCAGGTTCTCAGGCCGAGAGTGTGGTAGTGGCAAGGGCACTCAATTCTTGGAGTCGGGAGGCCTGGGTTTTCCTCTTCCATTTGTCATGAATTCATGAGACCCTGGGGATCTGGGCAATGCTACTAACTTACCCTGTACCTTTTGGCAAGTCTCTGTTTCTGGATGTTTCCAAATCTGTAAATTGAAGTGATGGGACTACATTATTTCTGAGATGCTTTTAAGCTCAGACCTCCTTTGAGAGGGGGTATTGTTTCATTCTTTGAACCAGCATGACTGGCACCTGTCACGGTGCCTAGCATACTGTAGGTGCTTAATAAATGCTTCTGAACTGATTCTTCTCTATCTTTGTATATGTGTGTGCACTTACATTTTTTTTCCCTTTTTAATAATTAAACATTAACTAAGATTATTAATTTTCTCTAACCTCATTTCCCCCTTTGCTTGGAAACCTCATAGACCCTGTTGTGGCTTTTTTAGAGCAGAGGTTCTTAATCTGGGGTCCACAAAATTATTTTTTTTTGTTAACTATATTTCAATATAATTGGTTTTCTTTGTAATCCCACATATTTTATTTTATGCATTTAAAAATTTTATTCTGAGAAGAGATTCCTAGGCTGCACAAGACTGCCAGAGACGTCCAAGACACAAAAAAGATTAAGAATCCTGGCTCTACAATAGGATATGGCAGCTATCTTTTAGAAGGTATCGGGCTAGCACCAGCAAGAGTGGTCAGTTGCTTCTTCTGTGCCTGTCCCAGACCCCTCATTCAGTTGTTCAAGCATGTTTAGTTGTCAGGTCATACAGGATGGATTTTGCCTCTGGAAGAAGTAGAAAGAGCACATGGCATCTTTCCAGGCACTTGGTCCCCACCTAGTGAAATCAACCTTGCCTCCCCAGATCTGAGCTGACTTGACTAGCACACCAGTGGGCTTACAGCCAGAAGGCAGAATGTTGGGGAGATTCCACTGGAGGACTCAGGTGAAGGGCCCTGGATCCCCAGATTTGTTTCTCTGGAATGTACAATCCAAGAGATCATTGTTTTTTTTAACTTATCAAACAATATTATTATTTTTAAAAAATAAATTGTTATTGATATCTTTTGTAGAGAAAGAAGGGAAAAAGGGGAAGCAAAATTTCGAAGGGGAGAGTGGTGATAGAACACCTCAACACCTTTTCTCTCCCCAGCAGTTGCCCTTGAACAGAGCATGCAGAATTTTAAGGAAGTCCTTCAGGCCATGCTACTTACTTATGTGACTGTTCAGTGCCTTAGTTTACTTACTAAAAAGAGTAAAAAAAAAAATCTTCCAGCCTCTACTTGTGGGGTGGAGGTTGGATAATGGGTGCTATGAAGGTGAACAGGTCACTTTAAAATGGTTGCATCCTGCAGAGCCCACAACTAGGGATTCCTGTGTGCAGTTTAAGGTTTGCAGAGTGCTGAATTCAGTGGCAAAATTCATTTAAGGGGCGGAGGGGGCAGAGTGGTGCCAGTGCTGTGCAGAGGACAGTTTGCAAGATGTAGTCATCCCAGGAAAGGGGCTGTCCCCCGCCCCCAAGAAAGGAGGCTGGAAACCTATGCCTGACACAGTCAATAGCCCCAACTACCCAACTTTTGGGAGAATGTGGAGGGTGGGTGGGAAGCCACAGGGAAGGCAGACCATTAGAGAGGGGCACCATGACCCTGAGAGGGGTGGCCTAAGGCAGGCCCATGGACATAGGATTCTTGAACCCCGCATTTAGAGTGGAAGAGGCCTTAAATGTCTCATTTTGTGGATGAGGAGCCTGAGACCCAAGGTCACCTAGATGGTAAGTGGCAGAACCGAGCCTCAGACTCCAGAAGCAGTGCAGCTGCCACTGCAGAACCACCAGAGGGGCCCAAGCCACTGTCCTGGGCAAAGCACCAGTTAACTGCCCTAGTTAACTGCTCTGGTTTCTTGGTAGAAAGCTGCCAGAGACAGCCTACACGGTCAGATTACTAACAGAACAGCTAATATTAACAATGCTGCTGTGATATTAATGACAACAGGTAATCATAGACCTGCCATTCACAATGCATCATTTTAGCACAGTGAACAGAGCATGACAATACAGGGGATGCCTGAAGGATGAACTCCAAATGTGCCACATCATTTATTCTTGGGATCGTGAGAGAAAATGCAAAAATACAAATGCCCTGTAAGACAACAAGTCTGCTGAAGGAGTGGGTTTTTTGCATTGCACCAGCAGATCTTTCTAAAGCATGGCTAGGCTCTGGAAATAGGCAAGAGGAAAAAGCAAGAGGAATAGGGAGAGGCTGTGTGTGACTCTGGACCTCAGTTTTCCCAGATGTGAAATGAGGAGTTTAGGTTTGGGGAAGTCTAGCATCTTTTCTAGCCCTCACACATTATGGTTATACATAATTCAGCTGCTGATGGGTTCAGGTCTGTTGACTCAGTGAGTTCGTTCTCAGGAGAATGGGATTCGTTGTATGGTAGGTTTGTGTATATCTGTGCTTGGAAATGAGGCTCTCTCAATCATATAGATTGGTCGTGCATTTGGCAGCCTTCTTGCCAGGATGTTGGGAGGTAATTACACACCCACAATCTCCAGTGTGATTTTAATTATGTTTATTCTTTTTGGGCGGGAACTCATTTCCTCAGGTTTCCGGGTGAAAGTCTCTACATTCCACCCACTTCAGCAAGTCTGTGATCTTGATGACTTGTCCTTGGGAGAGCTGCCCCAGGTTGCTCTTTATTCCAGAGGCCTAGCACTCCCCCTTGGCCCTCCCTCAGGTGGTCATTGATGAGGAGAGGATCTTCCTTCCCAGCTTACAGCAGGGCTGGGAGGCAGGCGGTGTGAGACTGATCAGAGTGGGGCTGAGGTCTTGGCACACTTGTGATCCAGCCCAAGTGCTTTGGGTGCTTATGGGATGCCTTTAAGGAGTCTCCCTTTCCTGATCTTACTTCTCCCTGTGCCCCCAGCACCACTATCCTCATTCTGTCCCTCCTCCTCTCCCAGCCTTCCCAAGGCTTCTCACTCTGCTCTGCTATTCTCTCTGGGAAGAAACTCGGAATTGAGAATGGCTCCTGCTCTTCTTCCTCCTTCCCACCTCCATCCAAAATACAATTAAAAAATTATCTTCTACTGTCCTTTTTGTTTATTTAGGGCCATGCTGTCTTTTGATGTGCTAATGAATTATCTCTGCCCCACCCCCCATTAAAGAAATTGCATTTTCAGTTCCAATTTCACTACCTTCCACCTCTAACCTGCCTATTGAAAAAGAAAAACAAAAACCATTATAAATATGTAAAGTCAAGGAAAACAAATTCCTGCCTTAGCCACATCCATGTGTACACACACACACACACACACACACACCCCTCAATCTGTACCCTGAGTCCATTAGTTCTCTCTCAGAAGGTGGATAGTATGCTTTATCACACGTCCTTTGGGTGATTGGTTATTGTGTTGATCAGAATTCCTAAATCTCTCATAGTTATTAATCTTTATAATATAGTTATTATACAAATTGTTCTCCTGGTTCTTCTCCTTCCTCTCTGTATCAGTTCACATAAGTCTTCCCAGATTTCTCTGAAACCATCCCCTTCAACATTTCAAGAGTATTCCATTACAGTCACATACTACAGCTTGTTTAGCTGTTCCCCAGTTGATGGGCATCTCCTCAATTTCCTGTTCTTTGCCACCACAAAAAGAGCTGCTATCAATTTTTTTTTTTTACAAGTGGGTCCTTTTCCCTCTTTCTTTGATCTCTTTGAGGTATAGATAGGCCTAGTAGTGGGACACTGAATCTATTATATACAGTTTAATAGCTTTTTGGTCGTCTTTCCCTTGTAACATGTTTGCATTTTAGCAGGGAAGCAGCATGGTGCGGTGAAAGAGCCCTGGATTTGGAGTCAGAGGTCCTGCGTTCAAATCCCTTCTGTCACTTGCTATGTAATACTGGGCAAGTCATAAGTTCTCTGGGTCTATGTTGTGTCACCTGTAAAATGAGGGGGTTGGATTAATTTTGAAGGTCATTGCCTCCCACAGTAACAGATTAGGAACTGAGCTTGGACTTCAGGTTGAAGCTGATGAGCCTGGTTTGGGAAATACTGAGACTGGAGAGAAGTTGTGGCAGCCCAGTGAGAAGAGACCAGTAGACAGGGCTAATAGAACTGGAGAGTGGAGCAGAGATTTGGAGAATCAATTTTTCTGCATCTTTTTAAAATATTTTTTCCATGAACATTAATTATCATTAGGAGATAGTACTTATTCTTCGAGGAGTCCTATTTAACTTGCTTTGCAAAATATTCAGCAGGTGGGCAACTAATAAATATTTGATGATGGTGATCTTGCTGAAATTTGCATATTGACTCAAGAGGCCCACACTCCAGTTATGTAAAGTGATTAGCCCGGCTAACTGCAATTGTATTCCAATCAAATATGTCAGGTGTGAATGGCAGAAATATGCAATTAGTTTTAAAAAATCCACCGAGTTAATCACATCCTGGATTGGGGTTGGGGAGAGAGGGAAGGATAAAAGAAGAGAGGGAGAGGGGGGAAGAGAGGAGAGGGAGAGAGGGAGGGGGGACAAAGGGAAAGAGGGGAAGAGACAGAGACAGAGAGACAGAAAGAGAGGAGAGGGAGAGAAAAAGATTGGGAGTTGGAAGCCATGAATTTAGCAGAAGACAACTGTTTACAAAAGCTGATATTCCACATTGGGCCCAGAAGGCCTGGGTTTGACCTCCAACGCAGATATTGATTATCTGTGTGACTCCTTCTTAGCCTTAGTGTTCTCATCTGAAAAATGGGAATAATCTTGTTAGCACCTACCTTCCAAGGTTGTTATGAGATCATGTACAGATTATATAAAACGGACTGTCATTGTCAGCCAGAAGGCTCTAAGTTCCATTCTGGGCTTTATAACTGCAGAGGAAAGTAGGGGTGCTAGCATGTAGGGTTTGAAGAAAATAATTAATAAATAGGATGAGGGGAAAAGGAAATGAGAAAAAAAAAAAGGAATGGAAAGTCTTCATTCTGTAGATAAGAAGACCGAGGGTGATTATCCTTTAAAAGTAGTCATCTAAATAATCGTCCAGCAATAACCAGTCCAGCAAACATTAAGGAAGGCTCTGCTATCCTGCAGGCCCTGCGCTGGGTCATGAGGAAACAGCAAGGCAAAATTAGGAACAGGCCTTGCCCTCGGAGAGCTTGTGATCAACTCAGTGGGGGAGAAGGAAGATGGGATGACCTGTGGACAGACCGGCATGATCATGTGCGTTTGAATATAGTGAAGGGGCACTAGGGATGAGGGCACTCAGGAGAGACTTCTTGAAAAGGTGACCGTCACGTAATCTCAGTTTCCTTGTTTGCAAAAACGGGAATAATAGCAACTACATTCTAGGGTGGTTGTGAGGATCAAATGAAGAATTTTAGCACAGTACCTGGCACATAGTAGGTACTTAATAAATGCTTGTTTCCTTCCTGCCCTATTGTTCTTTTTTTTTTTTTTTGCAGGGGGAAAAGGCAGGGCAATTGTGGTTAAGTGACTTGCCCAAGGTCACACAGCTAGTGAGTGTATTAAGTGTCTGAGGCTGGATTTGAACTCAGGTCCTCCCGACCCCAGGGCTGGTGCTCTACTCACCTTGCCACCTAGCTGCCCTGCTATTGTTCATTTTTTTAGGAAAAAAAAATGTCTTTTCCATTCTGGAGGTCATTCTTGCTTCCTTCCTGTTCTCTCCAGATTTGCTGACCTTATGGGTAAAGGGATTCCTTTTGGAATGTGTCTACTGAGGAGCCTTGGATTGATAACAATTGAGATCTCTTAATGTTTGGTGGGAATTTGGGGCTGGTGTAGAGCTAGCTTTGCCTGGAGACAAAGAGATGATTTAAAAAACTTTCAGGTGTTCTACCTTATAGATTCTGGAAAAAATGGCTGCTGGGCACCTTCCTGCTTGGGTGCCAGGGCAAGGTGTTTGGGTGGAAGGGGTTTAGTTAAGTCTCTTAACATATCTGTCATGAAGGCAGGTCCAGAACAGGTGTGGATAAGGAGAAGGTCCCTACCTTAGTGCTAATATCTGTACCAGGTCAGGCTTGAAATCCAGGCCTTAATGGAAATTGCTTTTCTTTTTCTTGGAGTATTAGGCTTCCAAATAAACGTTCAATCTAATTTTAGGCCTGCCTGCATAGTATTTATTCATTCATCAGTTATATATTCCACACCTACTATGTGCAGGTGCTGAGCCAGGCATCCATATTGAGTGGATTTGTTGGATGCCCATGTTGACGTCAGCCTCAGAGTTCAGTTTTGCTGGGGAATAAAGCAGTAAGGCAGCAGAGGCTCTCCTCTCTTTGGAAGGAATGGCATAAGGCTGAGGTAATCTGCCCTGGCTTTGGTGGCTGGCTGCAGTGCCCTGACTCCTCTGCCAGGCTGAAGCCTGGCTGGTCAGTAAAAAGCTCCAGGCCACGTGACTGCACTTGGGGGCTCTGGGTACATGTGAGGTGGGAAAGGCTGGATGCCTGAAATGGGCCATCTTTAGTATTGTTCTCCTGACACGGGGTTATTAGTGTCCCTTTGTGGGCCCTGCTTTCCCCGTTTGGCAGTGCCCTTTATCTCTTTGCCAGCATGGCAGCAGGCAGCTGGAGCGGGCGTGAGGCACAGGCAGGCAGGGAGATAGATCTTTGCCGCAGTTGGCTCAGCTTTTGCCTGAAGCTGGTGGGTTAATTAAGGGTTGTCATGTTGCTTTTTTAAAACAACTACAACAGGAAAAAAAATCACAAGCACAGAAAACTCTTTTCTATACTTCTTCACCGGGTCTTTGCCCGAGGTTTCAGGGCAGCAGAAGGACATTGGCTGCACTCTAACCCCAGAGATAGTGTCTTAAGAGCCATCCAGTCAGCCTCTAAGGTTCTTTTGGGCAGGGGTAACCTTGTTGTATGATGTGCATAGGGCTGACCAGCAGCAAAACTGGAAAATTCATCCTCAAGATCTCTCTGCCTCTCATTGTGAACCTTTGGCATGACCACTCCTTCTTTCCATGGGTGCCTGGTGCTCTCATGCTGTACGCTGCCCTCCCCACCCCCTAACTCCCAGGCTCTCCTCACTGTTGTATGTTCTTCTGAAGGGGACTCTCCCTTGCCCCTCATAGTTTCATGGATTTAGAGCAGAAATCATCTTGTTCCCCATTTTATGGATGAGGGATCTGAGGCCAGAGAGGTTGTGACTTGCTTGAGGTCACAGAGAACATTTGTGTATTTTCTTCCCTATTAGATTTTGAGTTTCTTGAGGGCAGGAATTGTGTTTTTGCCTTACTTTGTATTCACAATGCTTGGCATAGTAATTGGCTATAGTAAGCACCTAATAAATGCTTGTTAACTTGAAGGCAGGGGTAAATGTTTGACTTTTGTGTTGGTAAATGTTTAAGAACTGTCTTGGGTTAGGGCCTGGAAATAGGCTGGATGTACTTTTAAGTTTAACCTGCATTATTAAGGTTTTCTCCACCACTTTCTTAAGTCTAAGCAACCCACAAAACAATCAAGCCTTGATTTGTTGTGTTGGTTTTTCAAGGTGTGAGAATTTAACAATCAGAGAGCTGGTTTGAGCTGGCTTCCAGCACACCCTTGCTTGAAAGTCACCCAGGTATTCATCAGTAGACATTAAGGGGCCCTCTTTGTGCTACCATGTTTGGTCCTGGGGATAGAAGACAAAAAAAAGGCTCCCGTTCAAGTAAACATGTACACATAAAGCAGATACAACATATACACGTGGTAAGACAAAATCATTTTGGGTGGGACCTGAGAAGCTGGGAGATGGGGCACAGATCATATAGGAGGTGGCGCTTGGGGTGGGCAGGGATTCTAAGAGACAGAGGGGAAGAGGGAGGGCATTTTGGGCATGAGAAATGATCTGCCTAAAGGCCTAAGGATGAGAGCGAGGATGGGCCAGGATTAGCAAATAGGCTAGTAGTAGTAGGAACTTAGAGGGTGTGAAGGGAGAAAGAAATGTGCCCTTGGCCTGGAAGGTAAACAGGAGCCAGGCTGCAAAAGACCAGCTGCCCAGTAAAGCACTATGCAAACCTTAATGCTTGTGAGGACTCAAACCCAGGATGTCAGGCTCTAAACCCAGCAGTCTTTCTGCTGTGTGAGCCTGAAAGGCACACTGCCCAACCTCAGGGCTCCCTTTCTCTAGCTCTGTCTTCTCTATCCCTTTAGGGCCCAGCTAGGGGTGAGTGACCTTATAAACTAATTCCAGCTAAATTGTTCACGGCTGATAATGGACTAATGGATTGCCCCATCAGGAGAACATTTGCATTTTATCCAGGACTGTCAGTGCCTGAAGGGGAAAAAAGGAGTAATGAGGGAATTTCAGGCCTTTGGGGGATGGTAGAGAGGAGGGCTATTTCAGGATGAGAAGACCTTAAAATGCCTCCTCAATTATACCTGGCAGCTGGCTGCCCACTCTGCCCAGACATGAGGTTGCCTCTGGCTAATGATGCTGAGCTTCTCTCACCTTCTGAATTAGGCCACACATCTCTGTGCACGAATTGGATCCCTCAAGGACCTTTGATATTGACTTCTTGGTTTCACTCAATTGGCAGTGTTTCTAGATGCTGGCAGGTGCTCTAGGCAAAACCCTCGCAGGAGGTTTGCATGGAAGTGGGAGCCCAGCAGCATTGAGGTTATAGGGAGTTTTTGGTTCTCTGGCATTTGCCTAGCTGACACTGACTCTTGGCTGTAACTTCCAGGAATAAGGAGGTGATAGTCCTGCTGGCTGCTGCCTAGGGTAGACCCTGAGCAGACCAAGTCCTGGGCTGCCGTGTTCCGTTCTGGGAATGTTCTGTGTAAAGACACTTATAAGCTGGAAAGGGTCCAGAGGAGGAAAGTACCCAGCCATGCCATCTGAGGACTGATCAAAGGAACTGAGGGTTCTTAGCCTGGAGAAGGCAAGATGCAGGAGAGACACGATGGCTTTCTCAAGGATGTGAAGGATTGTCCCGTGGAAGAGAGATTGGACTTGTTCTGCTTGGCCCAAGCAGATAGAAGGAAGTTGCAAATAAGGCAAATTGAGGTTTCATGGGAGGAGTCATTCCTCAGTAGAAGGTAGTGGGTTCCCTTTCCCTGGGAGGCTTCCAGCCAATGGCATAATGTAGTGGGGATTGTTTCAAGAGAATAAATTGGGCTAGATGGCCATCTTAGATTCTTGTCATTCTAGTATTTGCTGAACTCTGCCTATGACAGCAAAACATCTGGAAGGGCCTTCTGAATCATTAAAGAAAGACTTGATTCTGCTCAGAATGGCTTTAGCATTATAAGTACATTTGATTGTACTCTAGTTCTCCGAAAGTCACTGGTCCCAGAGTGTCTGGAAACTTGGCTAACCAGAATACATGATTACCTGGAAGACTTTGTTACCATCCTTAGTCCAACCAGACAGTAGACTCTTGTGGTTAGGGAAACAGAGCAGAAAGGTACAAGAGAGAAGAGCAGGCAACTATAGCACAAAATGTCTAACAAAGTATAGGGGCAGGGAGATGATACAGAATGGTGTTGGGGCTTAGCATTGGTAGGCTTTGGATTGGGAGGTGGGCTTTGTGTAGGTTTCTGGAAAAGAGAGTTTCCAGTTTCTGGAAATGGAATGAGCAAAGCCACAGAGGTGGGGACAGATAAGTCATATGCAGAAATGGCAAACAGATTCGATTCAACACGCTTTTTAAAAGCATGACATAAGGAAGGAAGGCCAATTGGAAGACAATTACAGTAGTCTAGGTAATAAGTGATGAGGGCTTTAATGATAGTAGTGGCTCTTTGAGTGGAGAGAAGGAGACGTATGTAAAAGATGTTATAGCTCAGGAAGTTACACAATTTGGCAAATGACTGGGTGTGTGGGAGGTAAGGGAGTTGAGGATGATACCAGAATTGTGAACCTGGGTGACAGGAATGATAGTGATCCCCTAGACAGTGATAGGTAAGTTATGAAGAAAGAAGAGTTTGAGGGGAAGGATCACATGTTCGGTTTTGGACATGTTGACTTTGAAATGCTTATGGAATATCTAGTTTAAAATGTCCAACAGGCAGTTATTGATGTGGTACTGGAAGTGAGTGGAGCTGAGGGCTAGATAAAATAGAGCTAGGTTTCATCTGCATAGAGACAATAATTGAAACCACAAGAGCTGATGAGATCACTAAGTGAGAGAGTACATGAAGAAAAGAGAAGAGGACAGAGCCTTGGGGAGCACCCACAATTACTGAGTGTGACATGGATGATTACCTAGCCACGAAGACAGATAGTTTGTTAAGACAGGTAGGAGGAGGATCAAGAAAGAAGAATCATATAAATCCATTGAAGAGAGATTGTCCAGGAGGAGTAGGTGACCAACTGTGTCATAGGCAGCAGAGAGATCAAGAAGGATGAGGATGGAGAAAAGGCCATTAGATTTGGCAATTAAAAGATCATTAATTACTTTGGAGAGAGTCATTTCAGTTGAATGATGAGATTAGGAGCCAGTGAGGAGGAAGGAAGGGGAGGAACGGAGGTGGGATTCACCAGGGAAGATGGCAACAAACCAAAGTTATTAATAAAAGGAAGAGTGATATAGAATGATAGCCAGAAGGTATGGTAGGACCTAGAGAGCAATTTTTTTAAAGGATGGGGGAGAATTGGGTAGTTCGTAGGCAGTGGGGAAGAAACTAGTAATGATTTAAGATGAGAGGGGTGATGGTGGGGACAATCTGCTGAAAAAGACTGGAAGGAATGAGATCAGGGATGCATGTAAAAGGGGTTGACCTTGATAATCAGAAGTGTCAACTTATCATCAGACTGAAGTGTAGGAGGAGCTGGTGGGGAGCAATGTCAGAGGTATACAACATGAAGAGGAGGGGAGAAGATAAAGCTCTTGGAGAATGGAGTGAATGGCCTCATTTTTTTTCAGTGAAATATGAAATATAATCCTCAGTAGAGAGGGTGTGGGAAGGAGTAGCATGAGACACTTGAGGTGGCTTGGAATAGCTATTGTGGTGAATGGCAAAGAGAATCAATTAGAGAGGAATTTGATTGCCTTGCTGAAGTGAGGGCCCAGTTGATAGCAGCTAGCTTAAATTTGTAGTGACTTTAGCATACTTTGGTGATTTCCTCTAGCTCTTTCAGAAGGCATGGGAGCAAAAGGCATGATGGTTGATAGGACCAGACAGTGCAGGATTCAAGAGTAGAGGACAGTGTAGAGTTGCACAGGTTTACCCAAGGATCAGGATTGGGAAGAGAGGGGAGTGCAGCCATAGCAGGCTATCTTGTGCAACACTAACAGATGCCATATGGTACTTGGCACTCCAGGGGGCACTTAGAAGCCATCATTCAGTTAGATGGGCATTTATTAAGTGCCTGCTACATGCTGTCCTCACCCTAAGATTTCCACGGCCAAGCCAAGTACTGAGTACAGATGTTTCCACACAGACTTTCTAATAGCCTTTTAATTCAATGAGCATTTAAGTTTCCTCTCATGTGATAAACATTGTGTTAGGCACTGGGGACACAAAGACTACCCCCAAAGCCCCCAAATAATAGTCCCTGGCCTCAAGGGGCTTGCATTCTATTGGAGGAAACAACATGTACCCAGCAAGTGTATGCAAAAGAAACATAAGGTATGTGGGAAAAAGGCACTACAAGACGTGTGCATTCGGAAAGACTTCTGGTAGAATGTGGCACTTGAGATGAGCTTCAAAGGGATGTAGGGATTAAGTGCCAGAGGCAAGTGAGAGAACATTCCTTCTGGTACAGACGATCACCTAGCTGCCCTGTGACCTTTTCCACCATGCTCTGGAAATTGACTCACCCTAGAAGATCCCTACAGCCCTGGAACTCATACCTCAGAAGTAGCCTTGGCTCTGGCACCCCTTTCTCTGATCAGACATCTCTGCATTTCCCATCTGGCCTTCTCTGTCAGCCTCTTTTGCAGGACACCTTCTCTTGACTCCACCTCATACCCAGCTCCTTTTATGCCTTGTCTTCCCCATTAGAAGGTAAGCTCTTTGAAGGCAAACACTGTTGCTTTTTGCTTGTTTTTGCATTCCTGGAGCTTAGCACAGTGCGTGGCATATAGTAAAGGCTTAATAAATGCTTGTTGATTGACTACCTAATCCCATATACAATAGCTACATGCAGATGCAGAACAGCTAATACACAGATCAGAATTGCACAGAAGACAGCAAGCACAGGTCACAGAGCAGCATATAACAATCCAATAATATTCAGTCTGATGAGCATTTATTAAGCACCTATTGTGTGCTAGGCACTGGGATTAGAAGGACTACCAGTCAATCGATAAACATTTATTAAGTGCCTACCATGTGCCAGACACTGTGCTAAGCTCTGGAGACACAAAAAGAGGCAAAGGACAGTTCCTACTCCCAAGGAACTGACAGTCTAATTAATGATTGTAGTGAAGCCATTCAACAAATGAAATGTGTCCTGCCTTTCAGGAGTTTACACTCTATTAGCGAACAGCTCAGTGGGAATGGCAGCCAGCTGCAGTAATTGAAAGAGGTCTAGGGGTCCACTGAACCTGTTACAAGATAGATGCTGGATACCCAGGGGTACAAGGCAGCCGAATTCCTTTGAACTCTTTGGAAGAGAGAGGCTATGCGTAATTATCCAAGGGCTGAACTTCTAATCTTTGGCTCATCTAAATGCATTGCTTTTCCTAATATCTGCCTTTAGAAAAAAAAAACAAACAAATTTTGCTAGTCTTTTTGGCCCTCGATTCTAGGGAGCTCATTGATGGCTTCTTCAATTTTTTTTTCTAAGGTGGGGTTATGTGAATATTCGATTTCCTCTTCTGTTAACCTGGGCAATTTATGTTTTTGTAAATATTCATCCATTTCACTTAATTGTCAGATTTATTTTTTGATTGTCAGATTTCTTGGCATATAATTGTTGCCCCCAATTCTAACAAGGAGAAATCGATCCTAAGGCCTCACTAGACTATTTAGAGTTTTGTCCATGAAAGTTACCACCATTACTTCCTTCCTGGTTTAACTCCACTTCCTTCTAGTTTCTTTTAACATAAATTTTATTGCTAACTTTTTTTTTTTGAATGACAGTCATTTCTGAATATCCACACCCCTCCCCTCTCATAAGCATGAAAATTTCCCTTGTAACAAAGAAAAAACTGATGAGCTAAACCCACAGGCCTGACATCATACTTAACATTCTGCCCCCACAATCTCCCACCTTGCCACTGAAAGAATTCCTAAGAGTCCTAGATTTAGAGAAGGTTAAGTGACTTGTCTAAGATCCTATAAGTTGTAAATGAAAGAGCTGTGATTAGAACCCAGGCTTTTTTGATTCCTAATCCAAACATTTTTCCCAATGTGAAATGCTGCCTCTCAAGCTCCTGAGGCTAGGGCTCTCAGCTGTTTTGGCTGCTATACAAAACTAACATGATTTCTGTCTCTGGGTACTTTGGGACATTGGGTATGTAGAACACTTTCATATCCAAATTAATTTTACTGCAGCCTAGAGCCTAATCCTATAATAACCTTTCAAACTTTGCTAGAAAGAGCATTGGATTTGTAGTTCAAGTCTGGACTCCACTCCTTACCGATGGTCACATTGCTCTTGTTAGCTTTGGTTTTAACATCTGTAAAGTGAAGGGGTTGGACTACGGTTATCTGTAAACTCTTCTCCAGCCCTAAATCCTGTCATTTATAACCTCCTGATTAGCTCTTCCAGGGGTGGAAGAGGAGGTTTTGAAATCATCTCTCCATTTCAAACCTCTGGTCTTAATCTCTGTTTGCAGTAACAATACAGAATTGGCTATTATTAACTTTATTTATAGAAACAAAAATAGCAACTGCATTGGAGCCAAATCTGTACTTTAAAGAGATTTTAAGTTTTTCTGATGTCTTTTGTTTTTGCCCTTACAGTCATTCCTGATATATTCCCCCCCTCTCCTCCTTTACCCCCATGGAGCAAGGCAAGGCAGTTTAAGCCTCCCATTTTCTGTAGGGACCACAGATGACAGTGTCTGCAGCAGTCCACATCTGTGTTCCCTCTCCCCCCACCTCCAAGAGGAGGGAGGAGTGGTTCAGATGATTCTCTCTTGTTAAAGTTATTTCTGGCCCCCGTTTTTCTGTCTCCTGAGGTTTCTTTTTCTGCTTTCTCAGTTGCTTTTAATGAAGATGTTCAATAAAACTAGGATCTCCCCTCCCTCCTCCCCACCAATCCTCATTCTGGCCTTTATAGCTCCAACTTAGAAACATAATGTTCAGAGCTAGACCTTGGAGACCACCTAGGCCAGTGACCTCATTTTATAAATAAGGAAATAGAGGCACAGCGAGAAGTGGCCGTCAGGCTGGGGTTGCGTAAGTGGTAATCAGAGGCAGGATCTGAACCCAGAGGACCTGGGTTCAAATTCTGGTTCTGCCATTTATAATCTGTGAGAGCCTGGACAACCTCTCTGGCCCTCAGTTTCCCCGTCTATAAAATGAGGGGATTGGACCAGATGGATTTTCTTCCTGACCCTGAAGGTAGAACAGATCCCGTGGCTCCAGATATCGTTCTCTTGTCACCAAGACATATCCTTTACCACCTTGATGGGCTCTTTCTACAGAAAGAAGCAGCCTTCATTTTGGTCTTAGGAAAAGCTCAGTGTTTCCTGCTCCCTGATGTTTGTACAGACTGAGCAGAAGGTAGTTGACTTTGTCTGAAGGCCCTCTTCTCTGTGACTGCTTGGCCCCCGTCCTGGACTTCCTGCCATCGGGAACAGCTGGTGTTATTAGTGTATTAATAATAATGTAATAATAAAGTTGCCAGGGCCTCTGAGATCCCCCAGAGAACATTCTGTCTATATCCAGCTGGTTGCTGAGGAAATGATGATCTAGTCACGGGGCTGCAGATTGGGCTCTAGGGGAGAACAGAGCCAAGCAGTGCCTGAGTGACCCCAAAACTATGCTGTGCCGCTTCAGACATCCGAGAGAGGGGAGCCAAAAGAGCACGGGCTGTAGGACTCACCGCATTTGTGAGAAGACTTGTAGATCTGGAGTTGGAAGGGACCCCTGGGGTCATCTTGTCCAAGCTCCACATTTTACAGATGAGTCCAAGAGAGGTGGGGTCACTCAGAGAGGCAAGTGGTGGAGCAGGGATTTGAATCCAGTTCTACTAACTTGAGGTCCAGAGCTTTCTAGATAGCATATGTAGAGTACTTCATAAATTCTATGTGAATGTTATCATTTCTGTTCTGCTGCTGGGGCTTGGACTTCCTCTTTCCCCCTCAGGCCAGCTTTTGAGAGGGGTGCTTAGACTGGTCTTGACCAAAGTGGGCCACTGGGTGGTTGTGTTGGTAAGCAAAATGGGCTCCTTAGCACTTAGTTCAACAAGTGCCCTTGAAGAGTTTGGCTTTTGTTTACTTTGAGTAATTCAGATATTTCATTGAATCTTACTAAGTGCTAAGCCCCAGGCCCAAACCCCTATTAGCTGTAAAACCTATGTGGGTGTGGATTGGCAACTAAGGTGGGGCCCAAGGTGGGGCTAACTCCAGGGAGGGCCTAGCAGAGATAGCAGAGGCTCTTAGACCACTGGGTTTAAGTCTGCCTCTTTGTGAAGATTTTAGGTCATGTGGGTGAGTCACGTGGGTGAGTCACATGTGTGACTCACCCCTAATGCTGAAAAAGATATAAAAACCAGGGGTTGGCTTCCTCTTCCTTGGAGCTCTTTGCCGCAGCAGTGGTGGCATGCATGACTCTGGGCCAGTCATTGTTCTGAGCTCCCGGGCTGAACCTAGATGTTGGTAACTATGAATCTGTATTGAGTCTGTCTGTTGATGTTTGTACTTTGTAATTTGCTCTGAAGTTCAGGGTGCTGGCTTTTTCCTCTGAACTAAGTGAATGATATTTGTATGCTGAATTAAAGTAAACTTGCCAACCCCTTAACCTTGCTTTCCTTATTAAGGCAGATCAAAAGAACCTGTGCTTTGGCAGGTGCTGGCAGCTTTCTGGGTGCTGGTTGTTGGTGGATCTTGCACCCCCACAGAAGCTGCTAGCCAGAATGTGAAAACAGTGGTTCAGTGGACAGAGTACTGAGCCTGGAGTCAGGAAGACCTGAGTTCAAATCTAGCCTCAGAACACTATAGCTGTGTGACCTTGGGCAACACACTTAACCCTGTTTGCCTCAGTTTCCTCATCTGTACAATGAGCTGGAGAAGAAAATGGCAAACCACTCCAGTATCTTTGCCAAGAAAATCCCAAATGGGGTCACGAGGAGCCAGACACGGCTGAACAGCAACAACCGTAAAATGCTTATTCCTTCTCTCCCCTCATTATCTTTCCTTTCCCTACCTTCCTGTCACTGTTGAGCCCACCACCATCCCCCCAGGCACCTAGTCTCAGAGTGTAGATTCCATCCTGGACTCCTTTCTCTCACACCCAGCTCCATCCAGTCAGTTGTCAAGCCCTGTCATTTCTACCTTCATAACATCCCTTGTATGTGCCCCTTTCTCTCCTTTGACACTGGCATGCCCTGGTGGAGGTCCTCACCATCTCACACTTAGACAATGGCAGCTGTCTGCTGGTGGGTCAAGGTTCTTTTCACTCCCAATAGAATGTGAGCTCCTTCAGATCAGGTAATCTAATCGATTACCCCAATGCTTAGCACAGTGCTTTGTACACAGTAAGCACTTAATAAATGCTTCAGTCATTCATTCATTCCAGTCCATCCTCCACTGTCATTCTCCAGCTGTCAAATTGATCTTTCTAAAGTATAGGTCTGACTCTGCCACAGCCCTAGTCACTAAATTCCAATGGCTCCCTGTTACCTCCATTATCAAGTATAAAATATACCCTGTTTGGATTTTCAAGCCCTTCATAACTTGGCCCTTTCCTGCCTTTCCAGTTCTCTTATACCTTGTTCCCCTTTGCACACTCTGTGAAGCAGTGGCATTGTCTCCGTGCTGTTCCTCAAACAAGACACTCCATCTCCTGACCTTGGACATTTTTACTAGCTGTCTTCCATCCTTGGTACTCTCTCCCTTCCTCCTAGCTTCCTTCAGGTCTCAGCTAAAGACCTCTCTTATACAAGAAATCTTTTCTAGCCCTCCTTAATCTTAGTGCCTTCCCTCTGAGAATAGCCTCAGTTTGCTCTGCCTATATCTTGTATGTAATAGTTGTTTTCCCATTAGACTGGGAGCTCCTTGAGAGCAGAGACTATACTTTCGCCTTTCTTTGTAATCCCCAGTACTTAGCGCAGTGTCTGGCACTTAGTAGGTGATTAATAAGTGCTAATTTATATCCCACATGTGGTCCTATCAGAGGTTAAGGTCAAAGGTTAGCCAGAGCTATTGTGTCTCTTGAGTCTCAATGAGTGCCATGAGTGATAGGTATTTGAAAGTGGTTCCGGTCAGGTCTGCAGTGGATCCTCCAGCCCCTTTTCCCTATCCTGGAGGGTAATTGAGTCTTGGAGGATTGGGTTTTCTACAAAGCAGAAAACAGCACCATTCTTGATGAACCTTGGACCTTGGGAAGTAACCCCTTCTTACCTAGAGGCAACAAGAAGACCCCAGCTGGAGCATTTGATTCCCCACATACTGGTACTAGAGAATTGGGTCTGTCTTAGATGACTAGGCTCTGGGAAAACAGAAGATCAAGACAACTGAGCCCACCAATAACTTTTCCTAAATTAGGACCTGCTCCTTCTGTGTTGCTCTGTTTTAGTGGAGTTTTGCCATCTGACTAGTCAAATTACTGATCTCAGAGCCCCAGCCCAGTCCCTTGTATAGACAATTCTCTTCCCCTCCCTTAATCCCTCATTCACCCAGTAAAGACTTTGGCCGGTCTGGGCAAGGCCTATGTCCAGTCCTGTCTGCTGCCTCACACCAGACAGGACTCTTTCTCTGACAGGGAACCTACACAAACTGAGATACTCAACTATTATCCTGTCCAGTGGCATTTGCATATTCCAAGTTTTGTAGGACAGAATTTTAGGATCCTAGACCTAGATCTTGAAGGAGACTTTGGAGACCATCTACCCAACCCCCTCATTTAACTGAGGCCCAGTGAGAGGAAGAGATTTCATGGGCTTCAAGACTTGGGGCTGGAAGGGACCTCAGGGGCCATCTAGCCCAACTGTCTTATTTCAAAGAAGAGGAAACTACAGAAGACCGCATAGCTACTGTCAGATCTGAAGCCTTTCATCATAGAATTTCCAGCATTAGCCCCATTTAGTTGAGGAAGTATTCAGGGATGGAGTGGAAGACTTTCTTGGGAGCCTGAAATCACATCAGGAGATACACTGTTGCCTGCTTTTCCTATGTGTAAGACTGGACTTATTTCCCAAGTAGGGGCTGGGTACTTTTTAATAAAGGAGCATATTGGATACAATCCAATCCAATAAGCATTTTTAAAAATGTCTCTTCTCTAAGTATGTGTGCAAGGCTCTATGCTGGGCTGTGGGGAAGGAAGGAAGGAAACAAGCATTTATTAAGTGATTTCTGTGTACTAGGCACTATTCTAAATGCTTTACAAATATTATTTAACTCGATCCCCACAATAACACTGGGAAGGAAGTGCTTTTATTGTCCTCATTTTACAGTTAAGGAAACTGAGGCAGACAGAAGTTAATTGACTTGTTTAGGGTCACATAGTAAGTATCTGAAGCCAAATTTGAATCAGATCTTCCTTCTTTTGGACCTATCCATTCTATGAACCTCTGGGGGGATACAATGATGTGTGCATTTGCAATGTACATACTATAAATGGGCATTGAGTGTAGTGCTGATAGAGGGTAGGGACAGGTTCCCAGTGCCCAGAAAATAAACATAGTCGACATATACATATTCATTCATCCAACAGGCCATTATTAAGCGTTTACTATATACCAGATATTGGGCTACTGGGGTTACAAAACAAAAATTACTCTTTACCCTCAGAAAGCTTAAGTTCTGTTGCGGGGAATCACACACACACACACACACACACACACACACACACACACGCACACACACACGCACACACACGCACACTTCAAAATATATACAAAATAATGAAGGGGAAGGTGCCAGAAGCTGTCCAGGGGTGGGGGTGAGCTGGGTCCTGGAAGAAGTAAGGACTTCTAAGAGGCAAAGGCAAGAGGGAAGGTAAATATGGAGGCAAGAGATGGGACTATTATATTTAGAGAAGAGCAAATAGGCCAGTTTGTCCACAAGGTAGCATTGGTGACAGGGAATGCTGAGTGTGAAGCCTGGAAAAGTTGTCTGGAGCCAGCTTTTGAATGATGGGGCAGAGGGGGTTTTGTTTTGTTTTGTTTTAGACAGTAGAGGAAGTCCCTAGAGTCTCTCGAGCAAGAGAATGACATGGTCAGAGCTGGGTTTTAAGATTTGTCCAGTACTTTACCTACCTTATGTCAGTCTTCATAGCCTCATTGTGAGGTAAGTGCCACAGGGGTTATTAATTATTTCCACTTTTTACAGATGAGTAGACTGTGGTTCAGAGCATTCAAGTGACTGGCCCATAGCTACATGGCTAGTGAATGTTGGAGACAGTATTCCAACTCAGGTCTCCGTCATTCTTGAGACTACTAATGGTAGCATGGCTATATTTTTGCATTTATTTCTGATCTGAAAATTTTGCATAGAGTGTTTAATAGAATCCTAATACTCTTACATTGGTGATTAAGAATTTTACACCAAGATCACTGATTCCTTAGGGAAGGGGTCCCTGGTCTTTCTGGGGGGATTATTAGATCTGGAGCTGGAAGGGACTTAAGAAGCCATCTAGTCCCAGCCCCTCAGTTTACACAGGGCACAGCTGCTGCCCATGGAGAGTCAATGACTTGACCAAAGGCACAAGGGCATAAAGGATGGAAGAGGGATCTGAGCCTATTTGACTCCAGATCCTGCACCATTTCTAGTATCTTCTTTACTTGGTGTGGGGGGAGATGATCAGTTCTGGGTGGAAACCATGAGTGGATCCCTCTTTCCTTGGGGTCCTAGTAGGTGTCCATCCTAGAGGAATGTAGGGAAACAGCTAGAGATGAGCCTACAGAACCCAGAGGAGGACACCTCAGCTTCAGAGCAAAGAACACTGGATTTGGTGTCAACTCCAGTCTAGATTCTTCCACTTCCTATGGTGGGACACTAGGTAAGTCGGTTCATTTCTGTGGTCCTCAGTTTCCCCAGATAATAAGTGGAAAGGTTGGACTATGTGATGTCTCAGGTCCTTCTTGCCTCAAAAACCAGAGGCCAAACTTTGATCCTCTGACATTGTATAGTGCATTACAATTATAAAGTGCTGTTCTATCCATTATCTTGCATTGTTGAACCTCGTGAAAACTCTTTATAGATAGCAGTAAAGGAATTTATCCCATTTTGCAAATGAGGAAACTGAGGCTCAGAATGAAGTGACCTACCCAAGGCCACACTGATTATGGAGCCAGATCTCACCTGCAGTTTCCCTCCTTCTAGTCCTAGTGCTCTTTCTGGGCTAGGGTGCTAATCTCTCCTGCAGTAACTAGGGCCTGATCAGGCCAGGTGGCAACCCCTGCCTTAGCCTCAAGATAGAGGGCACAGAAATGAGCGTGAAGGAGACCTGAGAGACACTTAGGACCTTGGACCTATGGGGGGGAGGGTGAGAAAGACAGAAGGGGACAGAGACAGGAGAGAGAGAGAGACAGGAGAGAGAGAGAGAGAGAGAGAGAGAGAGAGAGAGAGAGAGAGAGAGAGAGAGAGATATCTTTAGGAGCCTGTGGTTATCTATCTCTTTTGGGCTTGAATCACTCAGTGAACAGTCAAGGAACAAAGACTATCCTGATTCCAGACCTGTAGTGGACAGTGCTCCAGGCCCCCACAAGTTTCTCCCACTTGCTGCTTTAAACTTCCCTTTTGATATTCTTCTGTGGTTTCATCTCTCCCTAGCCATGGTTTCCTCTTTTCTCTCCCTTCTTCTTCTTTTGATTTCCTGGGTTTCTCTCCATGCCCTCCCCTGGCTCTCTGGAATCCTCCCCCATGTTCTCAGCCCCCGGACGGGGGAGGGGAAAGGTTGGAGGGGAGGGAATGCTCCTTCTGTCAGTTGACAGCTTGGTTCTGACAGTTGGTGTGGCAGTTGGGGAGGGACCAGTCTCCAGCTCACTGCCCCCACAGCCAGACCCTCCTTCCTTTGCCTCTTTTCTCCCCCCCTTTCTTCCTTTTCCCTTTCTCCCTCTCTGTAGCAGTCGTCTGCTTTTCTGCCTGTGATTCATACATTGCCTGTCCTCTCTGCTTCTCCTAGATTGGATGAGCAGGTGTCGAGGAAAGGGAAGTGAGGGGGAGGGTGGGAAGGAGCCTGGTGCCAGCAGATGGGTCTCAACTCTTTCAGCCTCAGCCCGTAGCCCTGGGGAGAGATTCTTCCTTGCTTAGGGAAATTCAGGGGACATGATATGCCCAAAACATCCATCAATCTTGGTCTTCATCCCTCACTGAAGAACTGTATAGTTGGCTTTTCTTGTGTCTCTGTCCAGTGATGAGAATGAATTTTCATTCCCTGTTGGGAACGAGGAAGCAAATATAGTATAACCTCTAGAGATTATTTCCTCTTAGGACTCTCAGCTTTAGGGAGAAATGGGAACAGGCAGGCAAACAAGCCAAGAGAGCAGCTTCCAGGGCAGATCCTAGAGTCATTAAAGACAGAGCCTCATGTCCTGCAGCAACCTTAGCTGCTTCAAGCTAAGGTCCCAGTTGAGGAGGAGAGGTATTCAGAATAGTTCACCAGCCCCCACTGAGTTGGGAAAGAGGACTAATTTATTATAGAAAGATTTTTCAACAAAGGGCTAAAATAAAAAAAGAATTTGTATATTTACCTTTCCATTGCCTGGGAAATTAATTTCAGCAGAGTTTCCCCTTTCCCAGGCATTTGAATACTTGGAAGAGAGACATTAATAGTGGGGAAACATTGGTCTGGGGAATCAAGAGAGTTGAATTCTGGATCAACTATGTGACTTTGGATAAATCATTTTACTTCTCTGAATGCTAGCTCCTTCATTTGTAAAAATGAGGGATTTGGACTAGATGATCCCCAAGATGACTTCCAGTTTTAATTTCTCTGTGGTATCTTTCACTCTTTTTATCTGGGTCTTCCTCGGGTTGGACTTAGATATGCCACCTTGCTTTGCTCCACCTTTCTTGAAATCACTGTCCTCTTCTGTCCTCACTACTTTGAGTCTTCCTCAGCACCCAGGGGCAGAGTTGTCCCTAAATTAGTATTTCCCAAGGTCTCAAGCTTTGGAACAGGGTGGAATGGAGGTGGGAGTGGGAAGGCTCCTGCTTTGGGAAACAGGGAGCTGGAGTTGGACAAAGAGGCAATGGGTCCAGGGAAAAGGGTGCCAGGGCCAACTTGTGCAAGAAAATACATCCAAAATGCTCCTCTTCTGTATCACACAGCCAAGGCAACATGGGCCAGATGCCTAGCAACAGCCCCCGACCTTGCACAGACTCATCAAGCTATAGATCACTTTTTTGGGAGATCTCCGAGCCTTGAAACTATGGTTCATTTTAGCCATACTTTGTCTGAATACAACGTAGTGGACATACACATGGGCATAGGGGTAGGGCCCCCCTCCTAGAGGAATTCGTCTCAGTAAAAAAGGAAGTACCATGGATACCATGGAGTATCCCTCCCCACGCACATGATAATAGTTGTATGTATTACGTTGTATATTGTATCCTTTGAGAAAATATGTGATAACCAAAAGCTAATGTGAATTTTGGGATTTTTCAAAAATCTTTTTGTTGTATTTAATCGCAATTGTTGTTGAGTCATTTTCAGTCATGTTTAACTCTTTGTGACCCCATTTGGGGTTTTCTTGGCTGAGGTAGTGTAGTGGTTTGCCATTTCCTTCTGCAGCTCATTTTACAGATGAGAAAACTGAGGCAAATAGGGTTAAGTGACTTGCCCAGGGTCACACAGCTAGTGAGTGCCTGAGGCCATATTTGAACTCAGGAAGATGAGTCTTTCTGACCTCAGGCTTGGTACTCTATCCATTGTGCCACCTAACAACCTTAATCACGATTGCAAATAGATAAAATGGAAAAAAATAAAATGTATCTGTATCTCTCAATCAATCTGTCATCTATCTCTATCTATCTATCTATCTACCTATCTATGACACATTATTCCATTTCCCTCACCCATTTCCTACTCCACTGCCAGAGCTCTCAACCCACAAAGGTTGGGAATTATTGCTCCATAGAATTATCCTTTCTCCTTCCCTATTCAGAGTGTCTTTCTTCAGAGTCAGAGAATAGCAATCTTGGAGTAGAGGTAATGCTACTATGCCTCAGACTAGTCACAAATTGTGATGATTTTCTTGCCTGTAACATGGGAGGCTTATACTAGATGATCTCAAGGGTCCTTTCCGGCTCTAACATTATCTGGTTCTCTCCCTCTCCCTGTCCCCCTTGCATGATAATCACCTGTGCCTTCTTTGTGTACCTTTTGTCGCCCATCACTCTCCTCAGTTGGCCGTAGCTGAGGAAAACTGAAAGGTGAACTTGTCGACTTCAATCTAGAGGTGGTGGGACTAAAGAATCGAAGGTACCAGTATTGTTAGGATGGGAATAAGGGCCTCGTTTGCTCTAGGCCGCTTCCCTAGCTCCTCCAGTTTGCTCAGGCAGACTAGGAATAATAATGGTAAATAAGAATATCCTGCTTATAGTCTCCAAACCACTTTCACATATATTCTCTCATTTGCTCCTCACAGTTATTCCTGTGAGGTCAGTAGAGCATGTGTTAATTTACCCCCAATTTATGGATTTAAAAAATAAGGCCAGTTGAAGTTATATGACTCAGGCAAAGTCATACAATAAGTTAGAAAGAAAGCTTCTTAACTCATTTCTTCTATTTCTGGTCCAGGTCACTCTTCATTCCTGCCATAACTTTCTGCTCATCAGTAAACCAACAAATATTTCTTGAATACCTGTGTGTGTCTAAGGCTGTGGTGGGACCCCCAGGAAAGACAAAGAACTCTTAAGACATGGTCCCTTCCCTTAAAGAGCTTATTCTAATTTAAAAAAAATTATTTTTCAGTTATTAAGCATTCATTTTTTTCTTCCCTCTCTCCCCCACCCCCATATCTACTCGATAACAAAAAAAATACAGAACCCTATATCATCTAAGCACAGTCAAACAAAATGAATTCCCACACCAGCCAGATCCCAAAATGCCGTGGTGATTCGGCATCCTAGTCTACCATCTCTGTCTAGAGGTGGGGCTCTCTTCTTTGTTAGTCCCTGGAATCATGGCTGATCATTTAATTCATCAGTTTTTAAGTCTTTTAGAATTGCTCAATTTTTTTCTTTCTTTTTTTTTAAACAATATTAATGTTAACTGAACAATGTGATGGTAAAGACAAACTATCCCAGGGGCCAGACTTTGTTGGGGTCCCTAAGCCCAGGGCTATGCAGGATCAGGGGCTTGGTTTTTACTCATTCCCTCCCAGGCGGATCAGGCTCTAGGTCATTGGGGCACAGTAACTAGGCCCATAAGAGACTGACTGCTAAGCCAGAACACCAATTCATTAATTTACGATGAGAAATAGAAGTGCCAGGCAGAGAGGCCTACTCCTCTCAGCTGTTCAGTGCAGCATCTTCTCAGCAGGACAGTCTGCTTGGGGAAGAGATTAATATGAGAAAGTTGCTTGGCAGGCACAGTCAAGTGTTCTTCATGGAGGATGCTCTCAAGTCAGGCAGTCTTTACTGCACAGAGCAAATATATAACTAGCGATTGTGGTGCCCAGGTTAAGTGTGTGAAATGGGGCCTAGGACAAATAGAACGAAATGTGACTTCACCTTCTCTGGGAGTGGGAGGAAGATCTTAAAGCACCAATTTCAGGGAGATAGAGACCCAAGACCTTGGGATACAAGCTCCTGTTGTGAAGGAAAGCCCAGGATACCATGGGGCCACTTTGGAAGAGGAGCAGATCTAGGCTTGGACATTTACCTGTAGTAAATGTTCTTATTCTCTAAATTTTGATGCCCTAAAACAAAGCTCCTATCACCCTGCCCTAGTTACAACTCTGGTAGGGATCATAGCTGCTGAGTGCACTGGACACTCAAGCTGGACCATCAGGGTACCCTTTCCCTTAGAGAACACTGTCTGCTAACCAGCTTTCTCTTTTCAATATTCCTTCTCAGGTCCCTACATCATAATTAGGCTTCTTGTACATATTATAGTTTCTAAGATTACATTTTACATGGATGTTTTCAGGGAGATGTGAAAGTTCCTTGGGTGAAGAGTTATAGAATGCACTTTGGTCTTATCCATAAACATGGGTAATGTTTATGCCCATAAACATGGGCAGACCAATCTCCTGGGAGGGGGGAGGGGTCACTTTTGCAGTTTCTCATCTCATCTCTTCTGTGGTGGTCTTTATTGGCTTCAGTATCAGAGGGTACCTTTGCTCTAGAGTCTGTGGTCCTTCCCAAACCCTTTCCCTGTTCCCAGAAGTCTGCCTGAGCACATGAAATGGGCACACAAGACAGGAAGCACTTTGGGTGTGAACATAGGGAAGGTGATGGGGCCGAGGTGATGGGACAAGGCTTTTGTGGAGAAGGTGGGATTTGAGCTGGATGTTAAATAAAGGAATAAGATTTGGACTAGTTGAGGTGAGTCTGGGTGAAAAGAATCTGTGGGGGGTCCACTTCAAGCTAACAAGTGATCGAGCAGGTGATAGCTGGAAAGTCAATAAGACACAGTCCCTGTGTCTTTTGTCTCATTTTCTCCCTTGAGCTCTGGTACCAGGTCCAGCTGTACTTTGCATGTTTTCTCCTGTTTTTACCACTGGCATCTAAAGCCCCATGTATTCAGAACTAAACTCATCTTCCCCCTAAATCTGTCCATCCTCCCAGCTTCCCTATGTAATTTGATGGCACCACTATCCATCCACTCAGTACTCAGACCTGGAAAACTTATGAATTCCTGCCTTCTACCTTACGTAATTGCTTTAGGTTTGCCCCTCTCCAGTGCTGCTGCGCTGCTGTCACTAACCTCCCTGGGGAAGGTGGGGGTGGGGTGCGGTGCGGTGCGGTGTCTTGCTGACTCCTCAGGGCCTGGGTTTGGTGGAGTTTTTTGGTGGCAGAAAGCTTTGCCTAATTCTGGGACTTGAAGGTAGTGAGCTGATTGTCAGAGCCTCTCCTCAGGACACTATTATCCCTCTATCTCCCAAAATCTAGAGACAAGCCCTAAGTACACAGGGGATAGAGAGTTTTCTTCACTTGGAAATCCTTCCAGCACAGATCCGATAGTACTCGCTGGGGTGGGGTGTGGGAGATGGGGGGAACGTGTAGAGTGGTTGGTTGGCCAGGGATGAATGAAGCATAGGGTGGATGCTCATAAAGGAGCAGAACTCTATAGTCAATGGGCCCACTGAGCTTACTGCTTGAACAATGGGGAGGGGTCCTATCGTTTGATCTGCCAACTTCTTTGAAGGTCTGTCAACCTCTGTGTTCCACGTACAAACAAAAAACCTGGTACTCCCCTTACAGAGGCCACCCCCACCCCACAGCCAGAGGTTTCCATGGTTATCTGCTCACTTCTTGTAAGGCCTCTATAGCTGCAAGTAATGTGTCTTGTAAGTTGGCCTGTGCCACCTCCACCTCCCCCAGGTAACTGTCTACTGTTGGCTGTGAAGTGGGGTGGTGATGGTGGGGGTGAAGGAAGAAAAGAACTGAGGTTCAAAAATCACAGTTTGTGTACAAGAAGGGGATATTCAAGGACATCTGAAGCTTAGGGCTTGTTCCAGCGCAAGAGAGACGTTCTGTGGTTATAGCATACGGCTCAGTGGTATTTATACCTTTTGTTGAGTGGAGAAGCTATCTGAGTAAGAGCAAAACCAGATGTGGGCACAGGCAGGGGAGGGGACTTACCAGTCAGAGGCCCCAAGGAGGTGGGCTATGGAGAGTGGAGGGCAAGTGTCTGGTGCTAGAGGCCTCTCCTCATATGGGGCAGGTGGCACATAGACCTGGATAAAGACCTGTGCCGGCAACGAAAGAAAATTCTCTTTTATCCATTCACTGTTCGAGTAATATTTTTTGGTCAGCTACTTCTAAGAAAGGGAGAGGGTGGCTATGGGCAAAGCAGGCTGGGGGGCTGCTGAGATCACTCCCTGGGGTTTTTTCTCTCTTTGTCTTAAGGCGAATGAGGATGGTGAGATTGAGTTGGTATAGCAGAACCCTGCAGTGGGCAGAAGGGCCTAGCAGTCCTCCTGGTAGTAGTAGGTATAACAGTACAGGTACAGCTCCTAGCATCCTTTTCATCCTCTCTGACTGGCTGCTGAAGTGGGGCCCCGGCAGTGGAGAGATGACCCTTAACCTGGAGGATAGTGAACAAGGTGGACCCCAAACCGTGATATGTATTGGGGAGGCAATCAGATGTGAGGTGAGATGGGAAGCCATGTGGGCCACTGCTACCCCAATGCAATGATTGAGCTATCTTAGTCTCTTTAGAGGCAGGGCTACAGGGAAGATGGGGAGCTGTTGCTAGGGATGAAGTGAGCCATTTTTATGAGGGTGTCCTCTGACAGTGCTGTAGGATGGCAGTGACAGGGTTGGGAGTGGTTGTACTAGGCCAGGTGGTTTCCCTACCAGATTTTGCTCAGGCACTTACTCCACAGGACCAGACATATTGACTAATATATTGCTGGAGATGGGGCTGGTGGCAGTGGCATTTGTGGGTGACCCTAGATATCCTTCCCTATCCCTCACCAAGCTATAGTGGCAGCCTCAGTACTGCCCATCAAGGGCCAATACATTCCTTTCCCCCTAGTGATAGATGAAAGGGTCCATAAGATGTTGCTGTCCTCTGGATTGGGGAGTGAAGGGTCTTTCTATTTGGATGATTGATGGGCAGCTAGGCCTTAGAGTAGAAGTCCTGTTGCTGTTGCGGTTGCTTGACAACCAGGAATTTGGTATAATGTTCTCTAGATGTGGTCATGCTCGCATGGACCCCTGATGGTTCACCAGTTGGGGGAGGGGACCTTAGATGTATACCATGGAGAAATTAAACCAGTTGGAGGCAAACCCTGCCCAACTTGGTTGAGTTTGGGGACTAATTAGAGACATCCAGGTCTTTGTGGTCTGACTGGATTGCTGCAGAGTGCTGGGTCCCTACAAGCAATGATGCTTTCATGGCCAGAAACTTTTTTCCCAAATTGTTTGTTTTTTTCATGGCCATAGATAGCTTTGGTCAAAATGTGCAGGCATGCATGTACATACACATGCACCACATGTACCACATATACACATACACCACAGGTACATATATACATGCATACACATAGACACACCTAAGGCTAAGGTATCTTAGTGAGGTGGGAGGTGGTGCTGATGCTGAGACCAACTTGGGAGAGGGAATGTCCTACCGCCACCTTGTTTCTAAGCCCGAGAATGTTCACACCGTGGAATCTTAGTACTGGGCTTTTATAGGTGTTCTTTTCAATCTCGTAAAAGCCTTTCTCAATGAGAGAGGTCCAATTAGAAGTCCATGATTGGTGGGGAAGCTCTATGAAGAGGAATTCAAGACAGAACAGTTCAGGATACAGCAGTGGTAGCCCATGAGTCCCAGAACCGCTTTGGTCCCTTGTACTCCTTTCTACAGTGTCTCTTCCAGCCTCACACATAGGTAGTTGGGGGGCAGGCATTGAAAGACATTTTTTTACCCCAGTGACAAGCTGGTTGTGGGGACCAGGAAGAGATCTGAATGTTACAGAGTTATGGGGTCTTCTGATCTAGTGGGTCCTGAAAAAAGGAAGCACATCTCCCCGAAGCTTGGAAGTGTTGCATAGGCCAACTAGCTCAACGCTATAGTCAAAGTCAGCAAACAGTACTGCCCGATGCAGCTAGTCCATTGGGCTGCTGCATTAGCAAGGGGCAAAAGTTAGCAATTCCAGAATCACAGAGTCTAAGAGCTAGAAGGGACCTCAGAGACTATCTTGTCCAATCTCTACCTGTCTGAGAAGCCCCTCTCCAGCATCTCCGGCCAGTGGCTTCCCAGGCTCTTCTTGAAGACCTTCAGTGAGGGGGAGAGCTCACAGCCACCATGGTGGCCCATTCCACTTTTGGATGGCTCTCACCGTGAGAAATTCCTTATATAATACTAAAAACTTGCCGTGTGCGCCTTCCATCCACTGCTCCTAGTTCTGGCCTCTGGGAATGAGCAGAATACTAAGTCTAATCTGTTTTCTACATGACCCTCTTCAAATACTTTGAAAATGGCTCTCGTGTCGTCTCCCTTCTGAGTCTTTTCGTCTCTAAGCTGAACACTCCCATTTCCTTTGACTGATCCTTGTATGGCACGTTCTCTAGTCCTCTCACCATCTCGGGTTGTCCTCCCCTGGACACACTCTGACTTGTCTGTGTCTTCTAACAGGTAGTGCCCAAAACAAAACCATATACAGTGAGAGAGTTGTGGCAGCCCCCTTGAATAGCACAAAAGTGCTAGCAGAGGAGAGAGGGAGGGAGGAAGGGAGACACAAACACCTTTTTCAGGTTTTTTTTTCTCCACAGAAGTTCCCAGAGGGCTTCCTTATTGAGTCTGGTCAAGGAACAAGTATGGTTCAAGGGGATGCGAGCTCTCTAGACCAAATAAATTGCCACCACTCTAGGGCTGGCTGGGAGTTGTTGGGGTGAGGGAGGGGGTGAAATGCACCCACCTCTTTGTCCCTGAAGATGCCCTGAGAGCAGTGGTACTGGGGTGGCAGCCCTGGGGTTCTGGTTCTGGCAGGGGTTCTTGGCAGGTGGTTCCTTGCCTACCTTTCCAACAAGCTGGCTGGCAAGATGTGGAACAAATGTTATCATCTGCCTTTTGGGTCTTTACAAGGGCCTGCTGCTGAATCCTCAGGATACTTGGAATAGGGGATTTTGTGACTTCAGAGGCACCCCCAACCCATCAGGCCCATAAAGCCTTTGTTTCTTGAGTCACTGGTCCTGACTGTGAAGGCCGCCCATGGATAGCCTTTACTATAATAATATAATATAATAATATAATAATACTATAATAATAGTGCTCCCTTCCCCCACCACCCATGGCTCCATGTTATGGCTGAATCTATGAGAATTCAGGTACAGAGTGCCCATCCTCCTGTTTGTTCCAGGCCACAAAAGGGGGCGGGGGGAGGTGAGCTTCCCCTTCTCGATCCGTGCTGTTTGTCTGCCCTCTTAGGCCCTTGGCTGGCCACACCACTGAATGGTTCTACAGGCAGACCATACTACAAACCTATCCTCAATACATCCTGCTGTTTGGGTTGAACCATACCTACAAATTGGGCAGGTTCTTCAGGAGTAAGGCAGGAAATCTTGCTTGAAGGAAGAAATGGATGTGGCCCTTAAGAGATCTCTGTTCCATGCTTGGAGCACCCTCTCTCCATGGCTCTGCCTCTTAAAAACTTTCTCTTCCTTTATGGCCTAGCTTGGTCACCACCTCTTCCATGAAACCTTCCTTTTCTGTCCACTACCACCCTGAGGTGAAGCTATTTTCTCATGCCTCAAATTTTTCCCAAGCATTTTGTCTGGATCTCTCCTTTGCCTATATCACACTCTTAAAAGAGCTATACGAAAAAACACACAGTGAAGTTCTACACCAGTGATCTAAGCACCTCCAGACTGGGGGTTGGGTGGGGGCGTGGTGGTGTTTAAGACTGGACCCTGAGGCTAGGTAAGATCATAAGCAGCTGAATATGGGAGTGGTCACCATAGCTGGACAATTCAGGTAACATGGAGAAGAGAAACTAGGTTTTTGGTTCCCAGGTTTGCTCTTTCTGTGTGTGTGTGAACAAGGAAGGTTTTTTTGTTGATTGATTCTAAGACCGTAGCCCAGCCTCCCTAGATCCTCTGTGCCCCATTCAACATCCTTGAGGCACTTGGTTATCTTCCAGGCAGGTGTCTTCAAACCAATGAGTTCTGAAATCTTCTGAGGACTCTCTGTCAGGTCATCAGAGTTGGGGGATTGCCAGGGATATTTCATTCTGCAAGTGTATCTGAGACAGGCTTCTCTTACTAGTGGAGAGAAGAGGGTGGTAGAGGGGAAGGGTCTTGCTGATGAGCAAGATGGGGGCTTTTCTGTAGTTTCTGGATCTTCATAAGAACACTTGGCCCTCTCTGGTGGTAGGGGAAGGGTAAAAACACCATCTATAGGGAAGTCTCTGCTATGATGCCTGGGCAGGGTGGGAGAGGGTCCTCCTGGTGAAAAATTCCTGGTCCCACTAGGGACCTGCTGAATTTGAGGGCCTCTGAGGGGGAACGAAGGAAAAGGAAAGGTGGGAGATGAGTAGCCCTACTCTCTTCAATGCAGTTTTTCACTGCTCCTTGGCCTGCTCCCCTTTACTTGGGTGGTCATACATTGTACTCCCTTGGCCCATTCTGATCTGAATGCGAATGTTCACTCGCAGTCAACTATGATTTCTTTAAGGCAGAGTCTGTGTCCTTTTGTACCTCTAGTCCTTTGCATGTAGTAGGCACTTAATGGTGGTTGTTGGGAAGCTGATCTGCAGACAGCTGCCAGTTTCCAATAAAGTTTCTCTTTGAGCCTGACACCTACTAGCTCCTTGCAGCAGAGAACAAAGGTGTGTCCACTGATGCCCCAGAACTGCTGACTCAGGACAACTCACTCTAGCCCAGGCTCTGCTGAGTTACCTGATTGAGGTGGAAGGAAGAGGGTCTGGGGAAGCAGCCTGCTCTCTTATGTTAGAGGAACAAATGAGCCATGTTCTTTTCACTGTATCAATGCTTTGAGCTCAGAGAAAAGGGTTTTGCTTCTTTGGGAAATCAGGAGAAGGAAGGGAAACGTTACATGGATGTGTAAAGCGTCTGACAAGGCCAAGGGTGGCAAAATATCCACAGATTCTTGAAAATTAGGCCTGAAGCAAAGGGCATAGAAAGAGTCCCGAATAGGGCAGAGTGCCTAATCCAAATCTATGCCCTAAGAAGAATTTCTTCCATGTCATAGCCAATAAGAGGCCATCCAGCCTTTGCTTGAAAGCCTCTAGTGAGGCCTTCAGGAGAAGCCACCGCCTTCCAAAGTAGCCCAGGCTTTCTTGTTCTAGTGAAGCTGATTTTTTGAGCCCAAGTGTAAGACTTTATACTTATCCCTGTTAAATTTCATCTTATTTGTTACACTTGGCCAGACAGTCTAGCCTGCTAAGGGGTATTTTGCATCTTGACTTTGTTATCCAACATGGTAGCACTCCCTCTTAGCTTTATGTCATTTGCAAATTTGATAAATATGCTCTCTTCACTATTATCCAGGTTATTGATAAAAATGCCAAACAGCAGAGACCCCTGGGGCCCTCAGCTAGAGACCTGAAGCCAACACCAAACTCTTGATGATAATCCTTTGGGTCTTCTGGTCATTCTTCCCATTTGGAATAACCCCAGCCAAGCTGCCACATAGCTGGCTCACATCTCTCCATCTTGTCTGCAAGGATAGCTTAAGAGCCTTTGTGGGGTGCTTTGATGAAGCCTCAGGAAACTCTACCCATTGTATTCTCCTCATCTATCAGTCTGATAATTAGCCTGTCCACAGAGGAGTTGAGGTTAGTGTTTTGTGGAGAAAGCCACGCTGATTTTTTGTGATGATTGCTTTCTTTTCGGGATGTTTACTAGCCTTCTCTTTAATAGCCCGCTGTGGCTTTAGGAGACTGTTGGAGCTTCGCATGGTTCATCTGTGAAACTTCATTCATTCCGTTCTCTCAAAAGCTCAAAGCACTGTGCTAGGTATGGTAGAGATATACGGAGAGATGTAAGAAATGGTCCATGGCTTCTAATGGTTTATAATCTACTAGAATCTTAGATTTAGAGCCAGATGTGTGTCTTTGTGGGAACCTCACAGCTTATCTAGTCCAACCCCTTCATTTTACAGACGACGAAATCGAGGCCTGGAGTGGTCAAGTGACAGGTAGTAAAGTAGTGGAGCCAGGAGTCCAAACTAGCCGCTCACCTCCCAAGTCCCATGTGCTGCCCATTATACTATAGGCTCCCCACCAGTGAGACTGACATGTTGATATACAGCAGATGATGGCATGTCATGTATAGCAGCTTACTGCCTTTAACCAATCTGGCTGTTGTTCTTTCCCACCTAGATAGTTGTCTTTCCTAGCACTGATGTTGGGTCTTCCTTTGAAAGAGCCCTGGAGAGGGCCAGCTGTCTTGGGGATACCTTTCCCTAACCAGCCCCCCTTGTTGGGATACAGTAGAGGAACTCTCATAGGGATCCTATACTTCTGTTTTGGGGGGTGGCAATCTGCTCACAGGAGTTGTCTGTTTACTGTGGCGAGGGTACTCAGGCTATCAGGTCTGGAAGATGGCTGCAGGTAGAGCCAACCGGGGAAGGCCTTGTTTCTTCCTTTGCTCCATCTCTCTCTTCTCTTGCTTTAGTTCAGTAAATTAGGCCATCTTCCTCTTCGCTATGTCAGAGCACCCATCTTCACCTTTGCTATACCTTCCGTCAGGAATTAACCTTAATATTACCTCCCTCCTTTTGTTTAAAAAGCCTCCTTGCATTCCAGCACATCCAGAGAGAGCTAGCCAGGGGTGCAGTTCTAGTGAGTCAGTGTGCGTGGGGTTGGCAGCCCAAACAAGCAGTGGTGTTCTGTGGTTGGCTCGCTCAGAAGACAGACTCAGAGAGAATCCTCGGGCCTTAAACTTGTGTGTGCTCATCTAAGGTCTGCAAAGAGCAAGAAGCAATTGTGGAGAATTTGAATTACAATGCAAATGTTAATCATTGGAAAGGTGCAAGCTTATTTGTATCCTCATCTCCTAGTAAAGATGAGTTTTTGGGTAAATGCCCCTTTTTTTGGATTAATAAATGCTGTATCTTATCTTTTTTTTGTTGTTTTTGGAAGAGTGAGAAGCAGTGGGAGAAATAGCTATTTTCTTTTTATAAAGTGTTCTTTCCTAATAGTCTTAAGAACGACATCCTCAAGTACACACAAACACACACACACGTACATGCACACGTGCTCAGAGTGTGTGTGTGTGTAGGCTGAGTTCCAGTTTGAATGAATCAGTCTCTAGGCTTAACATATATTTTGACCTATAATTCCCTTTTCCCAAGTAGTTTAGGGTTAAGGATTTAGAAGATGTCACCAGGATTTTATTGATGCAAGTTTGATTTTGGAAGGGGAAATTATTTGTTTTGGAGACAAACCATGTGTGTGTGTGTATATGTGTGTGTGTGTGTGGGGATACCAGGAGAGGCGGGCTTTGGGAAGGGAGTGATTACATTATTATCTCTTAAGCTACCATCTTTTGACCTTTTCCCTGATCCATACCCTATATCAGCTAGGGTTCTCTTGTCCCTCTGGACACAGTACCCGATGAGAAGAGAACCTGGTCAGAGACTAAGAGGGCCCTTTCAAGCCAGAGGGGCTGACTAGGCAGGTCAGCTCTGAGAATCGGTAGTTCTAAAATACTTGCAAGATGGCAGAAGCTCCTAGGTACAAGTTGACACCAGTGCTGCTTCCTGGTGCTCCAGAGAGGCATACTCCACTGCTATATGACATATCCATTTCAGTTCCACACCTCGTCCCAGAGACTTCTTAAGGATGACATTGCTTCATCCTCGCCTTGCTTTGTGATTGCCCAAGTGACTAACCCAGCCAGAATGGCCTTGCTCTCCTTAGAACTTAGCCTCTCAAAACCTGGACTAGGGATTATAAATAAGACCATGTGATCCTAGTTGGCACTTTGGCCAACTGAACCTAGATATTCCAACTTACCTTGACCTCACCTTACAAGTTAGAGGGCCTAGCAATGGAAATTCAAGTCTTAACGATTGTTGGGGGCGATGGGGGGCAGGGCATTGTATTAGAAGAGACTGTTATTGTTGGTAGGGACCTTAGAGATCATCCAGTTCAGCTCTCTCATTTTATAGATGAGGAAATTGAGGCTTAGAGAAGGGAGATGACTTGCCCAATGTCTCACAGCTGAATACTAGCAGTCAGGACTAGAACCCAGTTCTCCTCAGTCATAGCCAGGGCTTTTTCTATTCCATTATACTGACTCTCTAGTAGGATTTCCTCAGATTTTGAATAAGCATGTGAAGACTCCTTTATTCCGCCCCCCCCAAATAAAATCCCTTTGCTTTGAGATTGAGGAGCAGCTGAGCTTAAGGCCCTGAGGGTCTACCTCTTGACCACCCCTCAGGGCTTTGGGGTTACCTTTCTTTCATCCTAGCACTTCTGGTGATGGTCAAGGCCCCATGAAGTGGGGTATAGTTGGCCTCCCTGGGAGCCAGTGTGTCACCAAACTGCCTTTAATCAGTTAACTAGTAAATTTGATGACCCTGTCTGGTTCCCCTTTTAGTGTGATTGCTCCTCTGTCTCCTTTGCTGGACTACTATCTATTTCTTAACCTAGTAAAGGTGGGTATCCTCCAAGGCTCTTGACTAGAATTTTCACCTCCTTCTACCCTGTTTAAATGTTCATTTTCTTAAAAGATTCACTTTATATCAATGTCAGTTCCCAATACTGCCCCACTGAATAGCACTTCCCCTTCCCCTTTTACCAAAGAAGTGCAGTTAAACAAACTAACCTGATACATTAACCAGGTCTCCACACAGTCTTTCTTGGTGATGTCATCAGCCTCCATCTCTCCCCAGATGATGTCCCAATCGTTATATCCAATGCTAACTTTTCTCCTGAATGCCAGGCCTAGATCACCAACTATCTACTGGGCACCTCCATCTGTGGGTTCCATTAGCTTTTAAAATTCATTATTGACACCCCACCCACCCCCACATGACCTTCTGATCTTCCAAACTCCCTTATTTTGTAGGAATGTTCAATGATCCTCCTTATCACACTGATACTCAAACTTAGAGTTAATCTTTGAAACTTTTCTCTCCCTCGTAGCCCTCGTTTTCTGTCACCTGGCAAGTCTTGTCCATTCTGTCTCCACAGCATTTCTCATCTCCGTTCCCTTCTTCCTACTCAGAGCCACTTTCCTAGTTCAGGTCTTCATCATGTTTCATCTGGAGTATGCTGGTACCCCATAGGTTCTCTCGGCTTCCAGTTTTTTTCCTCTCCTATCAACTGCCAAGTGAATATTCCTAAAACACAGATCTGACCCCACCAATACTCAACAGTCTTCCGTGGTTTTCTCTTGCCTCAAAGGATAAAATATAAACTGATCAACATGACATGTGGCCTCAATAGGGCTCCCTCCTACCTTTCCTGTGTTATTTTATGTCACTGCCCTTCATGTGTCTGTGTTCCAGCCAAACATGCATGGCCATTCTCTATCATTCAATTTCTATGGCTTTCCTCCCTCAGCTCTACCACTTAAAATCCCTCAAGACTGAGGGAAGCTCCGGTCCCCCACCTAAGCAAAGCCTTTCCTGAGTCCCCTCTGTCCTCTAGCTGTTAGTGGTCCCTCCCACAAAATGATCTTGTATTTGCTTCTCTGTGTCCATGTTAAAGATATTCCCATAGCCGTTGAACACAAGGTCCATGAGGGCATGAACTGTTTTGTTTTTGTCTTTGTATCCCCCTCTAGCATCTAGCACAGTGCCTGGCATACAGTAGATGCTTAATAAATGTTGGATTGAGTCTCATCAGTCTACATTTGCACTCTAGGCAGCACTATCAGGATACTCAATGTAGCTCACACCTCAGAGTTTCTTAAGAATCAGAAACTCATAGTCTTTGACACAGAAAGGGACCTCAAAGACAGGCCTGAAACAATGGGGACCCTCTTCTTTTTGGTAGCTTGTTTTCCCCTCAGCTCCAGCTGATGGTGAGATTCAGGATGAAACTGTCTACCTCTGGACCAAGGTGCTTAGGGTCATTACGTTGATTGAGCATATGCAAGCTGAATCAGCACATCCATGAGACACAAGGACTGGCCAGTATTGGCAGAGCCCACAGCCTAACCTTGAGCTCTAGGCCCTGGCCACTGATTGTGGCAGAGAAGGTCTTTAGGAGATATTAACCTTTAGCTTGATTGGTCCTCCCTTTTCTCTGGTGTTCTGAGAGGATTAAGTCATCTGGGACAGCAGAATATCCCCATTGAGTGGAGTGCTGAAGTTGTTCAGGAAACATTCCAATTTAACTAATGTTTAATCAACACCTACTCTCTGTCCTGAGTAATTCCCTAGATATGTGGCATCTCCTCGAACTTGTGATTCAGTCAGAGCCACTTTCAGTAGCCAGCCACTTCAAGAGGTAGTTAGTAACACCACTGACAAGGATGCCAGCTTGTTCCTGTTGGAAAAACACATTTTCTGCCTAAGTGAGGTGCATATTCTCTTTCCATAATGGCCATAGGACAGTATGAGGAATATGGTCCTGGGCCTTTAGGTTCTGGTGGGCTACATGAGTTTAGCCTTTGACCTTGAGGCTGAGGCTCTCTGGGACTTCATTGATAGGATTCTGTGTAAAGCAGAGGTTTATTAGAACTTGCAAGTCCTGGATTGAGGCTCCTTTGCCATTTTCTTTAGTTTTTTTTTCTTTTGCATGGAAAGGGAAAGTGGGTAAAGATTTCATCCCCAGTGATGCCAAGCCCTTGGGTTCAAAGTCAGAAGCTGTTACTCCTAATCAATGAACCATTGCTATAGATGCTTACAGTCATCACATGAGAACTGAATGGGATCTTAGAGATCATATTGTCTAAACCCTGCATTTTACAGATGAGGAAACTGAGACCCAGAAAGATGAAGGGACTTGATAGAGGTCCCACAGTGAGTTAGCTGGTAGCACTGGAATGGTCCCCAGATCTCCAGTGGTTCTTCCACTATACTATGATCAGGTTCACATGGCTTGGTTTAATAGCAGATTAGACCTAGTTTGGATATGAGAGGAGAATGGAAGAAAGACAAGGTTCCATGACCCGTATGGGGACTCTTTACTGGGGAGCCATTTAGCCTTTGTTGTGCCCTATTCATTTTTTATCATCTTTTAATGATAGTGCTTTCTATAACCTCCAGGACTGATGAATCACAGTATATCTGGATCAACTTTTAGTTTATGCATATGGTCTTGGACAATATCAAGCCTGTGTGTTACACAGCTATAGCATGGTTATGATGACTGACTATATGCTGAGCTAGCTATATTTTCTTTAAACCTCTAGCCTCCCTGGCTTGGGTGATTGGTACCACTTTTGCCTGATCTAATGGCCCTATTCCACATAATCTTGTCCAGATGCCTGATTATAGTATGGAAGTGACTCAGGACTCTCAAAGGCAAAGTCAGTGGAAAGCTCCGATAGGTTCTGGGAGGCTATAAAGCCTTCAAGGACAGTGCTAGTGATAGACTGTGACTGCTTTCCCAGATGCTTATTATCATTAGTAGGCTGAACACTTGATGAATCTTTTAGTTACAGCTATCTAGGAAAAAAGAAAAATACAAAATGACCCTCAGTTGTGAGTGACCCTTTGATGCTTCTGCAGTGATGTTTGCAAAGTGGCAGAAGAGGGGCAGAGGGCTCTTAAGAATTGCCCTTTTTTTTAAAGCCCACTTGTAAACTGATCTAACTAGTGCTAGTACAATGTATTGACATTCTATAAGCATTTTTTGTTTTAGTTTAGACCTGTGATTTCAATGGTATGAGAAACTCTTCATATGAAAACTTCTTCTGTCAATGCAGATTAGAGACCAATCTGTAATTTAATAGGTTTATAGTGTTGCCTGGGGCACTGAGAAGTTAAAGGATTTGGTTTGTTCATGGTTGTACATCCAGTCAGTATGTGTCAGAGGCAGGATTTGAATAAAAGTATATGTCCAAGGCCAGCCTTCTATCTACTACACCATGCTGTCAGGGAAACAGAATCATATCAACGTTAATATTCTCACTAAAAAATGAAACTGGAGAGCAATAGGGCATTGTAGCTAAATGAAAGGATGATTTAGAGAAAATAAAGGAGTTGCTTTTTTGTGCTTTCAAAACCAACAAGAAACATCATGAGAGTTGGTTATTTTGCATTACAGTGTTCTTGATGAACATTTATTGAAAGACCACCGTGAAAATAATTGCAACATCTGTTGTAGAGAATGAGTAGGTAACAAGAAATTCTATGAAGAACTTGATAAAATCTCCCAAATTAAATCAACATATATTAAGTGCCTGATAGAGATGGGCATAAAGAATGCTGGAAAAATGTCTTTAAGATTAAGAAATACAGGCAACCAAAGACTTGTAGATTATAGAGAATCTTCATGCCTATGTGTATGTTGAATATTTCTTCAAGAAGAGGTTTGGGATGTTCCTGACTAGAGTGACAACCAAGTAACATCACAAATAATGAAACTTATTATATTCTAACAGACAGAAAATAAGATGTTGCAAATGAAGAAGTAATTTCCAAATCACCTGACCAAATAAATACATATAGCTGGACCATCCGCTTTTTAGAGAAAAGACGAATATCAATAGAAAACTGGAAGAATAAAAATGAGAAGATAATTCCACCTGACTGTTTAAACAAACTTTATGATGCTCCTAAGTGTAAACTGGATAAAAGAACAGACACTGACATGGACTGTCACAATTTACTATGAAGCTTAATCCTGAAGAATTAAACCAGTTGCCACAATGGGAAGACCAAAAGAGCCTAGAAACCACCCCAGTCAACAGATAATAGACTTTATCTTGCCAGGGGCAATACCATTTTAGATTACAAAAGCCATTTGTAAAATCTAGCAGAGTAAGAATGTGGATGAATTGTATATAAGTGGGTTTTGCCTGATGAGACAACAAAGAGTTGTGGAGGGGAAGAAACAAAGTTTATAGAAAGTATGATGAGAGATTCAATAAAGCCAGATCATGTTGGGAGCTTTGGAGGATGAAACTGGAAGGGGGAAAGCAAAGAGATGAAAGATGGACAATTGTAAAGGTTTCTGTGTTAGCATAGCTAGAAAGCTCAGCTTGAAAAGAGGGAGCCCTGGGCTCCAGTTGTGCCTTCAAGACTTAACAGCTGTATGACCTTTGTGAAGTTACTTATCTCCTCTTAGTCTCAGTCTCCTCTACCATAATAACAGGGTTTTTGCAAGGATCAAATGTGATGTGTATGTCAAGAACTTTGCAAGCCTTAAGGGGCTATGTAAATATGAGTTATGATGATTGTTATTCTCCACAAATGACATTAGAGTCATCACATTGGATTCTTAACCTTCCCACTTCCTATGGAGATTTATAAATGATCATGGGATCCTAGTTTTAGAGCTAGAAGGGATGTTAGGAGCCATCCAATCCAAACCTTCTTGTTTTACTTATCCTCTCAGATGAGGAGCTGGGACACAGAGAGGTTAATTGACTTGTTCAAGGTCACACAGGTAGTAAGCATCTGAGTTAGGATTTGAACCCAGCTCTCCAAATCCAGTATCATTACCACATTGCCTCATGGAACAGTGGCACTAAAGAAGAAAAAAGGAGGAAAGAGCAGGAGTACTATCAGTAGGTAGGCACAAAGGAGGTCCATGCTGGAGTCAGTACAATTTTGAGGGCCTCGAAGGATAAATTCTCAAGATAATCGAAAAATGAGAGAATGCCTGGAAAAAATATATAAGGATGTTGTTATTTACTTTAAGAGGCAATTAAGAAAATATCAATAACTACTTATTTATACGACTACTTCCTGTGGGTAATTTACACATTTTTTGACAATGATCTATGCACATATTGAAGTTATCCTTGATGAAGGTAGAGAAAGGAGCAGGGAGATTTTTGCAAACATTTTTCTCTAGCAAATCACACCTTTATCGTCACATAAAAGGACTAAAAGATATAGGAAGTACAAGATTCCACTTACGCTTTCATTTGTTGACTCTAATAAAGTCTTTGATTCAGTAGTTCAAAATGCTACTTCAAGGCTCTTCTCCAACAAAATGTCTCTCATACATATGTTAAAAACAATACAAGATTCCTTGAAAGATGCTACAACAGAGATAGCTTTGGTCCACAGCCCTCTGTTATCAAGAGAGGCACAAAATGGAGATAAATGCTAACCATAGGTGTTTTCCACTGTCATAGAGGGTGTCCTGTGCAAAATCCAAATGAAAGTATGATTTGCAATAGATGGAGAAGTTCTCTAGACTTTCTCTTTTATGGATTGCATTAAGTCTCCTAAATGTGATCCATAATCATTCAAAAGAGTTTGGCCAGTTATCCACATGGGACAAACCAAATGGATGAAGAATGCTTTTTGTCCAGACAATGCTGTACAGTTAGGTAGGCAACCCATACAGAAGTATAGATGGGAAGTGAGCAGGGCCTGGAATTGAACAGGAGGAATAGAGCTGGATTTCCTTTAGGAAATTGCATGGTGCTTTTAAGGACCCCAATATTTCCCCTGGAACAGCAATCCATCTTTTTAACCTCATTATTCTTCTGGCAATGACTGTGGATCCTTGGAATGCCATGGTTTCTAAATGTTAAAATTGCAGAGCAGCCAGAGGGTGATAGAGGAATGGGGAGCAGATGTCAAGGGGCTGCGGCACATTACCAACAAAGGACTGTGCAGGAGCAGCACCAAGCAAGATAACAAAGACATGTCTTATTGGCCAAGGAGGTAGCAAGAGTGAGGGATGACAGGTAGATCGCCTACGTGTCTCATTGGTACCTATATCAGGAGTTTAGAAGGAAGACCTTGAGGATGTTAGGAGGGTCTCCTGTTAGGAAGACTGATGGGATAACAGGGACAAGGGCCACACCAGAAGGAAAGGTATCAACTGCCATATTTATTCTTGGAGGAAGTAACCGTATGGATGAGATCAAAAATCCATCAAAGCATTGAAGACATGGTTAGACGCTGCAGTGGTCTCTGTATCAGAGACCCTGGATTTAATCCTCACCTTTGTCATTTACTGTTATTTGACACAGGGACAGGTCATGACTTCCTTGAGGCTCAGTTTCTCTCAGTTATAAAATTGATATAGGCAGTTGCCCTTGCTCAGAGGCTGGTTGTGGGAATCAAAGGAGATAATATATGTGAAAGTGCTTTGTAAACTGTAAGTACTATGTAAAAAAGGCTAGGGTAGTTGAAAGAGCACTGGACTTGGAGTCGAGACCCGGGTTCAAATCCCACTCCTGACTTTTTATTGTTGTATGATCATGGGCATGTTGATTCTGATCCTGATCCTCAGTTTCCTCATTGGTAAAATGTGTATCATAACTGCTGGCAGCACCCACCTCGTTGTGTTATAATCTCATTATAGGATCTTATTATAGAATGTCTATAAAGTGCTGGGGAAAGCTGGAAGCACTTTGTGAAGGCCAGCTAGTGTAGTTCCTCATCATTGCCGTTATCTACCGAGGCTCATACAGGGACCCTGGTGGGTCCTGGGTGCCTTGACATGAGCCCTTTCTGTCCAAATTGCCTCTTGTAGTTTTTTTTTTATTGCCCATGTCAGTAAAGGACCACTTTACAGAGGTGAAATAACCTTTTGGGGTTGATGTTGAGTGATTAGTGACAACCCAGATTGTCTTGGGCTGGGGAGAGAATGACAGTCCCTAGAATGAAGGACAGGATATGGGGAGGGGACCGATGTTCTTCTTCATGGTCACTAAATTTAGTACCCTTTGTATTTTTTACTTAAAACCAGTCTTCTAGAAATAAATAGAAACGATCTCATAAAAATGATATAAATAAAGTCCTATGATATCCTAATAATTCAGACCCTCATGTTGTTGTCTGAGAATAAGGGCTAAGCCAAACCCTCCTAAATCATGATGTAATGTTAGAATCACTAGCTTTGGCAAAAGAAGACCTGGGTCTGAGTACTGGTTTTGCCAATTACCTAGCTGTGAGACAAGTTACTCCTGGCCTGTCAGATTAAGGAGTGGGACTTGGGAATCAATAAGGTCCCTTCCAGCTTTGTAGATCTGTAAAAAAAATACTTAAACACGCATTCCTTTCTTACTGGTTTCCTCGCAAGGTCTAAGTAGGCAGTGGAGAATTAATGTCTTGGGTAGGGAGGAAGGTCACAGGATGATCCCCTACCTCAGCCCCTCATTGCTCCATATCTACCTTCCTCTTATTTCCTGTCCTCTCTTCCGCTCAGTTTAAAGACAAGCAGATAGCATTCCAAGACCCTGCTATTTTGATGGCTATGTGGTATCCCTGACATGCTCTTACAGCAGTGCAGATCTCAACCCTTGCACATCTGGCTGTCTGGCGCGACTCTCAGCCCACGTCATCATTCTTAATAATCACTTCAGCATTTCGCAAATGTGTTGTTTTCTCAGCATACAGACTCTCTCCTTCATCACTAGGCAGAACCTCTCTGTAGCATGGTAGATGGTCTTCAAGGGAAATCTCCCCTGCAACTCACCCGGTGGTAAAGCCTCCATCACCTTAGCGAGGTGGCCTCAGATGACAAGGACTGCCTCCTGTATACACAAGGTGCTTTTCCAACTTGGTAGACATGCCATTGGCAGAGCCTGGCACAGTCAGGGTCACATCTGTGTCACAATGGAGAACTGAAGTGCACCTCTAGATCAGGAAGATCTGAGTTCAAATCCCAGCTCAGAAACTTAACTAGCTGTGTGATCCTGGGCTCTTCATTTAACGTCTCTCAGTCTCAGTTTCCTTATCTCTAAAATGGGGATAACTAAGGTGTCCCAGCCTCCTAGAATTGTTGTGAGGATAAAATGAGGTATTTGTGAAGTGCTTTGCAAACCTTAAAGTGCTATATAAGTGCTAGCTATTATTTTATTATGTAGAATGCCTTATATATATACGTGTATGTATGTGTGTGCAGATGTGTGTATATATACATACAGATATGCATGTGTATGTGTATATATGTATGCATGTATAAACATACATGTAAACACTTGTTATGCTTAAAATAAAGGTGATAAGAATAGGGAAAGGATCTGTGATTTCACTTATAAAGAGAATATAGATATCTATAGTAAGGAAACTCCAAAGTACAAATTCAAGTTGGCATCTTGTCTATATTGAGACTTGCCTAGAACTCAGCACCCAAATAAAAGCTCGAGTGAAAGTAGAGGTTTTGGGGTGAGGGTGGTGGCTGTGAAGCTTTTTGGAGATAGTCTTGTGGTTTATTTTCTTTTTCTTTTTCCCAGATGGCATTGCCATCTGCCCTCCCACTGAACCCCTGGGCTTTGCCATCAGCCCTGTGCATTGTCTCTCCTCCTGAGGGCAGGAACTCTCTTTTCTGTTTGAGCTTATCCCAGTGCTTGGCACGCGGTAAGTGCTTAATAAATGCTTTTCCATTCCATTCTGGGAAAAATAAATCTGCACAGCTATATAATATGCATAAGCGTGTATACATACATGTGTATATACACATATATGCATGCATCCATGAGTGCATATGTGTGTTTTTAAATCACTTTTTATGGAAATCCGGGTGCCTCCGTGCCCTTCTGTCTTTTTAACCAAGCCCAGTGGTTGAGCTGCTTTTGTCACGATGGTTTGTTTCTCTATTCTCCTCCGCACATTGTATGCTTCTGTAACCAGCCGTGTATCCTCACAGCTCCCCTGTGCCTTGGTCTGCAATGGTCTCCCTTTTCACTGATTGAACCTCTTCTTTGCCTTAAAGCCCCAGTTGAAGGCACTGCCTCCAGGGGGCCTTCTCTGATCCTCATGGTGGGTTGTGATGCTCACAGCTCCCATACTGCTTTGGTTTGCAGATTTCTAGTGAACAAAGTAATATTAGGCCTCATCAGCCTCCTTGCTGTTAGCTGACTTGGGCATACCACCTCTGCTCTTTTGCATGACCTGTCCCTATGCTTTTGTTGGTGTCTAATCCATCTTTCAGACTCTAAGCTCCATGAGAGCAGGAATGGCTTTGTTTCGAATCTTCCCCAATGCTTAGTATAGTGTGCCGCACCATTAGAGACTTGAGAAATGCTTACAGAGTGCAGAATAGTGAATGTTTAAAATCTTTGGTTTCTTTTCCTAACCAGTTTATCTTCATGCCTGCATCCTGGGGTACCCGATCTTACTGGGGGTCTTTGGCTCCCAGGAACAGTAGGGACACCCATTTCTTTTCCTACTCCTGACTGGAAGGATTGGTCTATTTGCTGTTCCCCAACCTGGGCATTCTACCTCAACATTCCTAGGATGTGGCCTGTCCTCTTCCTCCTCTAACTACTTCATCTGTTTCTTAGTATCCTTGGCTTCCCTCGAGGCTCCCTTTAGGTACCATCTAACTTCGAGAAACCTTCCCTTTTCTCTGGAATCGTTAGTGCTCTCTATCCTCAAATTATTGTATTAAGTGCTCATCTGAGACAATTACTGGTAGGTATCTGTGTGACCCTGGATGAGTTACCTAACTTCTCCGAGCCTCAGTTTCTTCATCTGTGAAATGGGGACAATAATGGCGCCTACCCATCAGGGTTGTTGTGAGGATGAAATGAGATAAATATAAAGTGCTTCGTAAACCTTAAAGTGCCACGTAAGTATGAGCTATTATTAGTATGATGGTTGTGTTGCAATAGAATATGAACTTCGGGAGGGCAGGGACTTTTGTCTTTGCATCCCTGGTGCCTAGAATAGTGTCTTGCACATAGTAGGAGCTTAATAAGTGCTTTTTTGGAGTGAATTGAAATGAATCGAGTGGAAATGAGTAACCAGTAACCCCCTTACTTCATTAATCTGTGGCAAAATATCCACAGTATAAATGTTTCAAACCCCAGGAGTTGAAACCCTGTCTCTCTACATCGTCCCATGTTTTATGAAAAAGTGGGAAGCTATCATTGCTATATAAATATTGGCCATGATGATGATAGCAGACAGAACTCCTTTGTACCCTCATTATTACATTCTACATAAGACATGAGTGATTTTTTTCATTCCAGTTTGATGTACTAAGAGTCCAGGGCAAAATCTTTTAAAAGGTTGGTGGCTTTCATCACTCTGCATCCAAGCAAAGCTTTAAAGAAGTCATCTTCAGGAGCCCCTTGGGTTCTGGTGAGGGCCATGATTGGGTGCTGCTTTTCAGCTCCTGGTATTGGCTGTACAATTGTAAAAAGAAAAAGAAAAAGAAAAAGAAAAAAAGTTTGCCCAGGAGTAAATCAACTCCCCCAAACAGAATGTTCTCTGAAAACACTTGGCTCAAGATGCCTTGATCTTGTGCTTTGAGAGTTTCTGACCACAGTGTCTTTCTGTCATGATGTAGACAATAGAAATGTTGTAGGGTGCTAATGGTGCTTTTTCCTTCTCATTGAGAGTGGGAAAAAGTAGGAAAAGGTAGGGTGGAGAAGTGTAGGCAGTGGAGAAATGTGGCCTTTGCTTGCTGTTCTGTGAAGATCCTCCTCAGTCAGTTGTCTTTAAGGCTAAAGAGGGGATTGGATGCATATAACTGACTGAAAGATGACCCCACCATCACCACTGCTCCTTGCCCTGAGGCTCACTGATGGCTCAGTCAACCTAAGGATCAAATGAAATATTTGTAAGTTGCTTAGCACAGTGCCTGGCACGCAGTAGATGCTTAATAAGCACTGGTTCTTTTCCCCTTTTCCCATTCCTGCTGATGTGAAAAAAGGGTTTGGAAATGAACCAAAAGAGAGCCTGGTTAAGAGGGATGAGAAGTATCTTCTGGAGCCTTTGAGCTGAGCGCTTCCTTGCTCTGACCAGCTACAATGCTGGGCTGAATCTAAGATGACAAAATTTAATAGAGATAAATGTGAAGTCTTACTCTTGGGCTCAAAAAATCAACTTCACTAGTATAAATTGGAGGAGCTGGGATGGTTAGGCAGCAGCTTGTCTGAAAAAGATCTGGTGTTTTTAGTGGACTGCAGTCTTGACAGGAGTCAACAGTGCGATACTTAAAAAAAACCTAATATGACCTTGCACTACACTAAAAGAGGCACAGGTTGCAGGAAGAAGGTGGTTTTAGTTAGACTTTGTCTGGAGTATTGCCATCAGTTCTGGGCGCCATATTGTAGGAAGGATATTGATAAACTGGAAACTGTCCAAAGGAAGGCAACCAGAAAGGCATAGGCTTTGAAATGAGCTTGTTTAACCTAGAGAAAGAAGGCTGGGGCACAAGTGGTTTCCTTGAATTACTACAAGGAGAGGGTAGACCTGTTCTGCTTGGCCTCCAAGGATAGAGTTGAAGAATTGTGAGTGAAAGTTAGAAAGAGGCAGATTTAGTCTTGGTATAATGGAAACTGCCTTAATGAGCAGAACAATCCAAATTTGGAATGGGCTGCCTCTGGATACAGTGAAAAGACCCTCCTTGAAAGTCTTCAGGCAAAGGCTCAATGCTCAGATATTGGGTGTGTTATGGCGGTGATTCCTTTCGGGGCTGTGGATTGGACTGGATGGCTGCAGAGGTCCATTCTGACAATGACATTCTGGGTTTCTGGGATATCTCCTTGGACTGGATGGCTGTGGAGGTCCATTCTGACAATGACATTCTGGGTTTCTGGGATATCTCCTTAGCTACTTAGACAATTCATCCATCCATACCCAATACAATCCCCTGCCCCATACTATGGCTATTGTAATTGACTCATTTAGTCAGAGAAGGCCAAAAGAAGCATGAACTCCAGGGCACCTTCATTGACCCCAAATGGGTCTTTTGGTGGTTTGAATTTACAATGAACATTACCTAGGGCCTCATATTGAATATTAGCTATAATATACTGTAGTTAAACCTTACTAACTGGGATTCATTGGGAGAAGGTTAGTCTGAATTAATAGAAAGTGTAAATTCTAGATTTGTTTCTAAGTTTAGTGTTACTCTTTCCAAGTACTCAGCTCCCTTCATCCCCCAGCAAGATCAATGATAGACTGATATTAGCCATGGTGAAGTCTTGGCAGGTTTCCTTTAATGACTAGTTAAAGGATTATTTAAATGAGCACATTAAGTGCTTCTGTACAAATAGGTGCTACTAAAAGTTCTCCCAAGTAGGTTAAAACAGCACCCTTGCAGTCTTGTTTACAGTATTAATTCGTTCAATGAGCCAGCTCCTTCCCCCCCCCCCCCCCAGAACTGGGCAAAGGTAAATTTCAACCTAGCCTGGGTCAGTGTGATCACCAAACCTCAGAGCTGTATGAAAGCCATGTGGAAATATAGTCCAATCACTCACTGACCAGGAATCCCCTCAATGACACATCTAATGAGGCCATTCAGCCTTGCAAATACTTAAAAGATAGTGATCCAAAAGTTATCCAATTCAAATCAGTTCAGCAAGCATTTATTTACCCATGATCTACTCTGTGCCTAGTACTGGGCTAGGTGTTGAGGATGGTGGTCTCCACCCTTAAGGAACTTGTATTTGCCTGGGGGGTAGGGATAGGGGAGGGAGGAAGATTGAGGTGTGTGAAATAGTATATATCCATATAAGGAAATACAGAATATATATATTTCCTCTTCATCATCCCAGATGTCCCTGTGACACAGTAGGCATCTCTATCATTTTTCCTTTTAAATGTTTTATCCATACTTTTTAACATTTTTGTTACTTTCCAATAACTCCCTCTCCTTCACCTTAGAACCCTTGTGCAACAGACAAAACCAACACATTGGTAGTGCCTGAAAAAAGTCCTCATTTTGCCTTGGAGTTTATTGGTAAAGAGGCAGAAGGCATGCTTTACCATCAGCCCTTGGAAACTATGATTGTCTCTACATTAGAGTTCCTTGAAGTCTTTCATTATTGTTTTCCTTTACATTACTGTGGTGGGTCATGTAAAAATTTCCCCTGGTTCTGCTTGCTTCACTCTATTAGATCAAATATCTCTTCCCCAGGTTTCTCTTGAATTTTTTTGAATTGCTCCCTTTTTGAGGGTGCAATGATATGACATTACATTCTTATGCAATTTGTTCAGCCGATCCCAAGCTGATGGATACCCACCTTTCTTTCAGGTCTTTACTACTATAAAAATGCTGCTAGAAATGTTTTGGTTTATACCAGACTTTTTCCTCTTTGACTCTTTGGGGTATGTACCCAGTAGTGATATTGCTGAGTCAAAGAGTATGTACATTATAATGTCTTTTAAACCTTTTTTTTTTTTAAAAGCAAAAACAAAACTGATTTCCAGAAGAGTTGGAATGGCTCACAGTTTCACCACCTTTGCATTAGTGGACCCATGTTCCCATAGTAACTTTGGATATTTACCATGTCTGTCCTGGGTTGCCCGTGTCGATCTTGTTGGGGATATGGTGAAAGCTCAGTTGTTTTCATTTGCATTTCTCTTATTATTCGTGATTTGGAGCATCTTTGCATATGGTTATTGAGAGCTCTCATTTCTTCTTTTGCAAACTTCCTGCTTATATCCTTTGGCCACTTACGTATTAAGATCTGGCTCTTGGGACTTGCTTTTTTTTTTTTTTTCGGACAGTTCCATCTCATTTTTTAATGGCAGATTGTTAGACTTCTCTTCCACAGAGTCAGTCACCAAGTCCTACTACTTGTCTCTCCTTCCTGTGACTTCCTGGATAGTCTCTCACCTAACACCATTAAGGCACCCACATTATCTTTCTGTGGAGGGACAGCTAGCCCCTGATTCCTCTACAGGGCTACTACTTCTCCCCTCTTGGGGGGAAGAGCCTCATGACTGCTACTTAGGGTGTGGTGGTCTTTGTTCCTTTTCTCCTCTTTCTTTCACCCTCCAAGCTCCCAAGCAGGTCATGATGCCCTTATGCCTCTTCAGATCCATTTCCTTCTTTGTTTTTACCTCGATGCCCTTCTTCCCAGGTTTCTTAAGAAACAATTCATTCTCTCTGGCAACCTGGAAAGAGGAAAGGCATTCTTAGAGCCCCTTTACCTTTTCGAGGAGAGAGACCAGCCTGTTGAGTACTCATCTTTCTTCCATATTGAGTACATCTAGTTATCTGGCCATGACAGAAAGACAGATGTCACACAATCCAGGTAGTCATTGCCACATTCACCTTTCCCTCTCTACTTGATTGAGGCAGGGTCCTCAGTCCTCACTTGCTCCTGTTCTTAGTTACTTGGAACTCCAGGGCTTTCTTTCCAGAACAAATAGCTCTTGGAAAAGTGGTTAGCAATGAGTCCCTTGATTAGACTTGGTAGGCAGCTTTCTGCTGTTGGGAGGGTTGGACCTCCCTACTTTGTCTCTCTTCCCATACATGCAGTTATCAAAACTGACTTGTCCCCTAAAAGAAGGCAATGCTCTCCCTGCCCTCCTTTCCATAAACTCCCAGATCACACAGTAAGTGTGGTGAGGGGCAGGCAGTGGGGGCTCTGGCTGACGAAGGCAGTGGGTTGGGCTTAGAGATGCACACATCTTCTGAGGGCTCACTTTTTTCCTTTGGCCTTACCTGTTTGGTAGGGAAGTAAGAAGCATCTTGCTCATCTACTCTTTGCTTTCTTGGCTTTTTAGCAGGTGGAGGAGAAGACGCTACCACACCTTTTATTCTCTACTTGGTTTGGAGATGGGCAACCCACATGAGCTGAAGTCATGGCAGACTCAGCTGGGCACAGGAGAGGCAATCTGATTCCATCCTTTTTACAGGAATGCTTGTGTGTCTGTATCTTTAAAGTTACGACTGAGACTGTATGCTCAACTTACAAAAGCCATTTTTGATGAATTCTTTAGGTTCTCGCCGAGGTGGGAGTCCTTGCCTCCAATTCCCAATGCCAAGTTTTTATCCTTGTTAGGCCTCATTAAATATCTCTTCCTCTTTTTTCCAGCTAAATTATCTCTCTTTATTCAGTGGTGGTTTGGCTAGTTGAGTGTCCTATTCTCTAGAGTCTAGAAGATCTCAAGTTCATTTCTGGAAACTAGAAAGAAGGAGAGAGGCTTTTCAGAGGAAAGGCCGCAACACATTTAACCAAGAACTCGGAGTTTTAAGAGAAATCGTCATCTGAACATGGGTATGGCCTAAAGTCATGAATCAGAAACCAGCTAGCTGCTAGCCCATATGGACACCATTCATTCATTCGTTCATTCAACAAGTATTTGTTGAGCATCTACTTAGTACAAGGGTTTGTCCTTATCACTGAAAGACCTTATCCTACTAGGGCTATGCTCCAAATGCTGGAAAGGCAGCCTTGGAGGCCCAGGATTTACACTATCAAATTTTGCAAACTTATTTTATTATGATGAGAAAGAAAATACAAGATTATAGTTTTTTTCCCTACTGCCACACCCTGGGCTTATCCATTGCTCAGACATGGGCATTGCCTTCAGATGAATGACACACAGAGAATAATGGCTTTTCAGAGCCAGTGCTAGTGATTATCTCATGTTACAGATGAAGACACACAGAAAAGCTACATGACTCCCCACCAAGGTCATACAGCCATGTAGCAGCAGAACTGGAGCCATGAAAGAAGGTTCCCTGTGGCCTAGACCAGTGATCTCTTTCACCAGACCATCACACATCAGTAGTACGGCCTACTCTCCACCCTCCACCCCACGCCCTTCCTTTCAGTGGACTGAGAAAAGCAGGCAGAGACTGGCCCTATTCCTGTTAAGTGGCTCCCCTCTGGACTGATCTTATCCCCTTACTCAGAACTGACACGTGACTAGTTTGAGACTTGGTCCTGCACTTGAGGTCATAAGCATGTTTCCATTTGCTTCATTCGTCATATCTTTATTGATCAGATTTGTCTAGCCTGGGGATTTTAGATCCACAGAATCACAGAATCTTGGAGTCAGAAGGGATCTCAAAGGCTACTGAGTTCAACCTATACCTGGGCCAGAATCCCCTCTCCTCTGTGAACCAGCTGCCAGAGCCAACCAATAGTCATCTAGGCTGTTACTGAAGACCTCCCCTGAGAGGCAGAAACCCAAGGCATCTGTTCCACTCTTGGATAACTTCTCCTTACACCAAACTGAAATTGGCCTCTTGGAGAGTCCCATCCACCGTTCCTGGTTTTGTTCTCTGTGACAAAGCAGAACAAGTTGAATCTGTCTTCAAAAACTTTGATAGTCATCCTGTACTCCCAGAATCCTCTCTGTTCCATGCTAAATATCTCCGGTTCTTTCACCTGATCCTCATATGGCATGGTCTTGAGGCCCTTCACGGTCCTGGTCGCCTTTCTCTGAATGCTCCCCAGCTTAACATCTTCCCTAAAATGTGACACCCAGAACCAAGCACAGTATTTTCTATGTGTTTTAACTAGGACAGAATATGTCACAAATTCCAAATTAGTGTTTTTTCCCCAGATAGATTCATGTGGTAGATTGGGTCTCCTGCTAGGACCTCACCCTACCAGGGCCCTAGAACCTACTAGAAGCAACCTTGAAGACTCTTTCCAATTCATTCTCCTTATCTGTGGAGCCAGCATGGGGTGGTGGGAAAGGCAGGTGGATGTGCAGTCAGCAAACCTTGGGTTCAAGTCCCAGGTGTACTATTTACTTTCTGTGTAACCTTGGGCGCATCACTCTGTGGGCTTCAGTTTCCTCATCTCTAAATTGAAGGCTTATTCCAGCTCTAGATCTCTGATAAGCCTGGCCCCTCCTCTCTGTTGTACAGATGGTGGACAGGAACTTGCTCATCAAACAATCCTTCAGGGATTAGGGGGCCACTTCCTTTGTCTCCTTATACCCAGGTTTGAGGGAAGAGTTCACTTGGACCACCTGAATGGCTTCCCCCCAACCCCTAAGGAATTCTGAGGTGCCCAAAGGAGTTTTGTTTACCTTCCAAATCATTTTTCTGATTTGGGCATGAGGTTTAAAAATGAGCCTTTTGTGGGGCATGCTTTTCTTGGTCATTCATTGTAGGAATATACTGTCCTTCCATTGTTTTACTTGTGTTACAGAAGATGTTGGGGAAGGTTTCACATGTGGCCCTAGTTCCTGTTGATGAGGTCAACATAATGTCTTGCAAACTGTAGGTGCTCCATAAATAATAGAACAAAAAGAGTTTGGGTAAACTCCAATGTTTTTTATTTTAAAATAATTTTAAATAGTTTTATATAAATTAAATAAATTATAAAATAATTTCTAAAATTTTATATAAATTAAACAAATAATAAATAAAATAATTTTATATAAATTAAATAAATTTAATAAATAAAATATAAAAAATATTTTTTAAAATTTTGTATAAAATAAATTCAATAAATAAATAAATAATAAATAATTTCAAAACTTTTATATAATTTAAAATAATTTAAAAAATTGCCCCAGGGGCATCTTGATATAGTGAGGTCAAATGTTTTCTCTATTCCTTGCCTTGGTTCTTGTTGAGAGAAGGAAAACATAACTGTATTTAAAAAGCATGAAATCTTTCTGTTCCATTTGAAAATCCCTTCTGTTATCTAAAACCCTCATTGCTTCACACTGACTTTTCTTAGTCATTCCTCAGTTGATAAGTAGTCAAAGGATATAAATTATTTTCAGAAGAAATGCGCATCAATTACCATGTGAAAAAAAAGCTCCAAATTGCTAAGAGATAACTAAGGTTTCACCTCACACCCATCAAAGCGGCAAAGATGATAAAAGGCAAAAATGGTAAATGTTAGAGGGCTGTCAGAAGTCAGATATGCTAATATACTGTCGGTGGGCCTATGAATTGGTCCAGCCATTCTGAGTGAGAGTTTGGAATTAAGTGAGAAAACAAACAGCTTGTGTATGCCCTATGCCAGCTATCCCACTTCTAGACATATTCTCAAAGAGGTCAGAGACAATAATAAAGAACCCAGAGATAACAAAACATTCATAGCATTTTTTTGGTGTTAGTTAAAAATTGGAAACAAAGTGGTGGCCCATAGATTAGGGAATGGCTGAAGAAATTGTAGCCTAGGAATGCAATGGAATATTTTGCTATGAGAAATGATAAATATGAGGAAATCAAAGATATGTGGGAAGACTTGGATGAATTGTAAAGTGAAGAAAATAGAAACAGAAGAACAGGAATGCAAATGAAAAGCAATTTTAAAAGACATAAAATATCAGATGAAACACAATCTTGATTCTAGAAGACTGGTAATGAAATATGCTTCCCCTGCTCTTAGTGGAGAAGTGGTGCTTTATGGGTGTGGAATGGGCCATATGCTTTCAATCAGTTTCTGTGTCCTTAGGTTTTGGTTTGCTTTTTCATTGTTATAAGTGGGGGTGAATGGGTATTGGAAAGAGCTTGTAAAAATGTTTTTGTAAAGCAATTAAATATTTTTAAAAAAACTAAGTCTTTTCCATTTCTTAGGTGGGCCCAGATGATAAGTACTTTTGTTTCCTTCTGCCACTCCCCTTCCTGGCACCCATTGCAGCCTCAGTTGTCCCCTCAGTTGTTTCAAACAGTGATTCTTCAAGGCCCAGCTCCAATATGGCTTGCTTCTGGAAGCCTCCCTTCATTCCTCTCCACCCACCTGCTCTTCTAGAACACTTAGCACATTGTGATTCTTAAGCCCTTCGGGGCACCCCATCTTGTTCTTTTCATAGTAACCCCAGCCCCAGTTTATCCTGTGCTACATGACTTATGAGGGCCTTTTTCGTGGGCCATTTCATGTTGTCTTCATAGCACCCCCGTCAGTAGGTAGTGTAGGGTCGGAGAATTTTAATGTAGGGAAGAACCGTAGAGAACCCCCTGAGAAGCAGTGGGAACAGTGTTCCTGTGCTGGACTTGGCATCTGGGAGACCTGGTTTCAAATCCTGCCCCTGATACGACCAGGCTGTGCGACCATACGCAGGTCAGTTCATTACCCTGAGACAGTTTCTTCATCTCTAAAACGAGAATGATAATACCATCCTGCCTACCTCACAGGCTTATTGCAGAGCCCAAATGAGCTGATGTATGAATAGTTATCTCATCGGACTGTTGCATGTGACAGACGGGGGAACAGAGGGAGAGGGGCAAAATAAAGTGACAGGCTTAGGGTCGCACATGTAGGAAACAGTGCCATGATACCCCCACTTGTGTAGGCACTAAATATGTATAGAATTGATAGAGACACAATTCTGCAAACAGCATTTTGTTGAACAAACATTCTACTGTTAGGAAGGCATTGTGCTAAGGACTAGGAATTTTTAAAAATAGGGAGCTCCCAAGAGAAGTCATCGTTTAATAGTGCCAACTAGAGACTGCTGGGCATCTTAAGAGTCTGTGAGAGTGGCTCTGGATGCTGAGAGGGGAAGGGTGGCTTGCTAGCCAATATATGTGCCACTTTGCCTCTGTTCTGAATCTACAGTGACAAAAAACAGTCTCCTCCATCTCCCGAGGTGCTTACATTTTACCAGGGCAGGGGTCCTTATTCTTTTTTATAGACTGGACCCTTTCGGCAGTCTGGTGATACCTATGCACTCTCTCAGAATCGTGTCTTTTTTTAAAAGTCATAATTGAAGGAAATGCTAAATTTTAGTTGCATTTGAATGAAAATGAAGGTGTAATTTTTTCTCCACTCATATTCATGAAACCCCTGAAATCTGTCCCTGGACCCCAGTTACTAGGAAGAGACAACATGTACACAAATAAGAATAGCACGAGGAAAACTGAGAAGGGAGACAGCACAAATAGCTTCAGATGGAGGCAGTCAGGGAAGACTTCATAGAGGAGGTGGCACTCTATCTGGACCTTGAGGGATTCTGAGAGGTAGAGAGGAGGGAGTGCATTCCAGGCTTAGCCTATGGCTTGTGTAAACCTGTGGAGGTGAGAAGATACTAGATCAGGAAATGGATAGGAGACCAGTTTGGCTGTAATGGAGCACATGTAGGGAAGTAAGAGGAAATAAAGCTGAAAAGGAAGATTGGAACCAGATTGTAGAGGGCCTTGTTTGTATTTGAGGTAATGTTTGCAAAATTCTCTGCAACCTTTAAAGCACTATGTAGATAGCAGCTATTTGTTGTTGTTGCTGTTGTCATTAATGTTATTATCATAGGAATAACAGATGTCATCAAGGAAATGTGTGATAGAAAGAGAAGGCGGGCTGGTCACAATGGCAAGGTGTGACGTGTGGACAACCAGAGTGCTCTGCTGGCATCCTTGAGATTTCAGGAGAAGGCGAAGAAGGTCACCAGCATGTTGGGCAGGATCTCATGCTGTAATTATGGAAAGACATGGACAAGAGTGGCACAGGATGGGCTGCAGTATGCACTGGGGAGGGAACTTCTGAATATGCAAGACGAGATCCATTCAAGATCCTTTTATTCAGCCCTCAGTTCCTTGCTGGTCTTACTTTGATAAATGTAGCATTAAGAGGGAACACTGGATATGGGAATTTGGTGGTCTGGGGGTAGTGATTGAAAGCTAGAATTCTTGTGTGATCCTCTTAATGATGGCAAGGGTCTCATAGGGCACAGGGCCTGCAGGGGGTTGGCACTTTCCTTTTTGGGAGCTGTCTCAGGCTGAATGGCAACTCCAAAATCCAGGGCATTTGTGGCCTCTGTGTTTTTCATGCAACAGTGCTGGCACGTGAGAAGAAAAAGTCAGGACTCTCCATGTGACAGGGATGCGAGTTTGGCCCCAGAGGACAGTGGGGTTCCATCTTTTTTTCCGGCACCTCCTGTTTGGAGGAGGCTTTTGTATAGAGAGTCAGGCAGATGAGTTTCCATGTACCAGGCAGCAAGCAGCGTGAGTGGGCGTCTATATTCAGGACTCCTGGGGTTTATTTCTAGCTAAACTGCTGATTTGCTCTCTTGCCCTGGGCAAGTTCCCACTTCTTTTGGATTTGGTTTTCCTCCTTGTGAGAGCAGGATGCCAATACTGTGGAAGCTCAAGAATGTACCTTGCTAGCACAAAGGTTTGGCTGGGCCATGGGTCAACTTGTGTCCCCACGAGCAGTGGCAGCACAGGTGGCTAAGGACCGATCTAATGTGGTCCTCCTGTGGTGTAGTGGAATGGGGTGTCAGGAGGCCCTTCAGTTTGAGTGATGGGAAAGGGCTTTGCCATATTTTTTCATGTTCTCCTTCACGAAATCTACTTTTTTCACCAAATGAGCCAATTTGGTTAGTCCTTGAATACTTCATCTCTCACCTCTGTTGTTTTTGAATGTGTGATCCACCTTGCTTAAAATGCACTCTCTCATCTCTAGAACAATTTTCAATTATCATGTCTAATGGCCTTTTTTTCAATTCCCATCCTTTTTTGACTTTTCTTTAACCTTTGATGATTGATCACATGTCCTTCCTCTTGGATACTCTGTCCTCTGTATGTTTTCATGATTTCTGATGTCTCCTGGTCTTCCTCCTACATATTTGACAGCTTGTTCTCAGTCTCCTGTGGTGGAGGCCACACAATAACTGTGGGTATCCCTGGAGGGTCTTCCCTTGGCCCTCTTGTCTCTTCTATGTCTGTGCTGTCTCCATGGGTTCATTGATCATCTCTTTCTACAAAGATGGTTTCCAGATTTCTATTTCCAGCTGTCATCTCTTTCTTGAGCCATAGTTCTGTACCAACTGCCTTTTGGATATTTTGAGTTGTATGTCTTGCAGGCATCTCAAACTCAGCACCAGAATTCATTATTGTTCCCAAGAAGATGTCCTTTCTATTTCTGCTCCAACCCTCAGACAGGCCTTATTACCTCTAAAGTGGTCTCCTTGCCTCAAGTCTTGGCAGTCGAGCTTGTGCTCCCCCAACTGCCAAAGTGATTTTCCAGAAGCACAGATCTGACCACATCATCCCTCTACTTGATAACATCTAGATTCCAATGCCTCCCTAGTACCTCCAGGATCAAATGTTAAATGTATTTTTGGCTTTTATAGCTCTTCCTATCTTTCTAGTCTTCTTAACACTTTGTTCCCTTCTACAGATGATCAACTATGTTAGCCTTCTTGCTGCTCCTCAGAGACAATACCCCACCTCCTGACTCCAAGCCTTTGTAATGATTGTCTTCCATTTCTGGAATGTTCTTCCTCTTTTGCCTCTGGGCTTCCCTGATGACTCATTTCACTTCCTGCTTTCCTTAGGAGGTCTTTTCTGGCCACTCCCCCATGTCCTTCTGAAATTTCTTTCCATTTACTCTCTGTATGTACATATATGTATCTTGTATGTACATAGTTATTTGCATATTGTCTCCTCCATTAGAATGTGAGTTTCTGGTGGGCAGGGACTGTGCTTTTGACATTGTCTACCCGAGCTTAGCACAGGGCTCAGCTTCATAGTAAGCACTTAATAAATGTTGACTGACTTAGTTTCCTCCAAGGCTCCACTCTCCAACGTCTTTGCTGATATTCCTCCTTGTGCCTGTGGCTTCCCTCCTAGAGTTACCACGTGTACTTATGCATATGCTATATCCCTCCCAGAGAATGTAATCTCCCAGAAGGCAGGGGCTAGCTTTCCTTTTGTCTTCATTTCCCTAGTTCCTTGTACATAGTAAGCATGTTATACATGTTGGGTTGATGTCCTACTTTCCCAATTAGCTGTGTGTCCTTAGGCAAATCAATCCCTTGTCTGGGACATAATGCTCCATCATTAGCATGAGAGGGTTGGATAAGATGACCTCTCAATTTCTTTCTGGAACTACCATGCAAATAACATGGAATCCTCATCCAGCCTGAGTGCCAGAGTCATAAGAGGTTGTTACAGATAAAATTACTCCTATCACATCTCATAGTTGAAGGACTTAATTTGGCTTTTGCAAAAGATTTAAATGAGAAAAAGTGACATCATCTCTGGATGATCACATGTGGGCTGTCCATTTGGAGGATCATCCAAGGAAAACCTTGCATCCTGAGCAACATTCTCACCTCTGGATACCACCTTCACTAAAAAAAAAGGAGCATTGGACTCTGAGTTAGGAGAGTTCTGGATTTGAATCCTGCCTCTGACACTTAAGAGTTGTATGACTATGAGAAAGTCAGTTAATCTTTCTGACTCTCATTTTTCTTCATCTATTAACAAGTCAAGAGCCTGTGGTTTTGTCTTATGAGAGCTCTCCCTACTGGCACAAACCATGAATGACCCATCTATTACTTAGGTCACTTAGCAGACAGCTGGATTGACTGGTCTGTGGTCTCTTTGCTCCTCAGCCTGGCATCTAAAGCCTCTTCCTCATGTAGCCATCAGCCTCTTTTTACAGGCTTAATGCACAGTACTCCCCTAAACAAACTCTTCCTTCTCACCAGCCAGATGCTCATTCTTCATCAGTCTTTCTGCTACATCTCCCATCTCCATGTCTTCACAGCAACTGGCCCCCCCTTCCTCATCTCTGCCTCTTAGAATCCTTGGCTTCCTTCTAGATCAAACCCATGTGCCATGAGTTTAGAAGAGCTGGGACTGGAATCCAACCCTTTTGACTCTGTGTGTTGCCAAAAGATCATAGAACATATTACAAATAAATACTTTGGGATCCTCCATGATATTCTTTCAGGAGGGTAAATACCCACTCAGAAGCTGGTTATGAATGCATTCAGGTTTCCATGTTCTCCTTCATTCCACACAAGTTGACTGATGAATAATAGAAAAGTAGCAGATGAATAAGAAAAATCCTGGAAACAGCCTTGACTATCTCAGACCTGTCAGGGGTGAATTTAGTCAAGTAGGAGAGGGAGGGAGAGCAGGGTACAATGGTAAGGAGGCCAGCCCCATCACAGGGATGGTTGTGCTGGGGCATGGGGGGTGGTGTAGTAGTATGTTCTCAGGTAGGGACTATGGGGGGACACCAAACCTTGGAGAGGGGAGCCAAAGTAGTATTCCCCCTTCAGGGGTGATAACCTGGGGGCAGTTGCTGCTAAGGACCAGCAGAGGACTATGAGGTAAGGAGCAGGGATGGCAATTGCCTTGCAGAGGAAGTACCCCCTCTTTCTCCAGTGGATTGTTTGGGACTTAGGAAGAAGTCCTGCTTGTTCCACCCTAGTAATGGCTCTGCCTAGAAACGTTACTGCTGTTAATAGTCATATCCCTTGGCTTCAAGGTGATGCCTCTTTCTCTGTTTCTGTCTTCAGATCACCAGAAGCTGGAGAGAGAGGCCCGGATCTGCCGTCTCCTGAAGCATTCCAACATTGGTGAGCATCTCTTTGAGAAAGCTTGGCAGGGGTTGGGCAGGGAGATCCCACAGGGCCAGCTATCCCTCCTATCTGGGGAATCCTTTTTAGTTCTGCCTAGAACCTAGTCAGCTTCACCTGGCAGACATCTCGAGAACGCGGCTCTCCCAGGACGATCTGGGCCTGGTGGCTTTAGGATCTCAGAATTGGAGCTCTACGAGGTGTTTTGTTTTGCTTCTCTATCATCACCTCATCCTTGGAGCTTCCCATGCCTGACGAAATCAGGCTTTGAGACTGGGAGGCACCAGGAGAGGTGACTGTCAGAAATTCTTCCAAACCCTTCCTGATACAGGGCACCCATCTGAGAGTTCTCCAGAATCCTCCATTAACCCAACTCTAGCCACTAGGCACTCCCCCTTCCTTACTGCCAACACAGAGATCCAGGCTGAGAATACCTGTCCCCTCTGGGCCAGGGAACTTAACTTCCATTGCTGGGAAAGTTCTAGAATGGATCACTAAAAAGCTGATTGGTAAGCATGTAGAAAAGAAAGCAGTGACTACACAGAGCCATCACCACTTCATTGATAACAGGCTATGCTAGACAAAGCTTATTTCCTTTTTGGAGAGGGCTGATAAACTGGAAGAGGCCTTATAGCGTAGTATAAGAGAACTGCCCTCAGAGTCTAGAAGGCTCTGACACATATTGGCCGTGTGACGCTGGGTGAGTCTCCTAAATCCCTCAGTGCCCCAGACCACTCTCCAAGGCTAAACATGGAATTCCTTGAAATCAAAGGGCCAGCCTCTGTTCCTACTAAGTTAATAGAGAGTAATACTGTGGATGTAATTTATCTAGATTTTAGGAAATATTTGATGAAGTATCTCACATTAGTCTTGTGGAGAAGGAGGAGAGATAAGGATTAGATCAGAGGTGTTCAACTCTGGGCTTTGGCAGCTTGACTGCCCCAGAGCCAGATTAAAATGTCATTGGGGAATGTTTAACAAAATAAAGAAAAATACAGTGCAACACAAATAATGTTTGGTTTTTCAAAGTCAGCATCTGAGTTGGACACTATTGGACTAGAGGATCATATAATTAAATGGATTCAGAGATGGTTGGATGAATGGATTAATGGTTTACTGTCAGTGTGGCAGGAGGTCTCCAGTGGAGTGCCCCAGGAATCCGTGGTTGTTCCCATATAGTTACAAAATTGTCCTATGACCCTAAGCTCAGAGTTTTATTTAACACATTGGATGAATGAATCAGGACCCAAGAAGAACTTGACATGCTTGAACATTGGGCTAAATTTAATAAGATGAAATGAAATATAGGTAAATGTAGAATCTTACGCATGGGTACACAGAGCTCAACTTCACAAGTACGAGAATGGGAAGGCATATATACATATTACTTTGTCTGAAAAAACAAATCCAGGGGCATTTGAGCCTGAGGAATTGGTATTTTATCCAATTACTATATTATAGTTCTTATTAGTTCATTTGTTTTATCTATTTAATTAGATTTCATACTCCTTGAGGGCAGGGACTAGGCCTTGCTTCATCTCTGTCAGTGCCTAGCACAGAAAGTGCTTGCTGAATATTATTTGGAAATTTTGTGGCTGGACTGAAGTTGATGGTCTCTTCTGGCATGATGATTCAATCTAGTGAAAAGGCATAAAGGGATTTAAAAACCTATAACTCTGAAAGCCCTGGTAGGCTCTAACAGAGTGGAGAAGGAAATTTCAAGTGTGGGCCTAGTGACAGACTGTGTGTTGGCTGAGGGCTGATTTGGCTAAGTCCAGGGAGCCTTAGCCCCGGAAGTTAGGATGAAAGGTGATCGATTTTTTTTAGCCACGGAAGCTACAAAGGCCACCCTGAAGCGTCAAGGACTCATGGACTGGGTCAAGAGATTTGAACTGGTCCAATCATTCTGGAAAGAGATTTGGAATTATTATGCCCCCGAACTTTACATACTCTATGACCCAAGTGATAACACAATGAGGGCAATACCCCAAAGAGATCGAAGGAAGAAGAAAAGGATGCATGTACAAAAGTATTTATTGCAGCTCTTTTCATGGTGGCATCAATTGGGAAATGTCTAAACAAATGATATGAAGGGAATGGAAAGCTGTTGTGCTGTAAGAAATGTTGAGGGGGGATGGTTTCAAGGCAACATGGGAAGCCTTAGATGAAGTGATACAGAGTAAAGTGAACAGAGCTGGGAGAGCGGCTTTGATAATCATAACCATAGTGATGGTGATAGCTAGCATTTACATAGAGCTTACTATGTGCCGGACGCTGTGCTAAACACTTTACAAACATTACCTCGCTTGATCCTCCCAGCAGCCCTTAGACGTAGGTGCTATTACCTCCATTTTACAGGCAAGGAAACTGAGGCAGGCAGGTGGGGTGATTTTCCCAGAGTCACACAGCCAGTAAGTATCTGAGGCCAGCTTGGAATGCAGGTCTTCTTGACTCTAGGCCCAGCATTCTATCCTTTGTGCCTTAGTCCACTGTTCGTGCCAATAAACAATTCTGAAAGGCTTAAGATGGCTAATCAACTAAATGATTCCAGAGGACTGACAAAGAGGGAGCTTTCTACCTCCTGACAGAGACTAAGATGCAGAATGACGAGTGTATTTTGGTATGGGGCCAGGATGGGAATTCGTTTTGCTTGACTGGGCTTATATGATACAGGGATTCTATATTTCTTTCTTGCTTTTCAGTGGATGGGGGAAGGTGAAAGGTAGGAAAAAAATTCTTGCTCATTGAAAAAAATAAAAATTTGTCTTAAAAAAAAAAAGAACGGGAACACTTAAGCAGGTCAGAACCACGGTGAGACTCTAGAAAGCCATAGTTATAAGATTGTATTTTGAGTGCCAGAAAGGACCTCAAAGGTCATCTAGTCCAAATAACTCAGGAATTACGACTTCCTTGACATCATACAGGTAGTAAATGGCATGCCAAGATTGGAATCCAAGTCTCTCCTGAACCAAAGCATAGCCCTTTTCCCATTATACAACATTGCCCCTGAGGCTTTGTTTCCACAATCTGGCTAGCAGCTTCTGTGGGGGTGCAAGATCCACCAACAACTAGCACCCAGAAAGCTGCCAGCACCTGCCAAAGCACAGGTTCTTTTGATCTGCCTTAATAAGAAAAGCAAGGTTAAGGGGTTGACAAGCTTATTTTAATTCAGCTCACAAATATCGTTCACTTAGTTCAGGGAAAAAAGCCAGCACTCTGAACTTCAGAGCAAATTACAAACAAAGTACAAACGTCAACAGACAGACCCAATACAGATTCATAGTTACCAATATCTAGGTTCAGCCCAGGAGCTCAGAACAAGGACTGGCCCAGAGTCATGCGTGCCACCACTGCTGCGGCAAAGAGCTCCAAGGAAGAGGAGGCCAACCCCTGGTTTTTATATCTTTTTCAGCATCAGGGGTGAGTCACACATGTGACTCACCCACATGACCTAAAATCTCCACAAAGAGGTAGACTTAAACCCAGTGGTCTAAGAGCCTCTGCAGTCTCAGACATGTAAACTAGGCCCTTCCTGGAGTTAGCCCCACCTTGGGCCTCACCTTAGTTGCCAATCCACACCCACACAGGATTTACACCTAATAGGGATTTGGGCCTGGGGCTTAGCACCTAGTAAGGCTCAATGAAATACACTGAATTACTCAAACAAAACAAAGGCCATTTTGCTTATCAACACAGGCTTCTATGCTTCCAGAAAAAGAGATAAGAAGTAATATTTGGAAAAGAAACAATGCTCCAAGTAGGTCAGAGACATAAGGAAATGTTGTATCCATCTATGCATCCATCCATCCATCCATCCATCCATCCATCCATCCATCCATCCATCCATCCATCTATCCATCCATCCATCCATCCATCTATCCATCTATCTATTTGCTCATCTGCTTATTTCTGTCTTTCTCTCCCCCTCTGCCTCCTTGGCTATCCATAGTTATGTATCCATCCATCTATTTATCTACCTACACATACAATATATAATATATGACATATTATATATATATATATATGTATGTATGTATACGGAGTATTCCTAAAGTCTGGACACATAGGCAAAAATGCATATTTTCAAGAAATGAAATGAATGAAATTTTCAATAACATTCTATTTAGTTGGAATATTAACAAATAGTATCTTCAATATGATTTCCATAATTTGTGATGCAAGGTTGATGCACTTTGTAAGATTCACATGAACTCGATACAATAACTCCACATTGCCATCATTTTAGCACATTCACTCTTTATGCGTTCAGTCGTGTGTTGCATCTGTGATTTTCATTGAGTACACCTCCTTTAGCATACCCCAGAAAAAGAAGTCCTGAACAACACAGAGCCTTCAGTGGAACAGTTAATGAAATGTTAATAAGATTTCCTATGTGTCCAGACTTTAGGGACATCCCGTACACACACACACTCACACATACACACACACATGCACACACATATATTACACATACATATTTATAGTAGCAGTTTTTGTGGCAATAAAGAATTGGAAAGAAAGCAGCTGCTCGTAAAGTAGAAAATGCCTAAATAAATTGCAGGATATGTTTTTAATTAAAGTAGCATTATTGTATTATAAAAATGACAAATTGGAGAATTCCAGGAATCTTGTAAAGTAAGTAGAAGTAGAAGGACAGTTTGCATGGTGACCCTGATAATACCAGAGGGAAGCAGATGGGAAAGGCCTCAGAACTGTGATCCCTGCAGGCTGCTCGTGACCCCAGAGACCTGATGGTGCCTCATGCCTCCATTTCCACAGAGATGCCTGGGCTCCGATAGGTGTGGATATCAGCAGATGTGTCCAGTGTTCCCTATGGAATCGTTTTGATTTGCTGTGCTTCTTTCTGTTGGGGGAAAGGGGTAGGGCTGTTGGAAAGCAATAACATTGTTAAAAAAAAACCAACAACAGATTTATTTATTGGTATTTAACCTTATTTTTATTGATTTTGATTTTACATCCCTTTTAATTTAAAATCTATCATTCCCCACACCCCCACCCAGTGAGCCATCCTCTTGTAACAAAGTCCAAGAAGAAAAAAAGCATTTCCATACAACCAGCATATATGATGTTCCACACCCATAGTCCCCCACCTCTGCAAAGAAACAAAGAAGGAGCACTTTCTCAACTTCTCTGGGGCCAGGCTTGGTCATTGTAATTTTACAGTGTTCAGTTTCATAAAAGATTTGCTTTTTAAAAAATCAAAACATGCCCAATTATGCATTCTGTTCTGGGTTTCTAAGATTCCCTGACCCACTTCCTTAGCCTTAGACCTGACTTCTGACAAGCCCTGAAGCTCTTAGAACTGCCTGAGACTGTGGAGTCAGCTGTCAGTCAAGGGAAGGGCAGTAATGTCATGCGAAAATAAAAATGGAGGAACTATTGACTAAGCTGTCGGGAGATTGTGATGGGGAAGCCATGAGCAGTGACAGTTTGGGGACAGCTGAAGGCTGGAGGAGTGGGAGCTGATTGTACGTCTCGAGCCTGGCCCTCTCCTGGAGCGGCTTCCTGTTTCTGGGCCTTTTTGTGAAGTTCCCTGCGTCAGGCAATTCCCTTTCCAAGGCCCATCTTCAGGGCCAAAGCTGTTTCAGAAGAGCTGGCTTTTATTTTGTTTTTAGGAAGGTTCTCCCTTCTCTCTTTTCCCAGGGATCAGTGGTGATGGAGGAGAGAAGGGCAAAGGTAAAGAGGGGCACCACTGCCCGGTGCAGGGGAGAGAACACTGGACTGGGAATTGGGAGTCTGGAGCTCTTCATCTGCTGCTAAATCACTGTGTGACCTTAAGTCACTGAAGTTCTCTGGGTCTCATCCTCTCCTCTGTAATATGAAAGCATTCAACTAACAAACCTCTAATGTGCTTTCCGTCTCTAACATTCTCTTCTTTGGCCAGTCCCATCTGGAGTGTCGACTGTCATTAGACCTGGAGAGGTGGCATTAGGATGAGTGGCTGTGCATCCTCCGAATTTGCCCACAGAGGATTTGAATTTCCCACAGGCTTAAAGAAGGACTCCTTCTACATGGCATAGGCCCTGCCCTGATTTTCGTGGCTTTGAAACTGATGGCCCTTCTCAAGTAGAGAACACTGAATGAGAGAAATACCCAATTATCAAAGTGGGGATGCAGCTGTCTAATTGGGGCAGGGGGAACTTCTTTTTTCAGAGACTTTCCCAGTCCTTCCACTCATTCATTGCTTCTTCAATACCCTTTTGCCCTTTTGGAGACTTGATGTCTTCTTGGAGGGAGGGGATGGTAGTGTCCCGCCTTGGCCAGACCACAGCTGGAGGATCAGTTCTGGGTGTCTTTAGGAAGGACGTTGCCAAATTGGCGAGCGCCCGCAGGAAGGTGACCACCATGATGAAGGATCTGAGTTCATGCCATTGGATGGGTGCTTGGAAGAGCTGGGAATGGTTAGTCTAGAGAAGAGGAAACTAAGAGACGTGGGAGGACCCGGGACCTAGAAAGGACTTTAATGTTTGTCTTGGAGAAGGGATTAGACTTGGTCTGTTTGGCCTCAGAACTAGAAGCAAGGAGGCAGATTTAGGCTCGATGTCAGCAAAGATGGCCTAATGAGAGCCATACCAGAGGAGAACAGGCTTCCCTGAGAAGGTGGTAGTGGGCACCCAGCTCCAGCTAGATAAGGCGTTTTGTAATGGAGATATTTACCGTGGACGTGGGGGAGTGTGGGTTGAGACAGTGTTTCGTCCAGTGCTGAAATTCCGTGATAGACGGTGGCGCGGCTGATTGTAGAGAAAGTCTGCATGGAAGCTTGTGAGCCCGGCAGAACGCAGACTCTTTGAGGGAAGGGACCATTTGTCATTTTTGTCTGTGTGTCTTGAGTACCTAGCATGATGACAATAGCAATAGTATTATGTAGCACCTACTATATGCCAGGCCCCGTGCTAAGGACTTTACGATTATTATGTCATTTAATCCGACAATTCCTGGGAAGTAAGTTCTGTTCTTATCCCCATTTTACAGATGGGGAAACTAAAGCAAGCAGAGATAAGACATTTTCCCAAGATCACAGAGCCATTGAGTGTGTGAGGTCAGATTTGAACTTGGGTCTTTCTGCCTTCCAAGCCCGGCACTCTATCCATTGTCCCGCCTTGGTGCCTACGCTGTTCACCTAGCGCATGATGCCTTGCACACAGATGACCTGAAGAATGACCTCTGTGGGTACAACCAAAGTTCTGAGCAGTGCAGACAGTCTGTCTTTGCCACGGCGTGGAGGTCTGTGTGTATGGGATGCATAAAGACAATCTTGGAGAGCAGGCCTTGGGAGAAGACAAGAGGGATTTCCATGGACCACAAGGTCGATGTGAGACAGCCGAGCACAGGGCAGATCAGAGGAGCCGAGCGGGGGTGAGGGGGTGAGAGTCACGTGAAATGATGCCTAGGTGCCAGCACAGGGGAGCACTGCTGGTTTGATTGGGCCACGTCCCATGGAGGTGCTTGACACTCTGGAGAACGGGCGACATTCCCTGGGTGGGGAGGGAATCCAGGTGGTGAGCTACACACCCTGGCTGAAGGACCTGAGCATGTTTATCTTGGAAAAGACCATCTTAAGCAGGAGGGTGGGATGGGGGTGGAGTTGGGGGGGGGATGAAGAAGGATCCAGTTCTGTTTGGCCCCAAGGGGGTAGAATTAGGAACAATGGGCAGGAGTTGCAGAGAGGCAGATTTTGATTTGCTCTAAGGAAAAACTGCCTAATGATGAGAACTGTGCTAAAGTGGAATAAACTGTCTCAGGAGGCCATGAGTTTTCTAGCCCGGGAGTTCTTATATAATAGTGATGATGATGATGGTGATGATGATGGTTACTAACATTTATGTAGGCCTTTGAGGCTTGTAAAGGGCTTACATCTGTCATCTCACTTGATCTTTGCAGCAACCTTGAGGTAGGAGCCATTTTATAGAAATCTCCATTTTGCAGAATTTTCAGGAGACAGATTTAGAGAGCTAAGGTGGCATAGGGGGTGGAATGCTGGACCTTGAGGCAAAAAGACCCGAGTTCAAATCCTACCTCAGACACTTATGTGACCCTGGGCCAGTTGCTTAAACTCTCTGAGTCTCCATTTCCTTTTCTGTAAAAGGGAGATAGAAATGTTAACTATTAAGTGACTCACCAAAGGTCACATAGTTACTGAGGCAGGATGGGAAGGTCTTCCTGATTCCAGGGCCTGCACTGCTCCTACTACTAGAGCACCTAGTTGCCGTTATTCAAGTGGGGGACGGATAGTGCTTTGCTAGGGATGTTGTAGAAGGGACTTCTGAAAAGACACCGCTGGTTGGATTAGATGAAGTCCTGAAATCCTAGTGGGGATGGCTTGGCCTGCAGGCCAGATACCAGACCTTCACTTACAGCCCAAGAGATGGAAAGCAGAGACAAACGCTTCTCTCTAGCGGGTCTTGGCTGGGCAGAGGTCACGAGAGTTTAGTTAGGTGCCACCTGAGGCAACAGGCCATGCTCAAGCCTTACCTCCCTGCTCAGAACAGCAAATCTGATTTTCTGTTCCCCTTTCTCCTCCAATCTAAAAGCTACACTTTGGGATCCTTCTCTTGATAATTGGGTACCAAGGACAATAGGCAGGGGTAAGTTGGAGCTCTGGGGCTCCAGCTGGCTGTGACCCTACTCAGACAGCCCCACCCAACTCCTTTATGTTGGCTGAGTTCAAGGTCTAAAAGGAGGTCTCCAGAGGAGTTAGAGAAATTCAGTTGCTTAGGTCCTTTGAAACTGTACCTGAGCTCCAGAGAGGCTGCCAGATAGTTGACTTGAGGAAATGTGCTGAGGAGAGCCTGTGGGCAGTGGGCTCTACCCCTGCCCAGACAGCCCACTTGGAAAAGGTATCCTTGCCAGAGGTGGCATCACGAGCCAGCACCACCGTGATCATGCAGCACCTGGTCAGCAGTTTCTAAAAATACCTGGCTTGACGTCACCCACAGTGCTGTTCCATTTTCACCTCCATGAGGATTCAGATAAATCCATCCAGTACCTGGTCTGGTGGAAGGCTTCCTCCTGCGCCCACCCTCCCCGTAAGCTGATTGACTTGGTGATTACAGAGTGCCCTCCCAGGGCACAGGGATCTTTCCCTGGCATTCTCTGCTCTCGCTCCACTTCTATGTATTGCCTCTGAGCACACACTAGCTGCTTGCATTTATGTAGGGGGGCAGGAGGGGAGAAATGGAGCGGTCTTTGGAATCTGCATGATTTTGACCTTTCCAGGCTGTCTTCATTAAACAAATATTTACTGAGCAACTGCTCTAATGATACATTTGCATAACATTTTCCATGCTTCAGTTCTGTTGGGCTCCTATCTCACAGCCAACTTGGCTGCAGGGTGATGAACAGTTTGGCCACACCAAAACCTTTCATTAAGTTGAGGAGTTGTGATATGCACCAGTGGAGAGAATGCCTGCTCTGGGGAGGCCACAGAACCTTGAAATGCTGAAGTAAGCATTTCATTTGAGCCTCACAACAACTCTGTCAAATGGACATTGGCATATCCATTTTCCAGGTGGGGAAGCTGAGTCTCAGTGAGGCTAAGTGATTCACGAGGGCAGGGCCACATGTCTGGTTTGTCACAGTAGGGATTTGAAACTCTGTGATCTTTTGCTGCCAAGTCCAACGCTCAGGCCTGGGCTGGTCTTGTCTCTTTTACTTCCATAACTTCTCTAGAATCCTTCCCCTTTTATCTGCTTTATGACCACTATCCTCATCCAGGTTCTCCTCTTGCTCCGGCCATTGCAGTAATCTAGAGTGGGTCTTCCCGCCCTCATTCATCCATCAGCTGAGATATTTAGGAAGCACCTAGCAACGCCTGGCACATAGTAAGGATCTCATGCTTTTTTCCTTCCTTTCTTCCATCTTTTACACAACTGAAAACTGATATTCCTAAGCGACTCCCCTGCTTAACAACCTTTGGTGGCTCCCGAATGCCTCTGGGATAAAGTACAAAAGCCTCTGTTTGGCATTGAAATCCTGTACTACTTGTTGCTAACCTGTCTTTCTAGACTGATTCTACACGACTTTCCCTCAAGCTCTGTTCTGGTCCTGCCAGGGTCCTTGCTGTTCTCTGTTTACAGTTTTCCATTTCCTGCCTCTATCCCTTGTACAAGCTCAGCTCAAACACCACCTCCAAGAAGTCTTCCAGGATTTCCAGTTAGGGCTCCTCCCAATGACTTTGTATTTCCCCCCAGCCAGAATGTAAGCTTCTTAAGGGAAGGTCCTGGTTTTTGTTTATGTATCTTCAGCATCTAGTAGGATTCCTTGTATATAGTAGGCACTTAAAAATGCCTGTTGAATTGCATTGGACTGTGGAGACTACCAAAGGAAAATAATAACTGCTGATGTTTGCAAAGCATGTTAAGGTTAGTAAAGTGCTTTGCACATACTACATCTCTGCTTCCCAATAATCCTGTGAGGTTAGCACCACAAGAATGGTTATCCCCATTTTAGAGATGAAGAAACTGAGATTGAGAGGTTAGAAGACATAATACCTGGCCTCGGTGCTTGCAGTCTGATTGGGGGGAGGTAAGACAGGACCACCTGAAACAATCAGAGAAATTGTAAAAGGCAATCAGGTATGAGGGTGTGTGTTTCACATCCTACCTGTGGAACATGGAGAGGGGAATGGATGGTTCCCTCTGTAGTAGGAAAGGCTTCTTGGAGGCCGAGGGCTGGGTCGAGGTAAAAGTTTTCATGAGATTCACTTGACCAATCCAGGTTTTAGAAATGCCTTATAGCATCACACAACTTGAGAGCTATAGAAGGAACGTCTGCCTCTAACTAGTGCAACCCAGAGTCAAAAGGAATTGCCGCCAGAGCCTCCACAACAAAGTGGTCATCCTAACTTTTCTTGAAGGCTTTCAAGGAGGGAGACCCCACCATGTCTGGAGGCCTGATGCTGTCCCTAGTAGGTGTCCCTATGCATTCCTTCTAGGGCAGAGAGAACCTCATTGGGGGGAGGGGAGGAGGGGAGGCGGTGTGGTACAGAAGAGCCGTAGCCAGAGGGTCAGGAGGCCGGGGCTGGACTTTATCACTAATTAACCTTGCCAGGCCTCCCACCTTTCTGAGTCAGGTGAGTTTTTCTCATCTGCAGGATGATGGGGTCAGGCTAGATGACCACCAATCTCTCTGAGATTCCCTGATCACCATCTCCATGAAATAGCTCTGATGGCCCTAGGCTTTCCTGATTCACTTTTTTTTGGTCCTTTTGATGATTTTGGTATCTTGTCTCTGGACTTGTCCCACTTCCATTTTTACACTTCCTCATAAAATGGAGAATCCAATCCCTGATACCACCTTCTTATACTCAGATGGTGAATAGAGGGAGGGATGAACAATCACTTCCTAGGAGACATGTGTACAGTTCTTTGCTGTATTCTGGGGGAGATACAAAAGTTAATAAGATATAACCCCTTCCCTTATGGAACTTATAGTCTAGAGGAGGAGGTATGACACATATTCAGACCACTGTAATATAAAATAGTGCACTGTGGTAGAAAAAAGAACAATAAATAAAATGTTATGCAAAGTATAAGGAATAGAATATGGTACTACCAGCTTATGGTCAGGGAAGAATTGCAGGATCATAGATGCAGAAGTGGGTGGCTTTGTAAGGGATGTAATAGTTGAGGTGGACTTTAAAAGAGAGCATTTCAAAGGGTGAGAATAGTATCAGGTGGAGAGAGTTCCAGACATGGGAAACAGTATGGGCAGCTAGGTGGCCCAGTAGATAGAGTGCCAGGCCTAGAGTCAAGAAGATTCATCTTCCTGAGTTCAAATCTGTTGTATGACCCTGGGCAAGTCACTTAACCCTATTTGCCTCAGTTTCCTCATCTGTAAAATGAGCCCAGAAAGGTGGGGTGGCTTGGCAAGGTTAATTAGTGATAAAGTCTAGACTCTAGTCTCCTGACCCTCAGGCTAGTTCTCTTCTCTTATACCACACTGCCCCCCTTTTAATGAAGGGAAGCATAGGGACATGTACTAGGGACATCAGTCCTCCAGACATGGTGAGGTCCCCCTCCTTGACAGACCACTCCAGTATCTTTGCCAAGAAATCCTCAAATGGCATCAGAAGATATTAGACCCAACTGAAATGACTGCACAACAGACACGTAGAGATGAGAAAACATGGTGGAGGGGTGTATGATGGATAATGAAAAGAACAATATCATTTGGCCATGGTGGGTATGTATAGATCATGCAGATTCAGATCATGTCAAGTTCTTAAGGGCCTTGAATTACGCAGGAAGGTATTCAAACTTTATTTGATAGTTAATAAATACGGTCACAATCTCAGAGTCGGAAGGTACCTTGGAGGCCATCTGGTCTGTTCCATACTTGAACAAGCATCTCCAGTACCGCATCCCAACAAATGGTGGTCCAGCCTCTGCCTGAAGAGTTCCAATGAGGGGGAGCCTACCTCACCCTCAAGGCAGAGCATTGCACTCTGGGACAGCTCTGATTGTCAGGAGATGTTTCTTTCTTGACCTTGAATCTAATTCTGCCTCTTTACCACTCTTCCTTCCCCTTTGCCCTTAGCTCTGAAGCTTCTGTTGTTTCTTAAAAGCAAGCCAAAGAAAGTCCAAAGATGTTAATTTGTGTTTTAGGAAAGGGGGTGTAACAGCAAGAAGATGGCTCAAATGCCACCTTCTTCATGAAGCTTTTCCTCATTCCCCCCTCAAAATTACATTGGATTTATCTGTCTTTGTTTTGTGTATACCTACATATACATATACGTATATATATATATATGTATGTATGTATGTATGTATGTATGTATGTATGTATGTATGGAGAATAGAATAGAACATAGACTCCTTGAGGACAAGAACAAATTCACTTGTGTCTTTGTATATTCCCAGGATTTGGCACATAGAAGGTGCCTAATAAGTGCATGTTGATTGATTAACTGAGAGACTGAGCCAGTCACCAACAGTAGAAAGCAACTGTCCTTCCCTTCCTGGTCTATGTCCTTGGTCCTGAATTGTACTCTTCTGCTAGCCACCTGACTCACCCTTGACCTGGACCCTGAGGGAGCTGGGAGGATGTGAGTTGATGGCTTGTTAGGTACCTGTACAATTCCTCCCCAGGGCTATTTCTCTTTCCTGACCTATTTGTCATTCCCAAAATACATGTAGGCAAGAGAGAATGTTCTGTTCTTCCCCCCAATTGCCATCATCATTTTCAATAAGGTTTTTAAAAATAAGTATTCCACAACTTCCTACCTTCCCTTAAATGTGGGAAGCCCAGCCCGTTCCTTGCTGCAACTTTGGAGAAGCATCTCAGCATGGTGGAGAGAATGCTGGAAATCAGCAAGACCCGAGTTCAAATTCTGCCTCCTGCTTCCTACTCTGGATAGGTGATCCTATGCAAGTTGTCTAACCTCTCTGAGCCTCAGTTTCCTCATCCGTAAAATGGGAAGAATATCTGTGGCATCTCACTTACAAGGTTGTGGTGAGGCCCAAAAGACATAATGTATGGAAAGCACTCAATGAGCCTTAAAGTGCAACGTAAATGCTTTTATATACTGGAATACTGGTTGTATTCCAGGGCAAAATTCACAGCAGTGGAGCATCTCATCCACCACCCTTTGAAAAACTCCTTCCTCTGCAGATGTTCACACTGCTTTCAAGCCCTATCTTCTTCTAGTGACTCATCTGGGGCTGACTCTGGGAGCCCCAAAGGTATCAGAGAATGCCAGGCCTTAGCCTGAAATAGTCCATCTGGCTTCTAGACTGGGGGGTCCTAAGGGAAGAACTGATGTCTTAATCATCTTTGTATTCTGCCCCCTGCCATCCTTTCCAAACCTAGCACCGTGGGCGCTGGTGAGGGTTGCTGAGTGTGCTTGCGCAGTGGGGAGGGGAGGAAGTATTTTGTATCTCATTTTTTAAGCCAGCATCTTTAAAGAAAAGTTTAGTTATATTCTAGTTTTTAAAATTCATAATATCACAGATTTAGAACTAGAAAGACCTACAGAGATTATCCAGTCCAACTACTTCATTTTACAGATGAGGAAAATGAGGCCCAGAAGTCAAGTGACTTGCCTAAGGTCACACAGCTACTAAGTGGCAGAGATGGGATATGGACTCACATTCTCTGACTTCAAATGAAGTACCACCTCCACTGTACTACATTGCCTCTCCAGCTTGCTGAATGAATAAAATGTTCTTTATGCCTGAGTATTCATTAGATGTTCACCTTACAAAACAAAAGGTCAAATCCTCTGGGTGCTGGTGCCTTACCTAGTGAAATGTGCTATGTGCGCCTTTGCCTGGCATAGGACCTTGCAGCAGATACCTGTTGGAGGAGTGGATAAATTAATGGGTGAAGTCCCCTTTGCTTCTTTCCGTGGAAATCCAACCCACTGCCATGTGGGTGTCTCTTGGCTCTATCCATGGCCATTTGGGATTGCAGAGTGACAGATGGAGCAAGCCTCTGGCACTTGGGAAAGGCCTTGTACCAAGCTGGCTCTTTCCATCTTGCCGTTATGACTCCGGGGGACATAGGAATCGGCTTCCTCCCCAGGTAAACCCCAACTTTAGGATTACAGGATCCCAGATTTAGAACTAGAAGAGCCTTTAGAAGTTCTCTGAAGCAGCAGAGTCAAACTCATATAGAGATAGGGCCCACTATGGAATACATAAGGATCCCTGTGGGCCACAAATGGACTTAGAAAACTACATATTTATATTATCTATATGTTATTGTATTTTTTAAACGTCATATTAAATATTTTCCAGGTGCACTTTAGTCTGGCTTGGGCCACATTCACAAGCATGGTGGGTTACATACAGCCTTGAGGGTTTGACACCTCTGATCTAATAATCTCCTGCTTTTACGGGTGTGGAAACGGAGGTCAGAGAGGTCAAGGCTTCCCAAAGCCACGCAGGCAGTTAGTAGCAGAAACGGGATTTGAACCTAGGTCCTCTGACCTCAAATCCAGGGCTCTTTCTCATTGCAACATATTTTCCTATGCACCAACCTGCCAAGAGTAGGTTTGGCCTTATGGCTACATTCCTCTTTCTCCATACAGCTGGTAGTTGGGGTGTGGGAAGGGGAGTCAGCTTTTTCTTGCTTTACCTAGAGCCCTTTCCCACTCAGCATTCTCTCTTGCTAACATGCTCTCCATTCCTTCCCCACTCCAGTGAGTGATGCCTCTTGTGCTCTCTCAGCCTTCTTCGCTGTCTCTCAGCTAAGCTGATTCCCACATGTGACATCCCTCTCTAATAGTATCAGAGTACCCGACTAGCCTGAGCAGATTTCTCTTCCCTTCCTCTGACACTGGCACCCTGGCTCACCTCCTTCCAGTGAAACCGTGCCCATCGCAAGCTTCAGGCTGGTAGCTGTTGTAGCCTGAACTGTCCTAACCTGGCACAGGTGGTCCCTGAGACAAGAACTGGGAATAGGAGCATTGGCACCAGTAGTAAAGTCAAGGGAAAACTCACTGGCTGTTTGGGCCGGAACCTTGAGCCTCGTGAGGCATCCCCAGCTCTGGGGAAGGCAAAGGACTGGTGCTCAGCTTTGCAGATTCAGAAATTCAGTGTTATGAGGTCCGCTAGCAGTGTGAAGGTTATAAAGCCCTCCTTTACACTAATCCTAAGCCGGTAATTTTATTTGCATGGGAAACTACAGATAAGAAAACCTTTTGTGCCAATGTAGATTGGTACCTACTGCTCAGTAGGCTCTACTGATCAGATCTTAGAGAATTACCCTGGACATGAAGAGGTCAAATGATTCTTCAGTCTGCCTCATTGTAACTCATTGTTCCTAATTCTGCCCTTTGAGGCCAAGCCCAACAACACTACAAAGCTTCGCTTTTTCTCCATCAGTTATGATGTTCATTATTATAATCGCCAAGTAGGCACTGCCTCAGTCAAACTGAGACCTGTTAAAGACCTTTAACAGATCCTGGCCCATCTCCAGTCGTCTTGATCCACATCTTGCCACTGGACCCAGACAGTGAGGCTGGTGACTTTGCACAGCCCTCCCTCGCTTAAATCCAATTCACTTGCATGTCCTGGCATCACCTCCCTGATGTCATGGCCCGCTTTGAGAATGAAGGACGAACAACAATAATTTTCACTGTTACCAATACCTGGAAGCGTGGCTCTCCCTAAAAGAATATAAAGAGGCTCTTTAGCCATTGGATGTGAGTGATACTAATCTTCCTAGTTCTTTGCAGCTCTCTGTTTTTCTCAACTCTTGCCCCTGGATTAGAGTATGGAGGAGGGGAGGTCTTTCACCTCTTTAATTCACTAGCTGCCACTCACATTTAAACTCTTGTCTAAATTTAAGTTGTTGGTCTCCAAGTGGAATTTGCAAAAGCATTTAATTTCTTTAATCCACCAGCCTAGAAACGCTCTTGGTGCACTCCCTTTTTGGTGATAGCTTCCCTGACTCTCAAGTGCTGCTTGGAATCGACTCACCATTCAGATTATACCACGAAGCCTCCTCAGGAAATAGTTTATATAAGGCAGGTTATAAATTGTAAAAGCTGGAGGTCTTCGATCTCAGATCCCACGTGGTCTTCAGTTATGCTAGTGTTGGACAAGCTTGTTGGTGGTTGGGGAGATGAGGAGACTGCTAGTAAGAATCTTGGACCAGTCTGCACAGGAATCCCCTCTATAACATACTGACCAAGTGGGCATCCGGCCTTTGCTTGGATACGTCCAGTGAGATGGAACCCATGACCTCCCAAGGCAATCCAATCTGCTTTTGGACAGCTCAAATAGTTTTTTCATAACATCAAACCTGGAATTGGTTTCTTGCAACTTCTGCCCTCTGGGGCCAATCAAAAGATGTCTGGTGCCTTTTTTTTCCCTTAGAGATTAAGTCTAGGATTTTTCAGTGGTCAGGTAAGATCACAGAATCAGAGATGTAGAACTCGGTAGCCTTCTAGTCCAACTCTTTTATCTTGAAGATGAAGAAACTGAGAAGCTAGGCATGTTAAGTGACTTTCCCAAGGTGACCCAGGAAGTTAGCATCAGAAGCAGGATGTGAATACAAGTCCTCCGATTTCAGAGCCAATGCCCTTTCTCCTATACTCATCTGACACAATTTAACTAGCAGTTATTAAATTTATTCTATGTTCTCAGCACCTTACTAGGCACTGAGGATACAAAGACCAAAATGAAATAGTACCTGCCCTCAGGGAGCTAACATTCTTTTAGAGGAAACAATGGACTGCGTGGGACTGAAACAGTCTGGTATGAAGTGGAGCTCAGAGAGAGTGGGCAGAGGCCTCAGAGGGCCTCAAGGCCAACTCCCTCATTTTACAGATAAGGAAACTGAGGCCCAGCTTACCAAAGGGCTTTTCCCAAAGCCTCTTCCCGCTCCCCGAGGTAGGATTCTTTAATCTCCATGGTAAGAGAGAGAGATGACCATCAGTGGTAGAGCTAGGTTCCAGTACTGGCTCTTTCTGATTCCCACCCCCCTCACGCTGTGCTGCTTCCCTAGGATCTCATGCTCGATCAATAAGTCTTAAGGTATGTTTTTGAAGCTCAGCAGAACTTCTGGATGTTTGTGGCTCAGGTTCTGTCTGAGGCACGTCTCTCCCCAACGTGCTTACAGAAGAGCCATGTTTTCAACGATTGCTGCCTCCGAAACTGTACTCTCTCTCTGTGTCTCTGTCTCTCTGTCTCTCTCTCTGTCTTTCCATGTCTCTGTCTCCGGCTCTCTGTCTCTGTCTGTTTGTCTCTCTCCTTTCTTCTCTGTCTCTTTTTGTCTCTGGCTCTCTTTGTCTCTGTCTGCCTCCCTTCCTCTCTGTCTCCATCTCTCTTCCTCTCTGTCTCTCTCTCACCTCCCTTTCTCTCTGTCTCTGTTCCTCTATGTCTCTGTCTCTATCTCTCTCCCTTCCTCTCTGTCTCTCTCTGTCTTTGTCTGTCTGTCTCTCTGCTGCTGCTAGTTCCTAACTCTGTGCAGTTGAGCCATGTATCAAGTTTCTAGACATCTTTGAAGAAGCTCTTCTGATCACCATATTTGCTTTTGGTCCCATCTCATAGTACCTCCTTGGGTCAGGTAACCAGGACTATAGTCCAGGTTCTAATGCTGACTTACTCTGCAACCTTGGGCAAATCACTTTTTCATATCACTGCACAATCAAATTTTTAAAGTCAACAACTTACATTTATGTAGCACTGTAGGGTTTGCAAAATGCTTCATATACTTATTTCATTTAATCCTTATGAAAATATGAGTTAAGTACTAGAGGTGTTATCAGCCCCATTTTGGTAGATGAGGAAACTGAGGCTTAAAGTGGTTAAGGGACTCATCCACTATAACACAACTGGTAACTATGTCTGAGGTGGGATTTGAACCCAGCTCTTCCTGGCTGTCTGAGTTCTGTATACTACCATGCTACTTCTAAGAGCTAGATAGAATGCTAGATTTAGAGTCTAGAAGAATCCAGTTCATATTTTGTCTCTGACATCAGTTGTGTGTCCCTAGATGAGTCACATAGCCTATTTAATTCACTATCACTTACAGTTAAATTCTCTTCTAAATTTAAATTATTGATCTCCAAATATAATTTGCAAAAGTATCTTTGGAAGAACTGTACCAAGAAATTTTTGCACCTAGGGCATCAAGGAGGGCACTTCTGGTGAAGTCCTAATAAGAAAAGGTGGCATACGGCAGATTCAAGCAGGAACAAGCTCATCTGGGACAAATCTGTAAAGCTTGGGGAAAACAGATGGAAACTTCTTACTACTCTTTGTTTTGGCAAGGCAGTCAAAGTTAAGTGACTTTCCTAGGGTCACACAGCTAGGAAATGTCAAGTGTCTGAGGCTTTGTTTGAACTCAGGTCCTCCTGACTCCAGGGCTGATGCTGTATCTACTCATGTTCTTGCTAGCTACATGCTTAACTCAATTACTTCTATGCTACTGAAGGACCAAAGTGTTGTAAGTGTTGGCTCCTTGGGGCAAAGCCCTGGTCGCCCTGCTCTAGTTATGGACAAGGTGAATTTTATCAATAAATTCTAAAATGATTTCCAGAATTATTCGCATATAGATTTGAAAGAGTTTTTTTTAGATGACTGGAAACTGACACTAGCCCCCAAATTTCCCCCTACCCTATTTAGTGAAGGGAAATAGGTTGGAGCCACTCTTGACAGAACTGGCCATACCAACATAGATTAATTTGAGGACCTTGTTGAGTCTACCAAGGATTTTTGTGCCTCACAAATCTGCTTCAACATTAATTTACTTTGTTTTCTTTTAAATTTCATTTTATTTGGAATTTAACTATATATATATATGATATATGTATATGTATACACACATTTTGTAAATATACGAAAGAGAGAAAGAGGTGGAGGGAGGAGGAGGAGGAGGATTGTACATGGATGTGTGCATCTCCTTTACATAGAGCTGACTTTTAAAGGAGATGATAACATCAACATGTAGCTTTCACAACTTCCCTGCTTGCCTGTGATTCCTTCTGTTTTCTCCATGTGTGCGTGTGCGTGCCCCGTTCCTATCCCCCTCACTTCCCTCTACATCGATGTGCTTCCCAAGTTAGGACTCATTGTTATTTCAGAAAGAGAACCTACCGTCCAGTTCTCTGGTTCTACACAAAGCCTTAGTAGAATCTCCACTTCTTGATGCTCTCTCTCTCTCTGACAGTACTTTGGCCATACTTTGTGTTTACTTGACTTGGTATGTTTTGTATCACTCTGACCCTATTCCCCAAATATAAACTCCTTATGTGCAGGGACAATTTTTTTCTTTTTGTCCTTTTTTTTTTGTTCTTCCCAGAGTTTGGCATGGTGCCTGGCACATAGTAGGACATGAATAAATATTTATTGGATTTCTTGAATTGAAACAGCTGATCCTTCTGAGCAGCCGATGACCAAAATAGAATAAAATTCCTGCATCCAACTTAACAGTTGGAGAAGCCCTTGAGAAGGCATGGTTGTCCCCTCTTGTCAATGTAGAACTTTCATCTGATTGCCACATTTATATTGGCCTCACACTCTGGCTGCCAATCTTCCAAAGAGCCTCTCGGCCTCTTGGATGGAATATCATGTTAAAGCACCATTGGACGGCATCCTCTGTAGTGGAAGTAAGGGTAGAGATGACTTCCAGCCCTGTTTTACCTAGTGAATTCTCAGGACACATGTTGGGTCACTGGGGGAGTGTGTCATAGAGTGATTCCTCATTTGAAATGAACTCGCTTTCCAATTGACTGCTTTTACAGAACACTGATATTTTAACTACAGGAGGGACCACCTTTTATAGTGAACAATAGCCAGGCCTCTTCTTGTCCTTCAAAGGCAGCATCTGATGCCTTCTCATCTCATCTCTGGGCACAGTCCCCTCAGTCACAGGTAGTATTTGGTGCAGCCTGCTCCCTGCAGGTGTGGGTAAGACCTGGAGTTGGACAGATTGATTGACTCCTAATTGTCACCAGTCTGAGGATTCCAAATCAGTATCCAGGTCAGTGAGATGGCTCGGCAGGAAGTGCATGCCAAATGAGGCCGTGGCTGCCTCTCGGGAATTACATCGCAGCCACTCTGTCTGGCCCTGCTGGCTCAGCTCCTAGTGCTGTCATAGATTCTGAGTGGACAACTGGTTCTCAGCAGCATTCTCAGTCTTGGGGCAGAGGGGTGGAATGTGGAGGGGGAGCCATAGCATTAAAAACGGCCTGATGAACATGCTGCCAGGATTTCAGCAGCTGCTGTCCATGAAGCGAGAACTGCACCATTTGTGAGACTGGTGAGCAAACCCAAAGGCAACTTAGAAGAGAGTCTTTGCCACGATTGTTTGAGGCCATGCCCCAAATGGCGGTCAGGAGGCTGCATGGTGGTAGACTTGACCCAGAAGAGATCAAATCAGAAAAATGGTCAACTCTTCCAACACACTCTGTACTTATCTACCAACCAATCTGTCAAAAAGAATTTTTAAGTGCTTACTATGGGCTGGGAACTTCCTCCAGATCTAGCAGGCACCTGCAACCTGAATCTCCACTCCAGCAAAAGGTTTTTGTTGTTCATCACAGTTCCTTGGATGTTGTTGTTCTAAGGAAACCCTGGTACCAACACAGGCCTGGCTTTTTGATTTATACCTGCCTGGCTCCCAAATTGGACCTCATCCCTTTTCTCTAAAACTCTCATCCTGTTCACCCAATCACTAGCACCTGAGGGCCCTCTCCTAGATAGTGGTTCATTTCAAAAAGATCGCACATTTCAGTGGCCTGCCGGCTCAATCAACAGTACAACATGGCAGCGCCCCCCCCGCAAAGCTAATGTGATTGAGAGCAGAGTGCCTTCTCCTTGTTTGGTTGGTGATGTAGCCCCACTGTCCTCTGCTCTGGCCTGTCCACATCTGGAGCTTAGGACACCATACTTTAGAAGGAACATTGATCAGCTAGAGAATCTCCAAAAGAGAATGACCATGGTGATGAAAGGTCTCGTGGAGTACATCCCCTCTGAGGAACAGATGAAGGAATTGGGAATGTTTACCTTAGAGGAGAGAAGGCTCGGGGTACACGATAGCTGTCTTCAAGGATCTGAAAGGCTCTCATGTATGGGAGGGATTAGGCATATCCTGTTAGGCCCTCTACAACAGAACAAAGAGGTAAATGTGGACTGGAAGTCTAGAAACCATCCTAACAATGAGAGTTCCTCAGAGTGAAATGGTCCATCCTAAGAGCTGGTGGGTCCTCCTTTATTTGAGGTTTTCTATCGGATGCCAGGTGATCACTTGTTGGGCAGATGGTTCTTTTCTTTGTTATGTATTGCACTTTGATGGTGATCCCTTAAAACTCTTAATTTGATGCTTCTTTGATTATGGAGAGCCAAGTGGAGGGGTTGGCAAGATTTTAGGGCTCTTCACAGTCAGGACTATGCAGAACCCCAGGCAGGGGAAGGAAGAAAGTAGCCTCAGTTTTCTCATCCATACAACAGGAGAAAAGGGGCTGCAATAGGTGGCCCCTTCAGCTCTAACCTGTGAATTCTTGATTCTGGGATTCTGTGGGGAACTGGTGGACAGGATGACATCCTGCAGAGCATTGCCATTCCAGAGGTAGGGGTGGCTGTCCAGACATCTGTTCTCAGAACAGAGCAGATGGTGCTGCAAGACCCTTCACGTGATCTTTAGATTATGAACTCCTTAAGGACAGGGACTAGTTTTTGCATTGTTTTGTATCCCTAGAACATACCACAGTGCTTGGCACATAGTAGGTGCTTAATAAACGTCTCTTGATTTGACTCATTCTTCTGGAAGAGGAAAATTGGGATTCTGAGAACTGTTGCAGCATCTCAACTTTTTTTGTTTTTATTTTTGTTTTCCCTGGGAATGGCATGATGGCAGATGACAGGCAGCCTAATACTGGGTGAGAGAGTCTCTCCCTCCCTGCCTCTCCTTCTGTCCCAGTCTGGAACGAACCATATGGGGCCTAAGATTACACCCAGGAATGGAATGGTATTGCTGAAACTACCCTGTGGATACTTTCAGGCAGTATCGTGGTGCAGCAGACAGAGTACTTGTACTCTTTGTACACGAATAACACAAGAAAGAGTATTTGGAATCACAGGACCTGAGTTCAAATCCCAGCCTTGGGCAAATCACTTCATCTCCTCAGGCCTGTGTTTCCTTATCTCTATGATGAGGGAGTTGGATTCGATGTTCTCTGAGGTTGCTTCTAGCTCTAAATCTATGAGTCTCTTTTGTAGAATTCCATCCTGGATCTGGTTTCTGGAGTTGTGGGTAGACAGCAGTGCCCTTCAGAAACACAAAATTCCAAACCTAAAGGGACCCTCAGAAATCAAATCAGCTAGTCCAGACCCGAAAAAGGATCCTTTCTATAACATCCACAGAAAGTACTTCCTGTCCTTGACTTTCTGGGACTTTTAAAACCATGCCTTGTCTGCTGCTGGCTCATCCTGGGACTTCTCTCAGTGTGGGCTTCCTTGCCCTGGAATGGGACTTTTGTCGCCACTGTGGCCTGCCAGCTCTGGAATGTTCTTCCACGAGCCGCCCCCCGCCCCCCCAACCTTTGGTGAGTTCCTCTTGGAGCCTACATTTTGTGAGAGGGCACAGGCCAGTCTGCCTTCATTTTTCTTCCCACGCCGTTCCTGACTTTTGGGATTTCAAAACCGCATTCACCCCTTCACGTTTGGCATAAACAGCAGGCCCTTCACCATCTCAGCTGCTGTTCTCTGAATGTTCTTCGGTTTATCCTTGTTCTTCCAGAAACGTGATACCCAGAACTAAAGCCAGCACTCCAGGAGTTGTCTAACTAGCGCACAGCAAGATCATAGCAACGTAGATCTAGAGCGAGAAGGAAGCTCAGATGCCGTTGGACCCAACTCCCTCATTCCATTCCTAAAATGAGGAATCTGAGGCCCAAGGTCCTAGTTAAGGCACTTAAACATCTGTAAAGTGGGACCATTACCTTTTTATTCCTTGTAAAAGGAAAAAAATCAAAAGTGTTAATTAAACAATTCCTTAGATGCATCTTAACAAGATAAGAGTAAAATATGAGTGACTGTACATGATGCTTCCTCAGTGTTACAGTCAAAGACACAGTAAGATCAGTTCACTTGTCTAGGTCTGACTATCTTAACCCTGTACTCAGTAAAAGGTGGGTTCCTGTTTCCTCTAGGATAAAATCAAAACCCCTGTGTTTGACATGTAAAGCCTGTCATAGCCTGGGCCCTTCCTGCTTTTCCAAGTAACTGCTCCCCTGCCCTTCCTTCTTTCCATCTTTCTTTCCTTCCTTCCATCTTTCCTTCCTTCCTTTTTTCCTTCTTTCCTTCCTTTCTTCCTTCCTTCATGTCTTCCCCCCTCCCTCCTTCCCTCTATCCTTCCTTACTCCCTTCCTTCTTTCCATCTTTCTTTCATCTCTTTCTCCCTCCCTCCTTCTCTTTATCCTTCCTTCCTTCCTTCCTTCCTTCCTTCCTTCCTTCCTTCCTTCCTTCCTTCCTTCCCTCCTTCCTTCCTTCTTTTCTTCCCACCTTGGTTAAATCTTGTCTCACTCCCTAAAGCCAATCCAACTCCAAGAGAGGGAAAACAATGAGGACTAGAGTCATAGCCTAGACATTTTAGGATCAAATCAGCTTTGTCACTGTTCCCACCAGGTCCTTTCTGTATTTCCCTGTACCTGAGTTCCTACCTTGATAACTCACTCAGGACCCAAATTCCTCCAAGAGTGGGGCCCTATGTTAGAATCACAGGCCCATAGAAATCATATAGTCCAATCTTCTCTAAGAGGCAACCGAGGCCCAGATAAATGAAGTCATTTGTCTGAAGTCACACTGGTAGCAATTAGCAGAGTCAGTTTCTGAGCCAAAGTCCTCTGATTCCAAGTCTGATGCTTTATCCATTACACTAAAGTGCCTCACTTCTGCCTGCTCTCCCAAGGGTGGGACTCCTCTCTCTTAGTCCTAGACCTCTTGGCAGGGTCTCAACTTTGCAGCCAATCGTAACTGCCTCCCTGCCTACTTAGACCTCTGCTTCTTTCTGGCTGCCAGATTCCCCTGAGGCTGACTCTCTTGGCCACCTGTTGGGCCCCTACTTGTTGCCCACTGGTAGATATCCTTGACATTAAACTCTGGGCTTCCTGATCCCTGTGCTTGAGGCCTCCCCAGATTGCTCACCCCACCTGGTAAGTCTGCCTAGACAATCTATGGTTGACCTCCCTGTCAACAACTGGACCCCGGTACTGATGCATTGGGAAAGGGCTTAGCCGGTGTTCTGTTAGGCCACCTGTGACCCGAGCTCTGTGCTTATGTAGTTTGCGGCCACCAAAAAGCAAAGCAGATGTGCTTTCTCAAACAAAGTTAAAATGCAGAGAGAAAGCGCTAGTACCCCACTACATATGTTGACAGAACTGAGGCTTTAGCTAACACAGGAGCCTTCAGCTATTTCCTAGTAGCCCAGCAAGCTGCATCCCTAGCATCGTTCCATCCTCTGTCACCACTCAAGAGGTAGGGCTAGTTGACTATGGGACCACTTTGATGCAGTTGATTTTGGGGGAGCCAGGCTTAATGATGGCCGTTTGTGGGATGTATTTTAGAAGCAATTCTTATTAAGGTATGATAATAGTGTTTCAAGGCTTGCAAAGGACTTTGACCGGTGTTATTTGGTTTGATCCTCACAACAACCCTGGGAGGTAGGTTATATTATTATCCTCATTTTACAGATAAGGAAACTGAGGCAGGTAAACCCAAGGCCACACAGCTAATAAGTGTCTGGGGCCATATTTGAACTTGGAACTTCCTGACTCCACATCCCATAAGCTATCTGCTGTGCCACCTAGCTGGTTTGGATTGCATGACCTCTGAGAATCCTTGGGTTTCTGTGATTCTGGAATTTAGAGGATGCTTTGTTGTAAGCCAAGTATGGGTCTCCCATTGCAGAAGAATAGGAAAATGAGAGGCTGTCAAATTGATTCCCCTCCAAAAAAAGTCCCTCACTCCATGCAAACATTTGAAAAAAAGGAACAAAAAATACCAAGCAGAGGAATCTCTATCTAATTTCCCTCTTCAGTATATCAGCTGCAAAGAGGGGTAGCTGCCTACCTTTGCCATGTTGGTTCTAGGACTGAGCACACACTGGTTGCTCAATGAGTGTTAATGATGCTAACGAGGATCTCAGGATCCCCCTCCACTCCCGCCTCTGGAGCCCTTACCTAGCACCACGTGTGGAATTCTTGGCTACTTTCTAGTGTCATCTGAGTCAAGGTGTCCAGAAGCCTGTGTTGGATTCAGAGAGCATCTGCGTTGGGAGGCAGCTACGGGGGTGTCTCGGCGGGGAGGGGTGCTGCTTGAGCAGATGGGGCACCAACCTGCTGGGCTCACAGCTATCTGGATTTATTAGGCAGTTCCAAATTAGAAAGGAATGGGGGAGGGGAGAAGTGGAGGAGGTGAGGGAGGGAGAATTAGCTTTTGTTTAACTCAAACGATCTTGCATGAGGGTCCAATAATGAGAGAGGATGTGTGTGGAGCTCTGTACTTGTGAATTAGAGTGAAATGAGGTAGTGCCTCCTCTACTGAATGACTCCCATGGTGATTGGGGGTGGGCCACAAGCATGTCTAAAACAGACCAAGAGGAAAGGGCAGTTGAAAGGGGCCTTGAGGACAGGAGAGATCCTTGGCTAATGAGGCTGGGAGCAAAGATGTAGGACGAGGGAGCAAAGGGGAGGGAGGCCTGCCACATTGCATGTCTATGTCAATAGAGAGGCAGGAAGGTGCAATCAGAAGATTTGGATTTGGAGTTGGGGGAGCTGGGTTCAGATCCTGCCCTTGGCACAGTGCTCCTTGTCCTTTTTATGACCACTCAAGCCTCATTTTTCTCATCTGCAAAATGAGGGGGTGGACTAGACGGTCTCTCAGTTTCTTTTGGCCTAAAATCGATGCTCTACCATCTTAGGACAAGATGGTCTCCAGGGCCTCCCCCAGCTCTTCAAGAGCCCTATTCTGACTGATCTGCATGGTGATGGCAGTAGCTGATTATGACTTCACATCATCCCCTCCCTGAGCATATGCCTTTTAATGGCAGTTTTCTGGAAACCACGTATGCCTTAAATTCAAATAAATTTAATTTAATTCAGTTGAACAAAAATGAATTTCTAATGATGTATTTCTAAGGAGCATAGCAGCCCAAAGAGGATTTTTTTTGGAAGAGGAGAGGCTGGTCTTTCCAAATTCCATGAAATCTAACCAAATAGACTAAAATGCAGCCTCTGCTTATGTAACTTCCAGAGTGAATAGTGATAGCTACCATTTATATGGCACTCTAAGACTTGCAGAATGCTCTACGTACTTTGTCTCATTTGATCCTCATATACCTCCCTTGATGGCAGGTGTTATTATTTTTTGTACATTTTACAAATAAAGAAACTGAGGTTTAAATTAAATGAGATTTAATGACTTGACCAGGGTTACACAGCCGAAGCAGAATTTGAATCTAGGTCTTCTTGGTTCCTTCTGCTGGATCATATTACCTTGCTTGAGGTCACATAGGTGGTAACAAAGCCTGGATTCCCACAGAGGCCCCCTTTCTCTCTCACCAATCCTTCCTCTGCTTTTTGGCCAATCCCTTTATTTTATGAAGGTAGCAGCTGAGGACCAGGAAAGTCAAGCAACTTGCCCAAGGTCACGTAGCTAGTGTCAGAGTTGGGACTAGAACTTGTCTCCCGTGTCTTGGATGCGGTGTTTTCCCACTGTATATAGCTGCCCCACTGTGGCTGGGGCGTCCTTCTTGCGGCCCCTGGTTCCTGGTGCATGATAGGTGAGGGGACAAAGGACATTCAGCCTGCATTCCTGCTCACTGGCCCAAGCAGATGCTTTCCCAGCTAAACAGCCTTACCTCAGACTCACCACGATGAAAGGAAAGGGTTGTGAGGAGGACGCTTCCCAGCCAGTCAGAAATGAGGACACGAATTGGAAGACAGCAAGAAAAGGGGACAAAGCTCAAAGCACAGCTGCCTGTTGGTGCTTGAAATAAGTGGATGTTCTGGAGGTCTGGGAGAGAAGTCGCTCCTTCCCAGTAACCTTTGCACTACCAGCAGTATACCCCAAGCAACATAGCCATTTGGGGGCACCTGTTTGAGAATTGCATCTAGATTGGAGCCAGAAGGGGACAACCTTAAGCTCGTCTCATCCAACTGTCTCCTTGTTTATAAATGGGGAAACTGAGGCCTATAAAAAATAAAGTGATTTGTCTGAGGTGTCATGGGTAGTGAGTGGCAGAAGCTGAATTCCATTCCAGGGAGGGAGGCTCCAACGGACCTTGCACCCTCCACCTCCCCATCCTCCCTGGCTGGGTGAAACCATCTGGCCGAACTTTGTAGTCACCACATGGATGGGATATTTTTGCTGTCTACCTGGCAGTGGCAGCTCTTGAAATACCATAGGTGTCGAGATTTGGAATGATCTAGAAAGAAGGGTTCTTGTATGGGGAAGCTCATAGCATGGTGGTTAAATGGGAGGGACTTGGAAACAGGTTTGCTAAAAAGCAACCAACCAACAAATCAGAGTCACCATAGAATAATAAAATCCCACATAGCCCTGATTGTGGAACTTCTCCAAGGCCGCCTCCTACAGTTCATCCCTGAACCAGAAACCCCTCTGCATACCCTGCGGGCTCTACCTGAAGATCCCTCCTTGAGGGGGAATGCAACCTGCCTCAAGGCAACCCCTTTGACTTTAGGATAGCCCTAATTGTCCAGAGGGGTAATGCCTACAGCACCAATTTTACCAGGCTATTGGAAGGCTCAGATGAAATAATCTCTGTTAAGGTGCTTTGGAAATCTTAAAGCACCACCTGTTTATAAATGTGTACTGTTATTATTGATCAGCCAATCAGCAAACATTTATTAAGTACCTACTGTGTGTCAGGCACTGCTCTGAGGTCTTGTGATACAAGAGCAAAATTGAAGCAGCTCCTTCCCCAAAGGAGATTGTAATCTGTTGGAGGAGGCAACGTGTGATAGGTCCCTGAATATAAAGCAAGGACCACTACCTCCCTCTGTAGCTCAGGTTACCTTGGATCTGTTCTATATACCTGTATGTATGGGTTGTCTACTCTGATCAAATGTAAGTTCCTTGAGGCCAGGGACTATTTTCCTTTTGTCTTTGTATCCTTGGTGCTTAACATAGTGCTAAGCATGTAGTAGGCACTCAATAAATGCTTGTCCCTAAATTAGAGAAACTGCAATGGACAGAAGGCTGTGGCTATATCCATTTGTCCCAGGTAGGGAATTGCCTTTAGGCCTGGTTCTCTTGATGGCATAGATTAATAATGGCACACATTTATTTAATACTTTGAAGTTTACAAAGCATTTTCCTTGAACTAACAGTGTGAGTGGTAGCTATTATTATCCTCATTTCACAGATTAGGAAACTGAGGCTCTGAGAGCAGAAAAGGCCCATGGTCACATTGCTGGAGAGTATTGGAACTGAATTTGAACTCAGTTCCTCTGACTCCAAGTCCAGTGCTCATTTCTACTCCACTAGTGGTCCCCCCCACCTCCCTTTTCAGTCATGAGGACCCTCTTTTTAACATCCTGTTAGAATCATGAGGGCCCTGTAGGAGTATGCTACTGATACAATAGCTCCCAAGCTCTCAATAGTGAGCTTCCCACGAATAGTTAGACAGTAGACACGATTAACTGAAAACCAAGGCATTTACAAAGATGATGCTAACAATGTGCAGTTACACTAGGTTATGGATAGCCTTGAATGCCAGGCAAAGGATTTGGAATTTTTCTTGGTGGACCCTACAGAGCTACTGAAGAGCTGTGATCCTTTTCCTTCTCTATCAGTCTCAGGATTATGAGCTTGGGATCAGAAATCTTCCTTCTTAGACTCCACACTGCAACTAACTCCAGATTGTGTGCCAGCTTCTTAGCACAGATGAAGCTAAGTAGATCACCTGGGGACTCTCCTCTTCACAGCAATATCTGGGTCCAGGACACTGAGAAATAAATTATTGTCAAAAAAAGGCAGGGAGCTAGAAAGTGGTCCTTTGGAAGAGCATGAGGATGTTAACTCATGCGTTCTTCTCAACCTCGTAGGACCCTCTCCTTCTCTTCATGTCTGCATTCTAAGTGACCTCTTTCTAAACCCTCATTTGGCACTGGGGAAAAACCAGGAACTGGCAGGGAATTGAGGAATCTTTGACTTGGAAAGGATTGAAAAGGTCATTTGTTCTAACCTTCCCACCCAGGCAGAATTCCCCGCTGTAGCAACCTGGACAGATGGACGTCCAGCCTCTGCTCCATTATCTCCAGGGAAGGTGTGCTTGCTGGCTCTTGAGGCCACCCAATCCGTAACCGGCTCTAGTTATTGGAAAGGTCCCCCTTCCCTCATGCTGAACCAGAATCTGTCTCCTTCTGATTTCAGGAGCACAAGTGATTCAAGTTAGCCCTCAGCTCTTAGCTCCCCTCTTTGGGAAGTGATGAGCCAGCTAAGCAGGGGTGCCAATTCCAAATGGGGGGGGGAAGAGACGGACTTGGGCGCTGCTTACAGCACATTCCCAGAATAGCCAGGTATATTTGGTTACAAGGACAAAAGGCAAACAGTCTGCTTGACTAAACACCAAACAGTTATCATCAAAAGAAGAGGAGGAGTGAGGGGGCTAGCTGACCTCACTGCTGTGCTTATGATTTTCCTTTATTCTCTTGCTTCACCCCCCCCCCCCACACACACATACGCTACATCCCACATGTATGGTGGCTGGGCAAAGTCTCAAGCTCACCAGATACTCAAATCCAGGTGACTGGGCTAAATGCCACAGTGAGCCTTGTGACCTTGGCTCTGGAGTCAGAGGACTTGGGTTCAGATTCCTCCTCTGAGGTTTACCATCTCTGTTACCATGGGCAAGTCACTTGCCCTCCCTGGGCATCAGCTTCCTCATCTGTAAAATATGACATTGGATTAGGTGGCCTCTGAGGTCTCTTCCAGCTCTGTGTCTGTGATCCTACCATCTTCTGCCATGTCTAGCTTGTTGGGAGTCCCCTCAGGGAACCCCAGTATTCCCTTATATCCATGGCTGTTCAACTTTGGCCCTTTAGAACAGTGGGGCAGATAGGGAACAGTGTTGAAAAGTCAGCTGTCACCCTTTAGCACTTGAGCTGGAAGAGGTCTTAGAGGTCATCTTGACCAGCCACCTGATTTTATAAATGAGGAAACTGATGCCCAATGGGGCTGAAGGAGCTAATCTAAGGTCACACAAAAGAAAGCAAATAGTGGTAACTGAAGAGAGAAGGGAGGAAACCCAAAAGGTGGGAGGGTGAGGAAAAGTATTCTCTTCAATGCTTAGTTTCAAGGGCCACCTCTTTCACAAGTCCTTCCCTGATCTCCCCAGTTGTCAGAACTCTCTGCCCTTTCCCCACCAAAATGATTTTGCATTTACTTTGTATATCTAACATATAAGATCTGAGACTTAAGGTGGCCCATGTTCAATATGATCTGGGATCTGGCCCGCCCTGTCTCTGGGGAGATCACCCTTTCTACTTTTGCGGGGAGCAAAAGGAGGCTTGTGGCTGACCCCTCAGACCTTCACTCTGCTATCTCCAGGAGAGTTATTGGGTTAGAAAGATATCTAGCCATTACATGTTAGATATTTGCAGTCTAGAGGTATGATGCTGTTTGTGGGGTTCAGAATAAAAGCCACTTTCCCTGATTGCCCCCAAAGGGAAGGGTAACAGTGAGCTTACTCTTGGCCAGCTTAGCTCCTTGCCACAAACACATTATGAAAAAGACAATTGTGGATATCCAGCAAACTTGTTTATTGAAGCAAGTCATAAACAGTTACACATATTGGATTAGATGATAGAACACAGAAGAGTCACTGGTTTTTCCACTCAGGAACAAGATGAAATCTGAGCCCACTGAAGGAGAAAAAAATCTCACCCAAGGAGTCCATCCTTAACAGTCTCTGAGAACTGAGGGCTGGCTTTCCGCACGTGCCTGTAGCTCCGAGAAGGGCTTCTGTTTGCTATTCAAAGTCCGTGCCTTAGCTGTCACCTCATCTTTCTCAGACTGCCCCTCTTTCCAAAGTCTTCAAAGCTGAACAGGATTCACATCTGTCTCACATCACCTGTGTCGTAGGTCCAGGCTCGAAGGTCCCCCCGCCATAAAGCCACATTTCTCTGTACACATGCAATGTATAGTGGGATTGTCCTTCAGAGAATTGCCTGAGCCCGCCTGGGTAGGAGTATGACACATGTATTTTGTATATTGTTCCAACCTTACCCTCCCCCTCCCCCTTCTGTCTGTGTATCTCTAGAGCCTAGCACTGTGCCTCTCACAAAATATGTGCATAATAATTGCTAGTTCAGTTGAATTGAATGGTGGATGAAAGGAAGTGGCTCCGGGAATGTGGATAAAAATTCAGGGACTTTTGACTCTGACCACTGGGAATCCATTCTCTTTGAGTGAGAGTTTGGTGTTCTTTACTACAAGTACCTGGAAATATGACACCTAATAGGTAGACTTCCGTGTCATAAGTTGGCTGTTCATGGAGTTTATTTGTGGTTGTATGGAGGAACTGAGGCTTAGCCTTTTTCTAGACTGGGCTCCTCCACTGACCCTCGCTCTTTTTTCTGTCCTTGGGTCTCCTAATGGTCTCTTCTCACTGGAACCTAGACATCTTATAAGGAAAAGTGGGTTTCCCGTATTCATAGTTTTAGAGGTACAAAGGACTCCAGAGGCCATATGTAGTAGTAATAGCCTGGCGCATGGAAAGATTTGGAGTCATGGGAGTTGAGTTCAAATCATGCCTCCAACTTATTAACTGTGTAACCCTGGACAAATTGCCAGACCTCTCTTGGCCTCAGTTTTCCCATTTGTAAAATAAAGGGGCTATACTCCATGATCTCTAAGACCCAGCTCTGAATCTACCCTGGAATTATTCCAACCCTCTCATTTTACAGATGAGGAAACTGAGTCCCAGAAAGACCAAATGCCTTGTCTTTTACTGAATGACTAATAAGTAGCAGGAGCAGAAGCTGACACCAAACCGTCTGACTCAGAACCAGGCCATTTGGCTAACTTCTCACTGCGTCACACAATGACCATTCTTCAGGAAAGCCCTGCTGCCCTTGGGTGTCACCTGCTCTGGGATCCAGGCCCTCGTCATCAGTGGCTGTGCCTCCTTGGCAGGCCAGCCAGCTCTAGCACTGAGCAACTTGGGTGATGGATTGCTCGCCCTCATGTGCCCTATATCTTTTGTTTCCACAGTTCGTCTCCATGACAGCATCTCGGAGGAAGGCTTCCACTACCTCGTGTTTGATCTGTAAGTATGGGAGAGCTGTTTGAAGCTGGGGGTGGTCCCGAGGGTGCTAGATCTGAACTCTCTGGTGACCTCCGAGTTCACAGGTAGTTACTCCTCTCTCATGCCAGCTCCTTCCCTTGCTGCATAATAAGCTTCCATAGAACAGGCAAGTCAGGGCTCTATCAGGCAAATGTAGGGTGTGGTGGTGACTTTTAGATGGTGATACCTCCTTCTGGGGACTTGTTTTATACCTTTCCTATATTTCTGGTCAGGCTTTTCCACCTGGTGGGCAGGAAGGCACCCCTGACTTCTTCCCTCACCTCCCTCCCACCTTCTCCACACCCCCAGTGCCCATCCCCCCATTTCCCTCTTGCTGCCCGTCTCTTCCTCTCTTCTCTTCCTCCCTGTCTCCTTCCTCTCTTCTCTCCCTGCCCCGAGGACTGGCCGGAATCCTTACCCTGACCGCTTCCTCCCAGCCCCCAAACCATGCTCCTCCTTACAGTTGCATTAAGATTATAAAAAAAGCATTAGGGACTCTTAAAGAGAAATCTCTTTTTAAAAAAATCTGTTCTTTTGCCTTCTTTCTGCGATGTGGAACATGGCGTGCCAATCACCTCTGGCCTCACCCAGGGTTGGGTGCTAGACACCCTGCTCCTCAGAGGAAAAGATCAGCAGAATTTCATTCCCAACTAGTTCCTGGCCAAGAAATGAATGAGAAGAGGAACCAGGAACAAAGGTCTAGTGGGGGGATTTCTCCTTTTCCTCTTGCTCATAGATTTAGAGCTGAAAGGGAAGTCCGAGGTCATCTAGTCCAACCTCCTCACCTTACAGATGAGAAAAGCAAGGCCCAGAGAAGTTAGGTCACTTGCCTACTGCCGCACAGCTTGGAAGTGGCAAACCTAGGATTGAAGCCCTTGACTCCCCATCCAGCACCCCGCCCATGACACCAAGCTATGTTTCTTGATTCTGGCTTACGCTCGGGTGGGTCCTGTGCCTTCCAGAGGGACGTGTGTGTGCAGGTGTGCATACGGGGGCTCTGCCACCGAGAACAACTTGTTTGCCCCAGCCCGAATGAGCATCTGGGGGCTGGTGAGGAGGCACTCAGCTGCCTCTCACTTCCTGCCAGATATAGAAGCCGGGTGATCTTATCTCCCCCTGCTCCCTGACAGCGCCTGTTAAACAGCAGGCTATATTTAGCTGTTCTGTGTGAGTCAGTGCCGCACGGAGACCCTGGAGCGGGAGCCATATAGACCTTGGCATGTCCCTGCACGGCCCTGCCTCCACTTGCAAAAAAGGAAGGGAACCTCCAGGCCATTGGTCCAGGAGGCAGTGGCTGACTCCCTGCATCCTGTTGCTATAGTTTCACTGGACTCCTCTTTCTTCCCCACCCCCACATATTCGGTTGGTTATGCATTGAAAAAAGCTGCTAGAGAGCCTAACTGTTAACTCTTTATTTCCAAAAATGCTTATTGCCCAAGGCAATGGGAAGTTGTAGGTATTAGGAGCTCACGTTAATGTGGTCCACAGCCCCAGCCTTGCATCTTTGGGCTCCTTGGGACAAAAGAAATAGGAATTGTTACCATAATCGACCTTACCTCAATCTTAATGTACCCTTTTTGGGTGTAGATATTACCCAAGGGGTGGGGTGTGTGTGTGTGTGTGTGTGTGTGTGTGACAGAGAGAGAGAGAGAGAGACAGACAGACAGACAGACAGACATCTGTGCCACTCCTAAGACCCTGGTTATTTGGAGGCACCAGGAAGGGGATAAGGGACCTTAGAAATCATCTAGTCCCAACCCATCGTGTTACATATAAGGAAACTGAAGCCCGATGAGGATAAGTTATAGCCCAAAGTCACAAAAAGAAAGGATTTAAACCCAGGTCCTCTTGACAACAGATCCAGCATTTGCCTTGCTTGCTGTCTGAGAGTCTGATTATTAAGAAGTTTGAGGTGTGATTGCTGGATCACCCTTCTGAAGGTGGCTCTGGAATCAGACGAAGGACCGTCGAGACGATGCCCGGACCTGTGGCCTCTTTGTCTCCTTGGGTCCCCAGTTTCCCTGTAGCAGCTGGCCTCTCTGGCCAGGGTGTGGTGCTCCCTTCTTTTCCTCCTGCTTCTTGCAATGATGCTGTATCTGGTGCACAGTTCCTCAAAGGAGAGAGGTGGCCTAAAAGTTGAGGAGGGAGAAATGTCTCGGGAGTTTGGGTTTGCAAACAAATGGCTGCAGATATTTTTGGTGCAGAGAAGATGGGGGATGCTGGTGGGTGGGGGCAAACAGGAATGGGGGCTGTTGCTGCAGAAGGGCTCATTCTCTAAGATGATAGAGCAGAGCACAGTGAGGGGGCTGCGGGTGGGAGGGAGCCTCTGACAGGCCTGGATGGAGGGGGGAGGAGGGAAGGAGGGGGCCTGATGGGATGGGCATGCAAAGCACAGTGCAAGGAGAGCTGGCTCCTTAGTGCTCTAACATCACTGAAATCATAAGACCCCAAATAACCCTACTCTCAAAGGGCTACATTCTAGACATTGCAGCATATTTCTACGAGATTGTGAAATTGAAGGATAAGGTGAGGCACACAATGATGATGAGGAAGGTGTCAGCTGTGGAGGCAGGAATGGAAGTTTAGCTCCAGGGGATGCGAAGGGCCAGTGACAGAGTTAAAAAAAACCAATAATGGTGTCCCTTCCACCCCCACATCTAGACTGGGTTGGCCTTACTTCCAAGAGGCCCTTGAGAGGAGGCTCGAGTTTCAAATAGACCCTTCTCAGGGGTTTATATTATTTAGGGGGGCAGAAAGATGGGGTCTGGTTTGGTCATAACACCCCTAGAGTGACTTCAAATGGCCAGGGAAAATCAGAATCATCCTGCTTCCCTGGGGTTCTTAGAGGTTGGGCTCGGCCTAAAATATTGCACACCAGCACCAAGGACACATCAGAATAGCAGGGCTCTGTCAGGTCAAGAGATAAACCATGGGGATGGGAAGAGGTAGGAAGATAGAGGCCATGTCCCTAATCACTGGGACACTGGGGTCCTTTAGGAAGTACCCTATACTTCTGGCCTTCTAGGACCAGCCCCGTCTTCTGTGGGAAGAAGGTAGATAAAGAAAAGCAGAAACTCTCAGAACTCCCTGTATCAGCTTGAAAAGCTTGCAGCAAGGGCCGACGGGGTGGTGGTGGTGGTGCCCCATAATGGCCCTCCCACCCAAGGGCAGGACTTTGATTTTTATTGTATTCTTAAATCCTTCACTTATATCTAAGTGGGGAGAGGGTTGAGGTGGGCCAAAGGGCTGTTCCTCCTCCCCAGTGAAATCACAGAATCAAAATTTTAGAGTTGGAAGGGATCTCAGCCTTAACTTGAAAAGTTACAATGTAGCTGACAAGGGATTGTACATCTTCAGCTTGAGGATGCTCGGTAACTGGGTGGAGGAGAGTTGGAGACACTAGGGGAAGCAGAAAGGGTTGCCTCCTTCCCCATGGCCAGAGAGGGCAACTCCAATATTTCCAAGGAGGCTTCCAGCCAGAGAAAATGTGGTACTGTGGGAAAAAGCACCAAATTTGTAGTCAGAGGAGCTGGATTCGGTTCCTGCCTCTGCTGTGTGACCTTGGGAAAATCACTTATCTTTCTGTGCGTCTCAGTTTCCTCATCTATAAAGTGAGGTAGGGGCTGGTTGGACTAAATGACCTCTAAGTTTCCTTTTAGCTTCTCAAAGTAGCCCAAGCCATACATGACCACTCAGATTGTTAGGACATTTTTCCTGAAGTAAGCCTAAATTTGCCTTTTTGCACCTTCTACCCTGGGACCAGTGGGTAGAAGCTGCAGAGATAGACTTGTCTAGTTCTGGTCTGCAGAGAGATTTCTTCTAGCTCCCTTGGGCATAGTCCAGAGAGGACACTAGTGACGGGGCTGCACCTCTGGACTCCAGAGAACATTGCTTCCCCTTGGTTTCCCCTCTTCACCAGCCCCCACTAGGACACCTTATAGAGAGGGGCTCGCTGAATCTTGCTTGATATGCTGCTTCTACAAGCCTGGCTTCCTTGGGAAGCCCAGGAGTTAGTGAAGGCCACAAGGCATTTGGCAGTGTCCAGATGCTGCCCCACAGGAACTCAGGAGGCTGGCATCTTTCTCTCTGCCATCCTTCCTGTCCTGTCCCTAGAGGTATCATGGCATGAGAAGAATTCATAGTTTGAGGTCCAAGCATTCAATAGTGAAACACACAAGGTCTCTCAAGAATTCTCATTCCTTCCCAGATATTTATATCTCTAACCTGAGGTTCTACCTGGAAGGGGGACTGAGTTGGAGGGGGAGGGGGGAAGGGTGGAGCTACTATATGAATGTCCTGAATCTGCCATCTGGAATTAGGTCTCTTCCCAAGGCTGGACTGGCAGGGCTCCTGACTTCCCCTCAGCAAACAGCCTGAGGGAGCTCAGGGAACAGGTGGAATGAGTCTCTAAAGGTGGGGAGCGAAGCTGTTTCTGAGCAAGCCTTACCCTGGTGGGTCATCCTGCCTCATTTTGGATAATGTGCTCATCAGAGAAAACAGTAGGGGAAGGATAGAGAAGGAAGGAGAGAGGGGGAATGAGCAAGGCGAAGCCGGTGTATGGAAAAATGGCTTATACAGAAATACAGTTTGATCCATTTTAGAACGTGAGACTGTGTATGCAAAGATCAGAGTCCCACATCAAAAGATGTGATGTTCAGAGGTCACGGATGTAGGAGAACATAGCCTAAGTGCACCTGCCCTTACAATCCCAGGTTTTTTTCTACAAAAGGAGCCCTTTCAGTTGTCAGTGATGGGGGAAAAACCCAGCTCTGCCATACAGAGCTTTTACCCCACAAGACTTTGCCACCATTGCTCACTCCCTGTTGCCACAAAGCTATTCCATATGGTACTCCCAGAACTCTGCCCTTCCTCCCTAATCTAGAGTAACTGGATACTGAATAAGGGGGTACAGGTAGGTCTTATTGGGCTGTTAGCCTTTGAGTACTCCCTGATGCAGTGAAATGAGCTCCTAGTTGGGGGTGGGAATAACACTCTTCCTGCCAATCCTGACCTGGTTTCTGACTTCCCATTCCATTTTGCACCCTTCTTGACCTAAGAGGACCAGAAGCTATGGGGGAGAAGCATCTGGGAGAAAGACTCAGGCTTATTATAATGAATACAATCCAAGGGTCACAGAATCACAGGATTTTAGACATGGATGCGTTGTCAGGCCAGCGACCTGCCCTCGCCTTACTAAACAAGGATCCCCACTAAACATACCTGATAGGTGGTCAGTCCCTTGAAGACCTCTGATAGGGGGAGATCCTGGGAGTTAGAGTGGGCTGAAAGTGGAATGGATTGCGGTGACAGAGGTGCTGAGTTTCCTACCTCTGGGGCACGAGGGAGAGTGGTGCTTCAGTAGTGGTTAGATCAGATGGCATTTTTTCAAGCCTGCAGTTCTGGGATTTACTGGGTAGGGTACAGTTGCCATTCTGGGGAACCTGTTTGGGGCTCACTTCTGACCTGCATCCCAGCAGCCCCTCCAGCTGGCTGTTGACTGCTCGAGGACTGATGGGCCTTTTGAAATGATCACTGCTGAATGGGTCATCAGTGCAGGCAACGATGTAGGCCCTTCTGAAGCATGAGAAAGCAAGCCAGAAGTAGCCCCATAGCCCAAGGGGAGAGAAGCATATGGACAGACTATTGTGAATAGGCCTATACTCCCTAGTTGTTGACATTCAAGATTTTTACCTGGCTCCACTGTTGGGGGCACTACCTGTCCCCTGGAAAGGGCACGGCCCCTGCTTCAGGGGGGGAGGAGCCAATAACTGAAGTGTGATGGGAAGGAATGGGCAGAGGTCTCTGGCTCTGTGCCTTCTGGCAACACACTTCAGCTGCAGGCCTTGGAGTGAGCAGCCTCTTCTTTCCTCATTATGGCTCTGGACCTGGAAGTCAGGAAGACTGGGCAGTCCAAGCCAAACTCAAGTTCTGGCATTTTGATCCTGCAGCAACTTCTCAGCCTCAGAGGGAGAGGATTATCAGGACTCTTCTCCAAGGGTCCTGACTCTGTGATGGGCCTAGCTCTAGGGAATTGGAGAATCAAAAAGTTGGAAAGACAAGAGGCCCTAGGGTGTGAGAAGGGGCACCAGGCTGGTAATCGGGAACAGCTGGGGTAAAATCCTACTTTTTGTACTTACTAGCTGTGAGACCATGGAAAAGTCACCCTCCTTTATGAGTCCTGGTTTTCTCAAAAGCAGAATGAAACTATAATACCTGTAGGTAGGGCTTACCTCACAAGGTAGTTATGAGGCTCAGATGAGAAAAAGCAGTTTGTAAATTGTGTAATATCAGATTTTATCTCTTCTGAGCCTTACCTGCTAATTATAGATTACACCAATATAGGTTTTAAGGTTCACACTATATAATTTTATATACATCATCTCATTTGAGCCTCAGAGCAACTCTGGGAGGTGGGCGTTCCTATTATTTTCGCACTTCACTATTAAGTAGGTTAAAGCCCATGGGAGTTAAGTGACTTGCCTAGGGTCGCACACCTACTAAATGTCTGAGATGTGATTTGAACTCAGTTCTTCCTGATTCTACATTCAATGCTTTGAGCCACCATTCCATGCTGCCCTCTACAGCATCCAAGACAAGGGTTCCTCCAGCCTTTACTCAAAGGCCTCCAATGCCAGAGGACTTGGTACCCTGGCATGGTAGCTAGTCCACTTTTGGACAGTTCTAATTGTTTGGAAGTTTCTTCCTTTTAATAAGCAGAAATGCAATTCTTCAGAAATTAGGAACATAGGTTTTGGTCGTGTAGACCTTCTGCAAGATAACTTTACTGATTCTCTGGTTTCTCTCTTGTCCCAAATGACCTCATATCTATTTTGTTTCTGTTTTGTTTTTCCTGTATGTGTGCATTGTATCTCCCTGGGTAGAATGTAAGCTCCTGGAGGACAGAGTCTGTTGTGTTTCTGTCTTACATCCTAGCAGAGTGCCTGACACCCAGTAGGCTCTCAGTTAATCCTCTTTGTGGATGGATGGGATAATTGGTTAGGGTTGGATGGACCTTCGAATGCATCTGGTCCCAGCCTCTCATTAGCTCTGCTCATCACTCCTGTTCTTCCTGAAGCACAACAAGTCCAACCTTTGGTCCCTGTGAGCCTAATTAATGTTTCTTCCAACTGTTTTGCCTTCTCTTCCAGAGTCACTGGTGGAGAGCTTTTTGAAGACATTGTGGCAAGAGAGTACTACAGTGAAGCCGACGCCAGGTGAGTCTGGAGTCCCTTACCTTCCCACTCTTTCTCCTGCCCACCCTTCCTCCCTCCCCACTCCCCCCACCTCCCTCACCCACCTTTCTTTCTGTTTCCTCAATCCCATACCGGCTATACCTGTGCAACATTAACCCATTCATGACCTGGGCAGAGGGTCTGGGTCACAGGAAGCCTTGATTCATGGCCAAAGCTACTAGCATGGCTACTCCTGCTAGGCTCAGAGCTAAGACCACTCTGTCCCCAGCTGTGATTCTGGAAACCCACCTGGCATTTATAGGCAACCCCACCCACCTCCCAATACACACAAACACATGTCTGGTCCTGGTTGAGATTCTTAGAGGGGGAGAAGGGAACTCCTGTCCAGTGTTTGTGTGCTGATGGGAGTGGGGACCAGGGCTGTCAAGAGCAGAGTTTCTAACTCATCCCACTGAGACTGAGCCCTTGGATCCAGCATTGGGAGGGGCCTTCACTGGGGCCTGGCCTTGGATACCAAGAAGGTCCAAAGCCCTGTTTGATTTCTTTTGTCACTGGATGGCTTTTAGTTGGTATCTTAGCCTAGCACCTGAGGGACATGAACTACTCATGTAGCAGATGAAATGTAGCTGATCGCAAGAGCAGGGACATCTTTCTGACTCAGGCACAGGAAAAGAAACCAAGGGGAAAGACTGGCCAAGCAATAGAAAGGGGGACAGCTTTGAATCCTGGCTCTACGACATTTACATAGGGCTTACCCTGTACCAGGCACTGTGCTAGGCACTTTTACAGTTATTATCCCGTTTGATCCTCCCAACTATCCTAGGGGGTAGCTACTATTATTCTCCCCATTTTAGAGATGAAGAAACAAGGTTTAAGTGACTTGCCTAGAGTCACACAGCTAGTAAGTGTCTGTGGCTGGGTTTGTACTCAGGGCCTCCTGACTCTAGGCTCGGAGGCTCAAACCACTGTGCCACCTAGGTACCTTACTAGCTATGTGACTTTTAGCAAGCCATTTCCCCCCTCCAGGCCTCAGTTTCCCCTTCTGTAAAATGAGAGGATGAATCAGATGATGTCTAAGGGCCCCTTTAGGTCTAAAATTCTCTAAGTCTATGAATCTTGGAGAAGTTGCAGGAGCTAGGTGTGGTATTTCCTAAGGGAAATTTCTTGGGGCCAGGTATCCACTTGCAGCCTCAGTGGGACAGCAGCAGAAAGGACTGGGCTGGTACCCAGGAGCTACAGCTCCAGTATTCCCAAGTATGTTTTCAGGCAAGGCCCCCTCAGGACTAGGGCTTCAGGACTGGGGTCCCTGGTGCCAGAACAAACCGCTCTTGGATTTGTAGTTGGAATAAAGTGCTGATGATGGGGAGAATACAGTGTGGGCAGAATGACTAGCCTTACCCCCAAGGGCACCTCCAGGACTCTGCCTCCATCCTCTACTCTCACTCCTACCCTGGGGCAGAGAGTATGTCTCTCAGAATACTATATGGGATACACATCCAGGTAAACAAAAAATACCGCAGTCCTCTCCCCTATTCACGGCAAGAGCCAGGTTTTGGGGTAGGAAATCCAGGGTGGGAAACTCTGGTGAGAATAGGATTCTACAGTCACAGTGCTAATAAATGACTGTTTCTACTCACTTAACATCCCCAACCCAATGCCATGTGGGCAGTAGGGGTGGGGGGAGCTGACCCTTCTTTTCTTTTTCTCCCAATACTTTGGACCTTAGTTAACTTCTTTGTAAAATTAGGGGGTTGTATTAGATGCTCTCTGGGGTCCCTACCAGCTCTGAATTTCTGATTCTAGGACCCTTCCATTCTTCCACCAAGCATCTTTCTCTCAGCTGTCGTAATCATTAAATTCAACTCAATTCAACAAGCATTTATTAAATGCTTACTGTGTACCACGTGACAGGCAGCATGGTGAAGTAGAGGGCTAACCCCAGCATCAGGAGGGTCTGGGTTCAAGTCATGCCTCTGATATCTACTGGCTATGTGACCTTGGGAAAGTTACTTAACCACTCAGTGTTCTAGGAAACGTTCAAAGACTACAGCACTCTACAGTTGCTAATGACCTTTGGTACAGAGAATTTCTTCACTTTAAGTTCATGGTGAGATCATAGATCTGAAGGAAAAAGGAAAAAGAAAAGAAAAAGAAAAAAGTGCCAAGCCCTGGGTAGAGCCACGTACTATGAGAGTATGTTTTCCCATAGATTTGGGAATTCTTTCCAATAAGGCTGATCATAACCCACCCAAGCCTGCTCACCCTGCGGCACCGTAAAACGAAGATGCTAGGGATGTAGACAAAAGTTCACCATGATCGCCCTCAAGGAGCTCACATTCAGCCTCATGGAGACAGTAGATGCTGACATTTTAATTTGACAGTGTGGATGCCCCCAGGCAGAGACTGACCCTTTCCCAAAAGAAGAAGAGTGGAATTTCTTTTTAATGAACAAAACAGAAAGGGAAACCGAGCCGGCTCCATCCCCAGCTGTATCTGGGGAGCAGGAATCAGGAGGAGCTCAAATGGGAGCTGAGCTTCCTGGTGTTTGCCTCAGCAGAGATGGTCCAGCTGCCCTTCCGTTTGGCATAAATGTGAATCCTCTCTGTCCACGTGTTAGTTGCAGGAACTATTGGAGAAGGTAGGCTTGGAAGATATGACTAAGAAGGCTTGAAGGACATGACTTAGGAGTCACCTCTGACCTCTGGGGATGCCCTGAGCTGGTTGGTTAGGGGAGTCTAGGTCTGGAGTGCAAGGCGCTAGCCAAGGACCCGGTTGGGTTTGACTCTGGACCATGAATAAATGCTCTGATCTTCCTTAGGCAGGTAGCTAGGTGCCATGTACTAGACACATGGGGATTCAAAGATGAATGAAAAATGATCCTTTCCCTCAAGGGTTGGGCATGGTGGTGGTAGTCATTCAGTCAGTCAACAAGCATTTTCTAAGCACTTTGTACAGTGGGATATAACAGGTAAACAAATAAGAATGTACATAAATAATTTGACTGGGAAGACTCCAGCACTATATTTCATGCTAGATTAGTAGTAGTAGTAGTAGTAGTAGTAGTAGTAGTAGTAGTGGTAGTAGTGGTGGTGGTAGTAGTAGTAGTGGTGGTGGTAGTAGTAGCAGTAGTAGTGGTAGTAGTAGTAGTAGTAGTAGTAGTAGTAGTAGTAGTAGTAGTGGTAGTAGCTAACATTTATATAGCACTTATGTGTGCCAGGCACTCTGCTAAGCATTTTACAATTATTATCCCGTTTGATCCTTGCAACGACCTTGGGAGATTTATTATTATTATTATCCCTATTTTACAGATGAGGAAACTGAGGCACACTAAGGTTAAATGATTTGCCCAGGGTTGCCAAGCTAGTAAGTGTCTGAGGAGGGATTTGAACTCCTGTCTTCCCGACTCCAGATCCAGGGTTCTATCTGCTGTGCCAACTCTATGGAAAATGGGGATAACAAGACATATCTTGTCCATCTACCTCCTTCCTAGGGCTTTTGTGAAGGAGTGAGCTCCTCAGAAGTCATTCAGGGCCTATTTGCACATATTCTGTGCTGAGTACTGGGCAAAATCTCATTGTGTGGTGTGCCAGGCTTGGCATCGAGCTAAGGGAGCAACTCAGGAGGGTTGCTAGTACCATAACCTTGAAGTGAGAGACTCCTGACTGGTGCTTGGAAGGCCTCTGTCCTTAGAGACTTGAGACCAAGCATCCAGGTGGAGGAAGGACAGTCCCTTCATCCCCGTAACCAAGGACTATGCACAGTGCTTGGCACATAGTAGGCACTTAATAAATGCTTCTTGATTGATTGGCTTGGCTCACCTTGTTGGCCCAGAGCTCACCTGCCCATCCTTGTTGGATCCCAAATGCACTTTTGGTCCTGAGTACCTTTCCTCCCCCACTGTCTCTCTAAGCCTGTGACCTCCCCCTCCCTGCCCCACCCCCTGCCCTGGTCACCAGAAGTTCCCATCTCACCCCTCCCCCTCACCATTAACAGCCATCTGCACACACCTTGTGATAACACCTGTGGTCTCTGAGCTTTCAAAACATTGTTTCTCTCCTTTTCTCGTTCCCCCATATCCACCCTCCCTCCTTCCCTGCCCCCTCCTGGTCTGTCCCTCTGTCTTCTCACACTTCTCTCTTTGGGCCCCTTCTTGCCACTTTCCCCTCACCCCCTTCCCCCTTTAATCTACCCTTTGGCTCCGGGACTTGTTCCCTCTCTTGTGTGTTGTTTGGGTTCCTTCTGTTCATCTCCTATTGCCTACTGGTCCTCTTTGGTTCTCCTTCTTCCCTCTCCTCTTCCTCCCTGTGTGGGGACTGCCCTTCCTTCTTGCTGGCCCCCTGGGGGCATCCTCTCTTCCCCTCTCTCCTGCTCCCTTCTTCCTTCCCTTCCCCTCCCCCTTCTTCTTTCTCCTTGTCCTCCTTCCCTGCCTGCCCCCTCCCCACATCCCTATTTTGTTTTGCAGTCACTGTATCCATCAGATATTAGAAAGCGTAACATACATTCACCACTATGCCATTGTACACAGGGACCTGAAGGTCAGTATACTCACTTCTCCTGCTCACATCCTTGGGTGGGGAGTGCTTTTGCTATCACCACCAGAGCTGAGCCTGTCCAGTATGGAAACGCCACATGGGGCTGCTGTCAGAGGGAGTGGGGGGTTGGGCCAGAGGCTTTGGTGGGGTGTTTGGAGCCAGGCATGCATGTGCTAGAAGTCAAGGCTTGGGTCAGGCAAGTCCCCACCCTTTGGTGCACATGGCTGTCTCCCTTCGCTCATGCTCCTCTTGAGGGAGGCCAAGGACCACCAGGAATATCAACCCAGGTGCCTTCTTAGCCCCTTAAGGTTAACACCCCCCCTTCAGAAAAGTGATGAAAAGAAAACAGCAGCACTAGCCAATCTATTCATTCTCTCTCCACTTTTCCTCCTTCTCTCTTTTTTTACGTTTGTCTCTCTTTCTGGTTCTCTCCTTTTTTTTTATATGTCTTTTTGATCTGGAGACAACTCCATCCCACATGGTTCAAATCTGACCTTTTATGCTTACTTCTCATATGATTTTGGGTAAGCAATTTAACCTGCCTGAGTCTTTGCCTGAGATCAGTGGGCATTTATCTACAGCATCCTGATCTCCTCACAAATGCTGTGACAGAACTGCAAAGAAAACGAATTGGTTGGACTAGCTGGCCTCTGAAGTTCTTTCCAGCAATAGATCTATGATCCTATATATGTAAAACACCAGGGGCCTCTAAACAGCTGAGTCCTCTTGCCTGGGGAGTCAAGAACTGACTGCCATGTGGGATGATGGGTCACCAGGGAGTCTGAGGTTTGAGAAGGCATCACCACACCTAGGGAGCAAGGAAAGATGATTAAAACAAGGTGATCCATCTTGAAACTCAAAGCCCCTCAAGCCTACTTTTTCCTCTCAGTCTTTTGCCCATCCCAGAGCTCCTTGGGGTCTGTTGGTGCTGATTCTACCTGTTCTAAGTGAAGGCTTGACTTTTGAGATAAACTTACCAAGTAAAAAAAAACTCCCTTGTCTAGCTTCAGGGAAATCTTTTCAAACTGCAGGGTCCAGGGATCTTCTGTGTGGTGTAGTACAAAGAATAGATGGGTCTGAAATTGGAGAGCCTGGGATTGAATCTCAGCTCTGCAACTGACACTTTTATAACTTTGAGCAAGACACTTATGTTCTTTGGGTCTCAGTTTCCTGATCTGTAAAATAAAAGATTTAGAGTAGATGGCCTCTGAGGTCTCTGAAGACTCGGAATCTATAAGCCCATTAGCCTATGAATAACACAGTTTTGGGAAGGGGGTATATGGCCTTTGACAGGGTCCAGTGCCATGACTCTGTTTCCTGTAGGGACAGATTTCCTCCTAAGGGTGCCATAAATGCTAAGTATTGTAGTCTTTGGCCTGAGTCAACTGAAACCCAATATGGGGTGCTCTGTGAAGCCAAGGGAGAAGGGGGAGGGACAGAGGAGGGGCATGTCTGAGGGATGGGCACCAGAACCTGGACAGTTAAGTTATCAGCTGACTCATGTCTTTATTGGTCATTCCAGGGTTGATCGACATAGAAATGGGCAGGGAATGGAAATGGAAGTGGTAGAGTGAGGTTAGGATGAAGTTCTATTTGGGAGCTCCATTTTAGAGTCTTAGGGCAGGGTGCTAGCCACTGTTACTCTTTTTAGATACAAGCAGTGACATTGAAACTCCTTCAGTTGCTGTGCCGTCAGTGATCACCACATCCCTGGGCAAACAGTAGAGGGTACTCAGGAGAAGTTGGTTCCTGGGGGCTCTGGGTTAGTATATCCATTGGGTAGCATGCCTATGGCCTCAGGTATCTACATAAAAGCACACACTGTATAGGTAACTTTACATTTTAATACAAGTAAGCAAACAGCTGTAGACATTACTGACATCTTGGTGGGGAGGGGCTCATGTCTAAGATATTCAGTTTGGTTCAATTCAGCAAGTCTTAACTAGACACTCACTGCATGCAAGACCCAGCACTAAGTGCTGGGGACACAAAAGCAAAACATAAAGTTGTTCCTGCCCTCAAAGAGCTTATGTTCTACCAGAGGAAATAGACTCTTTAAACAAATAAGTAAATGTTGTATGAAACGGAGAGGGGGAGGACCTTAACAAGTAGGGAAATCAAGCAAGCTTTCCTATGGCACGTGAGCTGTGCCTTGAGGGAAGCTAAGCATTTCTTCAAAAGATTCTTGCTTTCCCCAGAATGGGTTCCCCTTCCTCCAAAGTGTGCTTAGCCCCCTCTCTGCCTCTAGAGTTGCTTGTCCTGAGTTGCTGTGGACAAAACAAATCCTCATAGGCTTCAAATCCTGCCTCTGTCACTCCCTGTGTAACCTTGGGCAAATCATTGGACCTCCCTTATCCTCAGTTTCCTCATCTGTAAAAAGAGGAGGTTCCCTGCTAGCCTAAATCTATGATCTTATAAACTTCTAGAAAGGTCACCAAGTTTAAAACTTTAAACAACAATTAAGACTATGTTAGAATAAAGTAACCAGAGTCTGTGGTAAAAGCCTAACTGAGCTAGTCAAACGCCAGTCGGTTGGTAACCCTATCTGGTGGCCAACCTCAGTGATGATGGTGATGGTGATGATGATGACATTCTTAGAATGAGCTAAGCTGGTCCTTGGAGGACAGGCCAGTACTCGGGCCCTTCCCAGGTTATGAGAACCTGTCAGAGTTTGGATTCCACTAGCAGAACCTTTAAGAACCCAGGGTCACCATGGGCATCACAAGAAGTGGAAGAACAGAGGGCAAAACCTATTCAGAAAAAAATCCATTTTAAAACAGGGTGGGGCAGTGAGTAGCCCTGTGCATAAAGGTGTGTGCTGGTCCTAAGATTCATGAGCTTAGGATTGAGGCATGGTCAGGCAAAATCAAAGTGAAGCTAAAAGGAGGGAAGAACAGGAAATATTGTGGTTGTGGAAGCATGCAACATGAGATGTAATTCAATTTGACACAGATTGGGGGCCTACTGCATGCACATGTTGTCCTTCTGAATGAGGGAGGTGGATAATCCTTCCTAATACTTTGAAACTTTGATGGGCGGGTAATCTCACTGACACAAGTGAGCCCTCCAACAATGTAGACGACTACCCCTCCAAACCTGTACATCTTTTGCCTCTCTTGCCTAGGTCTTTCTGTAAAAGTCCATCTAACATGGCAAGGCCTTCCCATGGAACTTTTGACATGTCAGGCTCTCCGTTGATTATCTCTTGCTCTCACCTTGGGATCAGTTTATCTTTTTCTTTCCTGGTTGCATATTTCTCTGATGAAATCTTCTTTGTCACTTCTGATGCAAAATTTCTTATTTGTAGTATGTTGCAGCCATATTGCACCCACTATAGGCCTCTCTGTTGACCTTTGGGTGACCCTCAGTCTTAATTATTCAGAGATTATTTTATTCTGTTACTCACAGCCACACAGCATCAATCTAAGACTATAATCAGAAAGACCAGCCTTCGTTCCAAAGCGAAGCTTGAGGTCATTAAAAAAAATTGCTCAGTTTCCCAAAGGCAATCCAACCCACTCCCCCACTGCTGTTCTCTGAGATATACGTACTGATGGACCAGCTCTATGAGCTGTCCATCCAACCTCATATCCTTGTGCCATACAGATTATGAAACTGGCCAGTAGTGAGGGGGGACTTCCGGAATCCAGACACCTGCTGGAAGTCTCACTCTCCTAAGAGCATAGCATTTGGTAAATTTATTGACTAGCCTTACTGACAATTTAATCTCAGGAGGTGGCAGAGGCAGGGAGAACTATTCCTCCAGGCTTAATCCTGACCAACAAGGAAGAACTGATTGGTGATGAGGAAGTGACACAAACGGGGGAAAGCGAGGCTCTACTATCTTGAAATTCATAACACAGAGGCAAGAGAATATTGGACATCCTGGACTGGACTCTTAGAAATCAGATTCCAAAAAACATTCAGAGAAAAGAGAGGTATGAGCTTATAGCCAGAGACTCTGAACGGGGTATCTGGCTCAGGGTACTCCATCTCTGATGAGCCCAGATCTCTAAAATGACCTGCTTAAAGGGGGGAAGAAGAAGGCTTGAAAAATCAGAATGAATGCAGAAGAGCGCTAGGACAAGACCAGAATGATGTCAAAGATATAGCAGAGTGTGACCTGAGGCTTGCAAGAGATTCTAGAAACCCAACAACAAACAGAAAAGGCTGTTTCAAGCAGTGTTTGGAGCACGAAGAACAAAGAGATAGACCTATTGTTGAGGGAAGATGTAATGTGAACAAGGCAGAGAGCAATTCAGGCCATTTAACACCCAGCTTCTTTCTGTCCTTTTCAGCAAGAAGAAAGGGGGGAATGTAGCACAAAAACGACTTGGCAGCCCAAGATAGGAGAGAAGCTGAGAGAGGGACCTTTAAATGAGCTTGCGTTGCCAGCCTCAAATGGGTAATACCACTGAAACTGACAGATAGAGTTTTTTAGCTATTGTCAGTAATTTTCGAGAAATTGAGTGGTATAGGAAAGGTACCAGGAGACTGGAGAATGTTATATTGGTTTTTAAAATGGGGGAAAGTTTCCTGTCTAGAGGCAGCTAGGTGGCACAGTGGATAGAGCTGTGGTTCTGCAGGCTGGAAGACCTGAATTCAGATCCCATTTCAGATACTTAATAACCGTGTGACTCTGAACAAGTCACTTCATCTGAGTTTCCTTATCTATAAAATGGAGATATTGAGAGTGCCTACATCTCAGGGTAGTTATGAGGATCAAGTGAAATAATATTTGCGAAGTGCTTAGCACAATTCCTGGCTACTGTGTTTCTTTCCTTCCTTCCTGTGTGGAAACTAAAGATTGCTAAATTCATTGTCATTCTCTGGTAAAATTCTAGAAGAGATTATTCCAGAAATAGTTTATGAGTTTTTAGAAAAGAATTCTGAGGTCACTAGGGACCCCTGTGAGTTTCTAGAGACCAAGAATAGTATGTACCAAACCGAATTCATGGGATTTTTTTTGGGTATAGTTTCTAAATTTACATTCCACAGGGGTGCTGGTGATAAAGCAGATCTAGGTTTCAGAAGGAATACAAACAAAACATTTTGGCAATATCTCTCCTGAACTGGATAAGGTAATGAAATGTCTAAATCCAGGCCTTCAAGGAGGATTCAGAGCATCTTAGACAGCCATACCTTCCATATGCCAATGAATATCTTGATGTCATGCTAGGTGCTTGTACCTAGTGGAGTAGCATAGGGCCCTGACCTTGGCCCCTGTCCTGTTCAACGTTTTAATAGCTTAGAGAAAGATATAGGCTTTTTTATTCTGTCTAATTCAACAAACATTTATTGAGTGGCTACTATGTGTCAGGAACTGGACTGGAGATACAGAGACAAAAACCAAAACAGTCCCTTTCCTTAAGGGGTTTACATTCCATGGGTAAGCATTCTACATAATTACCATTTATAAATGTCCTGAATCTGAAAAGAATGGATAATATGATTGATGATAGAATTAAAATTTTAAATGTTCTCAATAGCCTAGATGTCTGGGATTAAAAAATAAAGAAATTTAACTTGGATAAATGCATATTCTGAAATCTCTATTTTTTAAAAAAAGAAGTCAGTACCTGGGTGGGCAGGGTTGTAAAAAACACAAAGAGGGGGATTTTAGTTAACTACAAACTTTATAAATACAGGTACAGAGTATGACAAGGCTGTTTTTAAAGAGACTGACACATTTTAGGCTGTTTTGTTATAGGAGCAACATGTCCAGATCAAGAGGAGTAATCGTGGCTTATCTGACTTTGCCATGGGTCAACCACTTCCAGAGAACTGTGCTGATTTCTGGAGCATGACAATTTAGATGGGACACTGACAAACTACATCATACCAGAGAAGGGTGAACAGGAAGAATCTAGAACTGTGTCATCTAAAGGAATGTCTGGAGGAACTGGGTCATTTGACTTGCAGAAGTCGAAAGATGAAAGTTAAAAGATAGTGATAGCTTTCTTCCATTGATTAGAGGGTTGTTACATTCATTTAGCATCGTTCAGAGGGCAGAACCAGTTCTAATGGACTGGGGGTGAGGGGAGAGGGAGGGAGGCGGAGGAGAGTTGATAACTTTTAGGTCAGAGACTTGATAAAAGAAAGAACTATCCCAAAGTGAAATAGGCTAGAGCTTCCTGAGCTAGCAAACTTCCCGTCGCTGAAGGTATTCAAGCAGAGTCTGGCTGATTCCCTGTTAGAGATGTTTTAGTAGGTGTTGTACACTACAGTTATCTGCCATGATGAGACTTTCCCCATTGTGGTTTTGATATATCATGGGTTGGCATGAGAAATTAAATGGGAATTTGGGGGGGGCAGTTTTGTGGAAGCTGCAGATGACACGTAAAGACCAGCAGATGACACAGAAAAGTTTAGAAACTCAGAAACACAAATATATGTATATGTATATATATATGTATATACATATATAGTATTATATATTATCAATCCAAATTTTACAATAAAGTACTGTAAACACCCCATAAAAGAAAAAGAAAAAATCCAGACTTCTTCTCTGGTATGAAGGGAGGGCCAAAAAATTTTACACGGATTTTCCAGATTGTGGGAGTGCTGCTCCCCTAACCCCATGATGTGGAAGGGATATCTGTAATTGTTTCCTTTGAATTTGTTAATGGTAACCAGCCAGGAGCAAACAGGATGGGCTGGATGGGGGACTACATTGCCAATGCCGTGGAGTACAAGATACAGAAAGAGGCAGAGCAGTAGTGAGAGGTAGGAAGGCTGCATGTAACATGGGGGAAGAGATGAAGCAGCTGCTGGGGAGTTCTTTAGGGTGGCAGCAGGAAAGAGCTTCAAACTTGGGCCTCCAGGGATCCCTCACATCTTTTCCTGGGTATAAACAGGAAGAGGAACCATATTTAGACATTGTCAGGGAAAGAAAATCTTCTGTCAGTATTCAACCTGATATACTGCCAGTGGCAGATGGTCTGGTAGAAGGAGTGTGGGCTTTGAATTAGGGTTTGAATTCTGACTCTGACTCTTTCAGCCTGTGTGACCTTAGGTAGGTTCTTCTCCCTCTCTGAGCCTCTGTTCTCATCTATAAAAATGAGTGGGTTGGACTCAGTCTTTAAAGTTCATTCCAGCTCTATATCTTTGCTTGCATGAGGACTACGACTTGGAGGGATCTCACACCCCACAGAGATTTGGCCCAGAACCAGAAAGTCCATCTGTTCTAGATATCTGAAAATTCACTTGCACCATTCTTTGAGGCAAGGAGGCAGGGAGAGGAAAAGGGAAGGGGAAGGAATACGAATTTATATGGTGCCTACTATGTGCCAGGGATTGTGTTAAATGAAGAGAACAAAGATTTCATTGGAGGGTGGCCTCTGGATCTCTGGTTCCTTGGACAGATCGAATCTGTTGACCATTTGAGCAAGGTTTGGTAGACGGGGTTTGTGACCTCTATGGGAGTTCAGTAACTCATGTGACCAAGGCAGAATTAGATGTAACAACTCTCTTCTGTTGTAAACCAGAAGCAAACCAGGATCATGGGGTAGGTAGGAGAGAGACAGCAGAAGCTCGATCCTATTCTAGCTGCCACTCTTGGGTTTTCAGGAAAGAGGGAGAAGCTTGGAGGCTGGACCCTGTCCTCTAATCCCTTAATAGAAACAGGTAGAGAAAGAGGAGGCCTTCTGGATGTAGGCACTAAAGAAAGAGGGCTCAATGACTGGCCTAGCACTGGGAGTGAGTCTCTTTCTTTTCCAGGCTCTCATTCTCTTAATCTATAAAGTGGGCTTGATGCCCTCATACTGTGAAAACAAAGTTCTATTCCATGGGTAGGCTGAGCTCCTCAGGACAGAAGGCTCTGTCCATTTGGGGCTTTTACAGTGTTGTGGCAAAATGCTAGATAATGTTGGTACCTAGGCATCTTGCCTAGGAAACTTGAGTATCAAAGCTCAGGGGAGCAGTTCAATTCAGTGAACATTTATTAAGCACCTACTGTGACACCAGTTGGAGAGTGCCTTAAATGTAGGACACAGGTACCAGGAAGCCACTGAGGGTCATTGAGTAGAAGCACAACCAAATTCAGCCTAGACCTTAGAATATTATTTGGGTTATCTGGGTGAAGATGACTCATAAAGGGAATAGAGTAAAGGCAGAGAGACCAGTTAGGAAATGCTTGAGAACTCCAGCATGACAAGGGCCTGAATTAGCATGTGGCCCTGTGAGTGGAGAGAAGGAAGGTATTGTAGGCCAGGTCTAAGTCAGGGTCAGATTGAAAGGAATTGAGGCATTTATAGGTGATCTAACAGTTAGCCATAGCACCTAACCCCTCTCCTATGGCTTTAGAAATAAAGAGGTTATAGGCAGTGTGATTTCTAGGCTCTTTTTCCTGGCATCAGAATCGGTAGCTAATGTCCCCTTCAGCCACTAGTGGCTGTCGCAGTAAAGGGATCATTACTGATAAAAGGAACCTTTGGGTCTGACTGTACATTAGGGGTAGGGGCCTATCCTCTTCTTCCCCTGCCTTGGACTTGCTGATGCCCACATGTGCCCATTTTCCAGAAGGCAGTGCTGCCCTTAGCAGCAGCAACATGACCGTTCTTTTCAGAAATCTCACTAGGGTGGCTCCAGTTAATCTCTGCTCCTTCTCTGCAACATAGCAATGGAGGGGACTGCAAGGCAACTGGAGCTGCATAACTGGGAGGTGTCATCAGCATGAAGCAGCAGCAGCAGCAATGCAGTAGATTGTAGCTGGTTTCTTGGAGTCACAGCTGTTTAAGAATTTTTATTTCAAGGAAAATTGAAGTCATGAATTTGAAAAAAGTCCATCCAGAGTCATGAGGCCAGCTGGAAATAGGGGACTAAGGAGTCTTCTAAGAAAACTGCCCCTACAAGAAGGCCATGTGGTGCATGGTGGAAAGCACCATATTGACTATCTATATGACTTTAGTGTCCTCCTTTGTGAAATGTGGGGTTGGCTCAGATGACTGCAGATTAGACCATTTGCCATTTGGGCACGGTTTGGTAGAATACTAGGACTTCTTCCAAAAAGCCAACTGGATGTTTCATAAGGAGGAAAGTTACATTTTTTTATGGGACGCCCCTGGTTGGCCCTCTAGTTCTCTCTACTTCTCAGCTGCGATCATACCTAAAGCCAGGGTAGACGCCAGGAGAGCCAGACTCATTGAAGATGGGGAAACCATGATACTCCTTCCCTCCTCTGTCAGCTGGGCAGTTTGGCCAGCCCTACATCCCTGAATGAGATGAGACATCAATTCCCAGCACTACAGCTGACTGACCTGGAAGTCCTAGGCTCTGTCTGCCGTACCACCAGTGGTCACAGGCCAGTCTCAAAACATCTTGCTTTTGACCAGATCTGACTCTAGACCAGGGTGGGACAAACCATGACATTTGTACCTTGGAGGGCTATTTTCACCCTCCCTCCCATATGCACATCCTTTTCTCTCTTCTCTTTCTGTCTTCCACTCCCAACTCCTTTCCTCTTCTCTCTCCCTCCTTTTCTTCCTTGGACCCAGCCTGTGTCAAGACTACCAGTAGACACCCCCAGAGATACTTCTTAGGCTGTTGAGAATATCAAGTTAACAACAAATGTAATTTAAGATGGAAAGGATTGGTGTCAGGGGCTGGCCTGAAGCTTCTCTCCCCAAGGAAGCAATGAAAATTTGGGGCCTTTGAGCTCTACTCTATGAAACCCCTCTCCCTTCACTCCCATTCCTTTCATCCCCAAGTTCTATCACTAGGTATAACAGCCTGAATCAAGTGAGAAGGTAGAGGAAGAAACATTATTCCTTCACTTTGAAAATTCTTCACTATGTAGATGATCCCATCGATCCTTAATGCCCAGGGGCATGCCTCTCTGTCCCTCTGAATTCAGGGAGTAGCTGAGGGCACCAGCTTCAGAGGATGGAGCTGAGCTGAGCTGAGCAGTGGAGAGGGCTGCAGGGGAGTGGGGGCTGAGTGCAGATGAGGGTGATGGAGGTAAGTGAGGATGAGTCTCTGGCAGAGCTCCTCCATCTCAGTGCTCCCTGCAGGAAGACAGGCCTTTTCTCTCCCTTCAGATCAGGAGTAGGAGGTGAAACTCCAGGGAAGGCCCCTGCACTTGCTTCTTGCCCAACTGTCTGCCTTAGGTATGAGGCCTAGAGGGGGCCAGGGGGCTGTCTTGAGCCTGGCTGGCTCCCTTCTGTCTTCTCTTCCTGGCCTCACTGACCCAGCTGCTGCTGCCTTTCTGCTTAGGCCATCCCAGCTACCTAGATGTTGGGACCTTGGTGCAGGCAGAGATCCCTGGGAGGTGGGAACATCCTTTCCACTAACCTGCTGTGCCCCTCCAGCTGGCTCTTTCTTCCACCCCACAAGCCATAGGTGCTTCCTGAGCACTAATGATCCCCACTTTCCTCTTCTTTTTTTTTTCCTTCCCTTCCTCTCCATCTTATTCCTCTTCCTTCTTGTACCCTTTCTCCAGGCCATTTTCTGCCTCATTTTTTACCTAGCCTTAATCACTGAATGGGTATTGACACTCAAACTGAAACCTATTAAAGATCTTAGCTTAAAAGGGCCAGCGTCTCCCACTGTATCCGGAGCCTTCTCCAGCCGTCCTGATCTATACCTTGCCACTGGACCCAGATGGCTCCGGAGGAGAAAGTGAGGCTGGTGACTTTGCACAGCTCTGCCTCACTTAAATCCAGTTCACTTGTGTGTCATGGCATCACCTCCCTGATGTCATGGTCCTCTTTGAGAACAAAGGACAAACAATAATAACCTCTTCAGATTTCTCTTGACAATGTGAAAATCCCTTTCTTTACAAATCTAGGAGCCCAGAGGAACCCCCACCCCACTTGGGCAGAGTATGCTCTGTGTTCTCTCTCTCTCTCTCTTTTTCACACACACACACACACACACACACACACACACACACACGCATGCACGCATGCACACACATGCACACACGCACACACTCCTTCTAGAACAATAAAAAAGGGTCTTTGAACAAGGGCTAGTGAGGGGAAGACAAGAAGTTTCCCATCAGTGCCAGGTATCTCCCCTCTACCCTTCAGCCCCTTGTACCTCACCCACCAAAGCAGCTTTCCTTCCCTAAAGTGCTGAAGAAGAGGAGCCCTCCCATGCAGGGAAATTTCTCTTAGACTAGAAGCTGAGGTCAAGGGCATCCTTTGTTTTCCATCGCCCTCTTCCTCTTCCTCCTCCTTTTCCTCCTTGCCCTCCTCCTCTTCTTTCTCTTCCTCTTCCTCCTCCTCCTGTTTCTCTTCCTCCTGTTTCTCCTCCTCCTCTCCAGTCTCCTCTTCCTTCACCTGCTTTCCCCCTCTTCCCAACCCCTCGTCATCCCCTCCCACCAGCCTTGTGGTTGTTACCACTCACCGTGAACTAACACGCCCCCTGGTGTTTGCATGCAGTCATTGCATCCAGCAGATCCTGGAGGCTGTTCTCCATTGCCACCAAATGGGGGTCGTCCACAGAGACCTCAAGGTGAGTTTTCTGCCCCAATGCTCTGTCCGTCTGTCGTCTTCCGTCCGTCTTCGTATCTTGCATGCTTTTTTTAGAAAAACATTTTTAAAAAACTGGGTCAGCTCCAAGTGGTTCCAAATGGTTTCTGACAGCAGCTAATCTCCTTCCCGCCCCACCCCTTACATTGCTGTATTTTGTGTAGGTGGAGAGTGATATGGTACTAACAGGGTGTAATTGGTGTCCCCAGTAGGGCCCTTACTATGCTTACTAATACCAAATTAGCCTTGCAGGCAGTGTAGTTTAGTGGAAAGAGCACTGGATTTTGAGTCAGGCGAACTGGGTCGGAATCCTAGCTCTGCCATTTAATTTGTGGACCTTGGGTAAATCACTTCCCCCGTCTGAGCTCTCTCATCTGTAAAGTGTGAAGGTTAGACTAGATGGCCTCTAAGGTCTTTTTTAGCTCTAAACCCATGACTGTGTTTTCATGGACACACAGTCTCTGGTTAGTCTGCCAGGAGGTTTGTTGGGTATGTGATAAAATGGTAGAAGACAGGGCTACTGCATTTGGACAGGTCTTTTTATCCCTCTGCAAACGACACAGGCTTTTCCTATGGTCTTTCCAAGGCTGCCATCATGGTATTTGGTAGCCAGAGGATGGCTGAGCAGAATTTGTTTAGCTAAGTTTTATTGACAAATGGCATCAGGATGGTGATCAGCTAACTGAAATGACCTGGGAAACGAGTCTCAAAAGTCAAAGGGAACAGTATGTCTTCCCTTTCTATCATTTTTCTCCCCACCCTTCAGACAAGCCCTCGCTGGTCCTTGCCAGGCCTTCCCCTTGGGTTGATTTTTAGCCTCCTTTCTTCCTAGCTGGGCAATGATTGAAGAGCCGCTGGACTGAAACTTAATGCCCTGAGCCACAAGCATGTCATATCTTTCGCTCAATGGCTTAGCCTTGCTCGGCTGTGGGTGGTTGTATTTGCTTCCCAGATGGTGGCAGGCTTGGTTTATCTTGTGGTCTGGTACTTCTGGGATCAGTAGGGCACCTGCATTTCTGGAAGTCATGCCCTTTTCTACAACCTCATGGGTGTTCTGAGCTGGTTTCAAGTTAGCAATGATCAGGTAGAAAAGTCATCAGGACTCTCATGCAAAGGGTGGGACGTGGGAGAGACTTTCAATCCCACTTAGGGTGGGGAAGTTGAAGCCATTCATTCAGTCAAGCTCTAATTTCACATCTGGATACTCACATCATTGCCATCAGGCTCCCTGCCCCAGAGTTCAGGTCTGATGCCAAAGGCCAAGTGGCCACTCTCCGGTCTGCATGCCCTGTCTGGTTTTCTTTGTGTCCTAGTCCTTTGTTTTCTGTCACCATGTAGGTGCCCTATATTTCCTGGTTTCCTCATGCCTCTCCTATGCAGCCCAACCTCCTGCCACAATAAGAAAAAGGAGAGTTCCTGGCTGCTCTCAGACTATGAAGGAAAAACTGTCCCTTCTCTTACAGCCCTCATGGAGGGAAAAGAAGGCAACTGGCCAGTTGGGTGGGAATGTGTGTATATGTGTGTGCTGGGGGCATTGCTAAGATTGGCTGGGAATATCTCTATGTCATGGTTGAAGATTCTCAGGAGCATAGGCAAATTGGGTTTTTCTCTTATCCTTAACCTTGTTGCTGCTGTTCATTATTTTTCTAATCAACTCTAGAGCCAAGATGCTTCCAAATTGTGCTTCCTTTCCCTCTCCAGGTATTTTCTGCAAACAGGGAAAGAAGCTTTGCTGAAAAAGAGGAAAAACAAACAAAAATTCCTAAATAAAAAAATACCGTGCGTTTTGAATGTAATCAGCACAATTACTGATGAGAATGTGCCAGATCATTCCAGCATAGCCTCAACCTCTTCCAATAGGAATATGGCCAAAAAGACAAGGAGTCTGCTGCAGGAGGCAGCTCTTCCATCTTACTATTAGAGTTAGAGGGTGTCCCAAATACTCCAGGGTGAAACTCCTTCTTTTTAATTCCAAAGGGCCTACCCAGTGTCCTGGGGAGAAAAAGGGGTTTGATGTTGCAGGGTGGACCAAGAGCCTCAGAGAAAGCCCCACCATTCCTGAAACAGCCTACCCCACTGAGAGGGTGACAGAAGGGAAACTGGTGGTAAGGTGGGCTTCTTATCTCCTACTTAAAGAATGAGACCCTATTAGAGCTCTCTATCCTGGGGCTTTGAGAGCCAGGGCTAGAAATGAGCAAGGTAGATAGCTGCCCAAATGATGATAATGGGTAATACCCATTACACTAGCCTAGTGTAATGTATTAATGAGCATAATGAAGGAGACTTTTCAATATGACTCTTCTAATTCTTCGTGCCAGAAAATTCCACCATGTATGTAAATTATCACCAAGTGTGGAGATACTTATTTTGTGACTAAGTGTCCTCTGGGATCTCTTCTGATTCTAAAATTCCGTGATCTCATGCTCCCCCCCCCCTTTTAAAGCAAGAATGGATTAAAGCCTCCAGTGAATGCTAACACATGAGACATGATTTTCAAACATCATTGGGGCTTAGAGGATAAGTTGTAATTTTCAGACCTTGGCTTGGACTCCTAGATGTCTCCTCCAAATGCCTGGGAGGCTGAGCTCTATTGTGGACGATACAGAAAAGATCATCTCAGCCAAAGAGTAGCTTGCCAGTGAACTTCCCTCTTGTTTGCAAGGGCCCAAAGGGGAACCTCACCTGGCCCAGGGTTTCCCTCTGAAGTAGCACAACCAGAGCTTTTCTTTCTCCTTAGAAAGCAACCCAAGGTCACCTCTGCCTTCCTTTAATTCTCGCCGCATCTGTTTGGTGCCTCTCCTTCTAGCTCCACCTAGGAAAAAGCTCATTCACAAAGTAACTACTTCCTGTCCTGTTACTGAAAAATGTCTGTGCTATTCTGCCCCTAGTGAGAGGCTTACTTATGTAAAAAGCTGAAGCCATATACTGACGTTACCAATTCTAGATGAGCTCTGAGGAGCATACACAGAAGACTTCTGCCCCTCCAAAACCCCTTGGACTTCCCAGTCTAACTTTCCCAAACAAAAGTCCCTCAACCGGAGCTCTCAGAATTCTTGGAATAGCCCTAAGGGATGAGGGTAGGAGGCAGTATATGCTTGGTCCCTGCCGATATGGAAAAGATGAAGAAGCATTGGTTCTAGCAATTCTGGTAGCTCAGGAGCCACGTTGGTCATGATAATCCACCCATACTACACAAACTCATGAGCCAGAGCCCTTGGGAGAGTATGGAGATAGGAAGAAGCAGCTGGAAAGTCCACCTGCCTGGTGCAAGCAACATACATTGTGTAATCCTGGACAGCTAGCCAGGGCTGTGAGGAGAGGACACTTTCCTACAGTCTGCTTTCAAGACCCAAACCAAGGCTTGGGGTACCTGCAAATGCCCTTGATTTTCTGCCATCTTGGGGAGAGCAGGGTTGAGTCGGCTAGGGCAGGCCCAGCTCACTAATCCTGTGGAGCTCTATTGAACATTCCCAGAGTGATATGATTCACCTCAAAGTCTTGGTCACCATCTCCTGGGCATGAAATCTGTCTCCTTAGGCAGATCTCACTGAGCATTACTGCTATATCCTGCCCCACCGTAATGCCAGTGCAATGAGAATAACCAAGGGCTTCGTTTGGGACATGCCAGATGAGGAGAAGCCACTTTTTCAAACTCAAGCTCTGCACACGTTTCCAAGCTCTATTCTTTTATTCCAAGCCCCTCTTCTTGGAAGGTGGGTGGCTACTATACCCATTATGGCTCTGTGTGGTATAATGGGAAAAATATTAGAGTCAGAAAACCTGGGTCTGAGTCACAGCTCTTCTACTCGCTAGCCAGGTAACCTTAGGCAAGTCAGTTGGCTCCTCCAGGCCTCTGTAAAATAAAGGGTCTGAACTAGTTGCCTTCTATTTCTAGGTCTGTAATCGATAAGACATTTCTGGAGGAGACCCCAGCCTTGATCACGTGACTTAGAGTTGACTAAGGGTTATTTTAATGCTTTAATTAGCCCAACTGGCTCTTGCTAAAGTTTTGACTCAAGGTCTACTGAGTTTGAAGTTGGCCAGTGTTTCTATGTTGAGGTATTCAGGATGGTGATGGTTGTGTTAGGATCCGTTTAGCGTCTAATTTCCATTATTGGAGATACCCCATTCTGAGTCATCTTCCTTTTAATTTGTGCTATGTTGGAAATTCAGTTGGAGAGATAGGATAGAGGGTCTCATGACCAAGCAGTCAGCCAGACTGTAGGTAAAATGGAATTTTGGGGAACTAGTGTGGTCATGAAGATTTTGATGTGATAGCTTTAACAGCTATGACAGCAACTTCCCCTGATGGTTTTTGGATCTGGAATCAAAATTGGGGCTGTGACCATTGTCTTCCCTGGGTTGAAACAAGGGTGTTGTTTTCTGGGTCCGGGAGTCCTTCTTATTCACCCCTTAGAGTCAGCTCAGCCTATATTCCAGTGGTTTTGGTTAGGTGAGGCTCAGGAGATCATCATTCTCAGGCAGAAATCCCTGTTGGAATCATTTGGTCAAGGACTGAGTCTTTGGTCTAAAACGGATCCTTCCAGTAACTCAGCTTCTCTGGCTAGATCGGGAATCTGTGTTAGATGACCTGATCTGGGAAAGATGGCCCTTGATGTCTGAAGTTTTCTGTCTCATGCTACAGCAGTCATGGGAGTAAGCCAAAGTAATTTTCTCTTTCCTGACTTGAGGAAGTGTCATAAATCACAGATAACCTGGTTATTCTGGCTTCCTACTGCCCTCTATGGAACTGATGTTTGAGCCCAGTGAGGCTTCCATTCAACCAGAGAGCAGAACTTCCTGCTGGAGCAAGATGTCTTTTTTCCTTATAGCAAGGCAGGAGTTAGAGGTAGTAGCTATGCAGGGCCCCTCTGTTAGGAGGCAGTGTGATACAATGGAAAGTGTACTGGCTTTGGAATCAGGGGATGTGATGCTTACTGTGCGACCTTGGATAAGTCACTTAATCTTGGGTCTCAGTTCCTCAACTGCAAAATGAGTGCATTGGACTAGATGGCTTCTGAGGTCATTTCCAGCTCTACATCTGTGATCCTACAAATGAACTGTGGGTTTTCATTTTTGTCTTGCTATAGTATGAAATTCAGAGATGGGTGCCAGCAGGCTTCCTCCTTGTAGTCTTTTAGTTGCATATCCTTGGCTTTCTAGGGCTGGTAAAATACAACTTAGGTGGAAGAGTCCTTTCAGACCATGATTGCCTACTGTCCTTCAAGGCAGCAACAAGATCACCTTCAACTCTGTCCATTCTATGGTTTCCAGGGGAGGCCATTGAGGAGTATGTGAAGCAGCTGTTCTGGTCCTTTGTGGGAGACTGAGTTTCCCAGGCTGGTTCAATGAATGAGATAACCAAGCCACAAGCATTACCATCTGCATTACAGGCAAACAGCTCATAAATGATCAGGGAGTCTGAACCCTAAGGAGGATGATGACAGAGTTGCTAATCAGGAATACTATCTTTGATTCCAGGAGAGGAGTTGAGGGCTTTTCTTCTTGGGGAGGCCCCAAGGATTCTGGGTTATCAGTCTCACAGTTAAGGGAGATTGTTCAGAGGAAGAGGTTTTAGACTGTTAGAAATTGTGGCTACTAGTACACCGGACAGCTCCAGTGCCTGTACTTTGAAGCCCTAGGTTTGGAGGAGGGGCCCAGAAGTCAGAAACATCAAATCACAAGTTTTTAATGGGAGTCAAGAGAGAGCGATGAGGGATGTAGTGGGAGGAGGTTGTGGGATTGGCCCCATCCTGTGATAGAGCCATCAGAAAAAGATCACTGAAGTAGGAATCTTATCCTAGGAGTTTCCAAAAAACTGAAGCAGTGACACCCGGTCCCAGACACCTGATGGGGCTGAGTCAGAGAGGTAGTGTGACATGGAGTCAGGAAGTCAAGGGTTCAAATCTTGCCTCCAGTACTTGTTAACTGTGTGACCCTGGGCAAGTCACTCTATGTCTCTGTTTCCATTTCCTCATCTGTAAAACTAGGGGGTTGGAACTGATGGTTTCTTTTAGCTTAAAATTGATCTTACAACTTGTGATCCAGAGGACATTTAGGAAGTGATGTTCCCACAAGCCACCCACAAGCCACCAAGGCTGTCAGCTGTCTCCTTCTCTCTGCCCTGCTGAGCCCAGATCCTGACAAACTGGAAATGTGGCTCTGGGTGCCAGTCGAATAAACTCTCATCCTAGGACATGGCAGTGTCTCCTTGGCAGAGTTCAATATAAAGTCTCTAACCCTTTTCTGCAAACTGTTTGTTGTTGTTTCTGTTTTGTTTCCCATTCCCCACCCCTGTCTCCCTCTCAACCCTCCCTCTGTGTTTTCACAATATGCGGTGCCACTTGCACACTTTGCTGACTGGCTTGGCCTGACAGCCAGAGAATCTCCTCTTGGCCAGTAAGTGCAAAGGAGCTGCAGTGAAACTGGCAGATTTTGGCCTGGCCATCGAGGTGCAAGGGGACCAGCAGGCATGGTTTGGTGAGTGACGGGCTGGGTGAGGGCAGAGGGTGTGTGTGCTTGTGCGCACGTGTGTATGTATACACACATGGGCCCATGTGTGTAAACATGTATATGCATATTGATCACATGCATGTGCACACGTGTGCATCGAGTTGTGTGTATGTGTGTGGTCCTGGTGGGGGGGCGGGCAGTGGTGGTGAGCCAACTGCAGCTAGCCTTCCTACCAAAGATCCCAACTGCCCCATCTCATGTCTACTCCTTCTCCCTGTCCAGGTTTTGCAGGCACTCCTGGCTACCTGTCCCCAGAGGTTCTTCGTAAAGAAGCTTATGGAAAGCCTGTGGATATCTGGGCTTGTGGTGAGTCTGCCAGGGAGGCTGCATAGGAGCTGGAGGGCAGCCCAGCTTGTGGTAGGGTCACAAGGTGAACCAGAACACATGCCACTAGGAAGAAGTACATGCCAGAGACTCAGTAATTCAGCTAGCCATAGCTGGGAAACCTGGTTGGTTGGGTTAGCCATAAACTAGATACCACCATTTTACCTAGTGATGTAAATGTCTGTATTTATTATTGATGTTATCCAGTAGTTTTCAGTTGTGTCTGACTCTTTGTAATCCTGTTTGGGGTTTTCTTGGCAAAAATACCGGAGTAGTTTGCCGTTTTTTTCTAGTTCATTTTATAGATGAAGAAACTGAGGCAAACAGGGTTAAGTGAATTATCCAGGGTCACACAACTAGTAAGTGTCTGAAGCCAGATTTGAACTTGGGAAGATGAGTCTTCCTGACTTTAGGCCCAGCACTGTATCCATTATGGCACCTACCTGCCCTAGATACCTGTATAATCACTTTCTCTCTCTGGGTCTCAGTTTCCTCATCTGTAAAATGAGTAAGTTGGACTGAGAATAGTTGGACTATAAAGTTCCTTCTAACTCTCAAGGATCTTCTGACCCATGACTTTGATGACAGGTGCTTGTCATTCATTCACTTAATAAAAACATATTAAGCACCTCGTGTACAACAAGGGTTGAAAAAAAAGGTAAATTAGTCATGGTCTCTACTTATAAGGATCTTATAATCTAGTAGAGGCAATTATATATTACATAGATTATACATCTTATAATAAGAAACAGAGGGCAGCTGTGTCGAGCAGTAGATAGATCACTGGCCCTGGAGTCAGGAGGATCTGAGTTCTAATCTGCCTCAGACGCTTACTAACCATGTGACCCTGGGCAAGTCACTTAACCCTGTTTGTCTCAGTTTCCTCATCTGTAGAATGAGCTGGAGAAGGAAATAGCGAACAATTCCGGTATCTTTGACAAGAAAATCCCAAGCGGGGTGATGAGGAGTCGGACATGACTGTAACACTGAAATGACTGACCAACGGCATTTAATCCTAGCACTGTCTAGCAGCAGCATAAATGCATGACTTACTTCATGTTCAAACCTTAATTCTGAGACAACTCCGGGCCATTTGAGATTAATAAAGTATGCAAAGAGCTCTCTACCTGCCTCTAGAGAAAGACGCTCCCAGCCCAGTTCAACATTATTGGAATGTAACGTTTTCTTCTCCAGATATTTTGGTTTTCTGAGTATTCCTCAAACAATTTTTGGCACAACCGGAGACCTGGGTCCTGGCTCTGGCCCTGGAACCAACTTGCTGAGTGACCCTACACAGATTCTTCTGCTGTCTATTTCCTAGCTCTCCAAATGGAGGCAATAACATCTGTCCTTAGTTCAAGGGGCTATTGCAAAAAACAAGGGAGCACTAAAAAAAAAAAATAGCCCTAACCCAGAGAATATCTGACAATTGGGATATTTTTTTTTTAATTTCTGGAGACAAAGAATGTAGTCAAAAGAACAATGGAGTTGGAGTTGGGAGACTCATTTTCAATCTTGACTCTGATACTTGCTTCCTATGTGACTGAAAAAGTCATTTCACTTTTCTGAGAGTAGTTTCCTCTTATGTTCTTATTATTGTGGTCAGTAATAATAACGGCTCACATTTATATAGCACTTTAAGGTTTGCAAAGTGCTTTACAAATGCCATCTCATTTGCTCCTCACAACAACCCTGGGAGGCAGGTGCAATTATTATCCCCATTTGACAGATGAGGAAACTAAGGTGGACTGAGATTAAGTGACTTGCCCAGAGTCACACAGCTGGTAATGACTCTTCCTGTGGCTCCTCAGAGTGCTGGGCTTATTCACTCTTGAAGACAATACTCACTTGATAATGTCCTCGGATTTCAGCTCAGGTTTTCCTGACTCCTGGTCCAGCCCTGTACCCACTTTAATGTATAAGCATTTAAGTGCTTAAGCAGTCCTTGCTTCAGAACTCTTATATTCTATGGTGGGGAGTGAAGGTTCCATTTCCAAATCCTGTCTTCACTTAAACCTCTCTGGACCTCAGTTTCCTCGTCTGTACAATGAGGGGGAGGAGTTAGACTAGATGAAGTTCCTTCTGGCTCTAGCTCTATGACTGTATGAGAGGGAAGGCCAGAAGCTATGTGACCCAGCTCAGCTCATGACCTCCTCACTTATGTCACCATCTTTGCTAAGGAGACAGAGTTAAAGGTTATCTGAAGCAAGAGCGTAGAGATGTAAGGGAGTGGGGGGAGTGGTGCAAAAACCTTTGGATCCCAAGGCATGAGATCTGCTTCCCTGAGCCCTGGTGTGTAGAAGTGGCCGGTTATGGAGGACAGGACAAGGTCACTCCTCCCTTCCCTCCCTCCCCATCCCAACGTTCCTCCTCAGGTGTGATACTCTACATTCTGCTTGTGGGCTATCCTCCGTTCTGGGATGAAGATCAGCACAAACTTTATCAGCAAATCAAGGCCGGAGCTTATGATGTAAGTCTGAGCTTTTCAGAACGTCTTCATGGGGCAGCAGCTGGGTGTGGGTCAGCAGGACCTTTTGGACTTCTCATCACTTTGGAGAGCTGGTTTTCTGTGCCCTGGGCAGCGCTCTGAGACCAAACTGGTAATATAGCTGAAATTCTTCCCTGGCTTTAGCATCTTCACGCTCCTCCCCCCAGGACTTTCACCCCTTTGCCAGGTGGGAAGGGGGATCTTTTCAGCAGCCAGCCCCAGGTGGGATCCATTGGAAAGGGGCAAGGCTGGGTCTGATTTTCTCGTTCCTTGATTTTCCTTGAGTTGACAACATTTGTGAAGGATTCAAGGCAGAAAAGTGAGCTGGAGAGAGAGGTGTAAGATTTGGGGCAGGGTGGCAGTGAGACAGGGTTGGTAAGAAGGCCCATTTAATGCTAACGATTTAGTATTTTGAGGAAGTTTCAGGTACCATCCTGGATTTCTTCTTGTGAGTTTTTCCCCCCCGTCTTCCTCCTCCTTTAGTTCCCATCCCCTGAGTGGGATACTGTCACTCCTGAAGCCAAAAACCTTATCAACCAGATGTTAACCATCAATCCTGCAAAAAGGATCACAGCTCATGAGGCCCTGAAACACCCATGGGTCTGCGTAAGTATCTCCCTTGGGGCCCCAGGACTTGGCACGTGGGTGTTTAGATAGTCAGGCTTTCTTTATGTACCTAGGAGGTGATGGGAATGAGGGTGGGCACTCTTGTGGGATCTGCCTCTGGCTCCTAAGAGCTTTTGACAGCTATAATGTGTGAATCTCTTACAACCAGGACAAATCGGGAGTCTTACTCTTTCCAGGCTGGGAGGCCAATAGGCTGGTAGACATGTGTCTTCTGAACTGATTACTAGACGTTGAAGTATTGTGAGAATATTTATATGGTCATCCCTACGACATCACAACTTTCCCCACCACGGTTTTGATGTATCATGGGTTGGCATAAGAAATTAAATGGGAATTTTGGGGGAGTTTTGCAGAAGCTGCAGATGACACACAAAGGCAAGTAAATGACACAGAAAAGGTTTAGAAACTTGGAAATGCATAAATATGCGTAGTATTGTATATCAACGTATTTTTGGTATTTTTAATACCATAATAATCCAGACTTCTCTCGTATGAAAGAAGGGCCCAGATTTTTATGAGGATTTTTCCTGTCATGGGGGCACGATGCCCCTAACCCCTGTGGTGTGGAAGGGATAACTGTAGTTTCAAAATAATTTGGTAGATTACTTGGGAGAATAGATTAGAAAATTAGAATCAGTTTCCTCAGAGAATTGACATCTAGCAAGAGATCAACCAAAAATCGTCATATAGGTTCAGCAGAAGGAAGAATAGTTTGAGATGGTGCTGGCTGGTTGGGGGATGGGTTGGTTTAGGCCAGTTAGGCTTCCTGCATTAATCTATAATTGTGAATTTGTGTCTCTCACCTCTATGTCATCAGGACAGAGTCACCCGGTGGTGGAAACCTCTTAGGTTTGATGCCATTGTCTCCTTCTCCCCACTAGTCCCTTTTCTTGGTTGTGTCAAGTCACTGGGGACAATGGATCGATGTTTTCCATTCCTAAGGGTCTCCTACTGCTCTTCTAACAGTATCTCCTCCTTCCCACAGCAACGCTCAACCGTGGCCTCAATGATGCACAGACAGGAGACTGTGGAGTGTCTCAAGAAATTCAATGCCAGGAGAAAGCTTAAGGTAAAGCCCTTTCTTTTCTTTAAAAATCCTCTTGCTGCCTTCTGTTTTTACATCACTGATATTTGAAGACATGGTCCTTCCCCTCTCACCATGTCCCCCAACCTGAAGTGACATTCTCTTCTACAAAGAAAAACATAAGCCACACAGTGGTCATTTCTAACTGCATATACAACATTCCACACAGTGAAAATTCCCATTCTTTTTTTCCTCAGGAAAATGACACATATGTACAGGTCACACTCTTGTACAGCTTTAAAATTTTTTATCAATGTTACTTGTTTTTACATCACAACCATTTCCTGATATATTGTCATTCCAACCTCCACCTATATACACACTCAGTGAGCTTACTTTTGTAACAAAGAAAAGCAGGTAAGCAAAGCCAATTGTCCTAAGAAACACATCAGACAGAGTATTCAATATTCTGCACCCCCAGTCCCCCACCTTTCTAAGGAAAAGTGGGAGGTGCAATTTCTCCTTAAAAGGATGTATCCTTCCTGGCTTTCCCAGAATCTCAAAGCTGTGCTTAGGGTTGAGAAATCAGTCATAGAATGTGAAGGCTGAAGATAAAAACTCTGTCTGAGCCTTCAGGTTTCCCTAGCATGGGCTTGAAAAAGCCAAACAGTAATAAGTGTCCTTGGCGTCCTCCCTTGGCCTTCCAAAGCTGAGGATTTCTGGGCAGAGCACTTGGCCAGGTAAGGCAGACTGTCTTAGGGGTGGGGGTGGGGAGCAGAACTGTACAAAAAAAAAAGCCTTTTTTGTCTGCTGCTTTCTACCTTCTTTGTTGATCCAACTTGGGATAGTCCATGGTGCAATGGGATGAAATGGGAGGGGAGATGGAGGGACACTGGAGCCTCTGTTTCCTTCTCTTCACCTTGCCAGCTACCTTGATAACAGGTTTTTAAGCCAGTTTCGTATATGCCCTCAGGGCCTTAGAAGTAGAACTCAAAAACATTTAATCATTAAAAAAACCCAAAAAACCTAAAACCAGACTAAAGGCAGATCTTGAATCTATTTCCTTATTCAGGACTTCCAGAGATCAGGGAATTAAAGATGAAGGTCAAGTCTTCTGTGGGCCACTCATTTCAAGGACACTCTGACTTCCCACCAAGGGAAGAAAATATCTTCCCTGCCAAATAGCTGATACCTAAAATTCCCCAATTAGATATTCTTTCCTTTGGCCCAAGGACTTTTGTCCTCTGTTAAAATAAAAACATCTTGGGAAGGTTTACACGTTAAACATCATCAGCCATTCATTCCTTAGTGAAAGAGCTTATAAGATCCTTTTCTTTGAGCAGGCACTGCAGAAACTTCCTATTTGGTCTCTTTACTTCCGGTCCGGCCCTTCTCCAATCCTTCCTTCACATGGCTGCCTTTACCCAAAATAATCTTCCCAAGGCATAGGCCTCCTGCTTGCTCAGGGATCTTCAATAGCTCCCTATTGCTTCTGGATGAAAAAAAAATCTAAATTCCTCATCACAGTCCTTCCCAATCTGGCTTAATAACAACTGATGTTCGTATGGCCCTTTACAAAACGACTTCGTTTTATCCTTATAGCACTGAGTAACCGCTATAGATCTTATTGCCACCATTGTATAGATGAAGAAACTGACTAGAGAGGTTTAATGACTTGCACAGCATTACACAGGCAGCTGGGTCATGCAGTGGATAGAGTGCTAGCCCTGGAGTCAGGAGGATCTGAGTTCTAGTCTGCCTCAGACGCTTACTAACTGTGTGACCCTGGGCAAGTCACTTCACCCTGTTTACCTCAGTTTCCTCATCTGTAAAATGAGCTGGAAAAGGAAATGACAAACCACTCCAGTAGCTCTGCCAAGAAAACCCCTGATGGGTTCACGGAGAGTCGGATTCTGAAACGACTCCACAACAGTATCACGTTGGTAGTATGTTGCTAAGGAAGGATTAACAGGGATTCAAGCTGACATTGGTGCATTATGAAGAGCTTTGTGACTAGTGTTGACAGTTTGCAAAGCACTTCGTAGACATCCCCCTTAAACCCAGAATTCCAGCCCAGGACTTCCTGACTCTAGGTCCAGCCCCATCTGCTGTGCTTCACACTGTGTTTTAGCTTCCTTTTTCCTTTCCAGACTTAATGTCACGTTACTCCCCTTTGCATTTTTCTTCCTTAACTTCCACTTTACTTTCTGGTCAAATGGGTCTACCTGGCATTTCCCAAACCTGACACTCCATTTCCTGCCTGCATGTCTTGAGCACACTCCCTCCTTGTGAATGCTGATGTGAAAGGGGCTTACAAAGAGTTGGACAAGACTGAAAAATGACTGAAATGTTCATGGCCCTTGGCTAGACCCTGGGGATATATGTTCTATTGGGGAGGAAGGTGGGGTGGGGGGAACAACATGTTCCAGTCATGTTTGGCTCTTGGTGACCCCATTTGGAGTTTTCTTGGCAAAGATACTGGAGTGGTTTGCCACTTCCTTCTCTACCTCATTTGACAGATGATGAAACTGAGGCAAACGGGGTTAAGTGACTTGTCCAGGGCCACACAGGCAGTAAGCCTCTGAGGAAAGATTTAAACTCACAAAAATGAGTCTTCCTGACTCCAGGATGCAACACCAATGTTACTAGCAGCTGCTGTGGAGGTGTAAGGCTGATAACACCAGCACGCAGGAGGGCTGCTAGCACAGGTTCTTTGATTTGCTTTTCTAAGGAAAGTAACTTTAAGGGGTTAATAATTTTACTTTAATTAAACATGCATATACCATTCACTTAGTTCAGGGGGAAAAGTCAGCACCCTGAACTTCAGAGCAAAGAGAAATTACAGAGAAAATAACACAAGTCAACAGACAGGCTTCTGTCTGACCATAGCAATACATACATAGTTACCAGAGAAAGAAGCACAAACATCTGGGTTTTCAAAGCTAGGAGGGCTCCTTAACAGCTACCCAGAGTTTCCTCTGGCCAGATCACAGGAACAGTCTTTCAGTGAGTGAGCCCCCGAAGTAAAATGCTAACCTCAGAGTATATATACACTTCTTCAGGGTCAGAGGGCGTCACAACCATGTGACTCAAACTCATGTGACTCAGACTTTCTTGTGACTTAAGCATGTCATCAAAGACTCTTGATTCAATCAAGACTCTTCATTGAAACAAAGGCAAAATTCAATCAAAGGATTGCCTTAGTGCTGAGAAGCATTCCAAAAGAAAAAATAGTGAAAAGTGCCACTTTGCTTGCCATTACGAAGGCCCAGGACTCTCTCCACTTCACCACCTAGCTACCCTCCACCATGCACATGGTAGGCATTTAATAAAAATGCTTGTTGAATGACCAAATGATTAAGTCTTTCTTTTCTCTCTCAGGGGGCGATCCTTACCACCATGCTGGCAACACGAAACTTCTCAGGTGAGAACAGCTTTTCCCCAGAAAAGAAAGAATAAGGTGCTGGCTTCCTTGCCCTGTATTTTTTTTCTTGTTCAAGAGGTCAGAAAGTCAAGACTTTTTCCAAGCTAAACCTTGCCAGGAAGAAGGCCCAGAGAAGGACCCAGCTCCAAGGCTTTCTCAGTGGCTCCAACAACCCACTTCATTCTCAGCCTACTTCCTACCTCCTCCCTGCCCATGCTTCCTTCTGCCCACATCTTTGCCAGTGCTCAGGCAAACCTTTGTTTTCCCAAACCTGACTCTCCCATGGTCCTGCGAGGGGCTTCCCCTTCCACCCTGTCCCCACATGGCCATGGTCTCTCTTGGGCTGTGTAAGCAACATCTGGATCCTATTGTGCTCATCTCACCTGCAAAGTGGGGCCTCCTGAAGACTGCTGCTCCATGGCCAGGGCTCTCCCCTGCATCCTGCAGCGGGCAGCAGGGGCTCTATCACCTGAAGCCCTGCCCCCATGGGGGCCTGCTGGAAGGCCATGTTACCACGACAGTCCTGTTCTGTTTTGTTTGCTCTTCTCTGTGTCTCTTTCTTCCTCAGTATCTTACCTGTGTCTCAGGGGTCTCCCGTTCCCCACTGAGTGTTTGTGCTGCCCATAGCCCCCCGCCCCCAGTGAGAACTGCAGGTCTCTCGTGTGTTTGTCCAGGTGTGTTGGTTTAGCAGCTTTGTACCCTCTGGGTCTTGTGTTTCGTTTCTGTTTTTGTTTTTGTTCTCAACCATCTAAGATCTTATCTTGTCCAGGGGAAGATATACTTCAGAAAGTGCTGATGGCTCAGGGCAAAGAATCTGGGGTTATGTGAAATGAGGAGCTACTAGGCAATCTTAGCCCCAGGCATGGTGTTCACTCAGTCTATGGCCACCATCTCTTTCTGGTATACTTGGGCACATCGGAGAGGGGACTTACTGCTGGTTCAGAGAGAAGGAGTGGAAGTTAGGGAAGAGAGGGTTAAGCTGAGGGCATTCAGGGGTCTGGGTGTAGGCCCCAGGAGCAGACAGTGAATGGAAGCCAGATCAGGAGAACAAGCCAAGTACAATCCCAGGAAAGGGTTGGGGGCTGCCTCCGGAGTGGAGCTGGATGCACCCGCCACGCCTGGATGAAATGTCTTTACACCACGTGACGTCGCTGTTAGTCTGTAATAACTGAATGTCAGAAGTGTCTCTCTCTCTCTCTCTCTCTCTCTCTCTCTCTCTCTCGTATGGTTCATCTCTCTGTTCACATCTCATAGCTCCTTCCCCACTTCCTTGTGCCTCCCTTCCCTGCCCATCCCTTCTACTTGCCCTGAAAGTTCCTGTTACTTTTGCTGTGATATTGTATTGCTGGGATTAGGACCACATAATGTCACACCAATACTAATGGGACTTTTTCCATTGTCTGCTGCTCTATAGAGGACTTGGAGACCTTGTTTCCCAGGTCCCGGCTGTTTCCCCCTCCCCACCCCCCCTTCGTTCCATAGGTCTGCGCCCACTCAAGAAGCCCCCATTTGGGGTTTTCTAAGGAGAAAGGAGGCAAATGCTTTTCCAAATGTTGATGGACCTAGATTTGTTTGCACTCTGTTTTGGGACAGGGATTCTGGTGCCAACAGTCTTGTCTCTCCACCTAAACTTGAACTCTAATCTTTTTCTGCTTCCTTTGTCTCTTTTCTTTCCTTATCTTGCCCATCCCTCTGTCTGTGTCCATCCCTCTTTCTTCCCCAACTTCCCATCCTTTTCTCTCTCTTTCTCAATCTCTCTCCTGTTTCTTTCTTTTCCTTCCTTCCTTCCCTTCCCTTCCCTTCCTTTCTTTCCTTCC